>CAXARG010000242.1:3871283-4471283 GCA_963971235.1 Cryptus armator | reverse complement strand
AAGGGGGTGTATCGGGCCGCGATAGTCGCGAGCGCTGGTCAGCGACTTCGCCCGGATTGAATTACACTACGAGACGCATCGAGCGTACGGCGTCTTATCAGAGGAATTCCATAGTAAACACTTCTGTCATATGGTTACTACGCGCTTACTATACGCTGTGACGTGGATTTTTGGCTCCCATCACAAAACCCGTGAAACAGAGGGGCGTAAGAGACTGCACGGCACAACGGCCAACGTTCTGGCTCTCGGTAGAGTCCCTCTCGGCAATTCAACAGGGCATTAGGTAGCTTTTCGAATTTTATTTTGATTATTTTGTATTTTCTCTTCGGCAAACGAGCGACGGTCTCGCGGCTTAATCATCGAGAGCATCGTCAACGCCGGAATCTACGCTACCGACGAGAACGAGAGCGTCATCGTCGCGACATTGGCAAAGGCAACGGCGAGTCCACGCCAGCTACGCTCTAGCGGACAGCATTGGTCGACGGCGAGAGAGTCGAGAGCCGTACCAGCGCTACGGCCTCGCAGCAGCAACGGAGAGCGCGTCGCCGAGCTACCGCGCGCTCCAAAAGCAACTCGGAGGATCGTCGCTCCGAATATCGATCTCGCGATAGCGGGCGGAGGATCGACTCGAAGCCTCACCGCTCGCTGTACTTCAACAGCGTTATCCTCCGGAGAGGAATCACAGCTCTGCAACATCCTTCTCCGGAGAAGAAGAAATGGTACTCAGCCTCCTCAGGACCCTAGCAGCACCGGCATCGCTCTCGCCGTAGATCGTCGATCAACGATTCCGGCAAATCTATCGATAATCGCGCTCTCGATATTCAATTCGCGCGCGATGCGTTACCGGAGCGTCTCCAAAATTCGGCTAGGGGGCCAGGCATTAGAGTAGGCAGGGGTGGGGGTCGTAGTCCGTTTCCGCGAAATCGCGAATCGTCTCGGGGACTCGAGCGTTGTACACCGGGGAAGCAGGACGTTGCGACCGTTGCCGACCGTGCTGTCCAGCGAGAACCGACGCCTACCACCCGCGATCCCGAAGACTCGACGAGGAATTTCCCGAGGGGCTTCGTTTGCGGCATAAATTAACCGGTAAGGCCGTCGTTCGTTTCCGGACAGGCTTTTCTTTAAAGTTCCGTAACATCTTAGTTTTCGGCCAAAAAGATCCCGAGCGACATTGCCGGGCGGTACGTTATCGTGCATGGCACTCAATGTTCTGTAGTAAATTCGCGATCCGAAAAGCTATCGCCGGTGTGTGACGTAATTTTATTTTATTTTATTGGTGAAGAATTTAAAGAATCGCCGAGAGGGATTCAAGTAGTTTATTTTATTGGATTTAATTTTTATGAAATTGCGAAACGCGCGAGAGTCCATGGTTTAAGTTAGTTAGTAATCCGGGAAAAATCGCCAACGCTCTCGAGAACCGCGATAAACATTTTCATCCGCCATTTAGTCAGACCGCGAAACACGCACCTCGTATCGTTTTCTTTTCACTCTTTCCGACTTCGTGATTTTATTTGACTTCATTTATCCGACTTTCTTTAATTTTGTGACGTATAATTTTATTCCTTTGACGGTGTACTATTTTTATTTTATGACATTTTTCTGGTGTAAATTCTGTGAGCACGAGGCGCCCGTCTTTTCGTCGATTTTAACGGTCTTCAATATTTTCGCTCTCGAGAGCTCGCGTATTAGAACGGTCGGATCGACCTCTACTTATTTGCTGCGCGTACGCGCTCCGTAAACCGAAAACCGCTACCGAGAACAAAGATTCAATTTTGACACGTCGAAGAATTATTGTATTCCATCTTTTTGCTACCGAGATTTGTGTTAAAGAAAATAAAGAAATTGTTAAATTCGATGGTCCGAATTTAGAGTGTTGGTTCCTTCGCATTTGGCACCTGAACCACCCCCTCTACCATTTCCCCATGGCTGCTTGCTAGTCGAGCTAATACCTTGTTCCCGACTTCTCAATAAAAATTTGTATCGAGAGCGTAGCTCTCGAGACTGGCGCCCAGAGAAGTCGAACGGTCTTGCGGGTATTGGTTTGTTCGCGGGAATTCGCGTGACAAATTTTGGCGCCCAACGTGGGGCCCATTAAAAGAAAATTTTATTAAATTAATTTTTGCGAATTTTCCCATCCCAGAGCCAACACTCAGTACATTCAAAATCTTTGTTTTCGGTTTTGCGAGCGCGTCAAGGCTCTCGCGTAGCCTATAGTTCGACAGCTGATCTGTCAACCGTCGATCGGTGTTTACGCCGATCGCGCTGTGTGAGGGTCTCGTTATATGGTGGTGGTAGTAGCTACCGAGTGTAACGGGCTGCTGAGAGCGCGCGTTACACGATAGACATTTCGGTGGGCTTCGAGCTATCGGTGAAGTTGAGCCGAAAATTTATCCTATTGTACAACGGGCGAGATTTAAAGAGCTCGCATTATCATCAACGGCTGGCTATTTAATTCAAGGTAACGATTCTTCCTTTCCCAATATTTTTCCCCGATTTTTCTGTAATTTAATTTAGTTACGCTACCGTCATTTTTACTGTGCATTTATTTCAGAAGGGGCATTTAGCTAACGAAGGGGGGTGTTACCGAATTTTATAGGATTTAACCGAATTATTTAAAAATAGCAACAAAATTTTATTATCATTAATTTCAATAATTTTATCTAATCATTTTTAAATTGTTTAACAAGAGAAAAAAAAATTAATAAAAAAAATTATTGCGATCTCGTTAATCAATCCCGGGAGCAATAAACAATAAGCATTAATAAATAAAACGGAATAAAGGAAACGAGCGAATAATCGAAATAAAATAATTCTCGTTCTCGAATAAAATTTGTAACGTTCGAATTTCGAGTGCTGCTATTGTCGCGAGTTCGGGAGTTCGCGTCGTCAAGCGAGAGCGTGCGAGCCGTTGGCGAGTCGAGTCACCTTGCGCGCTGAGTTCGCGCGGTGTTTACGTTCTCGAGCGTCGAGAGCCGGACAGTCGAAACACTGTACATTATTTCGAAGCAGTTAAATCGAATATTCGGATTTTCGTGAAATATTATTTCGATTACGTTCTCGGAATTTTAAAGCTATAGCGTTGCGGTGGTATTGAATATCGGTGAACTGTGGGTCGCGCTGGTGTGTGTACGCGTGCACAACCGCCTTTCGAGATCTCGCGCGGCGATAGGAGAGCGTCGCGTCGCGTCGCACGTGGTTTCTCCCAGTGCTATCGAACGCTATCGAGAGCGATGTCAACGCACGACGAGGAGGCTATAGCACCGTTCGCTACCGATTTACTTCGTGAAGAATTACGCGCGCGGGGTTTATCGGACGAAGGGACTCCCTTGCAATTACGCGATCGACTTTTAGCTTCGTTTCTTTTGGCTAATCCGACGCCAGCTGCTACAACCGGGAACCCTTTTAACACTCACGGACCGGGAACGGCTCCCGTCGCGAATAACGCCGATAGAGTTGGAGATGATTATGCTCCCCCAGCCGCGAATGTATCAGCTCCCGCGGGAGCCAACAATCAAGAGGTGAGAAATCATCGGTTAATACCACAAGGCCCACCGCCGCCGCTCCCGCCGCGGAATAGGCATCGCGTTGCTGACTTCGCGATCGGTCATCCGACGATACCGCAGGCTCCTCCGGCATTTCACTCGTCTCCATTGCATACCCGGCGAGATACATCGCACAATAACGTATCGGCGATGGCCGCGTACAAAATTATGCGAAAATGGAATTTAAAATTCTCAGGAGCGCGGGGGGAGGATGCCGAAGCTTTTCTCGTTCGGATTCAAGAAGGCCGCGCTCTCGTACCGATAAACGATGAAGCGTTTTTCGCTTGTCTACCGTTCTTCCTCTCCGGCATCGCGTTATATTGGTTTCGCAATGAGCGCGTACGTTTTTACACGTTCGTGGAGTTCGAAGGTGCGTGGCGTCGACGATTCGGAGATCCCGATTTTCAGTTCGCGTTACGAGAGGAGATTTTACGTCGAACACAAGGCGAGGACGAACAGTTGTCGGATTATCTAACGTGTCTCCGTGCTCTTTTTGATCGCGTCGTGCCGCCGTTTACTTCCGAAGAGCAACTGAGTTACGCGTATCGGAATATGCTCCCGCGGATTCAAATCGCCGTTCAACGGCAGACGATCTCGACATTCGAACAACTCGAAGTTCTTGCGGTGCGGATAGAGCGCAGTTATTTATTAGAGCGCTACTATCGACCTCCTCCACCGCCGGAACGATCGCTGTTTCCCGACTTGGCGTATAGGGCCTCCAAAAGTTCTGCGAGGCCAGCGGGAAGCAATTTCGCGTCGTTATCGAATCCGTGGCATCCGGCTACGCCCGTGAGCTCTCGCACGCGAGACGAGGGGAAATCTCCTCGCGAAAAAGATTCTCCGCGTAGAGCAAATGTCAGTCGAGGTACTCCGACACGAAATCGCGTATCGTTTGCCGATACGAAGAGCCCGCGTCGCGCTACGCCCACAAAACCTTCGGGATCGCCTCATCCTTCGCGAGGATCGCTCTCGACGTCGCGTTCGCCCGCGAAGGGACCGGTAGAAGCGTCATGCTGGAATTGTGGCCAAGATGGTCATCGTGCTATCGGTTGTAACGCTCCGAAAACTATTTATTGCTATCGATGCGGCAAGAAAGAGGTTACTGTCTCGATGCCTCACGATTGTACGGGAAACGCCGCTGGGAGTCACCAAGAAGGGGCAAAGTGACCCCCGCGAGTGCGTTATCGGCCCCTAAGAAAACAAATAATAACATTTCTCTCGATTTATCCGAATATTTCTGTAGTCCGCTCAACAGTACTCGCTCTCGTACAGTTTTAGTCGTCAAAGTCTCGATACTTGGCAAAGTTTTGCCCGCTATCGTAGACAGCGGCGCAACGCATACTTTTCTCGGCGACGACGGTTTGTTATTGGCTTCCCGATTGGGGCTATCGCGTCGTCGCACAGCTCAAAGACCGAGTGTAATCGCAAACGGCGAGAAAATAATATGCGACGAAGAAATCGAGTTCCCGTTGAGCTTAGAAGATCGCGAAAAAACTGTAATCGGTCGTGTGTTTCCGTCGCTACCGGTACCGCTGCTTCTCGGGTTAGATTCGCTCGAGGCGTTAGGCGTAGTCGTCGATCATCAACGACGTGTTTGGAGTTTTAGTGGAGAGCCTACGCGCGAATGGGAATTTGTACCGTGCGATACACCGGAACACGCGAATATTCTGCTGGGAATTTCGGATCTCGGGCGGAGTGAAGCGGAAAGGCTCAAAGAATTTTTAGACATCGAGATACCGAAGTTACGAAAAGCACCGGGATTGACGACATTAATCGAACATCACATCGACGCCGAAGTAGATCGGATGCTGGAAGCGGGTATCATCGAGCCTTCAAGAAGTCAATGGTCTACGCCTATCGTTATCGTGAAGAGACCGGGAAAAGCGTATCGCTTTTGTCTCGATTTTCGTCGCGTTAACGAAGTTTCGAAAAAAGATGCGTACCCGCTACCGTTTATGTCACATATTCTCGATCGCTTGCGCTCGGCAAAATATATTTCAACACTCGATCTAAGCCAAGCGTATCATCAGATCCCGATGGATCGCGAGTCGCGCGAAATAACCGCTTTTACGGCTCCGCACAGAGGGTTATTTCAATTTAAAAGAATGCCGTTCGGTTTAACCGGAGCTCCCGCGACATTTCAACGTTTGCTCGATCGTTTGATTGGTCCGGAGATGGAACTGCACGCGTTCGCGTATTTGGATGATATTATCATCGTTACCGAGACGTTCGAGGAGCATCTCGTGTGGCTAAAACGCGTTTTCGATCGAGTCACGGGGGCAGGATTATTAATCAATCAGAGAGTCAGACAGAGAATCTTATCGTCGTCTACCGATCATATTGCGGCGAAATTAGCAAAGAAGTTTCACGGTCCTTTTCGAATTAACCGCGTAATATCTCCCGTAGTATACGAGTTAGAAGATCCGAGTACTCGTAAACTATTCAAAGTATCGGTTAAGGATTTACGAATCTATCTTCCTCCGTTGCCACAGGACGCTCCCGACGACAACGATTCGAACGAGAGCGACACCAACGAAGATCCGGAAGAGCTGGAGCAGTCGAACGTTACCGATAACGCCCACGAGTTCTCAGAGGAAGAAGATCGGGACGATGCCTCGCCACCGCCAAGGAGAGGACGTTCTCGAGCAGTCAAACAACGCGAATGACGCAGAGACGAGCCCGAGTCGTTAAACTCGAGCTCCCGAATTGCCGTCATCTCCGGAAGAGATCTCGAGAACACCGAGAGCAACTCGGATTCGAGTTTATCTTCGCTCAGGGTGCTCGTACACCGTCAACGTCCCAGAAGGCTACCGTCGAGGCGAACATGCAACTCGCGAGCGCGCGGACTCATCGGATGCTCTCGCGGCATGGAGAGAAGCCGCTCGCGCTACCGCTCGTCGCGCGGCGGACGCCGTTTATCGCCATCGAGAATCGAGAAGAAATTAGTCGCTTCGTATCGCTTTCGCTTCTCGACGAACTCTGATAAAACGATCTTGGAAAAAAATGTCTTAGCTGTGTAAAGTTTTATTTTTTCGCGCTCTCGAATGTCCTCGCGTTCACGGAGGGACTCGTTTTTCTTCGTTGACGTTCTTGTCAAGCTCGGGATCCCGCTTCTTATTGTATTTTTCCTTCGTACTCATTCTCGTAACGCGAGAACATTAAAAATAAATTATCATTTCGAGGCAAATTGTTTCCGTTACCCTCGAACCTCCTATCCTGCTCCCGAATCGTTATCAACGGTAGCAGTAATCGTAGAGGTGAAAGTTTGGTGGTCGTGGGTGTAATTTGTATTGTCCTTATATTGTCTGGTAATTATTTATTATTTATTGAATCTCTCTCCGTTAATTATAAAATGGACTGTTGAATTGCCATGTCAGGAGGCGTACCGTCGTGGAAAATGTTTATTAAAAGGAAAAAAAAAAATCTGAAACGAAACGACGGTCTTATTCGGTCGAGGGCGACCTAAGTCTAAGGGCGGAGGAGTTGTGATGTGGATTTTTCGCTCCCGTCACAAAACCCGTGAAACAGAGGGGCGTAAGAGACGGCACGGCACAACGGCCAACGTTCTGGCTCTCGGTAGAGTCCCTCTCGGCAATTCAACAGGGCATTAGGTAGCTTTTCGAATTTTATTTTGATTAATTTGTATTTTCTCTTCGGCAAACGAGCGACGGTCTCGCGGCATACTCATCGAGAGCATCGTCAACGCCGGAATCTACGCTACCGACGAGAACGAGAGCGTCATCGCCGCGACATTGGCAAAGGCAACGGCGAGTCCACGCCAGCTACGCTCTAGCGGACAGCATTGGTCGGCGGCGAGAGAGTCGAGAGCCGTACCAGCGCTACGGCCTCGCAGCAGCAACGGAGAGCGCGTCGCCGAGCTACCGCGCGCTCCAAAAGCAACTCGGAGGATCGTCGCTCCGAATATCGATCTCGCGATAGCGGGCGGAGGATCGACTCGAAGCCTCATCCCTCGCTGTACTTCAACAGCGTTATCCTCCGGAGAGGAATCACAGCTCTGCAACATCCTTCTCCGGAGAAGAAGAAATGGTACTCAGCCTCCTCAGGACCCTAGCAGCACCGGCATCGCTCTCGCCGTAGATCGTCGATCAACGATTCCGGCAAATCTATCGATAATCGCGCTCTCGATATTCAATTCGCGCGCGATGCGTTACCGGAGCGTCTCCAAAATTCGGCTAGGGGGCCAGGCATTAGAGTAGGCAGGGGTGGGGGTCGTAGTCCGTTTCCGCGAAATCGCGAATCGTCTCGGGGACTCGAGCGTTGTACACCGGGGAAGCAGGACGTTGCGACCGTTGCCGACCGTGCTGTCCAGCGAGAACCGACGCCTACAACCCGCGATCCCGAAGACTCGACGAGGAATTTCCCGAGGGGCTTCGTTTACGGCATAAATTAACCGGTAAGGCCGTCGTTCGTTTCCGGACAGGCTTTTCTTTAAAGTTCCGTAACATCTTAGTTTTCGGCCAAAAAGATCCCGAGCGATATTGCCGGGCGGTACGTTATCGTGCAAGGCACTCAATGTTCTGTAGTAAATTCGCGATCCGAAAAGCTATCGCCGGTGTCTGTCGTTATTTTATTTTATTTTATCTGTGAAGAATTTGACGAATCGCCGAGAGGGATTCAAGTAGTTTATTTTATTGATTGGATTTTTATAAAGTTACGAAACGCGCGAGAGTCCATAGTTTAAGTTAGTTAGTAATCCGGGAAAAATCGCCAACGCTCTCGAGAACCGCGATAAACATTTTCATCCGCCATTTGGTCAGACCGCGAAACATTCACCTCGTATCGTTTTCTTTTCACTCTTTCCGACTTTTCTTCGTGATTTTATTTGACTTCATTTATCCGACTTTCTTTAATTTTGTGACGTATAATTTTATTCCTTTGACGGTGTACTATTTTTATTTTATGACATTTTTCTGGTGTAAATTCTGTGAGCACGAGGCGCGCGTCTTTTCGTCGATTTTAACGGTCTTCAATATTTTCGCTCTCGAGAGCTCGCGTAGTAGAACGGTCGGATCGACCTCTACTTATTTGCTGCGCGTACGCGCTCCGTAAACCGAAAACCGCTACCGAGAACAAAGATTCAATTTTGACACGTCGAAGAATTATTGTATTCCATCTTTTTGCTACCGAGATTTGTGTTAAAGAAAATAAAGAAATTGTTAAATTCGATGGTCCGAATTTAGAGTGTTGGTTCCTTCGCATTTGGCACCTGAACCACCCCCTCTACCATTTCCCCATGGCTGCTAGCTAGTCGAGCTAATACCTTGTTCCCGACTATTCGATAAAAATTTGTATCGAGAGCGTAGCTCTCGAGACTGGCGCCCAGAGAAGTCGAACGGTCTTGCGGGTATTGGTTTGTTCGCGGGAATTCACGTGACAACGCGTACTACGAGTCGATGACTCTTCCCACGTGCAATATTCTTTCTTTTGGTTCGGGTATTTAAATCTTTAACACGGCGCACTCTGTACCCTATCCTGAGTAACTCTCCGAAAGGTCAGACTCAAAAAGGGAATAAGTCGGATAAAGCGCCTCAATGGTACAAAACGTGTAAAATGGAATTTTATTCCTTGACCGTAATTACCGAGGAAATGCTGATTCGGACGTAACAAAAATTGGGGGCTCGTCCGGGATCTCAAAACAGAGTTGGCGCTAATTATATATATAAAAATATTGCAAATTAATTTCTTTGATTTCAAAACAGAGTGCGCGTAAAAATATATATGTCAACATTATAACTTATTTTTCCTCGATTTTCTAAATAAATTGAGCGATAAATAAATCTAAATAATTCAGATTTTAAATCAAATTCCAAATAAATTGGTTATAATAACATCAATATTTTAACAACAAATAAATATTTAAATAAATAAATAAACAATTAATTTCATTAATTTAAATTGGGAATTTAGTCAAAATCATTTGATCTCCTCTGACTTAATATTTGCATTGATACCTTTGGGAAAAAAAATAGATAGAATAATTTGTGAGCTTAGGTAAAATCATCAGTCTGATGATGAAAACAGAGATATTTTAAATGCCTTCAACTAGATCACAGTGTAAACTTTCCGATAAAGTCATTCACGATTACCCTGACGAAAAGAAAAAGAAAATAAAATTGACAGTTAATCCGGAAGTGTCAGTTAACGTTGAAAAACAATCAAAATCCACGGAAACAGAATTTGCGGAAACCGATATTTCTGAAACTGAGGGAATAATTGCAGAAGAAGTAATAAATAGTACAGTGGTACCTCCGTTAGAAATCCAAAAGGATCAAAATATTGAGGCACAAGTTGAAATAAATCCAGTAGGTGGAGTAGGTGACGATACCCTTAGGTCAGTTGAGAGGAGTTTAAGAGATATTACACGGTCATTAAGGGAAACATTGGAGTCTCATTTTGATAGCAACGACGAAGGAAGTGAAGATTTAAATCTACAGCGTGAATCAGAAAATCAAATGCAGGTATTAGAAGAGGGAATAATAGAGGAAATTAGTAGATCACCAAGTGACAATTTTGAGGATTCTCCTTCATTTTCATCAGCTAGAGGTAATTTTACACCGGGTGTTCGATTTGGCACAGGGGGAGTCGCTTCTTCAGCTCGGTTTTTGGAATCGTGTATATTGGAAAATACAATAGCAATTCGGCGACCACTCATAAAATCGTGTGTAAAATCATCGCAACCGAGAACAAAAAGTGCTCCAGGAAGATATAAAAATAAATTTGAAATGGGAAATACAGTTTTTGGTATTTTTGCAAATAAAAATAATTCTTCAAGTCAATCGAGTGGGACAACTGTGTCCAATAATAATTTCACGATAGGTAACGAACTTGATAAAACTGCTAAAGTAGGGGAAGAAATAGATCCAGTCAAAATCGCGACAGCAATAAAAAAATTTCCCTCTGTACGTTCGTCAGTTGTACGAAGTAAAATATCGTCGCTTCACGGAAAACATAATAGTCGCAAGTCAAGTAAAAAATCCATAAAAATAGTGTCAAATAAAGCTGTTAAAAATCTTTTTGGAAAAATGGGACCGATAAAAAGAAATACAGATAAATCGAGTAAAATAATTTACAGAGACAATGAAAAGGGACGAGATGATGAGAGTAATGACGGAAACGGTAGTGGAGACGAAGGTACTCCGCGTCGTCAGTCAAGCCCGTCTCGTAGATCGAGGAGATCCTCAGGTATTACAAGGGAGGCAATGGGAATTATACGTGAAGCGGTAAAGTTAATACCAGATTTCGATGGGAAGAGACATTCTTTGAGTAAATATATGAATGGTTTGGAAACAGCTTTGGATATGGTAGGGGATGATTTTCAATTCCAGTTATTACAACTAGCAAAAACCAAATTGAGTGGTGCTGTATTTGATAAAGTGGCTAAAAATGATTTTAAGGATAGATACGATTATATGGATTATCTTAGAGTAATATATGATCCACCTCGGGATATTTTTCAATTGCAGGGAGAATTGGGAAGTAGTGCTCAGCTAGATGATGATACGATTGACCAATATGCATATAGAATCCAAACATTAGTTGCAAAAATGAGAGAGGCTCAGCAGTATAAAACAGGATTTTTAAGTGACGGCGATAGAGAGGCTATAGATAATATGGCAGTTAGTTGTTTTAAGAGGGGGTTAAAACCAGAAATTCTCGATAAAATTGGCACTACGGGAAATTCGCTTCGAGAAATTATTGTTTCGGCTCAAGCCATCGAACGAGATCTTACTGAACGAAATACTTTGAGAAATGCAGCCAAATCTAAATTAACTTCAACAAAAGATATTGAAAAAGGGATAAAGAAAGTCAATATGAAATTTGTAGAGCCCGTTGAGGAGGAACCAGAGGAGGTAACTATGGCACCGTTTGATGGAGGACAGGTGGGATCAAATGTTTGTCAAATTTGCAATACTATGGGGCATACTGCTTTAATGTGTAATCTTAGACGAGAAACGACAGCATCTGGGAAAGTAAAATGTCAAATATGCGGAACAGAAGGGCACGTTAGCAACCAATGTACTATGCAAAAAAATAATATCGCAATTTCAAATTGTCAATATTGTCAGGAGAAAGGACACGATGCGAGAGATTGTCCGAAAATAGCAAAAAAAGAGAATAATACAGGAACAATAGATATCTGCCAATATTGTAATAATAGGGGACATGTAGCTGCAAATTGTTACTCCATACCTTGTACAAAATGTGGTAAAAAGTTTCACAATGCTAGCAATTGCACTTCTCGTACACCAATAATGGGCATGGGAGATCAAGTGGTTGATGTTTATGGTGGAGTACCTCCAAATACTCCCAATAATCAACAAAATATCCCAAATAATCGTTCAAATAATTATTCGAACAATCATTTTAATTCAAATAATCGTCCAAATTTTAATCAAAATCCGAATTTTAATCAGAATCGTAATTATCAGAATGGAAATTTTAACCAAAATCGGAATTTTAATCAAAATCACAATTATAACTCGAATGGAAATTATAACCGAAACAACAATTATAACCATAATAATAATTACAATAAAAATCGCAACTATAATAATAACGGAAATAGTAATTATAACCAAAATAATAACTTCAATCCAAGTTATAATCGAAATAATGGACATCAAGGTCAAAATCAACGTAATAATCATCATAGCTATAACCAAAGTAATAACAGTTATCAACATTTTGGCAACGGACAAATGTCGACCGAAGAAAGATCCAAAACATACGCACAGGCCGTCGATCCAAATTCATTGTCTTATAAGGAACATATTATTTGCTTTTATTGTGGACAGAGACGCCATGTACAGCATGAGTGTCAGAAAAGGAAACAGGATGCTAATGCGATGGCGCAGGGAAACGGGGATGGCCAGGCAGCAATGGGTGCGCCGGCTCAGGCCAATTTACAGTCGCACCCGGTTTTGACGGTGAATACTATGCGCCCGACCCTTCCAATTGCCGAATAGTAGATATTTTCCTAATAATGCCAGAAAAAGATGTAATTCCACCTACCATAAAATTGAAAAGTCGTGATCTTCCGGAAGAAGTTATAATGTTATTGGATACAGGCGCTAGTAGAAGCGTGATAAAAGTGGGATGTTTGGGTAAAAATATGAAAATTTATAGAGATGAAATTTTGAGACTCAGTGGAATAACGGATAGTGTTGTTTTAACTTTGGGATATGTGATTATTGAAATTTTGGATAGAGAAACGGTGTTTCATATTGTACCCAATTGTTTTCCTAGGAAGCAGGACGGAATTTTATCCACTGAATATTTTCGGGATAATTTGGCAAAAATTGACTATGAAATGAGTCAGATTGAGGTTCGAAATCAGAAGAATTTTTTACTAAGGAAAGTATGATTTTTCCAGCAAAAACGACAAAGTTATTTTACGTAAGGACAAAAGATGATACAGTTTCAGAGGGATATTTGCTTCCGGTATATGTAGGCGAGGGAATAATTTTTGAACAAGGGTTGGTAATGAATATTTGCGGGAAAAGTTATGTCAATGTTACTAATAATCGAGAGGAGCAAGTAGAAATACAGATTCCAATTTTGGAATTAATGTCGAGTCCGCCAAATGTTGGGGAAAAATTAGAATCAGTAAAGAATGAGGAAAAAGAGATACAGCATATAGGGGAAAAAGACAGTACTGAACAGGCAATCGAAGATAAAAATTTGGAAATGAATTGAGGGAAACAATAAATGAGTTAAAGGAATCAGTAAACAATATTATGGATAATCAAATGGAAATAATAGCAACATCGGAGGAACAAAATATAGAAGTGATTATTGAGAATAAAGAAAAATTCGGTGATAAAAAGGAAGACACGAATATTCAAGGTTCTGAGGGAAAAATGGAACTACAAACAATAGCAAAATTTCCATCGTATGAATTCGCAGATTCACTGATAGCAACAAGGTTCTTTTCAAACGAGAAAATGTTTAGTATAAATTCTAAGATGGAGGATGAAACGCGATATCCGAAGGTATTGGAGTTGTTACGATTAACGGATTTGGAGGAAGAGGAAATAAAAGCTGTAAAAGAGGTAATTAAATACGGGGCTGATAGATTTCACATACCGGGAGAGAGATTAGAAGCTACAAATGTTATAACGCATCGAATACCAACTACCGATGATTTGCCAGTAAATTCAAAACAATATAGGTTTCCAGAGGTTCATAAAGAAGAAATACGTAAACAAATTGCAGATTTTTTGTATAAAGGGTATATAAGAGAGTCAACATCGCCATATAATACACCTGTGTGGGTAGTTCCTAAGAAATTGGATTCACAAGGAAATAAAAAGTGGAGAGTGATTTTAGATTTTTGTACGGTACGCCGGTACTCCGCGGATTACTGGACCGATCAGGGTTGTAAGGCCTGATTTCACGTATCTGTGACGAAGTCTCGCTGGTACTCGTGCGCTGTCAGGGAACTTAATCACCGACAGTCGTAATAATGATTTGTATGAAAAACTGAAGCACTGCTTAAAAAACATAAGTAATTTATTTTGAAACATAAACACAACAATATTACATAGATTTGATGGAGCGTATTATGATGGAAAATTCACTTAGAATACTGCGCTCGCGTATGAAGTTCGAAGACGCGACTGTTCGTGATGGTAATAGTGCTAAGACTGACTTTTTAAAGGTTTTTGATTAACCAAGTAAAAATAAAGGGAGTGTCTTCTTTCGCTCAAAAGTACATACAAGCAATTGATTGGTTGAGAAATGGAGGAAGGGACTTTCATTATTTCGGAAATATTATTCAAAGATGTTAAGTGGGGGGCAAGACGCCTGCCGGACGCTTGTGTTTTACGCAGGTAAAAAAAGGTACGCGCTCGACGCTGACCCTTGCCGGGTGACGTCCGCTGCTCGAAACATGCGGGTCAATAAAAGGCTTAACTAAGTTTCAACAATTGCTTTTTTCAAGATTATTTTCTATTGCCCGGGATTATTTTTCCGACTTCGAGAATTTCAGCTGCCTTGCAGATGTTTTATTATAATTACTCGCAAAGCTGAGACGTCGAGAATTTCTTTACTATTCGTTAATCCGCGCATTGGAAGAATTTTATTTTATGCTTTATTGCTATAGAAAGTCCGTGCGTGCCACGGAACAATTTTCGACAGTTAAATGAAAAAACTATTGGGGATGGATATCCTTTGCCAAATATTGTAGATATTTTAGATCAACTGGGCGGAGCTCAATACTTTTCGGTTTTCGATTTAGCTTCGGGATTTTATCAGATTAATATGCATCCGGATGATTGTCATAAAACAGCGTTTACAACTCCGTATGGTCACTATGAGTATGTTCGAATGCCTATGGGATTAAAGAACGCACCTCCGATTTTTCAACGAGCAATGGATATGGTTTTAATGGGTTTACAGGGTCAGGAATTATTTGTTTATTTAGATGATATAGTAGTTTATGCGAAAACATTAAAGGAACATGAGGAAAAATGTAAAAGATTATTTGATCGATTGCGAAAAGCAAATTTAACTCTGCAACCAGATAAATGCGAATTTTTAAAGAGGGAAGTAGGATATTTGGGACATGTAATTAGTCGTGATGGGTTAAAACTAGATCCAAGGAAGGTAGAGGCAGTAAGAAATTTACCAAGGCCAACTAACGTGAGACAGATTCGTGAGGTCACAGGATTGTCTAGACATTATCGTAGATTTATTGAAGGATATGCGAGAATAGCAAAACCATTAACCAATCTTTTGAAAGGTGATGTGCAATTTGTTTGGGGAGAGAGTCAAGAGAATGCATTTCAAACACTCAAGGAGAAACTTTGTACCGAACCCGTTTTAATTTTTCCGGATTTTTCAAAGCCGTTTATTGTTACAACAGACGCCTCGGGATATGCAATCGGCGGTATTTTATCACAAGGTCCAATAGGAAAGGATAAACCAATCGCATACGCTTCACGTACCTTGAATGAAGCTGAAACTCGTCATCATACTTATGAAAAAGAGGCTCTGGCCATTGTTTATAGTGTATTACATTTTAGACCGTATTTATATGGGAAAGTTTTTACATTGGTCACTGATCATAAGCCTTTGGTATGGTTTAAAAGTTGCAAAGACGGAAATGCTCGTGTACTTCGATGGAGATTAAAATTAGCTGAATATGAATATGACGTTGTATATAAAAGTGGGAAAACAAACGTAAATGCCGATGCGTTATCGCGAAATCCAGTAGATATTGAGGGGGAAATATTGGAAGAAATATTTATAACACGAGTAAGGGGACGTCAAGAATTAACAGAGGAAGAAATAGAATTGTTACTTCAGGATAACGATAATGAGAACGATGGAGAAAGCGACGAAGAGGTAGTAATAGAAGAGGAAGACCCAGAAAAATTGTGGAAAAATTCATTGCAGATGATGCAATTAGATGAAATAGATTATGATAATCCTGTACCAGGTACTTCCGCTCAAAACCCTTCGGAGGAGGATTTACCGATAAATAACGAAAGTAATGACAGTGACAAGGAACAAGAAACGGAAAATAATATAGAAAAACAATCGAAAGTTGAACCTTTACCAATCAGACATGGGATGGTATCTAGACAACAGGTGAAAAATAAAAATAAAACGTTGAAAAACAAAACCAGTAAACAACAATCAGATACTGACGATGAACAGAGTAAAGTTGAAAAACCAAGGAGAAAATGTCGGAAAAAACGGAAACAGTCTCAAAAACAATTAAAAGATAATCAATTAATAGATTCAAACGAAGACAAATCATTAATAAATTCAGACTCAGATGCAGACAGTTCAGATAAAGAGGATGACGAAGACAAGGACGAAGACAGTGACTCTAGCCAACAATCGGAAATTAAGGCTGAGTATATCACATCCCAAAATATCATTCCGTCTAGAGAACTCTTATTTACTCGAAAAGATTCACTCGCGTATTTTTTAGACATTGAAGGAGAACCACTTGATACAGGGTCGCGAAAATTGCTTAACAGAAAAGAGTTGCCAAAATATTCAGATCACGAGATAGGAAAAGTTAGTACAATAAAAAGGGGAAACAGATATCACATTGCACTTCCTATAAAAGATGATCCGGGGAAGGAGCCACATTAATATTTGGGCACATTAAAGACGCAATAACTAGTTTGAGAGAATTTATGGAGGAAAAAGGGATTCAGAGTGTAAGTATTAGCCAAAACAGATTTTATAGAGAACGTTCCATGGGAAAGAATCGGAGGGGAATTAAGATTGGAATTTTTGAATAGCACAGTAAAGGTTATAGTTTGTCACGGAATTATTCGGTATCCAAGTAAAGGAGAACGGGAGGAAATAATGCGTGAGGCACATAGTTCCGCTGTAGGAGGACATAGAGGGATTACAAAAACGTTTAATAGAATTAGACATCGATATTATTGGGAAAAAATGAAAATAAATATTGAACAATTTATACAACAATGTTTGCCGTGTCAATTACAAAAATGCGTGAGAATAAAAACAAAACAGCCAATGGTTATTACCGATACGCCAGCCACAGCTTTTGACAAGGTAGCAATGGATATAGTTGGACCGTTACCTCGAACGAAAAAGGGTAATGAATACATTCTTACTGTTCAGGATCAACTCTCAAAATTTTGTCTTGCTTTCCCTATTCCTAATGCGACATCGATTACCATCGATGACACATTGGTTAAATATTATATTTGCACATTTGGAGCACCAAAATACGTATTAACCGATCAAGGAAGAAACTTTTTGAGTGGATTAATTAAACGACTCGCTAAACGATTTCGAATTAAAAAACTTCGTACTACGGCCTTTCATCCACAATCAAATGGTTCATTAGAACGTTCCCACCATGCATTAGGGGAATATTTGAAACTATATCGAGACAGTGAATTTGGATGGGACGAATGGGTTGAGTTGGCTACTTTCAACTATAATACTAGTGTACACGAAGGAACAAAACATACTCCATATGAACTTATTTTCGGAAAAATGGCACGATTACCATCAAGTGATCCTATCCAAGAGGAGGATAAATTACCTACTTTCGATAATTATATTGTCAATCTCGTGACTAAATTACACGGGAGTCGAAAAATAGCGAGAGAAAACTTAATAAAAGCAAAGGAAAAATCCAAGGCAAGATATGATCAAAAACTCAACGAACAGGATTTTAAAGTCGGAGATTATGTATTCCTGAAAAATGGAGCGAAACCAAAGAAATTAGAAGATCATCATCAAGGACCTTTTGCAATTATTGAAGTAAAAAACAATCAGAATGTCAAATTAAAAGTTAAAAATAAACCGGTGATAGTTCACGCTAATCGATTGAGACGTTCACATATTAAACCAAAAATAAAACAGAGTAAACGCCGAACAATACTAATCATTAAAATAAACCAATAAATAACCATATAAATCAACGGATAAATAATCAAATTCAACAGGAAAAAAGGTAGATAATCAGCAAGAAAAGCATCATGAATCGCTACACAGCATCACAAGGAAACGGGAAAAAAATGGTGAAAACAAGACAGCCAGCATCAAGGTCAAGGGTGGTAGGAAATCCAAGGGAACGTTCAGCTTCTCCTCCACAACGTCTGAAGGATGCAATGTCTGAATTGGGATCGGATTATCTCCCAAATCCATGGATGGAAGATAGGGCTCGTGAAGAGAGTGCAGAGCTCGTTAAACAGCGAATGATAAACATTTACAGCCGCATTATCAAAAAACTGTGTGATAAGGAAGTAGCATGTAAAATGACGGCTATCAGGCTTGGAATAGATCATCTTACAAGTATTGGCGAAAACATCTTCGAAATAGAGGAAAATGTAGATGAATATTATTCTCTCATCTACTACGATAATATTCGTACAATTCTGCGGGAATTCAACATCGAAGTTGACAGTCAAAATTTCGAGGGGAAACAAGAGAAAGGGGTGGCATATATGGTGAAATTTGTGGATGTTGCTCCATGTATATTCATGGAATTCGTGGAAAATAAGACCTTAATACGTGTAAAGGGTTTGGGAACGATAATTACCAAGGCAAAGGAATATTTGACGGGAAAGTTGGAAAAAATATACGAAGAAAATAAACAATAAATCAGAAAAAAAAGGGGGGAAACAAAGATATACACATACAAATAAATACTAAAATAAATTTGTGCAATTTATAAAAATCAGATAATTAAAATATTAATAACAGGAACGGCAATAGACATCAGAATCTAAATTCAAAGTATTATTACAGAGAAATCGAGATGGCAACGAAAGTGAAACCCACGGAGCAGTTGGCGCGATGGGTTGCCAACAGAAGGGATTTGACAGAGCCGATAGCGCAATACTATGACGTACCAGTAACACGGAATACGCCGCAGGGAATATTCAAAATACAGATAGTATTCGGGCGATGGATGGATGTGGGGGTTGGAATGGATAGAGAAGAGGCAATTGAAAACGCAGCAGAGGCCGTAATAGATAGGATGTGTGAAGCGAAGACTCCCGTTATGGAATGGGAAAAAAATATAAGAAAACAGAAAGAATTGTTGGAGAAACGCGTTTTCAATCTGGCAATTGAGATGAAACAATTGGGAATTGAGTCGATTATTAATTTGTTGGG
This sequence comes from Cryptus armator, assembly GCA_963971235.1. Lineage (NCBI taxonomy): Eukaryota > Metazoa > Arthropoda > Insecta > Hymenoptera > Ichneumonidae > Cryptus > Cryptus armator. The sequence goes on along the minus strand of CAXARG010000242.1, from coordinate 4,452,099 downwards.
GAAAATCGATGGAAACGAGACTCAAATTGGGGGATTTGACGCAATGGATTTACTCAATGAAACGGAGGAGCTTCTTGTAAGATTCGGGATGAAATTAACATCAAACGGGTTCGATGGCGGTAGAGTAAATGCCACGGGTTTGACGGCGGTATGCGAGGATTATCCGCCCATCACGGTGGTAGAATTCGGGGCAGAGTTGACGGAAAATCAAGTCCGAGCGTTATCACAGGTCGGAAAGTCGGAAAAAGAGGTGAAAAGATTGAACGCAGCGAGTGCACGTAGGAGGAGCCGTGAGCAGAGAAATCGACGACGATAGAAAAAAAAAAAAAAAAGAGAAGGAGAAAGAAGGAAAATAATAAGTAATTAATCACTTAAAAATCGGGAGTGTGAAGTATATAAAACACATATTTTGGGATTAGATTTTAGCATCATATAAAAATAAAATAATAAATAATCAATCACTTAAAAATCGGGAAGTGTGAATAATATAAAACACACATTTTGGGGATAGATTTTAAGGTAAATCGTACATAATCATTCTATTGTTAAACAACGGGCGATATTGGATTTTATCACTCGTTATTAAAAATTCACTTTACTTATTAATAAAATTTAAAAATAAAAATTCAAATATTCAAATTAAAATTTTTCTTTGCAGTTTTAAAATCTCCTTTATCAAACATCCATTTTTTTATATACAACTAATTCCTTCATACATCCTTTTTGAAAAACCAATAGATTCCTAAAAATAATATTTCAGTAAAATCACTTCCTATCCCTTTGGTCCCTCGCTTCTCGAGGGGCAGCACTAAAAATTGATCCTCTTTTAGGCCTATGACGATGGGTCATGCCACGTGTGCCACATTGTATGTGCGCCGTTTAGTGGAAAACTTTCCGAGGCCATTATATTCTTTGCTTATTAATACGTCTCGCTGTGACCGCGGACAAAACTAAAATAATTTTTTTTTATTCCCGTAAATTCAGAAAAAAGTGCAATCTACATCCTATACCCTCGTTCTTCTTAAATAAATAAATAAACAAATTTGAAAATATTGAGATCACCTGTTGTCTAAATATTCATTTCAAATTTTATATTATATAATATTCAGTAAATAACCACAAATTAATATCCATATTGTTTTTTTTTACGCAGATAAGGAAACTATAAAAAAAATATATATATATACTATATCCATATATGTATCATCAGGTATTGTTGTAAAACATAATCAATAAATAATCATATATTTAACTAATTCAGTTTTGTTTTGTTAAAACAGATGCAATATACGGTGTTGTCGTTATCGGTGCTATGGGTATGTCTTCTACCTGCACCTTCCTCAGGGATGATCGGATTTGAATGTTGATTACCAACATCAAACATTACTACATTATCACTTCTGGAGGTGGATGAGTGTGACAGACCCTCACGATCTCTAAACATATCAACAGTTCAAATTCAATTGCTACAAATCAATGAATATGGATCTGTGCACGTTCATCAGTGCAAAATAAAGGTTGATAGAAGTGTTCGTAGATGTGGAATGTTTTCACGTACTAGTGACGTTATAAATGGAAAAGCTTCATATGTGCTCGAAGTTACTCGAGACACTTGCATGCGAATGCACGAGCTTGGGTCTTTTAAAATAAATGGAATTGTGATAATGGGAATTAAAAGTAATCATACTTTGAATTACCCTGTACTGTTGGCTGGACAATTGGGAGTGGATGGTACGTGTAGTGGTTCCTCATACACGGATCCATTTGGAAGTTGGAATGAGGTGGTGGTTCTGTCCACGTTAAAAATCTCTTTAAGAGACTATCACACTTCGATAGCATTAAAAACAAATAAGGTATATCTGAAATCAGGAGTGAGGTGCGCTTTAAATAAGGGACAATGCATGGATATGGAAGGGGGATATACTTATTGGAATTCAATTCCAATGGACAAATGTGATGGGAATGAGTATGGAGTTTTGTATGTTGGAATGGGAGAAAAAGGGATAGATAGGGATTCAGAGACGCTATACACAGTGACAACATCAGATATTATTTTTGCTCTTGTAACACATTCTTCTCTTACAATTTGCGGACAAACTATAATTCGAAGGGAGCATCCTAGACTTCTTATTCATGAAGTGAAAAATGGACGAATGTTTTTACCAAAACGACGAATGGACGTCGACTGTGTGACGACACAGTAAATATGGATATATACGCCTATGTAAATTCAAAATTTGTATACATTGAAAGACGTATACATACACAGACACAACAAGTTTATATGGATCTTTTAACGCATAAATGTGAGTTGGAGCGAGAAATGTTGAAAAATCGTTTGGCTATTGCTACTCAAGCACCAGATGAATTTGCATTTCATTTGATGAAAGGACCGGGATACATGGCAGTGATATCGGGAGAAGTTGTACATATTGTAAAGTGCGTACCGACGGAGGTGAAAATTAGACATGTGAATGAATGTTATACGCATTTACCAGTAACGAGAGGGAATGAAAGTTATTTTTTGACGCCGAGAACGCATATATTAATGAGAACGGGATTGCAAACTACGTGTAATCGATTGGTTCCACCAATGTATTTTATCGATGGAGAATGGTACGGAATCATGCCGGGTCCAACATTGGTCTACCCTCCTGGAACGGTGAAGCCCAACACCAAACCAACGTGGAAATACAGCAAGTAAAAAACATTAGCCACCAGTGGCATATATACAACATTAGAATTAGAGCAATTAAGAGAATTTGTTATGTTTCCGGCAGAACGGCCAGCCATGTTAAATTCAGTAGTGAGAGGTATGATGGGAAAACCAATTGCGGCACAAGGGGGATCTTTTGTTAAATTACTAGAGGGACCAGAATTAGAGAAATTGATGGTATCAACCTGGAAAAAAATGTGGGAAAATTTGATTGCATTTGGACATATTAGCGCAGGATTAATTGGAATAATAATGATAGCTCGAGTTATCAAACTTATCATAGACACAATTATACATGGATATGCATTGCATACAGTTTACGGTTGGTCATTGTTTTTGATTGGAGCAGTATGGGATTCGGTAACAGGATTGTTGTTACATCTGAAAAAAGGATCCGAAGTATCATCTAAATCGGCATCAAGGAGTGAAACAAAGGTAGAGAGAGATATAGAGGCAGGAGATAACGAGATATCAAGAGAAGTTGGAATAGAGGAAGAGAGAGAGGAAGAAGAGACCGAGCGTAAGGAAAGTAATGATAGGTCCGTTCAAACAGAAAAGGGAACTGCGAATGCTTTGTATCCGCGTTTAAAATAAGTTGAAAATTTAAGGAGAGGAAAATTGAAAAAAAAAATAGATATATATATATATTTTAATTATTATTAAATATTGAATAAATCTATAATTAATTATAACAAAATTTGCATCTACAACTACTTAGAAAGGAGTAAACTCAAAGTTAATAAACAATAAGGCTCGAAAAACTAATAAAAGGTTGATAGAAACGTGAATTAAAGAGTCGGTAAAGGAGAAAAGAGTTAAAGTGGTAAAAATAACGAAGGGTATACGTAGCATATAGGAAAAGCATATACGAGTATAGCATGTAACGGGGTAGAAAAGAAATACACGGGAAGATCGGGATAAAGAGGAGAGGCCGACGAATAGCCGCACAAAGCGGAGCAGCCGAGGATAGGCACTGCATGAGTATCGTGGTAGCGAACGTGCTACCCTCGGAGAGTCGAACTTCCGCCGGAGTTAGAGAAGGATGGTTGCAGCATAGGCGCCGCCATAACCAGTGGAATAGGATCAACTAACCCTCTGAGAGAGTTAGTTTTAATAAAATAGCGTATAGATGATATAGAATCATTATAAAATATCGGGCCTTCCGCCACAGATATATTTCTAAATTCTATAAATATAATAACTATTTTTTTAAAGGCATACAGCCACTTATTTAAAATCTTTTTTTTACGAGGATTTGAATACCTCGGAATATTTTCTTAGAAACTATAAGTTAAAATAAATTTTGGGAAAAAAATGAGGAAAGAGGAATGGAAAAACATATAAAATTAACAAAAATATCGGGTAAAATCAGTTTATTAATACAAGTGCATTAAGCACTTGTATTTATCGAGTTAAAATATACATTTATTAGATTAAAATATTTGTTTTTATTAGGTTATTATATGTTTTTTATATTAGGTTATTATATTTTTTTTCGATAATTCTTATAGTTTTTATATTAGGATATTATATAAGAATAATAGATAATAATAAGCAATACAAGAAAAAAAAATAAGATTGAGTAATATAGATAATGTTTTTTTTTTTTTTCGCTCATAAATTAACCATAATTAACCGTAGGGTTACCGTCGCAACGACACTCCTCAATGAACTCCCAACATGCATCACACGATGGGGGAGGGACCCATTCGTGGGGGCGCATAATGCGCGCAAATCGCGGATCTTCGTGAGGGAGATGTTCTATCGTTGGGTCCGGACGGAACCATGTCCAGTGCAAGTATGCGGGTATGGGGGGGCCGAAGAGCGGAACGGTCCGACGAGCGCGTTTTCTTGGTGGCGAAGCGATGACGCACGAACAACTCCTTAGAATAATCTGGCAGATCGGGCACTTCACGGTTAAATCCCATTCCGACATGGGGATGATTTTTTTTAATAAACGGAGATGCCGGGGAAGGGGTAGTTGCGGGTCCCAGATGAAGTGTGACCGAGGGTAGGGCTCGTCACCGGAGCGCCGTGCCTCAAAAATCTCTTTCGCCTCGCGGATCCTTCGTACTCCCATTCTAGAAAAAAAAAAAAAAAAAAAAAAAAAAAAATTAGGATTAGTACCAATAGATTAGCAAGGGTTTACAAGGTTTAAAAAAAAAAAAAAAAAGGGGGACATGTATAATAATATTACGTATAATGATACTTACATTAACGTTGAATTACGGAAGTTGATTGTCGTTGACGGTTATTACAGATGTTGCTCGCGTAGATGATAATTGCATAGTGAATGAGTTGCTGAGAGTTTCACGCTTTTAAAGCACGAGATTTGCTTTGAATAGTCGCTATCACTTTGGTCAGATGACAGTCGAGGTATGATTCTTCGTAGTCGTTAAAAGGAACACACAGGAGTTCACTGAATAATTATAAGTTCTTCTTTTGCACCTTAGCGTAAGACCGATTGTCTTCGGTAGCACGATATTACAGATAACGTGCGTAACCATAACATCGGAAAGAGGCACCCGTGCAACACGGTTCAGTGGCCGAGAACGGAAGTATAGAGCGATTTAGTTAAAGAATAGAATAAAACTTAGAAATTTAATTGTTTATAGATGGAATAATAACGTGTAAAGCTTCATTTTGTTTCTTTGAATCTATATCTCTACCGAGATCGAGTGCCGTTCTTCGCACTCGTGTCCTTCGTACTCTCGTACTTTGAAGCGACACTCGTTTAGGGGGGGAGGTGTTACGTCCTCTGAATTAGTACATGTATACAGCAACAAATAATCAGCTAATGCAGTATTCATTTTTTTTTACGTTATTGCAACAATTAATTTTCCATTTAAATATCCTTGAGAGAACATATGGTTCCTCGGATATAATTTAATAAACATTTAAATTATTAAAATATTGAGATCTGGAGGGGCAATGCATGCACCTCTCAGATAATAATTAGCGAGCCGTGTGCAAAAGCTGAGCGAAGTCATTACTCAGTTATTGGCATCTTAACGTTTAGCCACCAAAATTCGAGCTATGTTTCGGATATACAGTATTTCCGGCGAGGACACCTGAGGAAAATCCGAAGAGAATTCCGATGATAAAAGTCGAGCCATATAGGCAATTTGAATCCTTCATTAACACGTGATCGGCGGGAGGTTTCTTATCGCTCCAACACTACGAGCGATGCACCTCACGCACGTACACTACTGTGCAGCCGGAGAATCGGTGAGACTGTCTCGAAGGGATCGATGCACGGCTTGACCGTCATCGCGTTCGAGTCCAGCACCTCTCGGCGCATAAATTATAATATTTCAATAATCTATAAAATAAGTTAACAATTCATCAAACTATTCCAATAATAGTAAAAAAGCATTGCATTCGCTGAATAATAACCATTTATGGAATTATCATTAGACTCACGCAGGAAAATACGTAGAAACCGATAATAAACAATAAAAACAGTGATAAAGATTGGGGAAACAAGATGAAGTTGAGAAAAGTAATTAAATAAATAAAAATTAAGTTAAACAATCAATATAAAACAATAATAATTACTCGAGATAACTCATAAATTTATAATTTGATAAGCTAAAAGTTATTAAAATTCACGGAAGTAAATATCGAATAAAAAGTTTAAACATTTTAAAATCACCAAATTAATTTTAGATATAATTTCGATAACATCAAAAATAACTTTTGATACAAAAAACATAGAAACTCCATTCAAATTTGTAAAATATTGTTATTTAAAATCTTGATTTTTGAAATAATCCTTTAAACATTTTAAATATTGTAAGTGCGTTAAATTAAAAATTCATAAAAATTAATCGATTGCACAGGTAACATTTGATCTATATTAACGTTGGAGGGAGGCTCGCGAGCGGCGGCGGCTCGAGACCATTCGCAGGTGAGGAGGTCCCCCGCGCAAATTAATAAAATCAGGGCCCGCGGCGTCGGAAGCTCATTACCGATATTCTACGGACATCCTACGATAACTATTGTCACCACGAGTTTCGACGCAACCATTGTCTTTAAAAATCATCGAAGTTCAATATTAAATTTTTATGAGCGAATAAAACAAAGTCGCAAAGACGTGTGCGGAAACGTGTAAACCCCTAATACAGTTCAAAACGGGTAATTGTCAGAACTTTAATCGACACTTACGACATTTCTTTTCGAGACTTTAAAAATTTATAACGGGAATTAAATTGTGAAACACAATCAACAGAATTAGCGAGTGTAAATTGAAAAGTGTATTTGTGGGAATCGAAATTTAAATAAATCTCAACGATAAATTGAAATATTCGCCAAGTGTTAAATAACTTATTCCGAATTAAGTGAATTCGGTTGTTATCAATCTCATCGATAATACTTCATCATCAACAATCGGCATCACCAATTGGAAATCCTGAAGGAGGGAAGGAAGGACGAATCCACGTAATTTTCCACTACATATATCAACCGACTCCGAGAACCTTTACTCATTATTTAAATTTCATATCATTCTTCATTCATCAACGTAAGTTTTTCCCATCAAAACGCTTAAATTATTTTGATGAATAATTCCGCACAATTAAAACTATAAATCAGTGCATCGATGGTATAAAAACAGAAGGATGTACCTTCTTTAAGACTTAAAGAGTGTTAGCCTTCGAATTATATCATCTGCCTTTGGTAACGAGTACCAAGGTAGCAAAGGGGGTGTATCGGGCCGCGATAGGCGCGAGCGCTGGTCAGCGACTTCGCCCGGATTGAATTACACTACGAGACGCATCGAGCGTACGGCGTCTTATCAGAGGAATTCCATAGTAAACACTTCTGTCATATGGTTACTACGCGCTTACTATACGCGTACTACGAGTCGATGACTCTTCCCACGTGCAATATTCTTTCTTTTGGTTCGGGTATTTAAATCTTTAACACGGCGCACTCTCAACCCTATCCTGAGTAACTCTCCGAAAGGTCAGACTCAAAAAGGGAATAAGTCGGATTAAGCGCCTCAATGGTACAAAACGTGTAAAATGGAATTTTATTCCTTGACCGTAATTACCGAGGAAATGCTGATTCGGACGTAACACTAACATTAATAATAGTAATTAGGATAGCCAGTCGACAAGCCTAACGAAAACGCCGAAAAAAATAATAATAATAATAATAATAAATATAAAATAAAATACCCTCTCAGCAAAAGGAATAGGGGGAGAAATAGGAAAAAAAAAACATAAAAAACAAATAATAATAATATAGATATATATACATACTACATAAGCATTAACCTACTCATTATCTGTATGTGCCAGTATCGCCGACATGTCTCTATGCACATGTACAAGGGGAAACCAATGCAACGAGAATCTGGGGAAACCTGCGAGACCCGCCAATCCCGGCGAAACTCTTCCCATCGAGGTGGGCCGGAAGAAACCCGTATGCCTCGTCCCCGGAGCATCCAGAGTCTATTGTTATTGGAAACTAACGCTGCGAATCGACATTGCTAAAAAGGATATCGAACTATACGTCCCGCCGGAATGGAGGGCCTTAACACCCGAGAGATTGGAAGACTGGGTCGGACGGCTGCGCGACCGACCATTCGAGGACATTGTATTGGGAAGAGCTCAGTATCATTGGACCATCGACGTGCTCCTACCCGCTCGCCAGGATTACCGAACGGTGCCTATTCACGGCAGGAATGGGTGGCCAAATTTTTTCGAACCTACACCTATATGGAATCAGCCGAGATCGAGCCACGAGATGGAACGACTCGCCATCACTATAAACCGCAGCCCGCTTCCCCCCTGTTTAGGCATGGGAAACGTAGTATGCTACTGACGCATGCGGTTGCCGAGAACGTCGCAGCCGAGACGATATGTATGGGTACCACCCGAGTGAAGAAGACTCACGGATAAGACTCGATCCCTGTGGGCGCGCAGACTAGGCGCTAATTCGGAACAACCAATCGAACTGGGAGGAACGCATTATTACTGGGACTGCGACACTCTAGTCCCCTATGGCCAGAATCCCCAGTGAATAGAATACGAAGGATGCGGGAGATATAAGCCTTTCAATGACCAAGACGAAAGCGATCCGCCACCTCGCAGGCCAAAAACCTGGAATCTCCCTCCACCCCCCCTTAGTGCGATACAACTCGGCGAAAGAGGTAGCCAGTCGAAGATTTATACTTCTCTTCTACGAGAAGAATCAAGACCGATCCCGAAGCTAACAGTAAGATACCTGGAGCCTTTCGACCAGCAAGACGGTGGCGTCTATACGAGCCCCTACCGGGTACTTGGAACCGATGTCTGAAGAAAAAGATAGACGAAAAGGAAAAAAATGATGAAAAAAAAAAGAAAAGGAAAAAAAAATATATATATACATATACACGCATTAACAACAACCCTAGGAACTACCTCATAAATCTAAATAAGATACTAAAACCTAAAATGAAAAGGAGACGAAAATATGAAAACAATACATATATGTATAGACGTATATATACATATATATAAGAGAAAAAAAAAACACAAAATACTATAGGAAACTTATAAAAAAAATATATATATATATAGACACTATTAGTGATTTCTGTCTTCGCTCTCGACTCGCCGCAATACGTCGGGGATTAGAGGACTCAGTAGTTTAAATAATATATGTTTATTAATAAATAATACAATGGTCAATTCTGTAATGTAATCTCGGACACTCTCACGACTTCACCATCGCTCGTACGTTTTTCGACTCCCCCAGAAACAGCCTCGACTACTCAACCGCTATTTTTCACGCGTACCAACTCTCGTCAAATAAAGGAAGGACACCATTCTCGCACGCGTACCAATATTGTCGCTATCATTCGGCCATCCGCTTTCACATTCGTCCTCGAATTTCTTTTTTTTGGTCTTTACATAGCTTAACAATGGTTTCATAGAGTCGTAACTTTTCACTCAACGTAGTCTTTGAATCGTATGGGAGGTTGACGGTTTCGATGAGGTCTCGTCGATGTTTCTTTTTGCTCAAGCGATTCTTGCAGCGACGATGTCGATTCTACGACCTCGAGTCGTTCTTCATTTTCCGTCGTATTGTCCGATTGTTTTTCTTCGAGAATAAGTTCCACTACAGACTCTCGCGAGTCATTTTCGTCGGTGCCATCTTCGTGCGTTTCATCGTTGTAGAGTTCTCCTTCAGAAGTCTCGTCGCTTGGATCTTTCATCGGTTTCCACATTCGCAATTGACTGACATGCGCCGTAGATGCATACCTTCGACCCGCAGTACCTTCTCGTAAGGTTGCTACTCCGTACGTATCGTTCGGCAATACCTTCGTGATCACTAACGGTCCTCGGATACGCTGTTGCAACTTTGTTGATTTTCCCGTTGCCACCGGTACCGTCTTCATAAAAACAATGTCTCCGTAATCATTTTGCACGTTTAATCTTCTTCCGCGATCATAGTATTCCTTGAACTTACGTTGTCCCTCTATGATTTTCTCGATAGCTGTTTCACGCAATTTTTCTGGTCGCTCGTAGCGTCGTCGTTCTTCGTGCAACGTCAACTTTCTTATCGGTCCTTCGTTTGTTCTCGGTGAATAACCGTACAGTAGCTCGAATGGCATCTTGCCCGTCGTTTTATTTATCGAACTGTTCAAATCTCGAGCCACCTCCAGCAGTTTTCGATCCCAGTCCTTGCCGTCCTTACTTCCGTCGAGCGTCGCCATTATCGTCGGTATCAGCGTCCGATTTGCGCGCTCTACCTGTCCGTTGGCTTGGGCGTGCCTCGGAGAATTCAGAATATGCTGAATTCCGTGCTTACGTCTGAACTCTTCGAACTTCGCTGAGGTAAAGCAAGTGCCTCGATCCGTTATGATTCGTTCGGGAGCTCCAAATTCCAGCACAAACTTTTCCATTCGTCGCACCACATTCTCGGCGTTGGTGTTACGTACTGCTTCAAGTCGCACGTACTTCGTCAGATTGTCTATTATCACCAGTATATATTTGTTGCTCTTGGAACTCGTGATAAATGGCCCCAAGTGATCTAAGTGTACAACAGCGAACGGTTGCGCCCCCGGAGGAATCGGATGCAGCTCGCCGGGTTGCCTCCCCGTTTGCGTCTTCACCATCAGACAGTGCAAACACGCCCTGATATGTCGCTTTAGATATCGTCGCATCTTCGGAAAGTAATAGTATTGGTTCATCTTGGCGAACGTTCGATCTAAGCCAAAATGACCGCATGAGTCGTGAAATCTCACCGCCATTGACTTTCTCAGAGCTCTTGGTACCACGTATTTCAGTTTACCCCGCTCGTCCTTGAATAGTACGCCGTCGATGAATCGGTAATCGTTCACCAGTCCTTTCTCATACGACGAATACTCGTTCGGCTGCTTCGTTCGCAGCACTTCAATTTTCAACTTCAAATCTTCATCTTGCGATTGGTACATCAATATTTCGTCCTCTTCGTTTATCAACGTGAAAACACATGCTCGGTCGTCCAACGTCTCAGAACAACAGGCCTCTTCTGGTTCTGGCTCCGTCTTCGTTCGGCTAATTGCATACACCAGATGCATACGTCCTTCGTCACGTTGCAACAATATCCCCGCCAATCCGTGGCTGCTCGCGTCGGTATGTAGTTCCGTATGTTTTGTCGGATCGAATAGTCTTAACACCGGTCGACTTGTCAACGCTTGTTTTAGCTGATTAAAAGCTGCTTCCGTTCGATCGCTCCACTCCAATGCTACTCCCGTCTTTAATAGTTCGTGCAGCGGTGCCGCTCGCCAGACAAATTTCTCGACGAATCGTCGGAAAAATCCCGCCAATCCCAAGAAACGTCGTACTTCGTGTACGTTAGTCGGTCGTTCGAAATCTTCGATTGCCCGTAACTTCCGTTCGCCAGGCTCAATTCCGTGCGCCGATATTTCGAAGCCCAGATACGCCACGCGTTACTTCAGGAACTCACACTTACTCAATCGTACCGTCAATCCTGCCCTTCGCAATGCCTCGAACACCAAGATCAATCGTTCCTTCAGATCTATCCAGTCGCGCCCTGGAATTAGCACGTCGTCCAAGTAGAAGAGCACCACCTTGTTTCTCAGTAGTCCCAACACGCGTTGCATCATTTTCGTGAAGTAAAGGTGCGTTCGTTAGACCGAAAATCATTCGGGTGAATTCCCCTGTCTCTTCTGGCGTGATAAATGCTGTCTTGTGACGATCCTTAGGGTCAAACGGTAATTGTAGATATCCTTGTGCGAGATCGAGCACGATGAATAATTTGGATCCCGCCAACAACGCCACGTGGTCATCGATGTTGGGTAGAGGAAAGTTCATCCTTACCGTCTGATTGTTGAGTCGTCGAAAATCCACCACCATTCGCGACTCTCCCGTCTTCTTCTTGACAAGTAACACGGGACTCGCATACGCCGAATTCGTGTCCGTTACCACACCGATGTCGCGCCATTCGTCTACGATTTCACGAATTTTATTTTTCTCCATCTCGCTCGCTGGATATGGTTTCGAATACGGAGGTTTACTTCCCGGAAGTTCCTCGATTTCCATGTTCAGTTCGCCGTAACGCCCGATTTCGCTCGCATTCAATGCCACACAATCGCGGTACTCGTTCAGTACACGAAGCAAGTCATCTACGTGTTCTTTAGACTGCTCGTCGCCGACGTTGACATCCGCTACCGCGATTGTCGCTTGACGTTGTTCATTTGCCTTGTGTTGCACGTCTCTTACCGAACTCTCGTCGTTCGCCGATCGCTCCTTCGCCGTTATTTTGCTCACCGTGAAATCCCGTTCGCCAAGGTTCATCACCGGCAGCAAAAATTGATTCTCGCCACAAATCGCCATAATCAATCTCATCGAGCCCGCTGGCACTTGAGATTCGCCTTCCGCCTCGACTGTGATCGTCGTTTGTTCACCCAATGCCAAATCCCGCAAGGGGTTCGTATCGTCTTTCATCGTGAAGGTGAGTTTATCGTCCACCTTCTGATATATAATGAAAGATAGCTCCGTAAACGTGCGTCCGATTATTACGTGGCTCGTCTGTACATCGTCCGGTACTACACGAAATACCACTCGGTTCGCCGTCGCCTCGTCCACTTCAACCGATACCTCGATCCATCCCGGAGATATTAACCTAAACTCCACCGGTTCAAACGCTTGGAGTTCCATGTTTCCATGATGGATTTCGAGCTGATGCGCGATCGCGGTAGTCGCTTTTATAGTGCATTCCGAGCTTCCGGTGTCGATGAATGCCGTCATGTTGCAATCGTTGATTTTGATCGTCTTCAAATATTTTGCTGCGCCACTCTTCGGTACACCTACGATCTGCTTCACCTGACCTGATGCGCCTCCGCTTTCTCGCGCCGGTTCCTTGCAGTCTCGTATCAAATGTCCCGTTTTTTTGCATCGATAACACACTTTTTGTTTTGGCTCCGTACAGTTACGCGACAAGTGTCCACTCCCGCCGCAATTGTAGCACACGTAATTCCCGTTGTCATCTTTGCGCGGCTCGCGTGTCGTACTTTTCTTCTCGGTACTCATTTTGTTCTTATTTTCGTTACCTTTAGACTGTAGTTTACTCGTGGATTCACTTGTAGACTTTTCCTCGGCTTTCGTCTTGTTCGCGTCCTTCGTACCGCCAATACGCTCGCGACGTTGATTGTTCATCCGTTCCACTCGCAAAATGTCGTGCAGAAACTCGGCTTCGTCGTTATGCTCCTTGCCCATTAACGCATTCACTGTGTCGCGAGACCATAACCCCGTTAAAATTTGTTCCCTCGTTTCGTCGAAACCGAGTTTCATTTGTTGACACAAATCGTATTTGTCATGAAAATACGTCGCCGTTTTCTCGTCTTTCGATTGTACGCGGTCGATCATACGTTGCCATCGCACGGTTAAATTTTCTTTACCGACGAACGTTTTTTTGAACGCGATTTTAAATTCGTCCCAAGTCACGATTTCATTGGCTCGCGCGCGTAGCCACCGTTTCGCCCCCCCTTTTAGATTCATACGCGCCGCGTCTAATGCGTATCCGTCCGGCCAACGATGGATTTCTCGCATACTGTCGATATTACGGATCCATGCCTTTGCTGTCATGACGTCGTCCTCACCGTTAAATTCCTCGATGTTTTTCGTTAAATCGGGCATGACTTGGTACGCCACCCCGATGTCGCCATCTTGTCTCGCCGGCCGCTCATACGGTCTGAAATTCTGCGTTACATTCGCGAACTGCTCGACGACGTTTTCCAAAGCACGATCGCGACGTAGCGTTTGTTCGTGATTTCGCTGAGATTCGGTAATCATCAACCGCATCATGAACTCTCATCGCTGTTCCGATGTTGCGTTCGCGCCTATTTCTCGCGGAAATGCCCCCCACGCACGCTCGCGTTCTTCTCGTTCTGCGCGCTCGCGTTCTTCCCGCTCGCGCACTTGACGCTCGTGCTCTTCCCTTTGTGGTTGGGCTTGCTGTTCCCGCTCGCGTTCGAGTCTTTCTTGCTCGGCTTGTTGCGACCGTTCTCGAGCTTGTTTCTCGGTTTCCTCTCGCGTCACGACCATTATTTTTTTGTTTTTCCGATAAAACTGTCAATGTCTTCGTTCAGAGATCGTTCGCACACCCCACGATTTCTGTCGCCTCGCCGAATAATATCACTCGCCCGACACTTCGCGATTCTCTCGTGCACCACGTTCCTCTCTTTTTCAGGTGCAATCCCACTTCTGAATTATTAGCGATTTCTGTCTTCGCTCTCGACTCGCCGCAATACGTCGGGGATTAGAGGACTCAGTAGTTTAAATAATATATGTTTATTAATGAATAATACAATGGTCAATTCTGTAATGTAATCTCGGACACTCTCACGACTTCACCATCGCTCGTACGTTTTTCGACTCCCCCAGAAACAGCCTCGACTACTCAACTGCTATTTTTCACGCGTACCAACTCTCGTCAAATAAAAGAAGGACACCATTCTCGCACGCGTACCAATATTGTCGCTATCAACACATATATCCATAAGGTTTATAGGCATATACACACCTATACTTAATCTTCAATAATAAAACTATTAAGAGAATTAACAGTGTGCAATTCACAGGAAATGGTTCAATATAAACTTATTATGCCGATCGACAACACCTACGTGAAGCATAGTAAATCATACTATTGGAGCATCCTCCCAGGAGTCTATGTGCCCCCGGAATGGAGGGATGTACCTAGCTGCATTCTGGAAGAATGGTGCCAGCTGATACCCGGGGAATCCGAGTCGGCCGTCATCGGCGGAACTACATACTTTCTACACTACGACCTATTACTACCCTGAGGTCAAGCCGCACATGATGACAGAGAATGATTCTCTAGCACAACGAGCAATCGAGGAACGGCCCATCGAACGAGAAATGATACAACAGAGAACTGCGCTTCCTCGGAACCCTCGCGCTAGTAGACGTTTGATCGCCGATCTGCTCAACCTATAGTGCATTTCGACTGCAAGGATCATCGATAAAGTTAAGCAATATACTCATAAGAAAATATAACCGATAGAGTAAACAGAAAACCTAGGAAGGGAAAACAATAACAATATTGACCGTAATAATAATTTTTCTTTTTTCTCCTCGGCAATTAATACGAGGGAGGAAGTCTTTTGCTTTAAATATCTACTCAAAATCAATATATTAAGAAAGGAAAAATGTACTACCAAGGGATAAACATAGAGGCGAAGGAAAATAAGCTCAAAATAATATATATATAGAATTTCAACTCCACCCCGCATTGCGGAGGTGATTATTAGGCTTCCCCTAATAATCAACTTAAGGGGGGAGGTGTTACGTCCGGCGTAACGCTCTATTTTATTCTTTCGTTACTCTCATTGAAAGTTGGCCCTCTAAAGAGAAAGGAAAGCGAAAATCGGTTCACCGATACTTTCTTTATCCACTATGAGATCACCACCGAGTTAACCCCTCCACGACAAGGTCAGTTGCCCACTTTAACGAGTTGACGGCGACGGGCCGAGATAAAACAGGCCCAGGGGGCTTCGGGTAGAGGTCGGAAAAGGCGGACTCTGACCCTTCCTCCGAGCTCTCCCCTGGAGTGCCAAAAAGAAACTAAACGCAGGGACCCACTAGTTGTCAACTCGGAGCTCTACTATTACCTTATATCGACCAAGGCCCATAGATCCATAGACCGATACATCTACCTTACCATGGCTAAAGAGCATCCGAAAAGGGAAGGGCTTACGATCAGTCGATTCAAGTTTCATGCCCTGGGCCACTCAAGAACGGTCGACAAATTATCCTCGGCAACGAACACGCTTTTAAACGGTGGAATAGTTGAACCAAAGCACCACTGAGTTAGCAGAAAGGAAAGGGGGTTTCGATCGGTGATCTCGGTGGAAATGGAAAGAATTTGATTTTGACGGATAAACGAATCCCTCGGGAAACAAATAATTACAGAATAATAACCAGCGTTCGCTCGAATAAAAAAGGCAAGTAACGAAAACAAAGGGACAACGCCGATAATGTACTCGATATACGAGTTAATAAGAAATATTCTTGGGTGAGATTTGTTCTCCTAAGCGCCTGTGTTTATCCTTTCATAGAGATAAGCATACATAGGTAATAAGTTTAGAACAATAAGAAAGGTGAAACAACCATACATGCAGGAGGAGGGCTCGACTCTCTGGTGATGGCCGAAGGCTAAGTCATTCGACGCCACCGGCCGCGTAGAGTCTCGAACAATAAAAGAAGCACTCCGAACCTCAGGTCAAAGGTAGTTCATACACTCCTAACGATAATCATAAAAACTCGAATCATTATGCAATTTCTTCTCACACACACTACATAAGATGATCGAACCCCGAGAAGTCTTCAACGGAAGGTCAACATTGGCATCCGGTCGGAGATTTGCCGAGTGTTTCGAACCGATACTCGTTTAAGCGCCCGGAACAATGAAATAAACATCTATTCATTACAGTATGCATTAGGGCAAATGAGAACCATCCTAAGAAAGTTACACTCTCATGAAAACTCTTATAATTAATAGAAACCTGTTTGAGTATATTTACCGAATATTACTTACATTATAAGTTAAAAGATTGATACTTTTACATTAAATCCATATCCGCATAGTAACACATAGAGTACGCATCGCAAGGCATCTCCGATCCATAAGACCGGTTTTTCTTTGTTGGAAGCATCGATGAGATCAATCCTATGAATAGGCTCAAGTGTAGTGCTTTCTACCAAGAAATACCCTGCCTCGGAGTCATTGCATTCCGCCGAAACTATAAACGAATTCTCGGAATACGGAAAGCGAGAAGAGGGGAATGGTGCGTACGTGATTTGTTTCGCACCCTTTTCACTTGATACCCCACTCCGTCACCTGCGGCGTGGGCCCGATACACGCGAGTTTTGACTAGAAGAAGGGCCTAAAAGGACCCTCGGCCCAATCAAAAGGACAGATTCAAAGCACCTCCCTCATCTTTTTGGTGACTGTATCGAAATCATAAGGAAATCGATATACGAAAAGACACTCCCATAGTTATATTCCACCCCACCATATATCGTTAAGAAAAAAAAGGTATAAAAACCCTCGTAATTGAGGGCTCGGGACACACAGTTACACTGACATTCAAACCCAAAATGTCGAGTAATAAGTAGACTCTGCGTTTACACAAATTTCGTCCGTTTCAAACGTTATACTGACCAACTTGTGGCTCAGTCATAGCGCAAATCTGTACCATTCACGAGATTTCTCTTTTCGACGATCTACGAAGTTAAACTTACAACCTTTTGATAATTTGTCAAGGGATCGCATCCCGAAACCATTTGTATTCTTTCACTGAGTTTATTCGTTAAAAAGTGTTCAATCTTCTTACATCCGCGAACCATTTGTCATTTTCTCACCTTTAAATAATCAACGAAAAACCGAGTCAACGAGGAGAGAGGAGTAGACTCAGTACCTATACGGATTTCAAGATGGCGGCGATTTTTGCGCGGTGGTGGGGATGGTCAGTATACGGATTCAAGATGGCGGCGGTTGTGGGAGTCAGTGGAGGGGATGGTCAGTATACGGATTTCCAAGATGGCGCGGATTGACGGTCACGGGGGAGCGCTCGGTGCCCCCTCGCTCTCTGCTGCTCAGTACCCCTCTCTCTCTCTCTAGCGTTCGACGCTCCCCTCCACAGCCCAGCGCTTGGGCCTCGCTGTTGTCTCGTTCCTCGTGGAGCGCGTGACGCGCCAAACTCCTGTAGCGGCATGGCTAGCGTATTAACGTTCGCGTGAAACGTCATCGACAATGCGGAGCGCGTAAAAACGCAAGGCGCCGTAGGCCGCCGGCCGAAGGCCGGCGAATTCTCGCTGGCCGAAGGCCAGTGTTGGTGCCGCTGATAAGCGGCCCCGTGGAGCACGACGTTGGCCGAAGGCCAACGTTGTGCAACACAAAAACCCTTGCGCAAGACTTTGCGCAAGCCATGCTGGCCCAAGGGACTAGGGCGACGAACATGAGTATCGTTTTCCCATGACAGGAAGCATGGGTTCAAACCCACGCATGAGTAATATTTTTTCCAGGATTTCAGCAAGAGAACATTTTTAAAAAAAATTTAAAAAATTTAAAAGAATTTAAAAAAAAATTCCAATAAATTGTTTCAGCAAGAAAAAAAAGAATGAAATTTTAACATAAAAAAAAACGGACAAAATTATAATAAATTGCTCAAGAGATGAAGGTAGGTGAAAAAAAAAATGTTGGTACACATTTTTTGACAATTATAATTTCGGTTTATTCTTAACTCTAGGTATACATATTTTCTCTCGCACAGCAATGCTAAACATATTTTCGAACATAGATACCGCGCCCCGTTAGTGATTTTTCAGAAAATGTATTAACACTTTTCAATTGAGCTGGCAGTTGAGACATCAACCGTTTGTAAAAATCTGCGACGATGCGATCGTTTCGTTTGAGATCTGTGTTGAAAAGATCCCCGAATCGTAGTAGAGATCCCCCGCAAGACATATGATAAAGAAACATAACACAAAACTGGCCACACATATTTGAAGACAGGCTCTGAATTTGTTTCGTATTCCATCTATAGAGGGTGCAGTTCTTGCGCAGTCGCCGGATATGCTTTGATATAAACGGTGGAAGCCCGTAACTGTCAAAGTATGATCCACGTCCTCGTCCATCGATATAGATTGCGACCCAGTGGGTTCCGGGGCGCGTGTGATCATCAGTGTTAACAACAAGAGCTGTCGGTCTCGTCAACAGAGTTGGGATCTGATCTGCTGCGTGAACACCTCGTGACACTGTTGAGTGTAAGCCCTGCAATGCCTGGGCAATCTGGGTCGTATTCATCACTTGATACGGCTGGTGAGTAAAAGTCGGATGGTCTGATCTGATCGGCTAGTTTAGGCGAGAGGTGTACCGATGATTCTCGCGTAGCTGATGGAGGCACGTCGCGAAGGATCCACTCCTTTAGTCGTGCTGCGTTATGCAGAGCGCAAGATAGTTCAGGCCTTTTCAAGAGTCCGTGATGAAGACAGACTTCTACCGAGGACTGAAGATCGTTGAATGAAGGACAATCGGTCTCCTCAAGGTTTTTTATATCACGAGTTGTAATACGTTGCAGATATTTCGTTTTTACACCACCGCGAGTGTATATGATGCCGGCGGTCCGCGCAATTTGTCTAAGGTTTGCATGCAGTGTTCTCAGGGGTACGTCACCCTCGAACCACTCTAGACCGTGATGGTAGCGAGTCGTCCAATTATTTTTTGCTCGCACTGCCTTTGGAAGATCCGTAAAAATGTACGATGGTGATGTTATCCGATGTGCTACGTAGGGCTTATCGAGAGCGATCACGGCTACTTCTTTAGCAATGAAGGAGTCGTCCTTATCGTGGAAGACCTGAATGTCAATGACGTAGTCCATGTTTTGTGTGTCGTTTTTTATAGCAGACAGTAAAAGCACTTGTGACTCAGTTGAACGCTTTTGGCGTACTACAGGTTACCAATGACCCTTCGTTTGAACTATGTGTATTCCGAAGGTAGTGGGGGCGTTGGTAAAAGGTCCGGCCTCTTGTCACGCCTACTAATCTACTATGGTCTGGGTCTCATGAATCACCGTGCCAGTACTTGACACTGCGTTAGCGAACAGGGTGATGCATTGATAGTTGCAAAAAAGAATTCGTAAAACGATTGTAGACAAAAAAAAATGGAGAGTTTTACGAAGGGCGGTTGCTTGTGTACATATAATTTAGAAAATCGTCCGCAGAACACGCATAGAAAATTCGTAAAGCGTAATACGAAAGTTGTGTCTTGGCGAAGGACCCCGAGGACGCGTCCAAATGCTACCACTAGAATATGGCATATTCGTCGACGGCAGTATCGAACTCGCGAGACACGACGACAGCAGCACACCACGGTATATTCAAATATATTTTTTCAATAAACTTGCATGGTATGTAAAAACCACATCGTTAATTATGTCGTTAATTATGCAGCAAATCGACGAGAATTCTAGACGGGGTTCTTGTAAAAAGTTTGAAGAAGAAGAAGAAAAGGACACTGAGGAAGCAGCGGTTGAGGTGGAGAGCGCCAAAGAAATAAAACATGTGCAGGATAATATTAGTGATGATCAGGTGATGATGGAATTAGAGGAGGCTTTTAAGCGACTTGCGACGGAATAAAAATAATAACCAGACATAATTTTGTGTCGACATATTTTATTTTACTCATAACACCTTATCATATATATCGTTACATGAAATTTTATTTGAAGAAAAACGAAGTCAGGGTTATCCAGAAAAGTCTACCACAACTTGTCGTGAAGAGTCAATCTCTATTACATTGTCAAACTCTGAGTAAACTATACAATTCAACGTATTTCTTAAAGCAGTAGTAAATCGTACTTCTATGCGCACACTGCCGTGACGTACAAGGTTCCAGTGACCGGGTCTACCAGCTGACATGTCTGGTGTTAAATCGAAACAGTACAAGCAATTACCATATGGATACCCCTTTCTGGTTATACCACAGTTATCGTCATCCCAGAGTATTCCTGTACCAGATATCAGAGTATGATAGGATTGAGTGTACAAATCATGCTCATAATCAGGCTGTAATGGTTTACTAGGAACTTGTATACCATCCACGTAGAGAGAAAAGAAATTCACCCCGGAGTGATAGAAATTGAAGGGGTTCAGGGCTCTATCTCCATTGAATGCACGATTGTCGACAAACCCAATCACCATACGCTTCGGCAACTGGCCGAGAATAACATTATCTAGTGTTTCCCCGTGGACACCAGCATGAATAGTAAATGGTTTTACTTCTACACGTGTAAAAGGATATTTGGCAGTTCCTTTGCTTAAAGCCTTAGCATGAGCTACTAAAACACCAGGACTAATTTTCACGCGTCGAACAATGAGACTCGCGTCGGTAATATGCAGACTATAATCTTTTCCTGAGGCATCCATTAGGCAAAACGCATCTCGCGAACGTACAAGACGAAGGCGTAGCTCGACGCCATTAAGTAAAAACTTCTCCTGGTTGAATATATCGGAAAGTAAATATCCAATAAGGTCGACCGATTTGCCGTTTGCCATCAATGCTTGTCGCGCAGATAGACCCTTATTCTTTTGCACGGGTGCAACAGCTCCGGCGGCCACCGGCTCGGTGGAAACAGGCGCGGCATCGAATTCTGGAGATGTATCGTCAATCCACATGCTGGCGGCTAGTTGGTTTGCTTTCGTTGAAGATTTGTAGTTTAGCAGTGTTTCTATATATGCTCGATATGCGTACGCGTTGTTCGACGGTGATACAAGTTTTTGATTAAATGAGACGTCTAACTGGTTGAATAATGAGTGTAACAAATTATTCATGGGTGCGACTTTGTCGTGTTCGCCCATTTCACCATTCCGGGGCTGTAGTTTAACACGCAAACTAAGCATGGTATGGGCTAGATCAATGTATTCATCGCCATGCCCTGGTACAACAAATTCAATGGGAGCTTCATCGGTAAGCGATGAGATGGGTTTGTAATGAAGACCTTGCGAGGCTTCTATACTTGTCTGAGTTGGCGGTAGAGCGAATAAATCCAGTTCTGACTTTAGACATTCACAAGAGTGTGCATGTAGGAACGACATTTTACAATTTGTTAATAATAATTAGCCAAATATGTCAGCAGTCGTGCGTTTTTTACGCTTTGCAATTTTTCGATTTTTAGTCTTGTTGCCCGATTTTTTCTTCGATTGTTTTCCTTTTTTATTGCGTTTAGCAGGCAAAATTTTCTTTTTCTTTTTCCTCGTAGATTTTTTAGCCTTACGGGGCTTAGTATATTTCAAAGCTTTAAGAGGTGAAGAACCGATGTGCGAGCCTGGGTGACCAAACAACGAATGATGCTGTGAAGAACGATCGGGTATTTTATATCCTGAACCTTTCATGAGGTTTTCAAATGTTTCTTCAGCCTTTCGTTTAAGATTCTTCCCACTCTCAGTTATACGCGTTCTAAATGACTCTTTGAATGGTGTATTATGCGCAACATCATCCAATATATTCCAACCAGTGTGTAGAGCCTCTTTTCCAACGGCACGAGCCCCGCGGGTCAGTAACGGTAGCGCACGTCGAAATAAGCCACTCAAGAAGCTTCCTAGACCATGACCTCTCTGATAAGGGGCACCCATGAACACTCGATCCACCCCACCCCCAACCTGACTTGAGTAGTGATCGATATATCGATCCATAGTGATATATGTCTTTATCGCACACGCTTAAAATGTAATGTAACCGTCAGCGTACCGCGCTGGAAGGGGATTGGCTTGCCTGTGTCGGTCCTTATATCTATCTCGATCGTACTGAATTCGGTGCGTAATAAGGGTATGTAGAGTGGTGGCGCGAATGCTTTTGTTTGGGTAGAGCCATAAGCATAATTTGTGTTATCCACAGGTACGATACGTAGCAGAGGCGTCTAGACATCTCCTGTTATATAGCTTTCGCAAATATCTGTATATACAAATAATTTGTCGGGGAGACTCATGGATAGGTTTGCCGGATAGTTGGCAATGAACGTGTATTCATGTATGTCCAGGAGCTCTTTTGGCTGTATAAAACCTAAAGCTTTGGAGAGTTTAGCGTCTAACTGTAGTAAATGAGGCAATTCACACGTCGCAGTAACGCAGGTATCGGGGATCCAGCTTATACGCACCAGCCCACCAATATTCTCATCGTACTCAACACGAATATGATTTTTAAATACTTCCGTTTTGTTAATAGTGTCGACTAGGGTCTTGACGGACGCGTAGACTCCGGCTGGGATTTCAACTTTATGAGTCGTTTGCATCTTAAGGGATACTTGTTTGTTTTTACGGTCGTCAGTAGCCTGCCTAACTACTCGCCTGTTGTTTTTATTGGTGGTACTAGACACTGCAGCTGTTGATGATTTAGGCTGATCCATTTTATGAGTAGTATAGGCTGTAATTGGAGTAGCCGTACGGTGCTGGCCCTCAGCCGGATCTATATGAAGAAATGTGCGAGGAAATTGAATTTCCGTCAGAGCCACTACCCATTCTCCAGACATTTTCAGCGGACTTGGTAGCTGTGTTATGTAGTGGGTCACTGTATTCTCGGGATAGTACTTCATACTACTATTACTAGGCAGGACAAGATAAAACTGATCTCTCAATTTTTATTCACTATATTCGCTGCGACGATCCAAGAGTTGAATTTTTCTGGATACCCTCTCCAGCTAACAAAGTGTTGTTTATTACGGCCTTTGCCTTTAGTTTTGAGAATTTTTTCAATTACAAACTCCTCAGCATCGGTCTTCTTTACGACGATGCTCAATTCTTCTTCGTAGAAAAATCCGTCAATTTCTTCGTCTTGTAGATCAACCAACTCATAAATCGGCGGCTGTCTATTTGTGAGAACCTTGTGAATCTTGAATATTTCTTCGGTCCAGCGGGATTCGTAACCTTTCTCGAACGCTGCTTTCGCTTTACTGATGCGTACAAAGTCTCCGACCTTGTATTTAACCCCTTTGTAATATGATTTGTAACGCTTTTCCATATTTGCGTATGCTAACGCTGCATTGTAGCGGGTTACCGCGGCCGGAGGCATCTTGATCGTAGAGTGTTTTGTATCATTATAGCCCTGTACTATAGATTGTAATACATCGATATAACGTCGTGTATTTTTATGAGTAAAATATCGCCACATTCGCTCCTTCAGTGTTCTGTTGAAACGTTCTACGATAGCCGCTTTGATATCGGGATTTCGAGCAACACGAAATCGTATTCCACGACTTTTTAGAAATCTTTGTAAAATGCCACCGACAAACTCTTTGCCACGATCTGTCTGCACCCATACAGGAACCCTACCACCACTCCTTGACAGTATTTGCTTAAATCCTTCGGTAGTTTCAGCACACGTTTTATCACGTAGTAGTTCAACCCACGCATATTTACTAAGGACATCGATGACCACCAAAAGATAAACATTGCCATCGTTGTCATCTTTGAGAGCTCGTAGATCTACGAGATCAGCTTCCCATACATCATCAATATTATCCACTGCGTAATGACGCCGCGGAAATCTTCGACGTATCGGGCGGTGTAGCGTATAGGCATCCTGAGCTCTCAGCCAGTTAATAGCATCGTCTCGAGGAATTTTCTCTTTGTCGGCCGTGCGAAGTAAATTTGGTGCACCGGCATATCCCGCAGGGTGTGAAGGATTGTAATAAATTTTTTTTAATAAAGTCATTAGATCTTTAATTTTTTCCACGACCTATTTAATAACGCACTAGTAGGTGTACGACGCCGGTCACTGCTACCGGAAGAATTTAAACTCGTGTTAGGCGTGTGATTAATATGTGATGATGTTGACACGTCGAGCCCGCTCAGGTTAGAGTTTATCGCAGCGTCCAATGAAAGATTTTCATACAGTAGACTTCTATTGCCGATCAATTCGCGAGGGATACCCATTCGACGGAGCTCAGCGCCAAACTGCTCACGACCGTTTGCACGCACTGTTTTTCTATTGCGCGTAGCCTCATTCACAAGATCTATTATGTTGGAGTCTTTTATCGGTTCACCGTTAATTCGAACCAATCCTGATTTATCCCAAGTTATCCTACTACTGGTACCTCGAGTGAAGATGTTTTAACAATTGCTCCGCCTGTTTCTTGTATGTTTTGGGTACATTCGATAAAACAGTTTTATCGCTGACTGTTTGATCTTCTCCAGTTACTTGTACAACTTCACCAGTTGCTTGAGATGTTTCTCCAATGCGTTGGGCTTCAGTTTTTTCGTTACTCGTAGGAAGTGTAATATTTTTGGGGTGTCGTTCCTCGTCGCAGAAGAACTGATAACGCTGTAATACTTGTTGATACAGTTTCCATTTATCGCGTTGATTGGAAGGTGTCACTGAGCGAAGTATATCATCCATTTCTGCATCAAGTCTACTGAGTGTAGTACCAGGCGTTTGCACAGACCGCGTCTGTTCTAGCTGCTCGCGCGTAGAAGTTAACGGTACTCTGTCGATAGCTTTTTGAGGCACAAGAATCATTTTCTTTGCATGCTGCATTTTGTTAATTACTCGCAAAAACGCTGGATAGCACAGTACCTATGATGGGTAGAAGAAGCGGTAGTAAAAACCCACTACCCTTTTGAAGAATCACACGTTTCTTTGATTTCCAACAACGAGTTTTATTTACAAGATGACGTAGGATTTGCTTATGCTTTGACAGACGTAGGCGTTCCTTTTTTTTCAAGGGAACAGTGCCGTTTAATGTATTTAGCGCACATTCGCAAATGGATCTAACTCCGTTTTTATCTATTGTCCGTAGTAAAGCTGCACGCTGTTCTTTATCCAGATGGCATAAAGCGTGGAGTAGAATAATATTTTTCTTCCCGATAGAAGCTCGAGGTGTTGTTGATGGAGCCATAGCACGAGGCCTAATGAATGTTCACGTACTCGATGACGAATATTTATACTGGAATTACCTAGCACCATTGCCACGCTTCGGCACGTATACGAAATTATAAGGATCGTCAGGGAAAATATTCGTACGAAATCGACAATTATCAGGCGTAGACTGCTTAAGGTCTAGAAGTAGATACCCATGAGGCCTGGCCGTTGCGTCGTGATACGCTCCTTGCAAAAATTTTGGATCTTCAGGGTATATTTGTCGAGCTAGATGCGAGATTTGTGCACGATCTCGGGGATTTTTGAATGCTACGATATAATTTGTATTTAAAGAAATATCACGCTGACCGCGACCCTGGTGAAAAATGTTTTGCGTTATAAAAATTACGCTAATATTTTTGTGATGGCTGCCCTTTGTGAATAAATCTACAATTTCGCCATTCGAAGATTCTCGCATTAAATCATCAATAATTAAGAGTTTCGGGCGCAGGTCTCCAGCAATGTCGGAATTCTGGGGTAAACCTTCAAAAAATTCTATATTCTTCCCATAATCTTGATAACCACTCTGCCATTCAGTGTAGTAGAATAATATTCGTGCAAATTTTACATCGGCCATTGTAGAAATATATTTTAAAAACTTTTTTACAAAACAGGTTTTTCCGCATCCTGTAGGACCGGCAATAATTGATGTCCACGGGTGTTTCCATCGAGGATCCATATTAAGGAATGAGGAATATCGGGAAAACGCTGGTATTAATATACATATTTACGTAGAAAAAAATCATTTTTATTTTTAAAAAACTCAATTTTTTTTTTATAATTTGTAGAAACTTGTATTTAAATATGTACAATATACATCGACCCGTGAGGGGGCATAAAATTACGCTGTACAAAGATTTCTTACTTATATGTGATTATATTTTCTACATCTCTCTCTCTCTCTCTCTCTCTCTCAAT
Source organism: Cryptus armator (assembly GCA_963971235.1). Taxonomy (NCBI): domain Eukaryota; kingdom Metazoa; phylum Arthropoda; class Insecta; order Hymenoptera; family Ichneumonidae; genus Cryptus; species Cryptus armator. The sequence goes on along the minus strand of CAXARG010000242.1, from coordinate 4,425,536 downwards.
CTCTACCAAGGGTCTGTCACATAGCCAGACTCTCGTAGACTGAAATATAGCGCTTCAGCAGCACTCTCGTTAAGCAGCGGGGAGACATCGAGACCTGAAACATAAAATGAAAAATTATTTCGCTTTTTCGTAAAGTGCTCATAACAGTCGCCGCCGCCGCCGCCGCCCCGCCGCGCGCCGCCGCGCTCTGCTACATACAATAAGCTTATCTGTATGTAGCACCGGCCTATCACTGTGGATGAGCTAATCTCCACAGTGTACCGCGGGTATACATACGCCTACAAGCTCATAGAGGCGTATGATAGGGTAGGAAGTCAATGAAGGGTAAAAAACTAGATGATTTGCTAATAAACTTATTTATTACTATCCATATATATAGATTTCGAGTGCGGGGTTAGCCACAAATCCGGGTACAAGTCAAACATGCAGCCAGCGCCTAAAATTAAAAAAAAAAACGTTCTTACTTATTTACAAAAAAAAATGTACAAAAATTATTTACAAAAAAAAATGTACAAAAATTATTTACAAAAAAATGTACAAACATTATTTACAAAAAAAAAATGTACAAAACTTATTCTATGTAGCCATACGGAAGGGAATCGTATTGACCCCATCGTCGACGCTTTACGAGGACGGGTTTACACGTTTTAGACTCCCGCCGTGTAACTACCTGATGGAATGCGTCTCGACGCATAGCACTAAATTGTATGGATATGTTAGTGCCTGGCTCTCTGATCAACTTACAAATCGATTCAAAGTTGATCTTCTCGGAATTTTTATAATTTAGACCGATTCCTTTAACCTTACATGTCGCGATTTCACTACCATCGGCCTTTTGCACCACATATCCATAAAATTTAGGCCCACCAGAAACAAAACGATTAATGAAACTATCTGGACCATAGTCCTTCAGCTCGTTGGTCATATTGCCAAGGAGATTCCCGAGAGGCGGCTTATATTCTCCTGCAAGACCGGTGCTTAAATAAATACACGAGTCTGTGTCGTAATACAGAACGCGTTTGTCGAGTTGTTCAAGATACGAATATAACTTAAGTCTAGCCTGCGCGGTGGTATACGCTGCGATCACGACGTTCACGTGGGGGTTTATCTCGGAGCTTTCGACTGTTTTTCTCCAGCAAGCGTACATAATACTCTCGCTCACCGGTATGAGTTTTGTAACCTCGCAAGTATGGTCCGTTAACAGCTCTAAAAGCCTTTGTCGTGTCGTTACAACCTCTGTCTTTGGGAGATTTTCGCGCTGCCCAAACTTGCCCCAGAACGAATTAAGGCACAGTTTTGCCACAGATCTTAAACCCGGATTCGACTCGATGTTCTCGCGATCTAACGTTACGCCCTCGGCTTCGCGAAAACTGTTGAGATACGCTATTTTACCTGTCTCGGTCGTACATTCGGACGGCCAGTCACTAGCCTCTTGCTTAATTTTGAGCCACAAATTAATGTACTCGCCAAAGAGCCCTACAGCTTGACCGTTTGCAGTATACTGCTCGACCTCGTACTGCCAGATTTCATGAACCGCCAAGACTCTGTAGCCTTTTTCGACGGCTTTGAGGAGCTCACACGATACCCAGGTACCTTCAAAAGCTCGATCCTCTTCCACGTCGTGATTGGAGTTACCATCATGCATCTCCTCGCAGCATTTTCGGCACAACGCAAACATCAGTCGATTATGCATGCGAACGGGAAGTACAGGATGGTACAAATCACGAGGTGGAAGTACCTTGCATCGTACGAGCCCTTCAACGCCTGTCAAGTCGAATCGCGGTCCAATTATCTCGTGACAAGTATCGGCGGTATATACTTTCGGATGCCCTACCGGAAACCGCCCGTATTTACAAATATAAGGGTACAGCGAACACACGTCAATATAATTTATTTTCTCAGTACCGCGAGTTTCACAGTAGCTTCGCGTGTTTCCAGTCCGACCTCCGAAAAACGCGTCTCGAGGATTGAGCGGCTGATTCGTTAACACCGGATAATTATCTACGGCATTACTGATCTCCGGGAGTCTATCTTTCATTCGGTTATACTCGCACTCCCATATCTCGTGGAGATTATAACCGAGAGCTTTTATACGCTCGGAGATGAGTAGCGTTCGATTCATCCGATCGTTGAATGTCGTTCCGCACCACTCCTCGTCGCGTTTCAGCTTGTCGCTGTAACACGTGTCGCAGCCGTGAAAAAAGCACCCGTGAAATTGTAAGACGTGCTCGACCCCGTCGTCCGTCTTAACGTAACCGTCTACGCGCGTACCGTCTCGCAGTTTGAATTCGCGGCCGCGTCCTGCGTGTTCGATCGACTTACCAAATACCGACTCCTGCCAAAGAAGCCACTCTATCGCGATTGCTGATTGTTTATCAGCCCTTCGATACCCGTTTTGCGGCAGCACAGAGATCGTGTTTTCTCGTAAAAATTTTCGACGGAAAACTTTGTTGCACGCTGATGCAATGGTAACCGCCTCGCTAAACGGGCAGACTTCCCCACACTGCATAAAAATTTTTCTAAACGCGGCGCACGCTTTCCGGAGAATTGTCACATCGGTCTTGCAATACGCGACGATTTCCTTCTGGAAATCAAACACGTAATTTGTACGTCGCGTCTCGTTGTACCATGTAATTAGTTTTTGTCGCTCGTTCGTTGTCATTGTGTCTGGCGAGTAGTCTTCGAGACGAGGTAGCGGTCCTATATAATGCTGATTAGCGACTTTGTTGAAAAGATGGGGAAACGCCCCCTTACTCATATCTTCTCCTAAGCCAAAGGCTTTTGGGAGCTTACTGAGCGGCATGTGGAAATAGTTCAAGCTATCGATAAACTTTACTTTACCAACGCGCATTTCCATTATACTCGTTCCGTTGGTTATGAGTTTAGGTGCTTCTTCTGACTCGACAATATGCCTAAGAATGAATTGAGCGTCGAACCCTTTCGCGTTATGCGCGATAAAGATTACACGGCCCACGTTAGCTCTCTCCTGCAAAGCGTATGCTGTGAATTCAGCAATTGGGTTTTCTCTAAAAACGTTTTCCCTATCCTCCTCGCATAGATTACACGCCCACGTATCGTCTGTTCTGTCTATACATGCTGTGCAGCGTTGCTGACTTACGCAAAGATTTGGCTCATGTACGTACGTACCGGGTACGCCATCAACCTCGCGTTCCTGACGGGTTTCAAAATCATAAAAAATAAATATATCAGGCTTCGCTGATTCTTTAGCCGGTCGTAACGGTGCCATGAAGCACTGGTGATTCTCCTGACTCTTTTTCCTACACGTCGTACAATAGAATTGTCCGCACTCATGCTTCGTAGTGTCTTTGCTGAAAACTTGTCGCAAGCAAGTTTTACACATTTTCAGCATGTCGCACAATCGTGTTTGTGCGCCGTGCGAGCCGACCGCCTTATGCTTTGCAAAGCATTCGTTACCGCGGAAAAAACGCCAGCAATCAGCACAGCGAATTTTTTTGCCATCGGAGCTACAAGGCGGACTCGTCATACAGTGTGGACACTTTTGTCGACACTGATGAACAGTAATTCTACTGTACGCTACGCCACATGGAGCGCAGAAAAACGAAGCCCCGGCGGCCGCAGCGAGATTCAGGACAAGACCGTAATGCCTTTCCTCGCTATCGTGGAGTATGTAAATATTATGCTGGACCGCTCCGGCAGTTTCAAGCACGGTGTTTGTACCGTTAAAAATGGCTGGCTCGCTACTACCAAAAGAATTGAAGTCGAACATTATTAACGCGATACCATCGATAGCCAGGACTCGCTGGAACGCTTGTATCTCATAGATTCCGCAGCCAGCCTCGGGAACCTGGACACCGGCAAGTCTCTCCAGTTCTTCGGCTAATTCTGTCTGACGTGTTGAACGCGACCTGTGTACATTATCCCACAGCTTATGTAGCACCCCCTTGCGAATATGTCCCCGCTCGGCGTAAACTCTACCGACGACTATACTCCGCGGAAGACAGAGGTTGTCCGTGTTCTCGAAACGAATAACGGACTTTTTCTTCCAAAACTCGGCACGTTTTACTATTTTCTTAGGCCTTCCCGAACCGACAGGCATTGTCACAATGTTACTAACAATAACGAACGAATCATCGATGTTAAAACCGGTAGCACTTTGCGAGACAGTATTAATGGCCTCGAACAATTGGTCAAAATAAAAATTTGCTACCGGCCTATATGATATACCCGCGGGACCCCGCGTGAACGCATTTGACCGAAACTCTACACCAACCATATCGGTCGGCTCGCTACCACTCACGATGAGAGTATGCAACTCGCGTATTGCATCTTCGAGATATTCTACTACATTATCACTGGCGGACGGCTCACGAATTTTCACCGTCATAACAGTGCCTGAAGCGTTGAATCTATCAAAATATCGCTTAGCTTCTACGCGGTGAATAATTTTTTTCAACTCACCAGAGTGCTCTCGAGGGTCCTCCTCCTCCTCTTGATGCTGTTCTTGACGATGCTGCTGCTCTATCGGTGGCTGGCCTGCCGGTTCCGCTCGCCGACAACTGCCTATCGGTTGCGACGACGGTATAAAATCCGTCTCGTCGTCGTCGTCGTCGTCCTCTTCCTCATTACCACCGATAACTTGAACAATTGCGCCTCCGCCAGTTTGCGCGACTTGTACAGCAGGATGCGAGGTTGGCTCGAGATCCATCTCGTCACCACTCTCCACAAGACGTGACGACGCCGCACACGGTCGCGACGGAAAAACAAAGTCATCCTCGTCATCGTCGCTATCAGGCACTATCACGCGAGTCGATGACGCAAGGACTTGAGACGCTGGTCCTTGCTCCATCTCCTCGTAACGCGCACACATTACACTATGCACTTCAAGTGAACCATCCTGCTCATCGTGATCGCCATCCGGCACAATCACAACTCGTGATGGTCCTGCTGCGGGTTGAGAGGACGGTATGAAGTCCTCGCCGGTATCGGATTCCCCGCCGTTTTCGTGATGGCTCACTTTCATTAGCGAGAAGTCAGCCGTGACATCGAGGATGGTGTCGACATCTTCCCCCTCGTCTGCAGCACCATCGTTGCGTTCTGGAATTAAAAAAAAAAAAAAAATTATTTTACCTATTCAAGCAAAATTTTAAAAGATTTCGGGATAATATTTATTATTGCTGTCCACTCTTACCTTGCGTACCAGCAGAATTAACAGCTTCAACGACCATCGGCACGTTCGATGGCCTTTCGACGCTCGGAGCGCCGAATGACTCATCCCAGGTGGTGCCCTCCACAGCTCTTGCGGCTTCGCTTCGGTCCCGCTCCTCTTCATTTTCTGTAAATAATAACAATTAATTTAGATGCGGCTGTCACACATCTGTAAAATTATTTTTATATATTTTTTTCGCACTGCTGTACTCACCAAGTCGTTTAATTTCATCGCGGAGGGCTACGGCATCACGGGTCTCGCGCAACGAAGATTTCTGCAGTAAGCCCGACACTATTTTCAACACCACTGTACTATTATTGAATATACCGTCTCTGTAAAGCTTCACGATCACCTTTAAGGGCATATACGTGAGCAGACGGTTCAATCTTTTGATTAATGCATCACGATGCATGCGTCGTATCATTTTATTACTACTCGCGGCCAATAAATTCTCAATTCCTGGTGATGCGTAATCACCAAGAACGCGGGTCACTTCACCAACAATACCTCGCAGAACTGTATCGGCCATTTCAACACTTGGAAATTTTCACTAAACTGACACGAAATAACAACACTGAATAAACTGTAGAGTAACTCCGTGTCGTTCGAGAGTCTCGACAAGATAAATAGCTCTTCGGTGAAAAGTCTCAAACTTATAGATTTTCTTCCCACCCCTGTATAGGCATTGTCTCGAGGTCACCGATTGGTCAGTTGAATTTTACCCGTTACCTTTTTTTTTTTTTAACATTTACCTACAGATGTACTCTTTCGGTGAGCGCAGGGAAAAATAGCTCCCCCCCAATTACTACCAAGGTAAGACCCAATATACCATCAATCGTTTTATGCGGAAAAACCCCTAATCTCCCCTGCGCTCGATCACCGTCCGTACAATTTTTATTGCTATAAACCCTAGACTGTCGCAGCTGCAATCGGACATGTTGTAAACAGCCGTTAAATACTTTCGTGCCTTCGATTATTTTACGAGTATAGGAACGTTTTTACCGTGGACTGTCGATGTCAAAACAGAAAATTACAGAAGATGCATACATTTTTCTGAAAAAGTATAGTTACGTGATTACAGGGTTAGTTATAGGTGACGTCATCTCCGTGAAATTTTACCCCCGAAATAATTACATCGTGGGTGGTCTACAAGACTCGTAGGGCCCAATCCGCAGCATCCACCCCCAACAAACCGTGCTCGTACCTTGAGGCGTGTCTTGACCCCTTCCCTCTCTCCAAAATTGCATAGACTCTACGGTGACTATCCGCTACGTTTGAAGTTATTACGACTCTGCATTGTGACGAGTGAACTCTCTCTCGCTCCCCAGTACTCTCAGCAACTTTGTGAAAATGGAACATTTTTTCGGTGATGTGAACAAAGTATCCACCGCGAAGCGAGCTCGCGATGACGATAATAAGTCCGCCGGATTCATCGTGTGTCGACCATTCAGCAAGGCCCTATTATTAGCCACGACGTACAACCTCAATACATCGTGTACTAAAATGGTTACAATCGGTCTTGAGCTAGTGAATGGCCAAGACTTCGAGGTGGTAATAAAGTTTTCGGGCCGCCACTCCACGGGGATTTCGATGACCGTACCTGAATGGCGCAAGCTATGCTCAAGGCATACCTTAATTACCCAATGGTTCAGCAATCAACAGGCAAACGTGACTGAGTCTTCACCACCACCCTTACAATCGCTTGGTCGTCAAAGTATACGTTTTACAACTGCTTACAACGCGCGAGCTATTGTATTGTCAGCTAAAGAAACGGTCGATCGTGCTGTCTTGAAAAAAATTAAGAAGGAGTTTTCACTCGATATAGTCATGCAGCAAAAAACATACGAGGGTTTACAAGCTCTCATACCCTGCATCAAGATCAGGATTGACCAACTCCATGAAGATGCTGATCTCGTCAAGCGGCTTAAAGACATACTTGTAGAGAAAATCAGTACTACGACTATGATGAACGATTCCGACGAACTCATGAAGGACCCAGTCAGTGCTACGGGTCTCGAAATACGCCGCGATGAATATGTGAGTGACCTATAGGCGCGTGATAATGTACGCCCTTTCTACGAGCCGAGAGATAATGATGAAGCAAACGATAGACGTCGCTTAATCGGCGTAGAGTTAATGTGTCTACATCATGAGTATATTTTTCGTAATGTAACGAGCCGCGTTAAAGAGATGCGCAAGTGACTAGTATATTTATATATACATAAGAATTTAAGTATAAAAACAATATGTATACCTAGAGTTAAGAATAAACCGAAATTATAATTGTCAAAAAATGTGTACCAAAATTTTTTTTTTCACCTACCTTCATGTCTTGAGCAATTTATTATAATTTTGTCCGTTTTTTTTTTTATATTAAAATTTCATTCTTTTTTTTCTTGCTGAAATAATTTATTGGAATTTTTTTTTAAATTCTTTTAAATTTTAAAAATTTTTTTTTAAAATGTTCTCTTGCTGAAATCCTGGAAAAAATATTACTCATGCGTGGGTTTGAACCCATGCTTCCTGTCATGGGAAAACGATACTCATGTTCGTCGCCCTAGTCCCTTGGGCCAGCATGGGTTGCGCAAAGTCTTGCGCAAGGGTTTTTGTGTTGCACAACGTTGGCCTTCGGCCAACGTCGTGCTCCACGGGGCCGCTTGTCAGCGGCACCAACACTGGCCTTCGGCCAGCGAGAATTCGCCGGCCTTCGGCCGGCGGCCTACGGCGCCTTGCGTTTTTACGCGCTCCGCATTGTCGATGACGTTTCACGCGAACGTTAATATGCTAGCCATGCCGCTACAGGAGTTTGGCGCGTCACGCGCTCCACGAGGAACGAGACAACAGCGAGGCCCAAGCGCTGGGCTGTGGAGGGGAGCGTCGAACGCTAGAGAGAGAGAGGGGTACTGAGCAGCAGAGAGCGAGGGGGCACCGAGCGCTCCCCCGTGACCGTCAGTCCGCGCCATCTTGGAAATCCGTATACTGACCATCCCCTCCACTGACTCCCACAACCGCCGCCATCTTGAATCCGTATACTAACCATCCCCACCACCGCGCAAAAATCGCCGCCATCTTGAAATCCGTATAGGTACTGAGTCTACTGAGAGGTCACCAACTCGAACACAGTCGGCAGATTGTTACCAACCACCGTAAGTACATCTTTACAAGCGTTTATTGCACCTAACTCTCTGTATTCCTTGAAACCCAGTGATTTGTAAAAGTCTCCTAGGGTACTCCGTACACCTGTGCCCTTCGCGTTACCAAAAAGTAAGTTTCGCGTGAAACTCAGAGCAAATTTCGAATACTTCCCAATTTAACAAAAACCTGAAATAACTCAACCATACAGAAGGTGATGAGAAGATTAATTTTCATTAATAATAATTTAAAAACTTATTCACAAATTAGTAAAAAAAATGAATTGTTTATCAAATTACCCGGTAACCTAACTTTTTGTTTAGCCGAAATTTATTTCCTATTTTTTTGAATAATTATCAGAATTTTTGATAATTTAAGAAAATTCATGGTTTTTCATCCATAAAAAAAAGAAATATTTTTTTTTTCCAAAATTAGAAAACGTTCTCAAACAAATTGTAAGATGACCGTTTGATATTGTTACATCGCGCACTTTTCGAGAACTCTTTTTTCGCGAACTTGCGCTGCTCTTCGATCGCACCGAGAGAAGCTGCACGCGTACACTCGCGAGGAAACGGAAAGACTGAGGAAAATAAAGGAAAAAGGGAGAGGATCGCTGTGCGTGAGAAGCGTAGACAGAGAACCGTTGACCAGAAACTATTTAACAAACTTTCGAAAGCGATTTTGTCGAGACGAAGTCGTAAAATAATTCTGTCATCGGAGACACGAGAAAAAAATCAACATCTTCAATGGGACTTGAGTTACTCGAGAATTCCAAAGGCATAACACCACGGCTCGATCACCCAAGATGAGCACGTGGCCCCGACACCACGCTGTGAAGAAAAGTTACCAACACCAGTAAGAAACGCCGACTCATGTACCTGGGCCAGCCGCCATCGAAGGGATTTGACTGTTGCTAAGCCGGCAGGTCTCTGTTTGCCGAAACCTACCAACACCACTAAGCATCGAGGCTCATAGACACGAGCGCTCGATGTCGCCGAAAGACACCAATACCATGACGCATCAAGGCTCACGGATGCGAGCTCTCGGTGACTCCAAACCTCACCAACACTACGACGCAGCGAGGCTCACAGACACGAGCGCTCTTTGACTCCGAAGACGACCAACACGTCGAGCAACGATACCGACAGCTTCCTTCTAACCACTATGCATAGGGCCCAGTGGGTTAGAAAAAGCTTCCGATTTCCTCCAACGAGTGCAGCAGCTCTCGGGCATCGTTACAGCCATCCCCGCGAACAATAAGAGATTCCCGATAGTCGCGAATTTGATAATTAGACGATTTCCAATAGAATCACGCATGCGTATGAACATTGGGTCAGGTCGTCAACAATATTACAACTTTGTAATCATATTTTTTATGTATTTTTCACGTATTTCCTCGGTTATACTTTATAACTAGGGGTAGGTCAGGTATTTGCGCGTTACTCAGGTAACCATCATAAACCCTTCTGGTGTTACGTCCCGCGCTTATTGGGATTTCTTTTTCGCGAACTTGCGCTGCTCTTTCCGAACCGAAAAAAAAAGTACAGCTGCACGTGTATACTCGCGAGGTGACGGAGAAACAACGAAGGAGAAGAGATCACCGTATATGGGAATCGTCGACAGAGAATCGACATCCGAAGACTGTTTAATAAACATTCGAGCATGAATTCGTCGAGCCGGAGCCATCAAATAATTCTGTCATCAGAAATTTGAAGAAAATCAACAATCGTTAATAGGCTTGAGTTACTCGAGCATTCCAAAAGGCTCTATCCGACGGCGTAAGACCACGGCTCGATCATGCACGACGAGCGTGTGTCACCAATACCACACTACGAAGAAAAGTCACCACTACTACCAGAGAATGATGGCTCATGTATTTGGGCCTAGCTGACTTCCAAGGGATACGATAGACACCAAGGCTCGACGAGGCTCCATTCATCGAGACGCACCAATACTACGAAGCGTCAGGCTCATGTATAGGGACTTGGCGATTTCGAGGCGAGAAGTCTAACACCATGAGCGAGGGCATCGACGGCTTCACCAAAACCATGATACGTCGGGCCTACCGATACAAACATTCAAGATTTCCTCCGAAGAGTGCAGCACCTCACGGACAGCTCTCACGGCTTAACCCGTGAACAAGAAAAGATTCCCGATGGTCCGCAAGTTAATTAAATTAGAGAATTATATTAAAATCATGCATGAATATGAATGTTGGGTCAGGTCGTCAATAATTTATAAAGTTTTGTAATAGTTTTATATATATTTTCACGCATTTCCCCGTTTATACTTTATAGCTAGGGATAGGTCAGGTTTTTGCGTTACTCAGGTAACCATCATAAACCCTTCTGGTCTTTTCCCATCATAAAAAGTAAATCCGTAAAAACAACGAGTTAAAATATTTCTGCCTTTAGCAATATCTCTCATTACTCAGAGACTAAACATTTAAATGAAAAATATCTTGCAAACCCATATTGCTTCAAAGATAAATAGCTCAATTTACGATATTAACCAGCGACGAAAGAAGAATATCGGGTTACATAGGAAATGTTATTTTCAACAACTACCTCCGAGAAGTTTCTTCTAAACATTTGGATGGAATAAATAAAGATAAGTGGTGCTCGTTCGAAGAAGCGATTCTATTCAGCTCGCCGATTTGTCACGGTTCTTAGAAAGAAAAAAAAGAGAAGACTCCGTGCTGGGAGAGAACAGAGGATTGCACGTCGTTGCTATGTCGCCACGACGGAGAAAGCCACTCTATCCGCATACGCTTTAGGTAGGCTAGAAAGAGAAGCGACCACGTGAGCGTGGCTGGTACGAACAAGGGAAGTCAAGAGCCACCCCGAAGGGGAGGAAGCGCTGTTGGCTAGCTCGCGGGCCAGCTACGGTACACGTGATCGTACCGAGAGAGTAGGGGAAGGGTGAGCCACCCGCGCAATGCATAGAACGTACGAGAAGGCCCACCACTCATCGATAGCCGAACTTTTCTCAACCAATAGGAACAGAGCCATAAAAATCAAGAGACGAATGCAATTCTTAGCCAAGAGTAGGGATGAAGAAAGAGAGAATAACCAAATAATAATTATTAACAATCGTTAATAATAACCATTTTTTTCATGTTTTACAATAGCCAAATGTTACAATTATCGTAAAAGTTTAACCCGAAATTTGTTAATTTGACAAATGGAAAGGTTAAACAAATTAATTAATTAAGTTAATTAATTCATCATTTTATATTGAAAGCCGACGAAAAACCATTAAGAATGAATACCAGAACACCCTGGTAGTTATGAAATTTATATCAAATTTAAATTCAATTTAATTAGATCAGTCAAATCGATATCAATCGATATTTCACATATTATAGTAAAAACCGAATGAGAATGCATGTAATAGAGTGAAGAATGAGAGCGAAATATCAATAGAGTTCATTTTTAATATTTTTGGATTTGATAATTAATTAATTGTTTATCAAGAAAATTTTCATTTTTTTTATCAAGTATTAAAATCCGTAATTTTCCACCTAAAAAGGTGATTCAAATTCGAGACACTTCCAAAATAAATCAAAAGAATAAATTGTTAATTAACAAATCCAAAATTGATCTGGAAATAGCTAATTAAAGTAATTATTGAATATTGATAGCCGATAGAAAGAGAACAAGGGAGGCGTGGAAAATCACGCCTCGACCAAAAAGTTTCCCCTTCCACGGCGGTCTATGTCAAGCCGATTTAAACTGCGCCCTTTACGGAGGGCCATGCTCATTACTACTCCAAAAATCATCGACACCGTAACTCTGTTCGACGACCAGTTTTCTTTTATTCTGTTAAAAGACTTTGAAATTTTTTCAAGTCTTGTTCTTCGTTTGTGAATTGTATCAAGTTTTGGTTTTGCTATTAGCTTCAAGTGAAGTTAGTAGAATAAAACACTGTGTTTCAATTTTGTGTTGTTTCGTTTTGTGAAAAACCTTCGACCGCTCCGCACTTACTCAACGCCGAGGGCATCGACCAACGATCCATCGACCAGTCGCACCGACCACCTTCTCCGTGTCTATTCTCCGTATATTTTCGTTTTTTTTTTGGTAAGGTAATTTCACTTCATTTTATGTTTCCTTCACCCCAGTGACCCTTCCTCTATATAGAGTTTCGAATTAGAGATGTATTCTGTCATCATTGTAGCCTTTCTGTCAATAATAGTGGCTATTGTTACTACTCTTCTTTTGCGTGGAATCTCTCTCAAAACCGCTGTAACCTTTGGTCTTACGTGTGTCGAACGTGAAACTCCTGTGGTACATACCGATGTACAATCCAATCCGTTGTTCACTCCTAATCGATTTTTCCAAAATAACGAGTTCTGTCTAAAAATCTTTAGTGTTTTCGCGAATGTTCTCTAGCCTCTTCCCGAGCAATTTTCCGCGAGGTTAGGCTCAAAACGAGGCACCCGCGAATCGTAGCCGCTTCGATAACGCGTAAATGGATTAAGTTCCTTGACCGAGATAAGGCCGGCTCCTCACGTAAACTCACGATTCGCGACGTAACAAAAATTGGGGGCTCGTCCGGGATATGCAGAGCCATTCGCGAAATTTAGTTTTTTCTTTTGTCGTTTCAAATTTTTTCTATTGTTTTCTCCATCCTTCCCTGTATTGAGCATGTGTGTGAAAGAATGTTTTTTGTTTGGCATGTTAGATAGCTCGCCCCACCAATGCGAGACCCGTATCGTAATCCGCCACGACTATGCGGAATCGTATTCTAGCTCGCCCCGTACCATGCGAGAAAACGTATTTTAATCCGCCCCGTACTAGCGGAAACGTAATTTAGCTCGCCCACCAATGCGAGACGTATCTTAAAAAAGTGATTTTCTGTATTTTGTCTTTCATTGTCTTTTGTGTTCTGTGTAATTCCGCGATAGTTTTTCGGGTTGAATTTCAGGGTAAAATATTATTTTTGAAATCCGTAAAGTGGTTTTCTCGGGTTAATTTTCAGTAGTGAATCGCGAGTGTTTTTGTTTTACCGTCATGAGAATTAGTCTCAATGTTCACCCGATCGAAGGGGAATATTGATAAAAAAGTGTTGCACGAGTATCCGGAAGAACGGACTCGTAAGCGTAACAAACCGAATAAGGGAGAGGAGCAGGGTGACGCGCAAACCACGCGATCGCCTCGCGCTCGCTCGTGCCCTTCCGACGGTGGTGCGGAAGCCGTAGGTTATACCGATAGGCGCGAATCGACGACCGATTCACCAAAAAGTGAATCCTCCGAAGACGTTTTCGTTAGCAATCAACTCAGTGATAACTCAGAAATACCGTCAAAAAGTGTAGATAATTTACCATCAGGGATTCTAGAGTCGATAATCGAACCGTTGGGGCAGTTAAAAATAAATTCACCGCGTCTTAAAATCGAAAATCCACGAAGTCTTAAAATTGAAAATCCGCAAAGTTTAAAAATCGGGAATACACCGAGTTTAATACCAGAAAAAGAGAATTTTGAAACCGAGAAAGAAAATTTATCGAAAAATAAAGTCGAGTCTTCCGGGGGAGGTAGTGTACCGTCGGGAAGCATTGCCTCCACATCAACGTTCGTAACCGCGAAAAGTGAATTAACTCCCTTCAATAGTAGTTTTCGTACGCCCGGTTATTTTTCCGCGAAAAGTAATTTTTCTAGTTCGAGACGAGATATCGGTCTCAGTCCATCATTCAAAACGCCGAGTGAACAGAAATTTGCGCCGTATCCCGCGACACCGAAATCGAGTCGGAGACGCGATATTTTAATTAAACCGAAAAATCTATTTACCGGAGAAATACCAAAATTCACAATGCCTGACGAGGTGAGACCAGATGCCGCGAGGCTTGGGTTTTTGCGCGACGCGATTCGTTTGGTGCCCGAGTTTAACGGGGGTCGAGAACACTTGAGTAGGTATATCACGGGGCTAGAAGAAGCCCTCGCTATGGTAGGACCCGCCTGTGAGACTCACCTCTTGAGACTCGCGAAAACAAAATTGAGTTCCGCCGTTTGGAATAAAATATCAAAAATAACTTTTGCAAATATCCGTGAATTTACCGATTATCTTCGTAAAACGTATGATCCGCCGCGTGACGTGTTTCAGCTCACGGGTGAGCTCGGTAGTAGCTTCCAGGAAAATTCGGAAAAAATAGATGATTACGCGGATAGAATTCGTAATCTCGCCGTAAAAATTCTCGAGGCTCACAAGCATGTAGACGGTACGCTTGATGAGAACGAAAAAATTAGAATTGAGAAAATGGCACTTAGCTGTTTCGGTAGAGGATTGAAACCGGAGATCCGTCGTGAAATGGGCGACGACCGCACCCTTAGCGACGCGATTAATCGAGCGGCAATTCGCAGATCTAAATCGACTCCGTAAAGGGAAAAATCCCACCGAAAGGTCCGAAAAATCCGAAAAGACCGAAAAATCCGCGAAACAGAGTAAAACCGAGAAATCCGTGGAAATAAATTTTGTTGCAACCGATAGTAAACCAGGGAATAAGAATCAGGCAGGAGGTAGCTCCGCCGTTCCGAGTTGCCAGTATTGTGGAAAAAAGGGACACATTGCTAAGAGCTGTTGGGCCGCGCAAGCCGCGTCTGGTCAACAGTCACCGGCTACGTGCCAAATGTGCGAGCAGAAGGGTCATACAGCGATCAATTGTCCGCTGTTGGCTCCTGCTCCACAGGTATCTGTGCCGAGCAATGCTGTAACTTCTTCAGGGCAGGTAATCGTTTGTCAGTTATGCTCGAAAAGAGGGCATCCCGCTGAGAAATGCTTTTCAAAGCCGTGTACGATCTGTGGGAAAAAGGGTCATCTACCGGAGAGTTGTTTTCTAGCGCAGCGAGCTGCCGGAGTGTAGGCGCCAGCGGTGAAACAAAATCATCCGTCGGTCCAGGTAAGTAGTGGCCAGACTCAGCCACCCGCGATTCAGTGTTATGGATGCCAAGGATGGGGGCATTTTGCGAGAAACTGTCCCTCCCGCAATCCCAGCGGAGGTAATGTTTCGCAAAATGTACCGCCGATAGCGAGTTCGATAACTTACGCTCAGGCAGCCTCTCCTCAGTATCCTCCAAATCTGTGCCGATATTGTAAAACAATCGGACATAAATTGGAGGAGTGCCCATCGCGAATCCGTAAATACGGTCAGATCGTCACCGCTCCGGGAAACGCGAACGGCCAGCTGGAATCGGGTGCCCAGGTGGAGGCCACCGCGGACACGCACCCGACTCTCACCCTGAAGGTAGTATAGGACAATGCGCGCCTGAGGTCACGACCATTTTTATGGCGCGATACGTCGACGACGTTATTGGTCCTACGATATTATTGCAAGGAAAAGAGCTGTCGGAAACAATTACTTTGATGCTAGATACAGGTGCGAGTAAGAACGTCCTGAAAGAGAGATGTATAGATCGTTATTTATACATTGATCGATCGAGAGTTCTTAGGCTTAGCGGAATAACAGCGAACATAGTAGAAACCCTCGGTTCCGTAGAAATTTTCACGCTAGGCAAGGACACATCTTTCCATCTAGTACCGAATAGTTTTCCGATTGGACAATCCGGAATATTGTCATCCGAGTTTTTCCGCGATAACCTTGCAAAGATCGATTATGAGAACAATTGTTTAGAAGTTATCGGATTGAGAATACCGTTCCATACGAGAGAAAGTATAGTCTTCCCGCCAGGTGTAAGAAAACTTTTTTATGTCAGAATAAAGAACCAGGAAGTGACAGAGGGATTTTTACCGACTTTAGATGCAGGTGAAGGAATAACCGTAGAGCAGGGACTTGTCAAGAACGACAACGGAAAGGCTTACGTTTATATCACTAATCACCGTAGTCGAAAGGTGGAAATCGAAGTACCCGTCGTAAAAATGTTTCCCTCGAGGTCATTTGAAGCGATGGTTGACAACCTCAATAATAAAATCGAGAGAGAACAATCCATGAGAAATCCAAGTTTTGACGAAAGAAATAACAGCTCAGGCTCCAATGCGAATCTAGTCGGAGAGACTCGTATTGTAAAAGAGAGAGTAATAGAGCCACCAAAAGTAGAAACCGTAAAACGAGAAATTTGTTATGTAGAGAGAGATATAGTTGAGAGAAAAATCCGTTATCCAGAGTATCCAGTAGAAATCTTTGTAGCCGATGAGAGTTTTGTTGAAGAGGAAAATCAAGAGAAAAATCCAATCGTTGAAAAATTCGTAGAGAGAAAAATTGTTATCGAAAATCCAGAAGTTGAAATTTGTATTGTTGAAGAGTCTGAAACTAAACATCCTGTAGAGAGAGAAAATTTTGTTGTCAAGAAAAATCCAGAAAATTTTGTTATCAAGAAGAATCCTGAGAATTGTTGTATCGAGAAAAATCCTGAGAATTTTGTTGCCGAGAAAACCTTTGAGAAAAATCCTGAGGATAGTTGTATTGAGAAAAATCCTGAGAGTTTTGTTGAGAAAAATCCTGTAGTCGAAAATTTTGTTGAAAAGAATCCCGTGATCAAGAATCCAGAGATTAGAAATCCCGTGATCGAGAATCCAGAGATTAGAAATCCGGAAATCGAGAATCCTGTGTTTGAAAGTTTTGTTGAAAATTTTGTCGATTCCAATCCGGAAGATCCCGTAAGGAATGTTTTGAGAAACAATAGAGCAGTAGCCGAGAGTTTTGATGTGAGAAGTCCAATAGAGAATCCAGTAGTAGGAACCAGTTGTTCAGTAGGTAGATGCAAATGTGGCAAAAATCAGGGTTTTATCGGTGATAACGATATCTCGATAATGAGAAACCGAAACGAAGATTTTATTTTTGAGAAAAATGCTAGCGGTGGTATAGTACTAGACGCTAGTGTATCCGATGTGTCCGACAACCAGATTAGAAATGTGACGATAGAGAAAGATATTCTGAATCCAAGATTAGTGTGGTGTAAAAATCCGGCGGTATACACTCAGAGAAGAGCCGCGGATTATCTGCCAATATATAGTGTCGAAACCCAGTCAGAAAACAAGAATAAAGAAAAG
The DNA here is from genome assembly GCA_963971235.1 of Cryptus armator. Taxonomy (NCBI): domain Eukaryota; kingdom Metazoa; phylum Arthropoda; class Insecta; order Hymenoptera; family Ichneumonidae; genus Cryptus; species Cryptus armator. The sequence goes on along the minus strand of CAXARG010000242.1, from coordinate 4,408,216 downwards.
AAGAATAGTGAGAAAAGGAAAAATTCTCAACCGCGTTATGACCAGAGATTTATTTCGTTTGTTTTGTATGTTTTGTTGTTTCTTTTTCGTTCCGGCAATACCGCAGTAAATTCTTTAAATAGCGAAGAATATCGAAACTTTAGTGGAGTCCAAGAGAACTCCGTGTATACCTGCGCCGAGGGTTCGAGTCTCGCGAAAAGGGCAACCTCGTCTCACGAGTACTTAGAGCCATTAATAGCTGAGAGATTTCTTGTAGATTGCGATTGTTTTTCTTTTGGAGCTACAATGTCGAATGACAATAGAAGCGAAAGAGTAATAGATTTGTTGAGATTACAGCATTTGAATAAAATAGAGACAGATTCGATTAAAAAGATGATATCAAAAACCGCCGATAGATTTCATTTGCCCGGTGAGCCATTAGCCGCCACCGACGTAGTAATGCACAGAATCCATACTACAGATGAATTTCCCGTGAATTCGAAACAGTATAGATTCCCCGAAGTCCATAAAGAGGAAATTAGAAAACAGATAGACGAATTTTTAGCAGCCGGATTTATTCGTGAATCATCATCTCCGTATAATACACCCTTATGGGTGGTACCGAAAAAACTCGATTCAAAAGGAAATAGAAAGTGGAGAGTAGTTCTCGATTTCAGAGCGCTGAACGAGAAAACAATAAGCGATGCGTACCCTTTGCCGAATATAGTAGATATTTTAGATCAACTCGGAGGAGCTCGTTATTTCTCAGTGTTTGACCTGGCCTCCGGGTTCTACCAGATTAAAATGCACCGCGATGATTGTCATAAAACAGCGTTTACGACACCCTACGGTCATTACGTACAAATGCCGATGGGACTCAAAAATGCACCTCCGACGTTCCAAAGAGCGATGGATTTGGTGTTATCAGGGTTGCAGGGTCGCGAAATGTTTGTATATCTCGACGATATAGTCATTTACGCGAAAACTTTTGAGGAACATAACGAAAAATGTGAAAGGTTGTTCGATCGACTAAGAAAGGCTAACATGACTTTACAACCGGACAAATGTGAATTTTTGAAACGCGAAGTAGCTTATCTTGGTCATGTTATCAGTGGAGATGGTTTGAAACTCGATCCGAAAAAAGTAATTGCCGTAAGAGAATTTCCAAGACCAAAGAATATAAAAGGAATCCGTCAATTTTTGGGATTAACAGGATATTATCGTAGATTCATTGAAGGTTATTCGAAGTTGGCAAAGCTATTGACTAACCTCTTAAGAGACGATGTTCCTTTTGTATGGGGAAATAGTCCAGAAGAAAGCTTTAACGAATTAAAATAAAGACTTTGCACCGAACCAGTTTTAATTTTTCCAGATTTTTCAAAACCATTTATAGTCACAACAGATGCGTCCGGTTACGCAATCGGAGGTATTTTGTCTCAAGGAATAATAGGAAACGATAAACCCGTAGCATACGCTTCACGTACTTTGAAGGATCCAGAAACTCGATATGATACTTACGAAAAAGAAGCCTTAGCGATTGTATACAGCGTTTTACATTTTTGACCGTATCTTTATGGTAGAAAATTCACCTTGGTTACCGATCATAAGCCTTTGATTTGGTTCAAGAACTGTAAAGACGGTAATGCACGCGTCCTTCGTTGGAGACTGAAGTTGTCCGAATACGAATACGACCTTGTGTATAAAACAGGGAAAACAAACGTGAACGCCGACGCATTGTCAAGAAATCCTGTCGAGACGCACTCTAACGAGAGCGACGAAGAGATTTTCGTGACATGCGAGGATTATGGCGATTCCCTAACCACCCACGAAATATTGCGTTTACTCGAAAATACTGATATAGAAACCGATGGTGAGAGCGATTAGGAATTTCCATATGAAGAGGATTACGAAGAGCTATGGAGAGAGTCACTGACCCCTATACAGCTGCTCGAGGCCGACCGAAAGGACGATCCGAGTGAGTCAATGGGCCAGTCGACTGACCCTTTAGCCGAGCGTAAACTCAGGTCAACGGAAGACCCTTCGTATATTATAGGAATAACAAGGAATCAAGCTAAACAACAACAAAAGGAAATTCTGCAGCGTGCCGCTAATCCACCTGCGAAAGAAATTTCGAAACAAGTGGAAGAACTGCCATCGCGTGTAATTACTCAACGACAAGCGAAAAAACAACAGGAAGAACAATTACAAAGAAAGGGTAAGGTAGATAAACCTCCAATTGAAGAACCACTTCCCAAGAGAAAACCAACAAAGAAGAAAAATCAATCGAAGATTATTCCAAGGAAGAATCCACCAAGGATGAAACCACAATCGAAGAGAAGAGTTCCAATCGAATCCGAAGATTCTGCATCCGAGGAGGATGAGAATCAGGTAGGTCCAAGTTATCGAGAAGAACTAATGGAAGATCCACCAGACGAAGATTTCGAGGATTTGCATGACGAAAATTGCGAAAATCCGAGAGATAGAGATCACGATCCACGAGAAGATATATCAGAAGAAGATATACCACGAGAAGAGATACCACGAGAAGATTTTATCATCGATGAAGATCAAAACTCCGATAACGAAGAAAATTACCAATCAAAGGAAAGTACACCACAGATACTGGAATCCAATGAGGAAAATGAGAATTCTGATGAAGAGAGAGAAAGCGATAATGAATTGAATGAAGACGATTTGCCGTTAGAGGAACGTCTTCGAGTAGAAAACGAAGAGAAAACACTTTCGAGAAATATCATCGAGTCGCGAGATCTCTTTTTCATACGAAAAGATACTCTCGCGTATTTCGTCAAAACAAACGGAGCACCCTTCGACCTCGGATCTCGAAAACTCGTTGAGCGCAGAGAGTTGCCATACTTCCCTGATCTCGTACTTGGCGAAGCCAGTGCGGTGAAGCGAGGGAACAGGTACTATATAGCTCTACCTGTCAGTGACGAGTCCGGAGAGGATTTGTCGGGAGCGTTAGCTCAAATTAATAGCTCGATTATTAGCCTTCGAAATACAATGGAGTCTTTAAATATTCCGAGTGTCAGTATAGCCAAAACAGAGAAAGTAGGTAACGTAGTTTGGGACGAAATAGCTTCAAAATTACGATCTGGATTTAAAGGGAGCGCGATAAAAGTAATAGTTTGTCATGGGATAATTCGGTATCCGAAGAAAGAAGAGAGGTACGATATTATGCGTGAGATGCATAGCTCAGCTGTGGGAGGCCACCGAGGAGTTAGCAAAACGTATAATCGCGTGCGACAACACTTCTTTTGGGAAAAAATTAAAACCGATATTCAACAATTCATTCAACAATGTTTGCCGTGTCAATTAAAAGAATGCGATAGATTCAAAACAAAACAGCCAATGTTAATAACAGATACACCCGGAAGAGCGTTCGAGAAAATAGCAATGGATATAGTCGGTTCGATACCGAAAACAAAAAGGCTTAACGAGTATATTTTGATAATCCAGGATCAATTCACAAAGTTTTGCATCGCGATTCCTTTGCCAAACGCAATGGCCGTAACAGTGGCTGACGCGTTCGTAAAACATTTTATTTGTATTTTCGGATCTCCTAAGGCAGTATTGACAGATCAAGGCAGTAATTTTCTGAGCGGATTAATGAGACGATTAGCGAAAAGATTTCGTATCAAGAAATTGCGTACAACGGCGTTTCATCCACAGTCCAACGGATCACTCGAGAGATCTCACCATGCTCTAGGAGAATACCTGAAGCAATAAAATGGTCGAGAGTTCGAGTGGGATGAATGGGTGGAATTGGCGATTTTTAATTACAACACCAGCGTCCACGAAGGAACCAAACATACACCGTATGAACTTGTCTTTGGAAGATTAGCAAGAACACCATCAAGCGAAGAAATCCATCCTGAGGATCGACTACAGACTTATAACAATTATCTCGAGAAAATTATAACTCAAATGCATGAAATTCGAGCTATTGCACGTGATAACTTAATAGGAGCGAAGGAGAAGACGAAACTTCTCTACGATCGGAAAATAAATCCGAAAACCTTTCAAGTTGGAGAATATGTATTCCTAAAGAAAGGACCTAAGCCGAAAAAACTCGAAGATAATTATTCAGGACCATATGAAGTAGTAGAAGTCATGGGAAAACATAACGTTCGAATAAAAGTTAAAAGAAAAACACAGGTAGTGCATGCCGATCGGTTGAGAGTATCGCATATTACTCCGCCATAGAAAAGAAAAGGAAAAACTTTTTCAAATATAAGACTAGAGGTTTCCTACGCGAAATTCTAACACGAATAGAGAAAAGAGTACTAGGGTGTCGCCATTGGTGGTGCGGCACTAGTGCTTAATCGAATTAGATTCGATCTGCTTCTCGGATCTATTAACAGCCTGAGAATGCGCTTTGATATGATTGTGTAAATGAATGAATGAAAATAGCTGTTTAAGCATCCCTTACCATATACTGCTATAATTAAGAAAAACCAAGTGAAGAGACAAAAAAAGGAAGAAAAAAAAAGAGGAAAATTCTATTTCTATTAAAGGATATAAAAATATATATTCAAGGCTAATTTAAAAAAAAAAAAATTATTTTTTGGAATTTATATTAAATTTAATGGAAAATTTGTCACACTTTATATAACCAGATAATATGAAAATTTATTTTGTTAAATCTCTGTACTTACATTGTAGAGATTGCAAACTTCCTCGCCTACGAAATGGGTAGTTAAGAAGGGGGTGGGGGCTTGCACTTAAATATTATCTGTATGCAGATTAACGAGTATGCATCAGTAGATCAAGTCCAGTTCGCCGGAAGCCGACCAAACCAAAAACTCAGTCTAAACGCATGCGGACATTTGAAGACATCAAGGACAATGGGTTCGAGGGTTTTTAAAACCTCGACCTTCGTTTTGCATCTAGGTTGCAAAAATGTAATATTTCAAACTATTTGTTTTCCTTATATACTATCATATATATATATCGTTTATCTTTTCATATTTTTATTAAGGGCACGTTATATAAGTGACCCTCAATCTATTTTCTTTTCATATCGTTCATTTTAGTGGCACATTATATTAGTAGCCAATATATATATATATATATATATATCTATTCTCATATTAATATTACCAAAATGATATTGCTGTCGTTTTTTTGTATGATCGCGTGTGGATTGCGATCTCAGCATTTTCGGCCGCCTCGCGTCGTCCAGTTATTACTTCTAATTTATCAGTCTTTACCATTCAAACGAAATAATCACTCTTCTAATTCATACTAGAATCATCCCTTGAACACTTATATTATATTGGATTTATCAGTTGAAGTTATCTCAATTTATATTTGCATCTAAATAATCCACGATTGTTATTTGAAGAACGGGATTACAAATCCTGTTCAAGAACCGAACCCTATTTTAATATGCAAGTTTTGTTATCGTACAAGTCGCCTATAGCAACATTTAAAGTAATCTCTGGGGTTACGCGATAAGTGTCCTTTACACTGAGTTGCCCTGTGAACAAGTCAAAAGTACCTCTGAGTCGCGCGCGAACAAGTTCATGTGGCACCCCTGAACGCGTTTAACCCAAGTTACAGTTGCTCAAACCTCTGAGACGTGACATACTCATAAAAGGAAAAATCGAGTCTTTGTAGAAGAATAGAAGCACGTCAATTATTAGCATGATTTTCCGATTGATAGAGTCAAAACACCTGTTTGTTTCCTGATAGTTATCCTATTCCAAATCCTATATCCGAGTAAGTTCCTATGATTTAACTGATCATATTTTTTTTGTTTTGCATAAAGGAAAAAGAGAATCTCATTTTAGTCCATTTGAAAAAGTTTCTTTGTATCGAATCTTTGTTTTGATATTCAAAAAAATATCCCCTTTTGTTAAATTTGAATAAACATCAACATTCGTGTACAACATTGAATCCACGACAGCGAAGGAAGAGCCAAGAGAAGGATCATTCCAAGTATCGTCATTTAATACAACATCTGGAAGAATCATCAGTGAAGAAAATCCACAACCGTAACGTCGAAGAAAGGCACGTTACCTCTGATCGATTGTATTCAACAACCAAAAACCGACAGATTGTATTTCGGATTGTTTTGTATTGTTTTAGAAATTTTTATATTTTTCGCATCCAGGACGAGCTGACCCAAAAGTATTGTATCATTTGTTGGCCTCTGCCGAGGACGATCGTCGTTCTTCGAAGCGACTCTCGTTTTCCGGGCGAGGTGTTACGTCCCGCGATTATTGGGATTTCTTTTTCGCGAACTTGCGCTGCTCTTTCCGAACCGAAAAAAAAAGTACAGCTGCACGTGTATACTCGCGAGGTGACGGAGAAACCACGAAGGAGAAGAGATCACCGTATATGGGAATCGTCGACAGAGAATCGACATCCGAAGACTTTTTAATAAACATTCGAGCATGAATTCGTCGAGCCGGAGCCATCAAATAATTCTGTCATCAGAAATTTGAAGAAAATCAACAATCGTTAATAGGCTTGAGTTACTCGAGCATTCCAAAAGGCTCTATCCGACGGCGTAAGACCACGGCTCGATCATGCACGACGAGCGTGTGTCAGCAATACCACACTACGAAGAAAAGTCACCACTACTCCCAGAGAATGATGGCTCATGTATTTGGGCCTAGCCGACTTCCAAGGGATACGATAGACACCAAGGCTCGACGAGGCTCCATTCATCGAGACGCACCAATACTACGAAGCGTCAGGCTCATGTATAGGGACTTGGCGATTTCGAGGCGAGAAGTCTAACACCACGAGCGAGGGCATCGACGGCTTCACCAAAACCATGATACGTCGGGCCCAACGATACAAACATTCAAGATTTCCTCCGAAGAGTGCAGCACCTCAGGGACAGCCCTCACGGCTTAACCCCGCGAACAAGAAAAGATTCCCGATGGTCCGCAAGTTAATTAAATTAGAGAATTAAATTAAAATCACGCATGAATATGAATGTTGGGTCAGGTCGTCAATAATTTATAAAGTTTTGTAATAGTTTTATATATATTTTCACGCATTTCCCCGTTTATACTTTATAGCTAGGGATAGGTCAGGTATTTGCGTTACTCAGGTAACCATCATAAACGCTTCTGGTCTTTTCCCATCATAAAAAGTAAATCCGTAAAAACAACGAGTTAAAATATTTCTGCCTTTAGCAATATCTCTCATTACTCAGAGACTAAATATTTAAATGAAAAATATCTTGTAAACCGATATTGCTTCAAAGATAAATAGCTCAATTTACGATCTTAACCAGCGACGAAAGAAGAATATCGGGTTACATAGGAAATGTTATTTTCAACAACTACCTCCGAGAAGTTTCTTCTAAACATTTGGATGGAATAAATAAAGATAAGTGGTGCTCGTTCGAAGAAGCGATTCTATTCAGCTCGCCGATTTGTCACGGTTCTTAGAAAGAAAAAAAAGAGAAGACTCCGTGCTGGGAGAGAACAGAGGATTGCACGTCGTTGCTATGTCGCCGCGACGGAGAAAGCCTCTGTACCAGCATACTCTTTAGGTCGGATAGAAGGAGAAGCGACCACGTGAGCGTGGCTGGTACGAACAAGGGAAGTCAAGAGCGACCCCGAAGGGGAGGTAGCGCTGTTGGCTAGCTCGCGGGCCAGCTACGGTACACGTGGTCGTACCGAGAGAGTAGGGGAAGGGTGAGCCGCCCGCGCAATGCATAGAACGTACGAGAAGGCCCACCACTCTTCGATAGCCGAACTTTTCTCAACCAATAGGAACAGAACCATAAAAATCAAGAGACAAATGCAATTCTTAGCCACGAGTAGGGATGAAGAAAGAGAGAATAACCAAATAATAATTATTAGCAATCGTTAATAATAACCATTTTTTTTATGTTTTACAATAGCCAAATGTTACAATTGTCGTAAAAGTTTAACTCGAAATTTGTTAATTTGACAAATGGAAAGGTTAAACAAATTAAGTAATTAAGTTAATTAAATTACCATTTTTTCTGAAAAGCCGACGAAAAACCATTAAGAATGAATACCAGAACACCCTGGTAGTTATGACATATATCGAATTTAAATTCAATTTAACTAGATCTGTCAAATCGATATCGATCGATATTTCACATATTATAATAAAAACCGAATGCGAATGCATGTAATAGAGTGAAGAATGAGAGCGAAATATCAATAGAGTTCATTTTTTATATTTTTGGATTTGATAATTAATTAATTCTTTATCAAGAAAATTTTCATTTTTATCAAGTATTAAAATCCGTAATTTTCCACCTAAAAAGGTGATTCAAATTCGAGACACTTCCAAAATAAATTAAAAGAATAAATTGTTAATTAACAAATCCAAAATCGATCTGGAAATAGTTAATTAGAGTAATTATCAGATATTGACAGTCGATAGAAAGAGAACAAGGGAGGCGTGGAAAATCACGCCTCGACCAAAAAAGTTGCCCCTTCCACCGCGGTCTATGTCAAGCCTATTTAAACTGCGCCCTTTACGGAGGGCCATGCTCATTACTCCTCCGAAAATGAACGACGTTACTCTGTTCGACGACCAGTTTTCTTTTACTCTGTTAAAAGACTTTGAAATTTTTTTCATGTCTTGTTCTTGGTTTGTGATTTATACCAAGTTTCGTTTTCGCTATTAACTTCAATTGAAGTTAATAGAATAAAAAAAAACCTCAGTGCTTAAATTTTGTGTTCGTTCTTCGTGAAAAATCCTTCGACCGCTCGGCACTTATTCGAAGCCGAGGCTATCGACCAGCGATTTACCGACCACCACCACCACCACCAGCAACCTCTTCTTCGTTTTTGTTCGCCGTATCCTATTTTTCTTCGGTAAGTCTTATTTTTCCTAAGTTTGCGATTTTTCCCCTCAACCCTTCCACTTTATCGTGTTGTTAGTGAAAAGTTTAAGAGATATACGTATCTCAGGTTATCATCGCCCTTCTGGCAATTATAGTGATCGTGTTAACTTTTATTCTTTTATGCGAAATCTCCGTTAAAATTACCGTTAATATCCGCGATTCTAGAGTCACCCGTGAAACACCTGTAGTACACTCGGGTGTACGAATTTATCTAGTGTCTACTGTGCGTCGAGTTTCTCATATCAATCCGCGAGTGTAGTTAAATCTTCAATATCGCGAAGAATTCTCCCTTGGTTGTCGTGATTCCCCTTAGTTGTTTTCTGGTAGTTTTTGTAATAGTTGCGATAATTTTGTACTTCCGCGCTTTTCGTTCCGTTACCCCGCAAGAAGTCGTTACAGCACTCAGTGTTCCCCTCGAATAATTTTGCCCGTATTGTCGCGATATCCACCCCGTTCATGAAAACGTTTAAATTACCCCTTTGTTAGTATTTTCGCGAATGAACTCTAGCCTCTTCCCGAGCAATTTTCCGCAAGGTTAGGCTCTAAACGAGGCATCCGCGAATCATAGCCGCTTCGAAAAACGCGTAAATTCATTAAATTGATTGACCGAGATGAGGCCGGCTCCTCTCGTAAACGTGTTTCGCGACATAACAATATTTCTTTTCTTTAGTAGGGAATTTGGAGCAATAAGCTGGACTCGGTAGTCTCTACTTCACGAATGTATTAATGTGACACTTTATTTTATCAATGTTATTCTTTTACAGCGGGTCTGCTCGACTACATATAATTTACTCTAACTCTAGGTTTCTGCTTCTACCGACCGTTAATATTTCTACGCATAGCTTATGGCACCGACCATCGCACACGAGGCATCGACCTCGATCCTCGCTCTCTCTCCCCAATCCGCTCGTCACTCTCCCTTCGTCCTGTGTGTCGAAGTCCCTCCCCTCATTCTCACACTTCTGCGCAAACGCTTAAGATCAAGCGTACCACGCTACAAATATTAAATTATCACGCTTCCATTCGACCATCCTGGTTTTTTTTTGGTCTCTCAAAAATATAAACGTACATTCGCAATCTTTTCTCGCATGCGTACACATTTTCCGCTCTTCAACACGCGCGTTTCGCTCATCACAGAGTGATTTCCATTCTTTTCAGCTCGTATTTCTTATCCATCCGATACATAATTCATAAGATAAGCGGGTTTTCGACACTCGCGATGCGATCGATTGGACTTTTGCTTTTCATGTAATTCTTCTTTGATCGGTGCACTTTTTTTGTTTTAACTGCTTATTATACTACCACTCACGTCGCTATGGATTTCTTCGACGCTCGACTTATCTACATTATCACATGTTACGTTAATACTCTCTGATTCGACCAGAATCGGGTCATCTTTTTCACCGATCTCATTACTACAATCTAAATCGTCAAAAAGAGCAGAGTACCTGTCGCGACCGCGCCATAATTTAAGCTGCGAAACGTGTGCAGTCACCGGTCTATGCGTTTTCCTTCCACCTACCAATTTTGTGATCACATAAGTATCACTTCGTAAGACTTTCGAAACTACAAACGGCCCTTTATATTGCGCTTGCAACTTGGTACTCTCTCCTGTGGCGATGTGATCTACTTTAAGATAAACTATGTCTCCTACAGAGTACTTTACATTCGTTTTGCGATGCTTATCATAGTACTCTTTATTTCTCAATTGGCTATCGCCAATATTTCGTCGATTTTCTTCTCTAATGATTTCTGGGTTCCGATATACCCCACAATTTACTGTTAACGATCGGATTCGGCCGTCTTCGAAGCGAGGTTGATAACCAAGTAAACCTTCGAACGGAGTTTTTCCCGTGGCTTTACTAACCGTCGAATTGACATCCCGCTCGATTTTTTTAATTTACTCATCCCAGTCCACGCGTTCACCTTGCTCTGTTCGAATTATCAACGCCGGCAACAACGTTCTATTCATGCGTTCAATCAATCCGTTAGCCTGTGGATGCCGACTAGAATTTAGGGTATGCTGTATACCGTGTTTCGAACAAAAATCTTCGAACAACTTCGCCGTGAAACTTGTTCCGCGATCACTGATTATCCGGGTCGGCGCTCCAAACTGACTCACAAATTTTTCGAGCTTCTTTACTGTTATAGCAGCGCTAGTGTTTTTCACCGGTTCGAACACTACATACTTCGTTAACGTATCTATAAGTCCCAAAACGTACTTACTTCCCTTTGAGGACGTAACAAAAGGACCCACGTGATCAACATGTATGACCGCAAACGGCCTTTCGCCCGGTGGAATCGGATGAAGTTCTCCCGCTTGTGGACCACTTCCTTTTTTACTCATTATACACTCGAGATACTGTGCGATGTGTCTCTTGAGGTACGTCCTCATTTTGGGAAAATAATAGTATGTCTGGACTCGAGCTAAAGTCTTATCGATTCCAAAGTGGCTCCCTAAATCGTGATACTTTATAGCAATAGCCTTTCTCATCGCCGCGGGTACTACGTATAGTTCTACTTCTTTTCCCTCGCGTTCTACGACTCGATATAGTAATCCGTCACGAAGTCGATATGAACGTACGGACTCGAGTTCAGACTTACTACTCTGAGACTGCTGCCTTTGCAAAATATTGATCTTTTTCTTGAGCAGCTTCGTGTTGATACAAGAGTATCTCTTCTTCGCGAAAAATGATTTGACAAATCTGTGCTCTCTCAATTACTTCATCAGTTACCGGTCTGTCTACAGGAGCTCTTGACAGAGCATCAACGTGTGCCATAGCTGTTCCTTTTCTATGTTTTATTTCGAAGTCGTATTCAGCGAGAGAAGCTGTCCACCGCACCACTTGCGGATTTGTCGTCTTATTCGCGTTAAGGTAAACAAGAGCCTGACAGTCGGTTACAATCGTGAACGTTAACGAGATTAGAAAAACGCGCAATCGTTCGACGGCCCAAACGAGTGCCATAAGCTCGAGTTTACTAGAATGATAGTTCCTCTCCGCAGCGGACGTTCTTCGGCTAATCGCAAAGATCGGATGCAATTCTCCCTTTTCGTTTTCTTGGAACAGTATTGCACCAAGACCTTCTGCACTCGCGTCTGTGTGCAATTCGGTTCTCGCAGCCTTTGGATTGAAAACCCCTAAAACCGATTACGACGACAAAATTTCCTTGACTTTATTGAACGCCAATTCTTCTTTCTTGCTCCAACGAAACTCTACATCTTTCCTCGTTAACTCCGTTAACGGGGAAATAATTCTAGCGAAATTCGCGACGAACCTTCGAAAGAAGCTTGCCAGTCCAATAAATCGCCGAACCTCGTGTACATTCAGCGGTATAGGGTATTTCGTTACGGCCTCGATTTTGACCGGACCCGGTTTTATTCCTTTACCACTAACAACAAAACCTAAGTATTCGACTTTTCTTTTCCCGAATTGACACTTTGCAAGTTTTAGGGTGAGACCCACTTTTCGCAACGCTTCGAGAACCTCCCGTAAGCGTATCATTAGTTCCTCCCAGTCCCGTGCCAAAACCAAAACATCATCAAGATAAAATAGCAAATATTTGTTCCGTAGTGGCCCAAGCGCCATCTCCATCATCTTGGAAAAATAGAATGGAGCGTTCATCAAGCCAAACATCGTCCTATTAAATTCTCTCGTATCATCTGGAGTGATAAACGCGGTCTTGGCACGGGCTTCCTCCTTCAACGGAAGCTGAAGATAGCCATGAGCAAGATCTAACGTCGTGAAAATCTTTGCTCCGTTCAAAACTTCTAGATATTCGTCTATATTCGGCAAAGGGAAATGCATCTTCTCCGTTTGTGCGTTGAGTTTACGATAATCTACAACTAGACGGTGTTCGCCATTTTTCTTTGTGATCAAAAGCACAGGACTCGCGTACGGCGACGATGTTTCCCTAACTAAGCCTGCATCCTTCCATTCATTCACAATTTTTTTTTATTATCGTGCGCTCTACATTGTTTGTTTTATACGGTTTTACGCTCACAGGTACACTACCTTCCTTTTCTCGAATGTCCATCTCCAGAAGACTCGTCTTACCAATTTCATAGATATTTTGTGCGACGCAGTCTCGGAAATCATTCAAGAGTTGCTTTAGTGCTTGTCGTTGTTCATTCGAAACAGACTCGTCGACGTTGATTTCTTCATCTCCAATCGATGTTTCTCGACGTTTTTGAAATTCGGGTTGTTGTATCTTCATTACGGTCGCCTCGACGACGTCTCCTTTTCGAACTTGTTGAGCATTGGTTTCGAAATTCATCATAGGCAGCAACCATTTCGATCCCTCGTGTTTCACATCGATGAAATTAATCGACGCAGGAAGCAACTCGATACCACGGCTCACAACAGGCCGACTGTTGCTGTTGCTCCCCATTGTCGGTAATATTTTGGATAATTCCAAAGTCGCGTTATCCATAAAATTTAATTGATTTCCAACCTTTATGTACGCAACATGTTCGAGTTCCGTGAATGTTCGGCCAATCAACAAGTCAGTCGTTTGAACGTCGTCCGGAACGATTCGGAAAAGAACGTCGTCGGCTCGTACTCCATCGACTTCAACCAAAGCTCGTACCACTCTACATGAAGTCACCAAATTCTGTGCTCCCGGCTTGCCAAAGCCTCCTAAGACTCTTGGCATTCGGATAACGTCGAGACCGTGACACAAAACAGCGGTAGCCTTAATTGTACAATCCGAACTCCCCGGATCAATCATCGCTGACATCGATATTCCATTCACACTTACATTTTTCAGATACATCGCAAGTTTTTCCGCGGTAGAGGCTTTCTTTAGTCTATCAATATCCATATCGTGTGATTTCGTAATGGTAGACACGATCTTCACTTCAACTTTATCCAACGGTGCCGGCTTTGTACAATTTTTAGCATAATGCCCGGTCTCGCCACACCTCCTGCACTCGGTCGTTCGTCGCGGTTCAGGACATTTCCTCGAATAATGCCCCGTTTTCGAACAATTAAAACACTTAACCGCCGATTTTCTTGTAGATCCCGAATTTTTATTCTCCGAACTTTTATTTTCAGAAGAATCTTCGCTAGTTGTTTCGAAAACTCAAAAAAAAAAAATGCAGGCTAAATAATGTGTGGAGAGGAATGGAGTGGGTGGCGTACGAATTAAATAAACACGGATTTTATTTAATAGAACAATACTTTATTTCTCTTTGGCGTAAAAGCCCCGACGAGACGACGGACTGACCACTTTGACGATCGGGTCAAGAAGAACGAGTGGTCGCGTGGTCGCACGCGAGGGACTCCCATTCGGTTTTCCGAAGGATCCCGAACGGTAGTCGGCTCGGCTCGACAGTGAGCAGGCCGACAACTTGTACTCGTAAAATTATTTGGCATGCATCAAACTCCGTTTTTAACACTACCGCCGTTTGTGCATGTCGATGTTTCTTTTTTCATATTGATTGCCTTTTTTAATTTATTTAGTCGATCTCTTAGAACTGCTTTTGTCAGCATGTCGGCTCGCTGTTCCTCGGATGAGATATATTCGACGCTTACAATTTTCTCCGCGAGTTTTTCTCTTATGAAGTGATAATAAATATCTATGTGTTTCGTTAGTTTGTGGAAAACCGGATTTTTTATTAATTTGATCGCGCTTTGGTTATCCACGTACAAAGTGGTTTCGCTTTTGCACGGACTACCTACATCGGAGAGAAGTTTTCGCAGCCAGATCAGCTCTCTCGTTGCTGTCGACGCTGATACGTATTCTGCTTCGGTCGTACTTAGAATTACCATTGTTTGTCTTTTAGAGTTCCACGTTATAGCCCCGTTCGCGAAGCAGAAAATATACCCGGTTGTCGATTTTCTCGTTTCGATATCGCCCGCAAAGTCGGCGTCCGAAAAGCCTATCAGTTGCGGTTCGCTACCGCCGCTTGAGTACTCTATCCCGTGATCGATCGTGCCGCCGAGATACGCGAAAATTCTTTTTACAACGTTCCAATGTGTTGTCGTATGTTCGTTTGTATGTCTGCTTACCATGTTGACCGCGTACGCGATATCCGGTCTTGTAATTGACGCTAAAAATACTAATGAGCCGATTGCCTCGCGGTATGGCACGTTTTTTATTTGATCGTCTTCTCTTTCGCACGGGGATAATCGAACGCTTGAATCGGCGGGTACGGTCAACGGTTTCGCGCTTCTCAACTTGAATTTATCTAGAATTTTCTGTGTACACTGTGTAATTCTGTGAGACGGGAAGCATGTACAGCTCCCGCTCAATGAATATTATTAAAACATTTCTATAAATAACGCGATTTTTTCTTTGAATTTAGAAAATTTGTCAATTTCGTCGTTTGAATTCCCCGCTCTTTTCTCCCGCGGGGAATTTCAAATTCTATTGGTTCTCTCGAGTATAAAAAATTCGGCATTCTTATTGGCTTTTCGGTAAAAGCCAATAAGAAACATTCGAGCTCTCTGATTGGCTGGAAACGGGTATAAATAAGCGAGCGCGAGAAGACTCGCCACCAGTTCTGTCGGCGATGCTGAACAGGTAACTTCTCCTTCGAATCCTCCGGGTCCGAAGAGCTTTCGGGGACGTTAGCTCTACGTGCACTCAATCTTCCCGAACCAGGGTGCGGGAGGCTATCGGCGACGTAGCTTCTCACATTCCTGTACCCCACGTCCACGGTAGTAGGGACCGCGATAGGGAGGTATCCCCGACGAGGGCGAGCCGGAAGCGAGTCGCGGATCGACCACGTGGTGACACTTGTCGGTTCACGATCTCGTGGAAGCCGGACTCTCTGAGGAGGGCCCTGTTCTACGAGTGCCGGGAGAACGCGAGGATAGTTTCTCGCGTTATCCCCGTGGGGTATCTCGTGGGCACGGCAGAGTAGCTCGATAATAAAATTCATGATTTAAAGTAGATTCACCCGCGAGGAATAATACAAAATTTAAACTCAACGCGTTTCGAGATAATTCGTACCGAGAAAGAAAGCTCGGCCGATAAAAAAGGGCAAAATTTGATGTTCTTCATCGAATTTCGATGAATCTCATTTGAAATAATTCCTGCGTATCGAGGAATTAAGGGGAGAAATTCATAAAATCATTTTTCTACTTTACCGACATTCCGTCGGTAAATTCAAGTATATCAATTCATTTTTCGAGAAAAAGTTAAATATTTGGTTCATACAAGGAATTAAAAGGAAAATTCCTATCTTTTCAATATTTACGTAGCTTTCAGCGCCATCCGCGAGATACTAATCAACTAATATTATATTCGATTTGAGAAAGAATTACAGCTTTACGAAAGCTCGAGTGTGTTTCACTAGACGTTTAAGCAACAAGGAAGGTAAGCAACGACATCGAGAAAATTTGAAAATTGTATTGCAGATTTTATGTGTTTTCTGAATAAAAATTTTACTGTTTCACTGAATCGACAACATCTAATGATTTTTTGCTCGCCCCGAACCCCTAACGCGATCCTTCGAACCGAGTGCGAGGCATCGGCTCAAGGGTTAACGTTACAATATCGATTGATGAATGAACATCTTTTTGTTTCGGCGATCGCGATTGATCTGTATTCCAACGAATATATTTGAATCACCGACGGTTATATCGAATTTCTCACTTAATCTCTCGAGTATAAGATTTATTGTCTCTATAGTGTTCGATGCTATGAGTCCGTCGTCGACGAACAATCCTAGCAGCACTATTTCACTTTCGAATTTTCCTATGTATATACACTGTACGGCTTCACACTCTGTGAAATCAAATTCTTTCAAAAAATTCGTAAATGCTTGATTCCAGCAGCGGGGAGCTTGTTTAAGACCGTAGAACGATTTTTGTACTTTGCACACTTGATGTCTTGCTTCATCCTTCGCGTCGAGTCCCTCGGGCAGCTCCATGTATATCTCTTCTTGCAGCTTCCCGTACAGAAAGGCCGTCTTTACATCGAACTGTTTTAATTCGAGATCTCGTTGCGTTGCGACTGCCAGGAACACCCTAAGCGAGTCGTAACGAATCACGGGGGCGAACGTCTCCGTATAATCGATGCCTTCTCATCGCATAAAGCCTCGGGCGCATAGTCTCGCCTTGAAACGATGCGTTTTCTCGTTTTCATTTGTTTTTACTCGGAAAACCCATTTTGAATCAATTGTCTCCATGGCCGCGGTTCTTGGCACGATGGACCATGTCTCGTTTTTCTCATGGGAGGTCAATTCTTCTCTAACAGCTTCAGCCCACTGCGCGGCTTCGTCGCTGCGTTGCACCTCTTCGAGATTATACGGTATAACGTATTCGGCGTAATCGTTTTCATACCTGCTTGGCCTCCTGATGGCCGCTCGATCTCGCAGGTCACGCGGTGCGTTCATCTGTATCGCTGGCTGCTGGGGAGGGGCTTCTTCTTGGACGTCCTCGAAGATCTCGTCCTCCTCTTCGACTTCTCCATTCTCTTCAATTTCGGCGTCCTCTCGAATTTGCGTTTTCCACGGTATTAGGACTTCGTCTTCTTCTTCTTGATAGTTTTCTTCTCCGGCTACGCTGCCGATCTTTTCGTTGAAAACGACGTCGCGTGTCGTTTTTATTTTGCCCGTTTCCGGATCATAAACTCGATAATTTGACGAGTTCTCTTGATAGCCGATGAAGATATTCTTTTTCGCGCGCGCGTCGAACTTTTTTACGAGTTGTTTGCGAATATCCGCGTATGCTGTCGAGCCGAATATTCGAAGGTATCGAGCGACGATCAATCGTCCAACTGCCGCCCTCTTACGCAATGCCTGTCGATCGCTCTCGTTATCGACTAATGCCGAGTACCGAACTCTCTCTCTCACCGCAAGGACCCCCCGCCACGCTGCTGTACGAGAAGACATCCGGAGAGCACGGAGAAGAATTCCGGCTCCCAGCTTCGATCGAGATCCCTTCCCGAGTGCACGTGTGAGAGTCGCGCGCTACGCTATTATAACTTTGTACAACGAATCGTGTGTGAAAGGCTGACCGGAACGTAGAGTGTGAGGAGCCTTTGCGTTGCCGTATCCCCTTGTAACACATCGAGTGTATTTTCCCCGTCCCCGGCCCTCGGAATTAGAAGGAATTCGCGACGGAAAATAGTTGGCATTTTCGCAAGGCAACGACTGTCGCGATTGCCCGGCGTTTGCTACAGGTAGAAGCGTGCACGTGGTAAGTGGCGTATAGCCGTTAATTATCTATTCTGCGTGAGATTCCCCATTCCCCCGTATCCCGAAAAATCCCCTAAAAATCCCCGAAGCCCCCCTGCAACCCCTTGGATATTATTTTGTGACCGAAGGTATTAAATTGCGAGCCAATAGTTCGAGGTTCCCCCCTCTGAGTCGTCCCATGCCCTATGACCAGCCGTCGGCCACGTTTTGAGTAGTTTATTAGAGTCAACCTTTGTCGAAATAACGGTGTTACCCCGTCACTGGTAACTGGCGCCCAAATTATTGAAGTCCCTGGTTTTTTTGAGATTGTATTTGTTATAAAAAGTATCGCCGGACGAGTCATACCCCCCCACCCCGTCGTCCCACACATATTATTCGATTATTTCACCCCCGTATGCTTGGCGAGAACGTCCAACGGCAAATATCCCCTTGCCGCGTGGAATCGTCGCCATCTTTTCCCTGTGATCTTCTTCCACCGTGTTCACCCCTATCCTCGCAGTAATTGCATAATTATCGAGTCCGATCGCCGTTACGATCGCGTATTATCATTATTATTGTTGTTCCTTTGTTATTCCGCCCCTCCTTTTGCGAATCACTCCGATTATTATAGTTTTCCCGTATTCTTAGCTTCTTCCCCCCCCCCCCCTCATTGCGCCTACGGTATACGAGTGCGTATGCCGACCACCCCTTATTTACTCATCCCCTTGTTTTATTGTTAATATCATCCCCCCGCCCCCCGCGTCCCTGCTGGCGATTGTGTTGGCAGGAGTATTATTAATTATTTTATTGTACTTCCCTTCCCCTGCGAGATCATCCCCCCCGCCGTGCGTTGACCACCCGACAGTTGGAGATCCGAACGCCACCATTTACCATAGTACCCGCGATAGTTATAGTTTTCGAGTTATTCTTTTCAAGTCATTCTTGTGTATTATTTTCGCCTTATTAGTTGTATTGATTCAGAGTTATTATGTTTGCATTATTTGCATTAATTTATTTATTTTTCTTTTGTATCGATTCTTTTGCCTTCTCTAATCATATTATTGTTTAACCTACCCGCGTTTTTACCAGTTATTTTCGAACCCCGTATTTCCCCGATTTCCCCGCCACTCCCCCCGACTCGTCGAGACCACCGATTATCGAGGATTTATTTTGAAGAATAAAGGCCCCGTTACAAACGTAAACCGCACAGTTCACGGCTTCCGCCCACAGTTTCGCGGGAAGACTTTTCGCGTGGAGCATCGTACGCGCACTCTCGACTATTGTTCGATTTTCGCGTTCGGATTTTCCATTTTGCTGCGCTGTATACGGAGCCGTTGTTTCGTGCGTTATGAGCGCTTCTAAGAGTTTTTTTACTTCGTCGTTCACGTACTCGCGACCGTTATCTGTACGTAAAATTTTGATTGAGCTACCGAATTTATTTTTAACGATTTTATCGAAAACTCTAATTTTTCCGCACACCTCGGAATTATTTTTCAAGAAGAATACGGTTCTGTACCCACTCGCGTCGTCGATGAAGGTCAGAAAATATCGCGAGCCGCCGACCGACTGTTCCGGCATCGGGCCGCACACGTCAGAATGAAATTTTTCTCCCGGCACAGTCGTGACTTTTTCGGAGCACTGATTGAAGGGCATTTTGTGTGACTTACCCACATGGCACGGCTCACAAAAGATTTTGCTGCTTTCTTTTATGCTCACTCCCGTCACTAGACCGTGTGAGGGGATTTTTCCCTTCGCACTTCGGTCGCTCTCCGCCGGCCGAACTAACTCAAGACACAACGATAAAACAGATTGTTGGGCGCCAGTCGGCCTTTTTCACCGGAGATGACGAACCGGTCAATATATTCGAAAACTCTCAATAAACACAAAATTCCCTAATCGCGAAAAATCCGGAAATACGACACGACTAATTCTAACGACGGAGGCGCGAGCGGCATACCCTGGGTCGCTCACTATGCTAGGTTTGGTAGAGAGGGTCGGGGACGGGGGAGAAAGAAAGTTTAATAAAAAAAAAAGGCAAATAACTCAACATTTTGCTTACGTGTTCCACTATTGAGATAATTTCGCATGGTCGGTGATACAAAGGAAAATTATAAAGAAAATTAATAATTACTGCGGATCGATATAATTGTGAGCCAAAATTAAATTGATAATATTACAAAAAAAAATAGAGGATAAGAGACAAAAGAAAAAGAAAGAATATCGTTAAATACGTCCAGAGGGGACTTCGCGAGAAAAGAACCGTACGACGGTGATTCGACTAATTATCGATGGATGTTGCGATGCGTAACAGGACGCGTATATTCTATGGCGAGTGACGAGGCGAATAAAACGTAGAGACAACGGCTATGCCGCGCTTACCGAGCGATGACGAACGTAGAACACCTTTTCACCGTTCTGCAACTTTCGTTACCGGGATCGGGCGAATCGCCTCTCCGCGCTCTCGCAGCGGAGGGTAAGATTCAAACCCCTGTGTTTTACACTCGGTATCATGATTTTTGCGGAGCCTCCTCTCGAAAAGAGGGAGAGCGGAAGCTGAACGCGTGATTTCTTAGCGTAGATTGTGGGTATCGAACTCAATCGCATATCGAGAGTCGATTCTCCGATAAAATAGCTCACGGGATCTAAATAAATTCAATAATGCACAAAAAAAAGGAAAATCACTACATTATGCAAAATTCGGAATTAACTCAGCATATGGGAGTCAGATCTCCACGAAATACTCACGGTAATACTACCGGAGACGGTCTCGGAGATCCTCTCGCCACGGCGACTCACTCGAGACTATCGAATCTCTCAATCTCTCGAATCTTCACACTGATACTTTTCAAAATCCGCACAGAGAGAGAATGGGAGGGAGAGGTGACGCCGAATAATTCTCACACCCATACGGTGGTACTTATTCGCGAATCGGGCGGGTGTTGGGCCCTACGCATTTACCTCCTTCCTTCCCCCCGCTCTACGAGACTGGAGGGATATCCCCGCGGTCACACACACAGAGGCGAGCTCGGGACCCCTACTCTAAGTGGATCTGGCAATCCCTCCCGACGGGGTGATCCAAAACCCGCCGACAGGGCCTTCCATACGCGACATTTCGCAAAACATAACTCGAAACTCCGACCTTTGCTCGCCCCCCTATCCTTTGAGTGCCGGTTTACCAGCCGGACCAGTTGATCCGCGGGAAGTCTCACAGGGTGATGGGCGATCGGGTGGCGGGTAGCTCGGCATGCCAGCTCCTTTCCACGCCACCCTTTCCACCCACCCTCCTCCATCCAACGGGATGGTTTAACCGCGTCTTATTCATCACACAAAAAAAAGGAATCCAAAACACAACGCCAAAGCGCTCCAAAAATTTAGTCTCTGATCGTAATCTCTAATTTGACTCTAATAATCACCTTACGTACACTCGATACTCCCATCTCGTGACCCAGACTTTCTACTGTGCGATATTATTCTCTCAATACGGTATCGATCTTTACATGGCTCTACTTTCTCTCAAAATTACGATACAGCTGATCGAATTCTCCTCTCGATAACGCTTATCTCGAGTCGATATCGCTCATCTCAATCGTTCGGTATCAATAACTTATTTGACGTACTTTTTGTTAATTTTTATTTCTGGGGAAAATGTTAATAATATGGGACGAGATCGATAATAAATTTTACTGTCGGGAAGGTGTTCTTGGTATAAAACGATCGCGGATGCGGTCGTTACAATAGTTCTCTCGTTATTTTACTGTCGCTGCTTATCGCCTCGTCACTAACCTTGCTGCGCGGCGCGCGTGGGACGCCAACGTTGAAAACGGTGTCACAACCTTTTTTAACTAACTCGCGTATCGCGTGTTCGCCCACGTACCCCAATCGTTCGTGCCAAACACATAAATTCGTCGCGGCGTAGCTTGCCTCCTCGTCGCTGCCCGCCTGTGGCATTCTAAACAGTATGCGGCACACTCCGTTTGATTGTTTTAATCCGTTCTCGATAACGTTGTTTTCGTGTTTCACTTGCACTACGTTGCCTTGAAAAACGACTGTGCACTTTTTCGACGTGCACACACCGACGGAGAATAAATTCTTTTGTAACTTCGGCACAAGTAAAACGTTCTCGATGCTTGAATCCTTCCAGAGTCCGTCGACAAGTGTTTTGATTCGCACGGTTCCCTTGCCGATGATTTCGCACGATTTGTTATCGCCAAGCACGACTGTACGCCCACGCGGTAACTCATGATAATTCGACAGCCACTCCCTTTGATAAGTCAGGTGCCGTGAGGCTCCGCTATCGATAAGCCAGACATCCCAGATGTCGGCTGACATTATCTCACGGATCTGCGTGCCGGTGAATTCCACTCGCGCACCTGTCACGCTACCCGGACCTTCCTCAACTGCGAACGCGAACACTTGATCTTTTCCGCCTTGGCCACGGCCGCCATCTTTGTCTTTCGAATGCGAATTCGACTTCGATTTGCACTCGCGCACGAAGTGTTCGATAAGCCCGCACTTGAAACACTTCACGTCTTTTTTCGACGTTCTTTTTTTTTCTTTTGCTTTTTTATCACGTTTCACTAGTGCACTTAATGCGTTCGACACTTAGTCCTCGTCGCTTAACCGAGCGTCTTCTTTAATGAGACGTTCTTGAAGATTTTCCAGCGTTTGCCTCCCTGGCTCGACGCTGTCCCACGCGATTCGAAGCATGCCGTACCTTGGCGTAAGGCTTCCGAGAATTTTCGCAACGACGGTCTCACTCGATTGCTGCTGACCTACATCGTTCAGCTGACTCGCGAGATTGACTATGTGAGACACGTGTTGCATCGCCATGTCCCCCTCACTCATCTGGTACGCGTGGAACCTTTGCAGTAACGCGAGCTTATTCGTCTCCGTCTTCTGCTCGTGGATCAAGCACAGCTTATCCCACATTTCCTTCGCACCGGTACACGAGAGGACACTCACTTGTTGAGCTTCTTCCATCGCGGAGAGCATTATGTAACGCGCTGTCGCATTATCCTTTACGAATTGCTTCCGTACCGCCGCATTTGCTGCTTCGCCCCCCCCGGCATCGTTCGAGTCCCGTCGACCACGTCCCACACATTATTGATCAAAAATAAAGCGCTGATCTGTGCCTTCCAACCCTCGAAGTTCGTTCCGTCGAAATTTTTAATTCCCTTTGCTGAGATGCCGAACGACATCGCGGATGAAATTTCACTTCCACTCGCGCTGGTCCCTGACCACACTCAACGAAAACCACTATGGCCGCCTCTCACGGCCACGTGCTCGCACCACGCGGGACTCGACTTCAAGAAATAATTTCACGCTCCTCCGACTCACAAATTCCTCACACACGTGTGCCTGGGCCCATAACCTGATAAAAATGCAGGCTAAATAGTGTATGGAGAGGAATGGAGTGGGTGGCGTACGAATTAAATAAACACGGATTTTATTTAATAGAACAATACTTTATTTCTCTTTGGCGTAAAAGCCTCGACGAGACGACGGACTGACCACTTTGACGATCGGGTCAAGAAGAACGTGTGGTCGCGTGGTCGCACGCGAGGGACCCCCATTCGGTTTTCCGAAGGGACCCGAACGGTAGTCGGCTCGGCTCGACAGTGAGCAGGCCGACAACTTGTACTCGTAAAATTATTTGGCATGCATGAAACTCCGTTTTTAACACGGAGCGTACTTTCGATTTTGATGAAACTGAATCCTTGGATTTACGCGTTTTGGAATTATCATCATTTTTTTATCGTTCTCTCGAAACGGAGTAGTCCATGAAACAACTTTTCTTCGCAATCATATTCCGTCGCTAACGCGTGCACAGCCAAATCACGATTTTGGAGCCCGGTGGCCACTTGTTCACGCGTCTCTTCAAACGTCAACCCCAACGAACCGCACAGTCTCACTTTTTCGTAAAAATAGTCCTGCAAACATTTGTTATCTCGCTGTCGACGATTTTTCAAGTTGTCCTACAATTGCGATTTGTTTACTTCCGGTACGAATGAGGCAACGAAAGCCATACGAAAACCATTCCACCCCATAAAATTTCCTTTTCGAGATAAAAACCACGATCGTGCAGCGTTTTTTATATGTATTGTAGCGTAAATTCTCAAAGCGAGAACTACCCACGAGAACCCTCAACCTCGATGCTCTAAATCGTCATAATAATTTTCCTCTTTTATTCTTTTCCCTCGCGGGATGGGCGCCAGGCGCGCGAACGCACCGAGGAAAATTCGACGAGGCTGATTAGCTGCCGGCTAGCTGCAGCTTTCGAGAACCGGAGAGGGGCTGGGTTAGTATAAGGACGTTTCGAACAAATTCACGATAAATTAAATATTCGGAAAAATTCACGGGAACCAAAAGAAAATATTTTATTCAACAAAAGAAAAATCTAATGAAGGAAAAACCGGAGTACCCGGAGGAAACCTTCGTCCCGATCAAGAAATCGAGGTAACAAAAAACGAAATAATTCTCCCGACACTCGGGAACTCGCTTAGCGCCCACGCACACGCACACTAAATACTAACGCGAACGCTCGCTTCGCGATGCGGCTAACGGCTCTCCCCGGGATCAATTTCTCATTTCCAAAACACAATATTTCGAGTAACAATTTCCTTAAATCTCCAATAAAATAATTCTAGATAATAATTTTCCCACACGACATTTCTCACAACAAAATTCTCATTTTCTCGGTAACTCTGAAATCGACACGGCTACTACATTCGCCGACAACTCGGTAACACACTCGCACGCCTTCTCACACACACACTGACCCGGTGGTAACCGCCCGCGAAAACGACACGCATTTGGCATATTCTCGCGGAATCGACTCCCGAGACAAATAAAATAACCAAAGAAAAACCTCTAAATATCGACGGCAAAATCGAACGGCCGTTTCGTGACAGTCAATCGACGCTCGGGAGCTCGGTTGGCTCTCGATCATTTCTCAAATTAACACAATTTCCTATGCCGACTCACGAGAACGCGTTTTCCCTCGGAACTGCCGAGACAAAGCACGCCGACACAATTTAATTTACGAAATCCGAGTAATCAAACAAATAAACGCGACGCTAATTCTTGACTCGACACAAAATAATTAATTAATTAACCCGGTCCAAGTGCACGGGACGAAACAGCTCACCGACGTATCGAAGATTTGTTTGAGGAGAGACAAACGGCTCGATAACGCGATGCCTTCCTTCCTTCTCTAGCTGTTAACCGCGGGATCCTCTCACGACACGTGTTCCTCACACCAACTCTCGACGGGAATAGCCCAGAGTATCGACGTTCGATCGCTCTCGTTAACGCGTCCCTACCTCCGCCTAATCGCGCGATCCATATTTGCAAATATTCGGCCCTTTTCGGAATTTCGGCGACTCTATATTAATTGATGCACGATGGTAATGCTATTACGCAGCTCGGGATCTTGACTGCTGCCCTTCCGAAAGATGACCTCTTGCAACGATTCTGAAGCTGCGGTAGAATCCCAGATCGCTTTGATAGCGATTTCGATGGCGAGGGCAGGAGACTCGGTAGCGACGAACTCCTCGGCTTGAGAGTCCCTGTCGACGAAACTCGGTAGCGAAGACTCTCGAAGTAAAATCCCTCGTTTCATGACGAATAATCGTCGATAGCTTCTTCTCTCGCCGATTTACTCTCACGCCCGCGACTCGGACGAACATGAAATATTTTTTAAAAATCGAAGAAACATTAAATAATAATCCCTATTTCTCAAAATCGTGCCCTGTGGAATTGCCTCGGGAGCCTTGGTGCGAGGAAAACGCATTTTAGTAACGGGCTGAAATTTTGCCACGTTACAGTATCGTCGCGGTTTCATAAAGAAAGGCTTCCGGCCACGAGTGTATAAAAGCGGAAGTTTCGATTTGTTCGAGCCAACGCTTCGCCTCAACCGGCGTTTCGCGTCCCGTGAAATCGCCGATCGATTTTGTTAAATCCGGCATGACGTGAAAACTACGAGGCGGAAACGCTGCCGCTGCTGCTTGCGATTGCATCATTGTCGCGTTCTGTTGTAAAAATTGTGTTATCATATCGAGCACTTGATCTAACGAACCCACACGCGGTACGTTCTCTGCACTCGCGAAACTCGAAGCCCGACCGTCACTAACACTCTGATTATCTGGCATTTCTCGTAAATTATCTCCGTTATTCTCGAACTGTCTTTCGCGCAACGTATTCGACGTTCCCTCGTTACTCGAATTTTCACCCGAAGACGCGTTGGCAAAATTATTTACCAACCGACGCGAGGTATTCGGTATATTAAACTGTTGCGCCTATCGAGGGGTCAGCCCTTGAGCGTCGTTACTCGGAATCGGTACCGTCGGCGGTGGGACATTAAGATTCGGAGGGAATTCTATACCCGACCATCTCTGAGTACCGAGCGCGGGTTGTAGACTCAATTCCGGCGGTAACGCGGAATTTCTCGTGGATTGTAATTGTCCCTGCAGAATTCCATGTCGAAATGACGGAAAATTAGGTTGCGACATTGCGAATCACGCCACGCGAGAACTCCAAAAAGTCCGACCATGCGGTTCTAACGATCTTTTGGCGCGCACTTTACTCTAAGAACTTTTTACACAATAAGTATTTACTATATAACAAAAACAATTATTTTCAATGATCACTACCGTGTTCAACTTCGAATCCCACTTCTGATTATAAGATGACCGTTTGATATTTCTTTTCATTAGTAGGGAATTTGGAGCAATAAGCCGGACTCGGTAGTCTCTATTTCACGAATGTATTAATGTGACACTTTATTTTATCAATGCTATTCTTTTACAGCGGGTTTGTTCGACTACATATAATTTACTCTAACTCTAGGTTTCGGCTTCTACCGACCGTTAATATTTCTACGCGTAGCTTATGGCGCCGACCATCGCACACGAGGCCTCGACCTCGATCCTCGCTCTCTCTCCCCAATCCGCTCGTCACTCTCCCTTCGTCCTGTGTGTTGAAGTCCCTCCCCTCGTTCTCACACTTCTGCGCAAACGCTTAAGATCAAGCGTACCACGCTACAAATATTAAATTATCACGCTTACAAAATAATAAGTAATCAAAAAAATTATCGCATTAATTTCGACTAAAGAAGAAGTTAGATTACCGGATAATTCGTTAAACAATAATTTTTTTTACTGATTTGTTAATAACTTTTTGGAATTATTATTATGAAAAATGAATCTTCTTAGCACCTTCTGTGTTACGTCGCGAATCGTGGTTTTACGCAAGGAGCCAGGCCTCATCTCGGTCAATGAAATTAATCAATTTACGCGTTATCGAAGCGGCTTACGATTCGCGGGTGCCTCGTTTTGAGCCTAACCTCGCGGAAAATTGCGCGGGAAGAGGCTAGAGTACATTCGCGAAAGCTTATCAAGTTTTTATGTGATGGAACCGATGGCAATAGGAACAATAGGTGTCATTTTCTCTTAGTGGAAGAGTGGTACTAACTCGTGATTCCCGAACGAAAATGCGTGGACAACACACACAGGAAAGAATGAATAATATCAAGAGTACAGCCAGATTAAAACTCAGTAGAATTACCTTTAGCCGATCTAACGGATGTATCATTTTATACGTAACGATGGTATCGACCACAGTTCATCGCGCGAGTCATCGCAAGAATCCGCGGAGCGGCGTGACGACCGCACGGAAATCACCGCCTCTAAGAGGTGCCAACGTAGAAAACAAATTCTCGTACCACGACAAGACTGACCAGCGGCAGCTGTGGCGTGCCTTTTTCCACGCGTAACAATTTATAATTTAGAAATTGTGGAGGAAGTTTTTTTCAATAAATATTATGGTTAATAAATAAACTGGAATTTTAATCCATGCTCCCCGATCACATTAATTCTACAAGTGGTGACCCCGACGTGATCGGAGCGGATTATCATCGCACGCGTGGTTAACCTAAAACCAAAAGACAATGCCGATCGAACATTCACCGGAACGCACCGAGCCGCCGGCCGGCAATCTCATCGATATGAGAAGAGAAGAGGAGCCTCCACTCAATCCGCAAGGACAAGTCCCCGGCGCTCTCGGAGGCGCGAACAATCGCGTCGGCCCTCGCGCGGACATCGACATCGAGGAAATCACGACTCTTCGACTTCCGCAATTTTGGGTAAATATGCCGGACTTGTGGTTCACACAAGTGGAAGCTACTTTCAATAACCGACGGATTCGGAGCGACGATAAGAAGTTTAACTTCGTGCTCGAGGCATTGGACGCCAAAACGATTCAACAGGTCTCAGACCTTCTCAGACGTCCGCCGGTCGCAGATAAGTATGTTGAGCTTAAAAAATTGCTTATCTCACGCCTCACCGATTCGCGAGAGCGACAGATACAAAAATTCCTAAACGAAGTGCAATTAGGTAATAAAAAACCTTCTCAACTCCTCAGAGAGATGCAAGAGTTGAGCGGAGATTTAATACACGAGGATTTTCTACGATCCCGTTTTATACAGTGTATACCGTCGAACTTCCGAGCATTCCTTGTCGGCAGTACGGATCTAAGTCTCGATAAGCTTGCCGAAACGGCAGATCTTCTCGTCGAGACTTGCGGCAGCTCGAGTGTCATGGCTACGGCTATACCGAATACGTCGTCCGTCGCGAAGCAGTCTGCTGGCTCCGGCGACGTGCGCTTGAGTGCTTTGGAGAAGTCTATGGAGACGGTTCTAACGTTACTAGACAAGCTGATGTCGAAGGTCGACCACGGCGGTGCGTCCAACGAAAATCAAAATCAAGGTCAAGGTCGACGAGGACGATCTCGTTCACGCAGCATGTCATCGTCGTCGCAATCGGGCCTTTGCTATTATCACGCACGCTTCGGTCAGGCAGCGAAACGTTGCCTGCAGCCTTGCAAATTCTCTGGCACGCCGACGACGGGAAACTAGTTGCGCTTTCCCAAACACAGGCGGTTGGGGATAGCGATGACAGCTACATCGGTGGCGAAATCCGTCTGCTTATTCACGACAACAATACAAACATTACGTATCTTATTGATTCAGGCTCCGTCGTCACTGTGCTTCCTCGGAGCTTTATCAAGGACCAATTACAACCTCAGGCGTTTACACTACACGCAGCGAATGCGACGGAAATCGCCACGTTTGGAAGTAGATCGATAACCGTGGATTTGGGACTGAGACGATCGTTCCGTTGGCCCTTCATCATCGCGGACGTGAAATCGGCGATCATCGGCGCGGATTTCCTGATACATCACAATTTGCTGATCGACTTGAAAAATCGTCGTCTCATCGATTCGACGACGGGGTTGAATTCGTGCGGCACAGTGGCGACAGCCAGTATACATAGTATTTCGACGATTAACGAGCAGGGAGACTATGTCGACTTGTTACAGCGTTTCATTAGCATCACGACGCCGCCAACGTCACCGCGGACCGAGAACAATTGTCCGGTCGCTCATTACATCGAGACAACGGGACCGCCGGTCGCTCAACGTCCTCGACGAGTCGTCGGGCCGAAGTTGGAAGCTCTGCGTCAGGAAATCGAGGATCTCATCGAAAAAAAGGTTATTCGCCCTTCGAAAAGCTCGTGGGCCAGTCCTGTACATATGGTAAAAAAATCATCAGGAGCTTGGCGACTGTGTGGCGATTTTCGAGCGCTCAATGCGAAGACGGTACCGGATCGTTATCCTACAGGTCACAGTCACGATGTATTTCAAGGTTTGCACGGTAAAAAAATCTTTTCTACGCTCGATCTGACTCGGGCGTACTACCAGATACCGATGCACAACGACGACATACAGAAAACGGCGATAACAACTCCGTTAGGGTTGTTTGAGTTTCTGGTTATGCCCTTCGGCCTTCGCAACGCCTCGCAAACATTCCAGCGTTATATGGACTCGATTTTCAGGGAGTTGAGCTTCGTGGTTGTCTATATCGATGACATCCTCGTAGCCTCAAGCACTCCCGAAGAACATCGTCAACATCTCGAAATAGTCTTCAAGCGCCTGCAGCAGAACGGACTGACGATTAATCTTGATAAATGTGTTTTAGGACAATCGGAGTTAACGTTTCTGGGGTACACTATCAATAGCGACGGATACAAGCCTCCCACCGATCGAGTTCAAGCGATTATCGAGTTTCCGCAACCCGAGACAATAGTCGATCTTCGTCGATTTCTCGGGCTCGTGAATTATTATCGGAGAAGTATACCGGATGCAGCGAAGTTGCAGGCTCCTCTGAACGATTTGCTAAAAGATTCGAAAAAAAACGACAAGAGACCGGTACCGAAGACTCCGGAGGTCGAAAAAGCTCTTCGGGATTGCAGGGAAAGCGTAGCAGCTGCGACGCTCACGACGTTTCTGTCTCCCGATGCTCCGTTGATGTTAACTACAGACGCGTCGAACACCGCCATTGGTGCATCTCTGGAACAGCTCGAGGGTGACTATTGGAAACCTGTGGGGTTCTTTTCGCGAAAATTATCGAAGACGGAAAAAAACTACAGTACGTATGATCGAGAGTTGCTAGCGATTTTTGCGGCGATTAAATTCTTTCAACACATCGTGGATTGTCGGAGTTTCGTCGTCAGGACAGATCATCGACCTCTCGTTTACGCGTTGCAGCGCAAGCACGAGAAAGCTAACGAAAGACAGTTGCGACAACTCGACTTTATCTCCCAATTCGATACAGAGATTGTTTATCTTAAAGGTGACGAGAATGTAGTGGCCGACGCACTCTCGAGAATCCAATCGATCGCGCAAATCGAAATGCCAAAGGTCCTTTCGGCTCAAGTCATCGCGGATGCACAGCAGGAGGACGAAGAACTTCAAGATCTTCTCGAGAATGAAACGTCGCTGTCGCTTCAATTATTATCTGTCGAACCGCTCGTCAAGATTTATTGCAACATCGACAACGGCATCGTACGTCCGTACATTCCGGCAGCATTGAGAAAAAAAGCATTCGACTCGATTCAAGCGCTGTCGCATCCGAGTGGGAGAAGCACATGTCGACTGTTGCGAGAGAAGTACGTGTGGCCGGGAATAAAGAAGAACGCTTTGGAGTGGTGTCGCACGTGTCCGTCCTGCCAAAGAGCGAAAATTCAACGACATAACCGATTCGTACCAAACCTCATCGATGTCCCGGATAATCGGTTCAGTCATATACACATGGATCTAATTGAGCTTCCGATTGTCGATGGATTTAGATATTGTCTCACTATCATGGATAGATTTTCTCGGTGGCCAGAAGCGATACCGCTTAAAGATATGACAGCGGATACGGTATGCACGGCGTTTTACAATCACTGGATCTGTCGTTTCGGTTCGCCATTGACACTCACCACCGATCAAGGCAGTCAGTTCGAGTCGAGGTTATTTACGGCTTTATCTCGACTGATTGGAGCAAATCGAATTCGCACTACGGCTTATCACCCGGCGTCGAATGGCCTCATCGAGCGTTGGCATCGGACCTTAAAAACTGCGTTAATGTGCAATCGACACGTGAGATGGATTGAACTTTTGCCGACGGTGCTACTCGGACTACGCACGGCCTTTAAAGAAGATTTGGGAGCGTCGTGTGCTGAAATGCTGTACGGCACGACTTTACGTGTACCGGGAGAATTTTTTATTAATCAAGAAATGCCGGCAGACCCGGAGATATTCGTTGAGAAGTTTCGCGAGCATATGCGCGCACTTCGGCCGACACCTACGGCACATCATAACAAAGCGCGAATGTTCGTACTTAAAAATTTGTACACCAGTTCGCACGTGTATTTACGAATCGATGCAGTCAAACCGCCTCTGGAACCGCCCTATTCGGGGCCCTATAAGGTAATAAGGAGGTTGGATGATCGGAGATTTGTCATCGAGGTCAACGGCGAAGAGAAAACGATTTCGGTAGACCGGCTAAAACCAGCTTATGGTGTTAAAGAAGATGCGCAATCAAGAGAAGTCGAGGATCCACGTTCGTCGAGAGAAGAGGATACGGAAATAATTCCGTCGCATCATTTGGGATCAACGATGGATAAACCAAAGAAAACTTACGAGAGAAAAAAAAAGACTGTATCGTTCACTCTTGACCCCGTCAAGCTCACTGGTGGGGGAGTGGATGTAGCGGTATCGCGCGAGTCATCGCAAGAATCCGCGGAGCGGCGTGACGACCGCACGGAAATCACCGCCTCTAAGAGGTGCCAACGTAGAAAACAAATTCTCGTACCACGACAAGACTGACCAGCGGCAGCTGTGGCGTGCCTTTTTCCACGCGTAACAATTTATAATTTAGAAATTGTGGAGGAAGTTTTTTTCAATAAATATTATGGTTAATAAATAAACTGGAATTTTAATCCATGCTCCCCGATCACATTAATTCTACAGATCAGAGGGTAGGGGATAAGATTATATCGGGGAGGAGAGATGCGCAAAAAAAAATATATAAAGAAAATAACTTAATTACCAGAAAATAAAATTGATGAGAATGGGAAAAAAAAACAAAAATGCCGATGAGGTTGCGTTGATGAGTGGTGGAGCGATGAATCGTTGCTACCCTCGGCTTGTCGATTCAATTGCCGAGCGGAAGAGGATGGTGCGCAGATAAATGAATTTTAAAATTCACAAAAATCACTGTTCACCAAGCCTTTATTATTATCGGCTCACAAACTGAAGCACGGATAATTGGTAACGCAAACATTTTTCACAAAATAATATTCCCGACAATAATTCGGTAGACAAAAAAAATTATTCGCAAAGCAAACGAACAGAGTTACGTCGTGGTTCGGAAATTGAAGAAAAACTCGTGTCGTGACAAAAAATCGATGAATACTAATGAATGCTCCCGCTGAAGGGCCCCTTGTTTCATAGTTTTGCCCTCAGATGACATAAGCTTCGCTGGTGGGAGGCACGCGTCTCAGCCGAGGCGTGAGGTTCCCCGCCTCCCTTGTTCTCTTGACGAGCTCTCAACCCTTCCATAATTATTTTACTTAACTATTCCTGATGCAAATTTGGTACTGTGTATTAATTAATTATATCCTTTATTGATTGCTGATCAGCCCTGAATTTTATTGATCCTTCTAGGTGAAGTTTATGTGAATTAATAGTGCATTTTGATAAAATTAATTAATCAACAACACCTGAATTGCAATAAAATGTTATTACCTTTAATAATCGGTTACCAAACATAATTTGCAATTTTAATTTCTTGATCTCATAAACTACAGTTAATTAATTAAACATCCGTTAGCTCATTGGTTTGCCAAATTGTTATTCAACTAACTTTGTTGCAAATATAGGGTAATATATGTGTAAATGGCAGGTCTTTTTTAGTATAATAATCCATATTGTTAACTATTCATTTCTTTTTCTTTTATCCCTACTTTTGCGGAATCGTGGCTTCGTTCGCTTCGAGATTTTTATGGCCCCCTCGTATTGGCTAAAGAGTTTGGTAATTAATACAGACCGGGCCTAGTTCTTCGAATCGATTCGTGATTTTTTTCTCTTCCCCTTATGCCCTTGGTACGATCACATACGCACGTGAGCGTAGGATACCTCGCTAAGAACGCTTCTCCCCTGGCGTCTCCCCTTCTTAACGGAGTCTCACTCATGCTAACTGGAGCATGTGCATCTCTCTTTTTAACTCAAACGGTAAAATATATTGTCACAGTGTTCCCTTCGTCGTAATAGACTAGCGTGAACGTGTATTCGCTGTTCTTCTCGGATCGCAAGGAGAAGAAAAAACGACCACGATAATAATTATTACTTCTTGGATTTCGAACGAGAGGACTTTAGCTTCTTGTTAGTCCGAATGTTTATAAAAGTTGCGAACTGGTCGTTAATATATTTCGTGTGCCGCAGTCGGTTCTTAGAATCTTAATGTCGCAGTAGAATTACGGCTTCCTGTTTTGCTTTTGCAACGGATTTCTTCCTCGGAACTATACCTGAATGCCCAATGGTCAACTCTTCGCGGAAAAATATATAAAACTAAAATGAAGGTGCAAAGTTTAGCGAGACCTTGATTCGAAACGCGTACTAATATTCTTCGTTACTGTCATTTCAGACATTACTCTAATTATTTATTTCTGGCAATACCCAAAAGGGTTGATAACTGTGACCGGCTTAGTTTGCAAATATTACTCCTGCCTTTAATGGATTATTATAGAGAAAAATGTTTAAGATTATCATAAGTAAAACATAAAATTATAAACTACACCGTGGATGACCTGACCCAATATTCATATTCATGCGTGATTCTATTCTCATTATCTTTCTCGCGGATCATCGGGAATTTCTTCGGGAAGGGCCCGACGCTTCATGGTATTGGTGAAGCTATCGGTACCCTTGCTCGAGTCGTTGTTCTTCGCCTCGAAGCCACTGAGCGTCTTTATACGTGAGCACAGTGCTTGGAGGTGTTAGTGGGCCTCGTGCGTTTGTGTCTCGTGTGTTCGAGTCTCGCTGCCTTCCGTAGAGCGTAATATCCATTGGAAGTCCGCTAGCCCGTATACGTGAGCCGGACTTCTCTTGGTGGTGGCGAGTTTTTCTTGGTATAGTGTGCAATGTGTTTGGCACCGCATATACATTTGACCCGGCAACGTTGATTTCGAGAAGTATGAAACAAATCTCGACTTACGTGGCTGACCGGTAATGATTCTCGCGTAGCTTGATATCTTTCTCCTTGGTTTTTCCCCCACTCCGTTTCCCGTTCTCCTTGGGGATATTCTTCTCTCAATTTGATCGAAGAGCAACGCAAATTTGTGAATAAGAAATTTGGACAGTTGCCGGACGTAACATCTGTATGGTTAATTTTTTCAAATTTTTATTTCCTTAGAACATTTTGAGTTATAGTAGTTTCACTACTATGCTACTACTTAAGGTAGTTATGTCGCTTCGCGTCCATTTCGCATAAGTTCAAGAAAAATGAGAGAAAATTGCAAATACTTCTCGATGGTATAAAAATCTGAAAAAATGCATACGTGTTCAGAAAAATTAATCATTTTCATAAAAAAAAAAAGATGGGTTCCCGGGAAATTTGTTGACCAATTAATTTTTCCATTAATTTGTTAATAAAATTTTGGAATTATTACTATGCAAAATTAATCTTTTCAGTACCTTTAACAAGCATGAATTTTTTCAGATTTTTATACCATCGAGGAGTATTTGCCATTTTCTCACATTTTACTCGAACTCATGCGAAATGAACGCGAAGCGACATAACTACCTTAAGGAGGTTCGGTAGCTGAGAGTTCGTTTCGCATAAGTTTGAGAAAAATGAGAGAGAATTGCAACTACTTCTCGATGGTATAAAAATCTGAAAAAATTCAGACATATTTAAGGTACTGAAGAGATTAATTTTGCATAACAATAATGCCAAAAAGATATTAACAAATTCATGAAAAAAAAACTTGTTAAACAAATTAACGGTAACTCAACTTTTTTTTATGAAAATGATTCTTTCATTTTTCTGAACACGCATGAATTTTTTCAGATTTTTATCTTGGGTTTGAATTTTTTTTTATATGGAAAAAATGTATAGAAAAAGAAAAAAATCCAGTTTTTTTTTCATGAATTTGTTAATATCTTTTTGTAATTATTGTTATGCAAAAATAATCTTTTTAGTACCTTAAATATGCGTGAATTATTTCAGATTTTGATACCATCGAGAAGTAGTTGCAATTCTCTATCATTTTTCTCGAACTTATGCGAAACGAACTCTCAGCCACCGAACCTCCTTAAAGTACGCTGACATTAAAATTACAAATTTAAAAAACAAAAAACATACACTAAGCAAAATGTTCTCTAATCTTTAAATTTCTGTAGGAAATTAAGACGGCTAATTTGATTGTTCCGTTTATTTATATAAACATTTTTTTCTCTGCTAATGTAGGGACAGGCATGTGCGGTAACAAGTTACGTGCTCGTATTGAAGACTCTGGAGGTGATGACGTGCTTCTTCATTGCACCGTCACTCCGGATCCCACAAGCAATACGAAGTGCGGTAAAGTGTACCTGCGACAACCGTTTTGAAGAAAGATTGCAGAAGAATTGTGTACGAAATTTGTCGAAGTATAGCAAGCACAAAGAGCTGATCAGTTGATGAAGCCGGGAGATGCTGAGCCATGTCATTTGCCTCGTGCAGGAACGATGCATACGTCAAAATCGGAATTGATCGCAGAAAGCTATCTGGACAAAGACCCGATAAAAGCTGTGGGTATCATGAAAACTGAAATCTATCCGGACAGTATTCATAATATTGGGTTTGATCCGTTCTATGTCCATTACTGGACAAATCATCAAATTCACGTCTATAAGACGTACGCAGCAATGCGATCGAGTTGCGTTTGTATCGATACGATGGGGAGTATTGTCCGGAAAGTCGGGAAAAGAAGCGGTGCCACGACAAAACATATTTTTTTATATATATGTGTTGTAAACTGCGATGGTACGCAATGCACCGTAAGTCATATACTGTCGGAGTCGCAGAACACTAATTCCATTCAGTATTGGTTGATGGAATGGGTACGATCGGGATGTCCATATCCAAAGGAAGTCGTGACTGACTCGAGTCGAGCGCTTCTAACCGCCGTGGTCAAAACGTTTACCGGGTATTCAACGATCGAAGAGTACGCTAACGGTTGCGACGAGACGACTGTGCCTAAATGTTACGTGAGAATAGATGTCGCTCACTTCCTAAAGGGTTATGCATTGTTCGTAAAAGAACTTCGCCGCAATATCAAAACATTTTATCTCGCGTCTGTCGGGTTATTAATCCGATGTACGAGTTTGAAAAAGAGTAGGTCTATACTCTATGATATTCTGAA
This sequence comes from Cryptus armator, assembly GCA_963971235.1. NCBI lineage: Eukaryota > Metazoa > Arthropoda > Insecta > Hymenoptera > Ichneumonidae > Cryptus > Cryptus armator. The sequence goes on along the minus strand of CAXARG010000242.1, from coordinate 4,371,456 downwards.
AGTAACTTTGAGTGAGAAGGACGGCAATCGACCGGACGGGCAACCGAGTCAATGTGAGGTGTCTCGAAAACGATTGACGATACTAATCACAGGTTTATCATTCATTCAATCTTATTCAAATTATTTAAAGAGATTGAAAACATTTTTAAAAAGTCTAATTTTTTTTTATCATACTTGTACATACTGCAGAAAGTGACGCCGAGGATATCGTCAAGGATACCGACAGTCCGGAAACTGTGATAGAACAGGAAGAAACCGTTGGCGAGAGTAATTGGTCGAAATGGGCTAATGTTGTGAAGAAAGAGGTTGAGGACGCAACGGATCCACATGGGGATCATGCAGTGCTCACTATTTTCCCGAATTAGCTGCCCGATTGATACGGGATATGCGGCATTTTCCACTTTGGTCTTGCGTGTGTCGCGAACAATTTGGTTATGGCCGCATTCCAGCATCCAGTGCCCCGGTCGAGGGCGAATTCAACAAGATAAAAAATACTATTTTCGGTGGCAAGATCGGTCTGCGCCCTGATACATTTTTGAAGACGCATTTGGATTATTTAAGCGGGAAGCTAAAAATTGTAGACGCAGCGTTAAATGATATAGCATCGAATGAATTCGCCGAACGTATCGTGTTGAAGAAAGTGCCGAAAGTTGCCGTTTCTACTACGTGTCGGGATATTGATATCGTGCCACAGCCGATCTCACCGTCGACTATCGGAGTTTCGAATGAAAGTGCCGAAAGTATTGTTTCGAAGCAACCATCAAAGGCTGCTGATTCCAATACGAGTCAAGATATCGATAGCGCGCATCGGACGGCGTCTTCGTCGTGTATCGGAAATTGCCCAGCGTGTGCAAGAAATGATTTGCCATCTGGTGCACATAAATGCGTATCGTGCGGTCGATTCGTGCATGCCCTAGAGTACTACTCTTACCCAGTTGATGAGGCCGAAGAAGGGTACGGTCAACCGCGTATTTGTGGCGGCTGCTATGTACGCAAAGAGCCGGTGGCTGCCGGAGGTATCGTTACGCTTAAGAACGATAGCTGCGGACGAATATCAAAAACGGGCCCCACACAACAGTCAAAGATTCAACGTCCCAAACACCAGACCCAGTGCAGCCCAGAAGATTCGCACAATCAAAGCGACCAACGAAATGCGGAAAACTTTGGCGACTTAAATGAAACAGGAAGTACCGATAGTGAGCGGAGTACGATGCTACCGCAAGATATTGGATACGATACGACGCTCGTGACTGGACGCAAATGCGTATCGTGCGATCACATCGAAACTCGAATGGAGGACAAATCATCCGACGATAGCGCCGAAGAAGTACCCGTGAAACCGTGTATTTGCAACGGTTGCTGGGTGGGTTCCTCGCGAGTTGTTCTTGACGCAGAAGTATCTACAAAAAATACCGTGTCAAACGAAAAAATTAATACTGGCGTCAGCGAGACACCGACTATCGACACTGCGCATCGTAACAAATCGCGGGATATTGGTGGTTGCCCGGCGTGTGCTAATGGTCATGAGCCATCTGGTGCACACAAATGTATATCTTGCGATCGACGCGTCCATGCCCTCGAGCAATGTTCGCAGTCAATCGATAAAGTTCAGGAGGGATTTGGAGAAGCCCGTATGATCGAACGAGATCGAAGACTGGCGAGGACTTGCGAAACCGCAGGAATCTCGAAAATTGAAAAACAGCCGAACGTCAAAACGTCAAGCCATGTATTTGGGTCAAAACGGTCAAAAAATAAAAGACGCACTTAAATGGGAAAAGCATACGAGTATTCCTATTCTAAAGAACGGTTCGTCCGTGAAGCTGCAAGCTATCCAGATTCAGCAAAAGAAATACACCCTCACAAACACATGCGCTTTTGATACTTGCTTCCAAATCTTACTCGCTGGCGCTGTCGATTATCCCGTCGTACAAAAAGAGGTAAATTATGAATTTACGTTCATATTATTTTAATCACAAATTGATTCCATGAGGTATAGTGTTGCAGTGTGTTTCAAGGGGACAACGGTGTAAATATTTTTTTGATTTCAGATGCAAGGTACCGGAAAAAACAATGCGTTATATTCACTTGTGATGAACACATTGGAGACGAATTTACGAGCACCAACGTACCGCAATCGAGTAGAAATACTGAAGGACGTACCAATCGAAGACAGTGCGGGCCAAAGCCGAATCAAAGAAGATACGCTTGGCAACGTCTTGATCAATTGCAATATTAACATCGGGTATTTGGCGTCGTACATTTTCAAAAAAACGCCAAGTTTTCGAGAACAGTTCCAGTGCGATAAAGGATGTAGGATAAAAATTTTCGAACTTCCTGCGACCAGCATATCAGAGGATACATTAGTAACCGAGGATTTCTCTGCAGCCATCCGAAACTGCATTTTTTTTCCAAAAATGTGGTTTCCTCACTTCCAGGTTGCAATGACAATGCGCGCCGTACGGAGGCAAACATTGGTAAATACCATGGAATTTTGTGGAAAACTAAATGTGTCCATTAATTGGCTTCGATGATTACTCGTAATAAAATTATTTAAAATGAGTCCAATGTCCGATTGTCAATGTAGATTAATCATTCCACTGGATCTTATGTTAAAGAACTCTTTTATTGTGAAAGTTTATCTCTTGTATTCCCAGTGAGATTTCGATTAGTACTGAGATTCGAAATAAGTATTGTTTCGACTTTTGCAGCAGAGGATTCAATCTTTTTTTTTAATCAATAACAAACAAGTTAAAGAGAATACCACCTAGAATATATAAATTCTTCTTCCTGATAAAGGGATAAGCTTTTTTCGCTTTCAGGAAACATCGTAGTCATCGACGTTTATTCGTCGAAGGCTGCGCCGTTTCGCATGCAGCTACAGAACATCCCGAAGAAAATAAATCCATCGCCCCAAGACGGATCCTCCAAAGAAGACGCGGAAAAAAAGCAAGCGAATTAACCATCATTGGAGTAGCGGATTACGAAGGCGCCACCGCGAGAACACGACATAGCGACCAACAATCTGGGCACTATACTGCCATCGCTTTCAGACAGGGAAGACAATGGTTAGAATACGACGACCGACGGGCCAATGAAAAAAAAAAGTTTGATACAGATTATGTAACGCCCAGCTGGCTCGTATATGCAAAAGTTTGATTAAGTTATTTCTGCAATAAACACATTATTCACGAAATATATTTCAACGAAATCCCAATAATCCTTTGGGATTGGGTTGAAAGAAATTTTTTCGATATTTTTATGACTTTTAGTTTAGCACCTAGTAAAAGCCATAATTTTTGCAAATTTTTTTTCAGCACAAAAATCAGCAATGAAGCGATGAAATAGCACAAAAAAAGCACTAGTAGTAGTGTACAGGTATAGGGAGACAGGATTTACCCCCTCCACGCGGCCACTAGCGCCAACCCCCACCACCGCCGTCTACCCCCACCCCTCTCCCCCCACCCCCCGCTGTCTGCCCCACTCCTTCCCCCACCACCTATGGCCCCCTCCCCACCTCCTAGGGCCCCTTAAGCCACGCCCCCCTGAGTTATAGGGAGCCAATGAGAGAGAGGCTGGGAAAATCTCTGGACCGTGATTGGTCGTCGCATTTTCCCCGAGCCGTGATTGGCTGACTGGAAATTCCCCGAGCTCTTATTGGCCGAATGATTTTCCATGGCGCCCTCTATAAATTTCCATTGCCTTTTCTGTACTAGTATTATTCCAAGCATTCGCTTAATAACGATTGGACGCCCGATTTTTCCGATGTTTTGGTTGGTCGAAGAATTTTTCCAAAGCGCCCTCTAAGAGTTACCGACTTCTTTTTAATACGAATATATTCTGCAGTCGGTAAAACGGGTTTCAGTCGGATCCTTATGATGGTAATTCGAAGCGGGTAAAAATAAATCGGCGTTTTAAGTATATCAAATTATTATTCAGTAGCTTAGACGTTCTGTACAATCCATCCCCTCCCATGTCTCATCCTCCCAGACTAACGAAAGTTTACAATGTATGGTTAACGAAACATAAAATACTTATTCATACATGGTTATCATATAAGTAAGGGCAAGTGACGCAAAGTGAAGACCGACGAGAAATAATCTTAAATCTACTTATAATAATGAATACAATGAGAATCGGTATAATTAATAATACTGGATCGACGAAATTGACTACCAATCGGTAGAGTTACTGTTACATATGATTATACGCATGGTCTGATGTCTGTTAATAGCATATCCAAAACAGTAAAAGGATATGTATACGATTACGCGACTATTGATTCGCACTTTTCTTATTCTTCATAAGGTATTTTTTCATCTCGTTCACGATGAAAGGGATACCCAGTACCGTCAGTTCAAGGAAGACAATGCCAAACGTGAGATCGATAAACGACGGGTCCAATCGGCGTTTAACAGCTTCTTTCAATAACTTGAAATTATTTTTTATCAAATCTTTGACACGTGAACTGTCTATCTTTTCCGGCATCTCCATCGGCGGGATGTACATCAGTAATTCGGCACAAAGTACGTCGAGACACTTCTGAACATGTGTGACGTTTCGCTGCAGACGTCTGAAACGTTCGTCCGTGCATACCATTAAGCCGATAAGCCCGTCAAACGATGTTTTTTGCATTACAACGGCCGGCGAATACTTTCTACGTTTCATTGTCGGTGTTCCTAATCCCTCGTCGTCGTCCTTCTCCGCGGGGTTTTCTTGAACGCGACGGTCAAACGCGACAGATTTTGAACCGAAACTTGTTGTAAACACGATTTCACAGTCACCGACACGTATGGATGATGGGGTGCACCAACCCGATCCCCAAGCGATCTTTTGACTACCGTCAAAGTACTTCGAAATGGTCGGTAGATGAGTTTGCAGCAAGTTCCAAGCCTCCGATTCAAAGACAATACCACCGGCCGTGCTATTGTTCTGAAGTTTTACGATAGGCTGTATACTTCCATCGGCGCGTAGTTGCAGTCCAATGCTCACTTTTTTTGTCTCGGACTGGTTGAGAGTATATGTTGTACCGAGAATCAGTGGCGATTCGAGCCGCTTTTTGTCGTCTTCCGTCAATCCGAGTTCCATGTCTGAAGGTTGTAAATCGTTCCTCCGAAGATCTTCAACACTACTAGTTTGACTCATCTTAAACAATGGTCCACGAATACACTGAGACTAGCAAAAAATTAACGAGAAGGAACTCGAAAGCTTAAACTCAAATCTCTTTAATGACCTCACGGGCCGGACTGCCGCTGTTTGGTGTATCGCGTCGGTTATATGTGATCCTGGGGCGCCACGGCGCTAGTATCCCTGTAGATTTCACATGCTCTGGGAGAGGGGAGAACCGGTTGTAAGATCATGACGCATATGCCACAAAGATAACACCTGCGTATGGGAAAGAAAAGCCGATATACATAAAGAAAAGATATCGATCTTTGAGTGCAAAGAAACGCCGGAGCTATAAATCTGGTATCCCGGAGATCGGAGATATCGATCGTTGGACCTCGCAGTTGGAGATCCGCGACCCGTGAAAAGTCATAAAAATAGGAAGAGTTGACGGTCACAATACGGGATGCATGTTGACCTTACACTTGAAATTTATGTATTTCTGTAGTGTTCTGTCACGGTCGTAAAACCAATCTAGATCAGCCGTTAAAATTTCTAAATCGTAAAGTTAAAAAAAAATGTGCAGCGTCTTTCAGATGCGCCGATATTTGTCTCGGGTTTCCGTATTGTTTAGTTTGATGAAAAGGAGTTTAGCTGCGAAGAGCGTGTCCAACTGTTACCTCGATATTGTTTTGACAGTGAGATACAATGGACGCGAGCTCTGTGTATTGCAACGGTCTATAGATCCAGATCTATTTCAAAAGGGTGTCGGTGGTAGACGACTATCTGTAGATCGGTATTTTTATGACTGTTAGGTTCTTGCACATCCCTTCGAGTGGAGTTTCGAGGAACAGATTTTTTTTTCGTTTTATTACTCATAGTGTCGGCGGAAACAATCCGAACCGACCTCGAGGTGACTATTCAATGGCTTTTCGGCGGTGCGACAAGTTGCGGGTAGTATTGTTTTTATGTATACGATGTTAGCCGTATTTTCGGTGGTGCGGCAAGTTACAGGTAGTAACGTTTTTATGTATAAGATGAGCGGCGTATTTTAGCGCAAGGATGCGCGCAAAGGCAATAGAATAAGCTACGCCGCGGGTAGCCTATATTTTCACCATCGGTGCGCAATGTCTTGAGACAACGGAAAGAGGTGAAAAAAAATAAGCCGGCTTAAGGCAATGAGAACAATGTCTACCAAAATCGTAGTAATGTTTACCAGAGACAGTATTACGTCTTCTGTTTTCCGCATTTTCATAGGCAGAAAATTGTGGTGGGGTGTAGGCGAAAAACTATAAAAGCTTCGGAAAGACAAATCTTTGACAATTCTGTGTCGAGAAGTCATTCGTGAAGCTTCAAACTTCTCGTATCACGTGACGTGCTTTTACATACGTTTCTTACGGTGTTAAGGTTTTATATACACATACATATACATTCTGTGTGGCAGTGTGTGGCAGTGTGTGAAAAACCTCTTCTGTGGAATCTCGTGATTCATCGTGTTCTTCATTTTTTCAACGAATTAAAAAAACAAAAAAAAAAAAAATGGAATCGTATTGTGCTCGCGTTCTTGTCAAGGCCGTGCAGAAAGCCGTTGGTTTTGCGCGATTCAGTAGTGCCGTGATTGCGAGGCGTTGTACGGCAGCTTGGGCTAAGCGGCTCAGCGCTATGACCCTTCAACAGGTTCAGCGAGAGTTTTGTTGCATCCTGAGGCAATTGCCCGTGAGGGTCATTGGACGGCTGCACAGCTACGATGCGTTTAGCGGTTCTCTCGACGCTATTGTGATTGCGGTGAGCGTCGTTGAAGAACGCAACAGCGGGCATTTACATGTTGTCCGCGCACTTGTAAATAGCCTCGAGAACGCGCAATGCGGTCTCGATATGCTGGCGTCCGATACGGACAGCGACGACGACAGCGATGACGACGAGACCAACGATGAGAGCGCCGAGGACAACGACGAGGACGATAGCGACGGCGGCCGCAACGGGGACGACGAAGACGATGGTGAGGGCAACGAGGACGACGAAGACGATAGCGAGGACGTCGAGGACGACCGGGAGGACAGCGCGGAGGAGAAGAAGAAAGACGACGACACCGACGCTGAAAACATGGTCGTTGAGGATGACGCCGACAACGACTCGAGTGGCGTAGCAGCTACCGACGGAGCGGAGAACGATCGTCAGCAGGATATGAACTCTACAGCGGAGACGTTCATCCTCTCATCGTCGGATAAGCGCGATGACACGGATGCCGAGGCCTACGGTGTCAGCGAGGACGATGACGATGATAGTGAGGGCTCTGACGGCGACAGTGACTACGACAGCGGCCGTCACGATACGCTGTCAACCGCCGAAACTCTCATCATCACGGCGCCGGATGCAGCGGATCCTTGCGATGAAGCGATGGATACTCACGACGAAGAAGCTGCAGCGACGAGGAACCTCGACATGGAGGTTGGGATGATAATGGACCATCAATCAGCCGTTACAATGGGTAAGTCGAAGTTTATTAAAAAAAAAAAAGCAAAGTACTGTTTACACGTATATACACATATGCGTATATACATACATATATGTATATATATATATGCAGATATACATGCATTCATCATATATATATATATATATATATTTATACGCATATCCTCTAACGCGTAGAGCCCGTTTAAAATTGGTTTAACTTAATTTGTTAAACCACAGGTGTGCACCGCTGGTTATTGCACGCTGCTCAACCGTGCGCCGAGCACGGCGACTGGTGCCTGGGCGGTCATGCTATACTAGAATATCCTCCTGTGACCCAAAGAACCGATCCTGCCTGTGTAAATAGTCCTATCTCCTCGCGTCATTATGACCCGGCTTCGAACGATGATTCGGATTCAGAATCATCATTGTGGATTAGTGATTCGGAATCTGAATCACCCTCGTCGTACGATGCGGATCACCCGACGCCGACGCCGTTCGCGCGATACCGAACCACTTGCTACAAGCACCGTGGCACGATTCGCGCGGGGCACTGGGCTCAGGATCCGACTCGTACGACAAGGATGATGATCTAATCATCATTCGAATTATCGAATCGTCCCGACCTTTCCCAGAATCGTAATAATTTATCACGCCATATCCTATTTCCTTCCGCAGACCGTTCAGGAGCATCCTCGTCGAGCTCGGCACGGTCATCATCATCATCATCATCGTCATCATCGTCATCATCGTCATCATCGTCATCATAGTCATCATCGTCATCATCGTCATCATCGTCATCATCGTCATCATCGTCATCATCGTCATCATCGTCATCATCGTCATCATCGTCATCATCGTCATCATCGTCATCATCGTCATCATCGTCATCATCGTCATCATCGTCATCATCGTCATCATCGTCATCATCGTCATCATCGTCATCATCGTCATCATCGTCATCATCGTCATCATCGTCATCATCGTCATCATCGTCATCATCGTCATCATCGTCATCATCGTCATCATTGTCATCATCGTCATCATCGTCATCATCGTCATCATCGTCATCATCGTCATCATCGTCATCATCATCATCCTCATCATCAGCAGCACCATCATCGTCTGCATCGACTTCGTCGTTGTTAAGCGCATCGTGGGTCGCTGAGACAGCGGCGGCCGTAGCGCAATTGGTGAGTGACGGCAATAATGTACCGCAAATAGGCGGAAGTCCTGCGCGACCGAATGGCGAGCGTTATTTAGTCTTAAGCGTTCGGAATCGCGGAAATATCGAGAACAACGATGACCACGATGATAATGTCGACAACGTGGCCCACGAGGAAAGAGTTGTGGATGACGACGAACAGGTCTTGCCCGTGGGTCACCGTTTTAGAATAGTCGGTGTACCGCGGGACCATATGTTGAATAAATTCAAAATAAATAGTCGTCAAACCGAAATTTCGTTGGTAACCCCACCACCCGGTATCAATCCAATTTTATGGATACGAAATGCGATACGCGATATCCATGCGCACTTTGTCGAAGCTCGATCGCCAAACGATAGAATCGGTGTAACGTTTGAGGCCGCCGGTATGACGAACGGTTCAGCCGGTATTTCTATGAGACCCGTATGGCGCTTTGATTACGAACAATTGTGGAATCTCCTTTGCAGCGTGCATCAAAGCGCGAGAATTCTCTCCGTATATGACACTCTCGTGTTTACGGTCAGTTACGTCGATATGGTAAACGGCTCGGGTGGTTTAGATTCTAAAATCATTAGTAATCGTTCGATCGTGCTAATTGGGAATTCCGATAATTTATGCTTCCCTCGCTCGCTCGTTGTGGCTTTAGCTAATGCGCGTAACAAGCAAGACCGAAGCGAAGACTCGAAGCTCTTTTACGATAAGATTCGGCATAAAAATTCGAAACTTCAACGGGACGAGGCGACGAGACTTGTAAACGAGACTGGTGTGGTCGTGCCGGTGTCGGGTTGTAGTAACGTGGAAATTGGGGTCTTCCAAAGATATTTCATCGCTAAAGGTATTGCTATAGTCGTATACGACTGGGCCTCGCTAGGTAGCGGCGCGCAACCCATCTTCAATGGGTGCGAACGTTTTCAAGACGTTCCGGCGCACACTACATTAAATATTGCTCATTTCGCGGACAAAGATCATTATTCGCCTATCACGAATCTTTTGGCCGCTGCAGGTAGTAGAAATTACTGCGCGCCGTGTAACGTTTCTTACCGTTTTTTGCAACAACACCGCTGTACGAGTAAATGTCCGCGATGCTATTCATCACCTCCGTGTCCGGTGCGCCCTATCGATGAGAACAACGGCGAAGTTATAGGAAACGATAACGAGTGGTCATGTGTGGATTGCAACCGATTTTTTCACAACGCCGCGTGTTTTAACAATCATCTTAAACCTCGCGAATATCGTATAAGAACGGAAACCGGTGAACGAAAATCGGTTTGCCAAACAGTACGCTTTTGCAAAACGTGTTTCAAATTGTTTGACGCAACACAGAAGCCCCACAATTGTGGTAAGACTTTCTGTCAGCTTTGTCGAAGTGTGCACGGGCACAACGAGTTTTGTTACATGCAGCCTGTAGCCCCGCGAACCGTATCGGACGAGATAAAACAGCCGCGAACACTTTTTATTTTTTATGATTTTGAGACTCGTCAAGACACGTTGTACAGTAAAACGCCGGGTGACAATACTCGCGAACACGTTGTCACGCTTTGCATCGCGCAGCAGCTGTGCGAAAGATGTTTATCGGATGTCGATGATGTAAGTAGCGGTAACGCGTGTAGTTGGTGCGGTGTGAGGAAGCATATTTTCTGTCGGTCGCCTGTCGCGGAATTAATCGAGCTCTCAGTTCGCCGTACGTCGTCGTTCAGCAAAATCGTCTGTATCGCGCACAATGCAAAGGCATTCGACGCACAATTTATATTGCGTTACGCGGCCGAACACTGCAAGGATCTCGGGGTACCGAAGCATATTTTAACGGGGAATTCCATCATCTCGATGCGCATAGGCCGAACGGTCTTCATTGATAGTCTTAATTATTTTCATATGCGACTCAGCGCTCTCCCGGAAGCTTTCGGGTTCAAAGATAAAATGGGCAAGGGATACTTTCCTCATTTATTTAATACGTTAGAAAATTAGCGTTACAGAGGCGAGCTGCCCGCCGCGGAGTTCTATTCGCCGGAAACTATGAGTCCCGCTGACCATAGTATTTTCAACGCGTGGTACGCGGAGGCAACAACGGCAAATGAGATTTTTGATTTTCAAGTCGAGATCGAAAAGTATTGCGCAATGGACGTCGACATTTTGAGGCGGGCGTGTAAAGAGTTTCGTCGGATTTTTCTCGAAGTCGGTAATGTTTGCCCATTCACGGAGGCTGCAACAATCGCGTCGGCTTGCTCAAAAGTGTTTAGGCGCAATTACCTAGTACCGCAAACCATCGGTCTTATACCTAGCGGCGGATACAGGCTCGCAGACAACCACTCGAGGCAGGCCAATGAATGGCTTTTATGGGTTGAGCATTGTGTAGGGTATGAAATAACGCACGCCACGCGTGGGCGAGAGTTTAGACTACCTGAAGGGATGCTCGTTGACGGCTATGCCCAGAGAGACGACGAACGGTTTGTCTATCAATTTCACGGCTGTTATTGGCACGGGTGTCCTTGTTGCTTTCCGGAAAACCGTGCGGTGCGCTCGCGTGTCAACGACCAGACATACGAACAGCGTTATGAGCGCACTCTGGCGGCCGACGCTCTAATTCGCGAACGAGGATACACGCTACAAACCGTGTGGGAGTGTGAATTCGCAGACGAGCGAAATACTAACCCTGCAATCGGTGCATTATTGCGCGATCACCCGCGTCGCAAATACGACTGTTTGAATCCTCGTGACGCGTTCTTCGGCGGTCGAACAGGCAACACGGTGACCGTGTACGATGTTGCGGATGTCGAAAAAATAAATTACATCGACATTTGCTCGCTTTACCCGTATATTTCCAAAACGGGCCGTTTTCCGGTGGGTCATCCGAAGATTTACGTGGGAACGGAATGCGATACACTGCTGAACGGATCGTATGATGCTCTAGGTACGACGGTTAACGGTTTAATTCGCTGCACAGTTTTACCACCTCGCGATCTTTTTCATCCGCTCCTACCTGTGCGCATGCACCAGAAGCTACTGTTTGCGTTGTGTCGCACATGCGTCGAAAATAAAGTGCAGACATCGTGTCCACACGAAAATACAAGCGAACGGATGTTTACCGGTACATGGGTCGCCGATGAAGTTCGCAAAGCGATTGACATTGGCTATCGGGTTGTAAAAGTCTTTGTCATTTGGGCCTATGAGATGACACAATACAATCCGGAAACACGCGAAGGTGGCCTCTTTGTCGGCTACATAAACACGTTTTTAAAAATTAAGCAACAGGCCAGCGGTTGGCCCGCGGAATGTATAGATGAAGCGTCGCAGTCGAAATACATCGATGACTATGAGCACGCCGAGGGCATTCGTTTAACGCCCGAAAAAATTTGTAAAAACTCCGGCTTGCGGTCCGTTGCGAAGCTGTGCTTAAATTCGTTTTGGGGTAAGTTCGGTCAACGCGATAATTTAACCCAAACGACGGTAATAAGTAATCGCGAACAATTGCTGTCACTTCTGGGCGATAATGACAAAGAGGTACAACGGCTGCTACCGGTAAACGACGATGTCTTGTACGCTAACTGGGTATCGGTGGACAAGGCGATAACGTCTTCAGCGCAAACGAGTGTCGTCATCGCGGCGTACACAACAGCTCAAGTGCGTTTAAAACTGTATGGCTATCTGGAACGTTTACAACGACGAGTTTTGTACTATGACACCGACTCGGTAATTTATGTGAGCACAGGTCAGCCGGGTGAATGGGTACCGCCTCTCGGTAACTTCCTCGGCGACATGACCAGTGAGCTGAAGGAACCACCAGACTATATAAAGTCGTTTGTCTCGCGAGGCCCCAAATTTTAGGGCTATCAAGTCGTCAATAGCTTAAACCCCGAAATAATTACGAAAACAGAATGTAAGGTCAAGGGGCTGAGTTTAAATTATAGCAATTCGAAAAAAGTTAACTTCGCATCGATACGGGACATGATTCAATCCGATTTGCCGCGACAGAATGCAGAATCGATTCAGCTGAATTATTCGTCAATTCAGCGAACCGCTCTACATGACGTTGTGGCTCGCGAGATGTCGAAAACCTGCCGTGTCGTTTGTCATAAACGACGTCATGTGACTCACACGCTGTCAGTGCCGTTCGGGTATAAAGACGAGCCCTCGGTAACCGATTAACTCACATTATCATCGTTGTCATCGTCATTCTAGCATAATTGAATATAATAATAGAAATAATTTTAAGCTGTAAATAAAGGTTCTGGACGTATTTCGATTGGCTACTGTGCGAGAGCAGATAAAAAAAAAATTGAATCGTTCGTCAATTTTATTTACACGCGCTTGTATATATGTAAATTTGAAAATATTTCGTAGTTTTTATTTATCAATAACGGTACAAATGTATATAAAACGGCGTATATCGTTAAGAAAATAATTTTTGTAGAAATGGATCATTTTAACATAAGTAAAAATATAGACAAAACATATATTTCTATACATATATATATATATATATATATATACAATAAAAATATATTAATGATACCTACCATTTATTTTGACATCTCCGTTAATTGAAAATAAAAAACATTAACCATATTCCTTTCTTGTGTTGAGCATTTTCTTTATTTTAAGCTAGGAGGCGCCACATGCGCGATATAAGCTTATGGCGCACATGTGGCCGCGGTATAAGAGCTGATCGACACGCGCGCGTGCGCTCGCCCGCTCATAAGCTGATGTTGCGAGCGAACGGGTCTGTACTAGCTGGACCACCGCCGCGCACACGTCGAGTTAGCTTGTCCGCGACGTGTGTCCTCCGCGCCGCCGCCGCCGCCGCCGCGTTAAGCTTATAGCCACGTAAAAACGAATATATTTATAAGTATTTTCAGTGCGAGTTTTGACTACGGCGGCAAAACGCGAGCAAAAGAAAAAAAAAACGTGAAATGGACGTACGATGGAAACACCCGTGGACTTCGCTAATTTGTGCGCCAACACGCTGTGGTAAGACAGTTTTCGTGCGAAGATTCTTACGCCATCTAGCGGTCATGAGCGATGCGACGTTTGGCCGTATTATATTTTACTACGGCGATAATCTCGATGCCGATACTGCCGCGCTGTTCAAGAATTCGGCGCATGAGGATTCAACGAGCGTTAATATTAAAATCGAATTTCACGAAGGGCTGCCGCAGCCGGAGGATTATTCGCACGATAACGATTGTAAGAAATTGGTGATTATCGACGATTTGATGAGGGAATCGTCAAACAATACGATAGTAGATCTCTTCACGAAAGGCAGTCATCATAAAAATATTAGCGTTATTTTCATAACGCAAAATATTTTTCATCAAGGACACGGACAACGTGATATTTCGCTGAATGCGAATTATATTGTTATTTTTAAAAATCCACGAGATCGGGCGCAAATTCAGCATCTTGCGAGATAAGTTTATCCCGAGGATCCACGCTTTTTAACGGAAGCCTATCACGATGCGACTGCGCAGCCGCATGGATATCTACTGCTGGATCTAAAGCAATCCACGCCTGATATGTGTCGATGCCGCACCAATATATTTCCCGACGATCCACAAATGCATGTATATATACCGAAAAACAAACGAGGCTTTCGTCAATCGAATTGACCCGACGTATTTAGTCAAATGGCGGAACAGCAAAGGCATCAGTAACGCTCGAGTGTCGGTTACGCAAACATCTCGGCGGCGGGCGACAATGGGGAAGATGACGGTAAAGAAGAAGAAGCGAACAGCGCGTTCTGTGCGATCACCGATCGATAAACGGCACGCCTCTTTTCTGAACGCCCTCTGCCATGCTAGTAAAGAGCACCAAAGAGCGCTGCTACGCGCGGCCGATGAATCGCTGGTCAAGTGTATATGCGAATGTGCACTGAACGTCTTACACGGTGTTGTAACGCTTAAAACAGGTGTGAAAAATCGTCTTAAAAGATATAAAAAAGTGTTACGACAACTAGCGCCGTGGTCCGCTGCAAGACAGAGCGGCGGTGGCGGCCAAAGTAGAGCCAGTGGCGCCGCTCGTAAACGACGAAAATTCAACTGGAGAGCGAAAAAACGTCTCATCATGCAGAAAGGCTGTGGAGCATTTTTGCCACTTTTATTGGCACCGATTATCACGAGTTTGGTCAGTAGACTGTTTACCGGCAACGGCCGCGGAAGTACTGACTCTTAATTCAAACGTGTGAGGTCTAATGGAACACGCGAAGAAAATGATTTTAGTACCGGCTGAAGAGGCCGGGATATGGAATGAGCCTATGATCGGCGGCGGCGGCGGCGGCGGAACTCGTGCACCACCTGCCGGTCCACCAAGTGTACAGACGCCTGGCGATCCTATATCGCGACTCGACGAGGAGCTTTCGGGAATTTTACACTCAAAAAAGTATCGTGATGACTCGGAAAAGTGGAAAGAATATCTACAAGTACTGCAGAGGTATTTATTTTTGCTCGAACCACGAAAAGGTCCGATAGATCCGACACTACCTGGAGTGACCTCTGCCATGTCTCGCGAACAGCAGGCACCATCACAGGCAAACGGTTCGTTCAATGATACGATAATCATAGACAGCGTTCCGCAAAAGTTTCGGCATAAAGCTAAAGCTCTCGTGTCTTATCTCCGCAATTCACCGGGAGCAGTACAACGCATCAGATGGGACCAAGAGGGACGCGTGACTATAGACGGCAAGCTCGTACCAAATTCAAATATTGTCGATCTTATTAACGACGCGGTACGATCGAGAAAGGAGTTTAAAGCCGTGGGTCGACGTGACTTTATTCAGAGTCTACGAAATATCTCTATACCACGTGAATTTATCGGAAACACCGCATTATGGGCACTGGGAGAGGCGAGATTCGATGTTAAGCGTACACAAAATAATCCTAACGCGGATAACGACGAAACCCCCTATTACAGCAGCGAAGAAGAAGAAGAAGAAGAAACCGTTGAAAATGCTTCAGCTGTGAAAGTAAAACGGTCTGGTGGTAAAAGTGCGACTGGTATTAGGACTAGAAGTAGTCGTGAAGAGGCGTTCAACAATCGACGAGGGCTAAATTCTGACTATTCGCCGAAACAGAGTGAAAAGGACGAGTCAAAGAAGAAGAACAAGAAGGATAGTATGACCGAGGATACGGGGGCTACAGACCGGTCGAGCATTGGCGACCGGTCGAGCATTGGCGACATCACGACGACTCCACGTTCAGACGGCTCCGTTCAAATACCTCGAGGGTTTGCGCACTGGCTAAAACTATGAATAGTTCAATGCCTGCTGTAACATAACCGGCAGAGATATATAGAGAGCGAGAGTAGGATGCCGTACGGAAAAGTGTATTATGACCCTTCGCACCCCGCCGGCTACGCCGGTGCAAGACGACTCACAGATAAAAAAAATGAAGTAGCCGCTGTTTATGACTGGTTGACCCAACAGGACGCGTACACCATTCACAAGCCTGTCAAGCAGCTTTTTCCAAGACTTCGCTACAGTGTTGACAACATAGACGACGTTTGGGAGGCTGATCTCGTCGATTTACACTCGTTAAAGAGTTACAACGATAATACCTGCTACCTGCTCACAGTCATTGATGTATTGAGCAAGTATGAATGGGTCGAACCGTTGCAAGACAAAACAGTGCACTCTGTGACGCAAGCCTTCAAAAGGATTTTTGAACGAAGCACCGGACGGTCACCCGTCTGTCTACAGACCGATAAAGGCAAGGAGTTTGTCGGAAAAGAGTTGCAAGTCTTTCTTAAGGAGAACAATATTGTGTTTAGAGTTACGCGTAACCCTGATATAAAAGCAGCAATCGTCGAACGCTTCAATCGTACGCTAAAAGAGCGAATGTGGCGTTACTTCACGCACCGAAATACTCATCGATACATTGACATTCTGCAACAACTCGTCGATGCGTACAACCATGCCAAACACTCGTCAATTAAGATGCAACCGGCCGCTGTGACTTTACACAATGCCGATATAGCGTACAAGAATATGACGAGAGCCTCGTTGAGACAGCGCAAAAAAAGGCGTTTCACCGACGTTAAATACAAGTGCGGCGATTACGTTAGGATTAGTCGAACAAAAGGCACCTTCGAGAAGGGTTACGAGCGGAATTGGAGTGAAGAAATTTTCCGAATCACAAAAGTTACGCTCCGTCAGGGTATCCGAGTTTACGAATTAAATGATCTTGAGGGAGAGTTAATCGACGGATTTTTTTATACGGAAGAAATCACGCCTGTACACGAGAAACGTGTTGCGGAAAATAAAGAATTCAAAATCGACCGTATAATACGAACAAAAGGGCGCGGCGCTACGAAACAGCTTTTTGTCAGCTGGGTCGGTTACCCATCGGAATTCAATTCGTGGATACCGGCGTCTAACGCTCACGACCTTGGCGGCTAGCGTAGTGAATACGTTCGGTTAACATGAACGACGAAAATTTTTTTCTCGTGCTGCCGAGCAACAGTAGCATGAAGTATTTTCCGAACAACACTACGACAAATTTCACCACACATCTTTCACGTGAAATAACCCTCAACGGTCACTGGGTCGTGGGTTTAACGGAAGTTCACATACCCTGTACGATGATACATATCCAGCGTGATGAGACTGAAATTCAGTGGACACAGTGTGGCAGAAAAGACCTAAAAATCAACCATATACCGTACGGTATATATGACAATCATGAGGCTTTAATGAAAAGTATTAATAGTCTGCAGGGTATAAGCGAGGCCGGTATACGATTAGTGAATGCAAAAAATGCAAGCGGTTACGTGGCAATTGAGGGTAAAAATTGCGGCAACGAAATTGAGGAATCGCTGAATTTCTTGCAAATGAGCGACAAACTTCGTCACGTGTTTGGCTTCGAGTTAACGCCCGGTAAAGATTGGGAAAGTGCCGGGAATTCATACGTCAGCTTTACCCGCGGTATACAACGCGAAAGTCAGATGCCCGCCTGCATTGCCCGCGCTCTACCCGAAGAAATCTTTGTCTATACGGATTTGTGCGTACCCTACACAGTTGGTGACACACAAGCCGCTCTATTGCGGATAGTAAATCTGAATACAGCAAAGTACAAGTATGGCTCGACACAGGTGAAATATTTTTCACCTGCAAATTACTTACCGCTGCTTAATAATTGCTTTCGTACGATCGAGATAGATATAAGAGACAAATTGGGCCGGCCAATCACATTTGAGTACGGAACGTTAACGCTGACGCTTCACTTTAAGCGAGTCTCTTAGACGAAATGGCAAGCCACTACGCGTCATATTACGAGAATCAAATCGGCGGCGGTGGATGTATGAGCAATGTTTTCGTGGGTGCACCTTATCAAAGGGGTCATGGGATCGGTCGATTTCTCGGCGGACTGTTCAGAAGTGTACTACCGCTCCTCTCGAGAGGCGCTAAAGCTATAGGACGCGAGGCTTTGCGAACCGGATTGCACGTTATTGAAGATGTAAGTGGTAATAATATACCCTTCAAGGAGTCACTAAAGCGTCGGGCCAGAGAATCCGGCGAAAATTTGAAACGAAAAGCCGACGAGAAAATTGCACTACTTATGAAGGGCTCTGGCTATAATAGTGCGATCGCCGCGAGAACGATGCAGTCGTTGATTGGACGCGCAACTCGGCGCACCTCCACGAGAAAGAGATCTACCATCACGAGAAATAAGAAGACGAAGAAGGCAAAAAAGAGAAGCACCACTAGTGCAACATCACGAGGAAAGAAGAGAAGGACGAAGACTGGGAAAGTGACGAAGACTCGAAAAAATAAAAAGAGACGTCGCGTTGATATCTTCGGAAGTGCTTAAATATGTCCTTTCTACACTCACACTCGTGCGAATGTATGAAGTCGGAACTCGACTTATTCACAATACCGCCAACGCAGACATCTATAGAATCATCGCAATGGGTTCACTACAAGCCGGTCTCTTCGTTGTCGGACGATGGACCCGTTGAATTTGTGATACCTGGCCACGGGGAGGAATACTTGGATCTCGCGCATACAATGATTGCTGTGAGCCTTAAAGTGATATCCAACGGTGGCACAGAGTACAAGGTTGCACCCGTAAATAATTTTTTACACAGTCTCTTTAATCAGGTAGACGTGTTTTTTAATCAAAAACTTGTTGCACCGCCTAATAATGCCTACGCATACAGGGCGTACATTGAAACGTTGTTGAACTATGGCCCTGCGGCAAAAGCATCGCATCTCACTACGGCTTTGTGGTATGCCGATACTGCAGGCGGATTCGAGTTGCTGCCGGGCGCGAGTCCGAGCAACGGTGGCCAAGACGCGAGAGCGAGTTATGTCAAAGGAGCTCGGACCTTGGATATGATTGGCCATCTGCACTGTGATGTATTCAATCAAGACAAATTTTTGCTGAACGGCGTGGAAGTACGACTACGACTCGTACGCTCAAAAGACGATTTTTGTCTTATGGAAACACCATCAAAAGATTGTACACTCAAGATAATAATTCACGATACAACACTGCTGATAAGACGAGCAAAAATCAACCCAGGAGTACTTATAGCCCATGCGAAGACACTGGCTAAAACAACAGCGAAATATCCTATAACGCGTGTGGAGGTTAAGTCGTTTACCATGCATAGCGGCGTCGCGGGCGATACACTGGACAATGTAATACTCGGTCAATTACCAAAACGTATAATACTCGGTTTTGTTAGCAACAAAGCTTTCAACGGCGATAGAACGTCAAATCCCTTTAACTTTCAAAATTATTCGATAAATTTTCTATCACTCTACGTTGATGGTCAACAGATACCTGGAAAACCACTGCAGCCAGAGTTCGACACCAACAGAACCTGGATCGAATGCTACCACACCCTTTTCTCGGGCACAGGCATACACTTCCAAAACGACGGTATAGATATTTCACGCAGCGCTTACGCAAAAGGTTATTGTCTATTCGCTTTTGACTTGACGCCTGATCTATCCACCAACTTTTTCACTCACTGGAATCTCGTGAAACACGGTACCGTGAGAATCGAAGTACGTTTTGCAAAACCCCTCTCATCTACAATAAATTGTATTGTCTACGCCGAGTACGACAATGTTATTGAAATTGATTCGGCGCGTCAAGTAATCACGGATTTTAGTGCTTGAGCGCTCCATCCCTCCTTCTATGCATAACGCATGATTACACATTCCCCGGTGAGGGCGCTATACGCATAGCCAAAACGTATTTAAGACCGACTACGAGCCAGCATTCGACATCATTTCGTCTCACGCCTTCAGCATGGACGCAATAGTTGATATTCAAGCGCTATACGGCAAGCATGGCGAGTTTCTTCCGAAGGAGATCGCCGTTACTACAATACAGGGCGATCATATCGGCCATTGGGTCATCGATTCACCATACGATTTTGGTGAACTACCTAAAGAAGTGCGCGCTAGTAATAACCGTCTAACGTGCTTTCATCACGGTATCGAGTGGGTCGACGGTGATACACCATTGCCAAAAGTTTACTCTGCGCTAAAGGCCATGTGCCGATACGCGCTTCGCATATACACGAGAGGTGTACAAAAAGCGGAAATTCTACGTGACGTTCTGGGTCGAGACATAGTCAACCTGGAAGATTACGAGGGCCCTAGCTTCAAGAACATGCCGACCTACGACACTTGGTGCATATATCACGGCGTGTCAAAGGAAGACGCAGCGAAATGCGCATTAAACAACGTGAGATAAATTAAACGTTGGCTTCGGACTCAGATTTTGGATAAGGAGAATCCCGTTTACTCAGAACCAGTGGGCGCTGTGCAACGGAAAGATCGGCCAAACGATACGCCGAGAAAAGCGATACATATCGACATTCCGAGCGATACAGATCGCGGTTCTACAATGGGAGACTATATAGTCCCAGCATCTTCGAGCAGTGACAGCAGTGCTACGACGAACACCTGCGACGCCACGGTACCTGCGGAGGGTGAAATAGTTGCCCTTTACCGTAATAAACAACACCCACCGCCACCACCGCCGAAGCGCCAGCCTACCCCTACCATCCCCCGTAACGCTCATCAGTATCATCATCATCATCAGCATTCACGAAGACGTCGCCCCCACTCTGGCACAGGAAGCATCTCCAATGAACAGCCTAGAAGTGCTGGAGGCTCTACGCCATGTCTCGGCACAGACGAAAGGATTCTTCCCCGCCGATCGCATCCCGAGTCGCTGGGCTAGACCCACAGCCATCGTCGCAAACACGGACGATTATACGAAGCCAGGGACTCATTGGGTAGCCATATACGTCGACAACAATGGTCAAGGGATCTTCTTCGACAGTTACGGACTGCCTCCACTTGTCAACCAACATCGCAATCGACTGCGAAGAAATACAACGAGTTACGAGTGGAGCACCAAGCCCCTACAGTGTATCAGGTCTCGAGTGTGTGGAGAATATTGTTTTATGTTTCTTGACTATATGTGTCGGGGCTACAACCTTGCTGCTTTTTGCAAACTATTCTCGGCTAATAAGGTGAAAAACGATAATATTGTGCGACGTTACTATAAGAATCTACGATATGTGATACATACAAAGCGGCGAAACGTCTCAAACACTCGACGAACAAGACTTTTAAAGGGCAGCGGTAATGTCTGTACATCGCGGTGTATACAAACATGTACAGCCCGTTTCGGTTGTCACCTGTAAATAAACGAATAGAACAAAAAGAAAAAGGTTTCATCTCATCTTCATCGTCAACACTCGGTCCCCCACCGCCATCGCCGTCGGCAGATATAAAAGCCGGCCTCTCCACACGAGAAAGCACACTTGTCAACGATTCGTGACAACGTCAACAACCTCACTAAAATGGACATCATCAGTGGCATACTCGTCATTGACTGCGGCAAGGATCCCTGGGAACTCCTCCCGGAGGAGCTCGAATACATCCCCAAACCCTTGCTACTGAGGCACTGGAGTGAATACATCGACATCCTGTGGTCAAAACTACCTCAACATATCCGACTGGACCCCGAGGTTGCATCATACAGGGTCTGTAAAAAACATTGGGCACCCACGGATCTAAAGATGCAACTCGAAGGGTATCCACCACTCGAGAGAGAATGCACGGACTGCCTACAGGAGACCGTGGAACAAGAGTCAGCCTCGCCGCCGGACCAACCTGAGAAGCCATTGCCACTTACAACGACGTCGGAGGCTGACCGCCAGCAAGACACACCACCGCCGTCAACTGACTCTGCCATGACCCCTGACCCTTCACCCAAGACCACTGATTTTTAAAAATTTGTAACGACGAAATATTGTAAAATGTCAATGCAAGAAAATCAAATAAACAAAAATACTTTTGTAAATGTTTTTTTTTTTATTTTCCGGTACGGTATTACCATTAGTAAAGGACGAAAACTAATTTACCGACTGCCGAATATTATTAGTATTAAAAACTGTCGGTAATTCCTAGAGGGCACCAGAAGAAATTGGACGACCAATCAAAACACAGCAAGTTTACTAGAATAATATTAGTACAGAAAACGTGATGGAAATTTATAGAGGGCGCCATGGAAAAATCATTTGGCCAATAAGAGCTCGGGGAATTTCCAGTCAGCCAATCACAGCTCGGGGAAAATGAGACGACCAATCACGGTCCAGAGATTTTCCCAGCCTCTCTCTCATTGGCTCCCTATAACTCAGGGGGCGTGGCTTAAGGGGCCCTAGGGGGTGGGGAGGGGACCACAGGTGGTGGGGGAAGGAGTGGGGCAGACAGTGGGGGGGAGAGGGGTGGGGGTAGACGGCGGTGGTGGGGGTTGGCGCCAGTGGCCGCGTGGAGGGGGTAAATCCTGTCTCCCTATACCTGTACACTACTACTAGCACTAAATCATTATGTATTCATTACTTAGGTGGGGTGATTTTTTTGGATATGAGTATACTAACTTATACTTCAGCTGGCAAAGCCATCGTTATCCGCGAAATAGCACAACGAAAGTACTAAATTTCTCTGTATTCATGATGTGGTTATACTGGTTTTTTAAAAAATATTATTGCGCTTACTTCTGCTACTGCTAGCATAGCCATATTTTTTTAGCAAAACGGATTGAGCACAAAATTAATCAATAAAATGATTATATAGCACAAAAAGAGCACTTAATCGCTATATATTTATTATTTAGTTGGATAGTTTTTTAAAATATTTTTATGCTGACTTTTACTTTAGCACCTGGTGAAGCTATCATTTTCGCCAATTTTCTATCAGCACAAAAATCAGCAGTGATGTAGTTAAATAGCACAAAAAGAGCACTAAATTATTATGCATTCGTTATCTAGTTGGTTTGATTTCTTTTTTATATTAGTATGCAAACTTTTCAGCTGGCAAAGCCATTTTTTCCCACGTCACTTTTATCAGCACAAAAATCAGCAACGCAACAGTTAAATAGCACAAAAGGAGCCCATAATGACAATTTATTAATTATTTATTTGGGTACATTTTTTGGCATTTTTATGCTGACTTTTAGTTTAGCACCTGGCAAAGTTATCATTTTCGCAAATTTTTTATCAGCACACACATCAGCAATGGAACAGTTGAATAGCACAAAAAGAGCACTAAATTATTATGCATTGGTTATCTAGTTGGGCTGGTTTTTTTTATATTGGTATGGTAACTTCTGCCCTCGGTAACACAAGAAACGCGGAATTGGAGCGAGCGACGGTCACGGAAGTCAGACTGACAACTTGCTATATCAGTTGCCGGTTATATTTCGAAGGTTATGATCGTTGAAAAAGGATTGAAGTTAACAAATGTCAAGAAAAATAAATAAGATTATATGGAAAATGAAAAACTATCGGAACAAACTTTGAGATGTTGCTGTTATTGTCAACTGTGAGAAGTTGAGATGATGATAATAAACGAATGAGTTATGGTGAATGAAAAATAAAAATAATGAAAGAAAAGAACACCCTCTGATGGGCCCCAAATCCACTCTTAGATTATTGGTGCCTATCGGAGGGTATTTTTTTTACTGGGTGAACTATTATCTTAATTGACTCGGATTCCGGTTATAGCGGATTGGCTTTCGACTGCAAACCCAAATCGCTTGCCTTAACCGCAATTTCGGGTCAATTGTCGTCGAAATTCTAAACAAATTTGAAAAGAGCTCGCTTCTTTCGGTCAAATAGAAAGGCTTCGAGTGTTAGGTTTATTTATGAGAAAAATCGCGACAATCAACCGGGCTTACGGTCATAGCGCATTGGCTTTCGTCGGTGAACCCGAGTCTTTTGCCTTAATCGCAAGGTCGGTTAAATTGCCGTTGATATTCGAAACAAATTTGGAATACGCTCCCTTCTCTCGATAGAGTAGGAAGGCTTGAGGCTGGTCAACTTTTTCCAAGAAATATCGCGACAGTTGACGCAGGTACCGGTCATAGCGCATTGGCTTTCGTCGGTGAACCCGAGGCTTTTGCCTTAATCGCAATGTCGGTTCGATTGTCGTTAAAATTCTAAACAAATTTGAAACGGGCTCGCTTTTCTCGATCGAATAGGAAGACTTGAAGCAGTCAGTTTTTTTTTGTGAAAAAAGTTGCAACAATCAACCCGGCTTCCGGTCATGGCGCATTGGCTATCGTCGGTGAACCCGAGTCTTTTGCCTTAATCGCAAGGTCGGTTCAATTGCCGTTGATATTCGAAACAAATTTGGAATACGCTCCCTTCTCTCGATCGAATCGGAAAACTTCAAGCAGTCAGTTTTTTTGTGTGAAAAAAGTTGCGTCAATCAATCCGGCTTCCGGTCATGGCGCATTGGCTTTCCTCGGTGAACCCGAGTCTTTTGCCTTAATCGCAAGGTCGGTTCAATTGCCGTTGATATTCGAAAAAAATTTGGAATACGCTCCCTTCTCTCGATCGAATCGGAAAACTTCAAGCAGCCAGTTTTTTTGTGTGAAAAAAGTTGCGACAATCAATCCGGCTTCCGGTCATGGCGCATTGGCTTTCCTCGGTGAACCCGAGTCTTTTGCCTTAATCGCAATGTCGGTATTCCAATGGTCGTATTCCAAATTTATTTCGAATATCAATGGAAATTGAACCGACCTTGCGATTAATCGCATAGATGGGCAAAACTGCGATCAAAACTAGAAGCCAGGCATTAATGACGGGCAGTGTACCTGGGCCAACCGCCATCGAAGGGATTTGACTGTTGCTAAGCCGGCAGGTCTCTTTTTGCCGAAACCTACCAACACCACTAATCTTCGAGGCTCATAGACACGAGCGCTCGATGTCGCCGAAATACACTAATACCATGATGCAGCGAGCCTCACAGACACGAGCGCTCTTTGACTCCGAAGACGACCAACACCTCGAGCGACGATACCGACAGCTCCCTTCTAACCACTATGCATAGGGCCCAGTGGGTTAGAAAAAGCTTCCGAATTCCTCCAACGAGTGCAGCAGCTCTCGGGCATCGTTACAGCCACCCCCGCGAACAATAAGAGATTCCCGATAGTCGCGAATTTGATAATTAGACGATTTCCAATAGAATCACGCATGCGTATGAACATTGGGTTAGGTCGTCAACAATATTACAACTTTGTAATCATATTTTTTATGTATTTATCACGTATTTCCCCGGTTATACTTTATAGCTAGGGGTAGGTCAGGTATTTGCGCGTTACTCAGGTAACCATCATAAACCCTTCTGGTCTTTTCCCATCATAAAAAGTAAATCCGTAAAAACAACGAGTTAAAATATTTCTGCCTTTACCAATATCTCTCATTACTCAGAGACTAAACATTTAAATGAAAAATATCTTGCAAACCGATATTGCTTCAAAGATAAATAGTTCAATTTACGATCTTAACCAGCGACAAATGAAGAATATCGGGTTACATAGGAAATGTTATTTTCAACAACTACCTCCGAGAAGTTTCTTCTAAACATTTGGATGGAATAAATAAAGATAAGTGGTGCTCGTTCGAAGAAGCGATTCTATTCAGCTCGCCGATTTGTCACGGTTCTTAGAAAGAAAAAAAAGAGAAGACTCCGTGCTGGGAGAGAACAGAGGATTGCACGTTGTTGCTATGTCGCCACGACGGAGAAAGCCTCTGTACCAGCATACTCTTTAGGTAGGATAGAAGGAGAAGCGATCACGTGAGCATGGCTGGTACGAACAAGGGAAGTCAAGAGCCACCCCGAACGGGAGGTAGCGCTGTTGGCTAGCTCGCGGGCCAGCTACGGTACACGTGATCGTACCGAGAGAGTAGGGGAAGGGTGAGCCGCCCGCGCAATGCATAGAACGTACGAGAAGGCCCACCACTCATCGATAGCCGAACTTTTCTCAACAAATAGGAACAGAGCCATAAAAATCAAGAGATAAATGCAGTTCTTAGCCAAGAGTAGGGATGAAGAAAGAGAGAATAACCAAATAATAATTATTGACAATCGTTAATAATAACCTTTTTTTTTATGTTTTACAATAGCCAAATGTTACAATTGTCGTAAAAATTTAACTCGAAATTTGTTAATTTGACAAATGGAAAGGTTAAACAATTTAATTAATTAAGTTAATTAAATCACCATTTTATATTGAAAGCCGACGAAAAACCATTAAGAATGAATACCAGAACACCCTGGTAGTTATGACATTTATATCGAATTTAAATTCCATTTAATTAGATCTGTCAAATCGATATCGATCGATATTCCACATATTATAGTAAAAACCGAATGCGAATGCATGTAATAGAGTGAAGAATGAGAGCGAAATATCAATAGTGTTCATTTTTAATATTTTTGGATTTGATAATTAATTAATTCTTTATCAAGGAAATTTTCATTTTTATTAATTATTAAAATCCGTAATTTTCTACCTAAAAAGGTGATTCAAATTCGAGACACTTCCAAAATAAATTAAAAGAATAAATTGTTAATTAACAAGTCCAAAATCGATCTGGAAATAGTTAATTAGAGTAATTATCAGATATTGTCAATCGATAGAAAGAGAACAAGGGAGGCGTGGAAAATCACGCCTCGACCAAAAAAGTTGCCCCTTCCACCGCGGTCTATGTCAAGCCTATTTAAACTGCGCCCTTTACGGAGGGCCATGTTCATTACTCCTCTGAAAATCAACGACGTTACTCTGTTCGACGACCAGTTTTCTTTTATTCTGTTAAAAGACTTTGAAATTTTTTTCAAGTCTTGTTCTTCGTTTGTGATTTGTACCAAGTTTCGTTTTCGCTATTAACTTCAATTGAAGTTAATAGAATAAAAAAGAAACTTCAGTGCTTAAATTTTGTGTTCGTTCTTCATGAAAAATCCTTCGACCGCTCGGCACTTACTGGAAGCCGAGGGTATCGACCAGCGATTTACCGACCACCACCACCAGCAACCTCTTCTTCGTTTTTGTTCGCGGGATCCTATTTTTCTTCGGTAAGTCTTATTTTTCCTAAGTTTGCGATTTTTCCCCTCAACCCTTCCACTTTATCGTGTTGTTAGTGAAAAGTTTAAGAGATGTACGTATCTCAGGTTATTATCGCCCTTCTGGCAATTATAGTGATCGTGTTAGCTTTTATTCGTTTGTGCGGAATCTCCGTTAAAATCACCGTCAATATCCGGGATTCGAGAGTCACACGTGAACCCCCTGTAGTACACTCGGGTGTACGAATTTATCCAGTGTCTACCGTGCGTCGAGTTTCTCATGTTAATCCGCGAGTTTAGTTAAATTTTCGATACCGAAATGAATTCTCCCTTGGCTGTCGTGATTCTCCTTAGTTGTTTTCTGGTAGTTTTTGTAATAGTTGCGATAATTTTGTACTTCCGCGCTTTTCGTTCCGTTACCCCGCAAGAAGTCGTTACCCAGTGCTCCCCTCGAATACTTTTGCCCGTATTGTCGCGATATCCACCCCGTTCATGAAAACGTTTAAATTACCCCTTTGTTAGTATTTTCGCGAATGAACTCTAGCCTCTTCCCGAGAAATTTTCCGCAACGTTAGGCTCTAAACGAGGCATCCGCGAATCATAGCCGCTTCGAATAATGCGTAAATTCATGAAGTTGATTGACCGAGATGAGGCCGGCTCCTCTCGAAAACATGATTTGCGACGTAACAGAGTAATTACGATAGTACCGAGCTGGAGCATAAATAGATACCTGCTCGAGATCATAAAAAACTTCTTAAGGAAAAGAACCATTCAAGTGAGTGTCAACAACATCCTGTCAAAAGCGACAGTGACTGAGAATGGAGTGCCACAGGGATCTGTCCTAAGTGTCACCCTATTCCTCATAGCCATCGACAAAATATTGAGCAATGTTACAAGTCCAATAAAAGGATTCCTCTTCGCCGATGACCTCTCACTCTACTGCAGTGGAAAAAACCCACAAACAACGCAGAAACTCCTTCAAGAATGTCTGGACAAACTACAAGCCTGGGCGGAAAATTCAGGATTCAAAAAAACGGAGAGGCACCATTAAACTACCGGAGAAGAAAACTAAGCCTAACGTACGCTGCAACCATTGCATCTACGCCTGAGAACCCAGCGCATCAAAACACATTTAATATCAGATTGGCCG
The DNA here is from genome assembly GCA_963971235.1 of Cryptus armator. Classification (NCBI taxonomy): domain Eukaryota; kingdom Metazoa; phylum Arthropoda; class Insecta; order Hymenoptera; family Ichneumonidae; genus Cryptus; species Cryptus armator. The sequence continues at coordinate 4,343,177 of CAXARG010000242.1, read as the reverse complement.
ATGATTACTCAAGATATCGTTCAGTACCAAAACCTCTGCGAATATGACTGGACGGCTACAGAAATGATCACCGACTAAAGAATTTAGCAATACAACAAAGAAGTGTCGAAACCTCCCCTTCCTGGACGAGAGCACCTCCGACAATAAATTTCGACCTATGCGAAAGCCCAAAAAAGGCAACCAATCCTCAACCATACCGCGCTTACGTTAGAGGATTACTTGAAGACCACCCAAACCACGCGGCATTATACACAGACGGATCAATCTCAGAACAGGGTGTGGGATGCGCCACAGTCACCGACTCTACAGAGAACCTCACCAGCTTGCCGACAGAATTTACCATCTTTTCCTGTGAAGCCTACGCAATCTTACAAGCGCTCAAATCCTTCGAACCCATGGAACAAACCAAGGCCATTATCTACACAGACTCGAAAAGTGTACTCCTGGCAATGACAAATCTGTACTCTAGAAACTAACTCGTGCAAAACATTCCCGAAATAGTCTCACAGATCGGCAAATGCAGCGGCGAAGTGACTCTAATGTGGATCCCCTCACACCTTCGTTTCCCTGGAAACGAGAAGGCCGACATAGCAGCGAAAAGAGCCTTCGAGCTTCCCTACGTTGATGTGATACCAATTTCGATCAATGAATACAAAAAAGCAGCTCATCAGAAAATTAACGAATTATGGAACGAGGAATGGATAAACTTAACACCGACCAAATTGCACGCAGTTAGAGACAACGTGTTTCTCCAGTTCCCTGGCGGAGAACTGAATCGTCTAGAACAAACAGCTATAGAAACACTGAGAATAGGACATACGAATTTGACACACATACATCTGATAACAAAGGCTGAACCCGCCAAATGCGATCAATGCAACGTACCAATCACAGTACAACATCTACTCATCGATTGCCCAATACACCAGGGCACAAGAAACTCACTGGCGCTTCCACACCATCTGAAGCAAAGACTCAACGACGGAAAAATGTGTCGCCGAATACTCAAATTCGCAAGAACAGTGAATATTCTACAGTTAATCTAAGAAACAAAAAATAACATAAATGTATAAAACTATAAAATCCGCAGTAAATATGTAACCCCTATAAGTCGCTAAGACCTCGGTGTCGATGCGACTCAAAATAAATGGTTAAAAAAAAACTGTCAGCTGAGCCGGCTGTGGCGACGACTGTGGCTGTGCCGGCTGTGGTACCCAAATTTGGTGATGAATGATGAACTGATGTAGACGCTTCCGTTACAGGACACTTCGATAGTTGATCTGACCACGTCAAATTTTCGGTCGAGGCTCTGTCCAATGATTGATCCCAAATTATATTATAAAAGAGTCAACCAAAATTTGATCCGATGTTTCATTCCTGAGATATATCGGTCAAAAGTTTCACTCACTATCCACTTCCGGTATATTGGCGTATGCATACAGTGTAGCGTCACGCCACGTAAATTTTTATTTTTTAAGAACTTGGCGTCGAGAGGCTACCGCGTCTCTTGATAACTTTCCGCAGACATTTTCTATCACTACGAAACTTTCAACATAAACGTAGTAGGTAAAGAAATTACCTACAATAATTATAATATACTATAATAATTAAAGAAATTAGTAGTGAGGGGTTTAAATCGATTTTCTTTTTCCTCTCTTTTCTCTACCTGTTCGAGGCTCAACTTTGAACGGGAGTCAAAAAAGAAATAAACACAGCGTTACGCTGGATGTAACCATTCGATTGGATAAAATATCATCGTCGAGCATCGAGCTCTTGTGCGACGAAAATCCCGCTGACTCGACAGTAGTCTGTGATTACGTGGATGTATTTTATCGAATGATTTAAGCAAAATCTCGATTCGATAAAATATCGTCGTCGAGCATGGAGCTCTTGTGTGACGAAAATCCCGCTAATTCGGCGGTGGTCAATGCGTTGATTTTTTTATTGAACGATTTAAAAATATGTCGTTTCGAAGCGCGGAACGTAAGCGTTCTTGGTGGCCATGCCACTACCGGTCTTAGCTATGTTTGTATTAAGCAGATGCGTCGGATGACTTCCAGCGGTGCGCGGCAAAGTTACCGATTCAGTACTCTGCCTTACCGTAAGAACCGGCCCGCGTCGCGTCGTTCTTGCATGTTTCACCTCCTCTTAAGGGTTGACTTAACATGTTACCGGGTGCCTCTCTCTCGCTCCGCTATAAACGCCGATCACGCTACTTCTCTCGCACTCCATAGGGTTTCACTTCCTCTTAATGTCATTTATGATTAATTATAGAAACTGGACTGGTAAATTTAGAATTATATTTGAACATTTTTAAACACCCTATGAGGGTTGTCTTGTACATTTTTTTTAAACCAATTCTAGTCAATTTACTGTACTAAAAAAAATGTATGTAGTTGACTCACTTTCGAACGATCTCGAAACGGTTGATTGATGACGTGTTTCCTTTCTTGCGAATGAAGAAGTGGATGGTTCTACGACGGAACAGACAAAGGCACAACGATAAACATCCCATGAAGCACAAGAAACTTTTGAAATTACAGTTTACCTAACCCATTGTCGCTGATCATAGGTTTGGAAAATACGGAGAACGAAATTATCCACAAGGAAATTTAGAACTGTACATGAACATTAATGAAAGTTGCTCTATCCAAAGGCGCTCTCTGTGTTGTGCATCAGTACGTTAGACTTAGCCGGTAGTTGCGAAACTATCAGTAGCGATCGATAACATCAGGAAAGTTTCAGTATTATCAGCTGTTAGACAGTTCTCAGAATTATGCTTTAAAAAATACTACTGTACATAACGTTACCCGGTCGAGTTTGATCCAACGAAAGGAAACTAATATCTCGCTTAGCTATGGCTCGCAAAACATCGGAAAACTTTGAGAAGTGGGATTCCGACACGGCCTACGCTCTTGGACTCTATAAAGTCCTGACGAGAATTCTCGGCATTTGGCCACTTCAATGTCAAGATATTTTTTCGAACATTCGAGTGGGAATTCTTGTGTTCCTTGAGGTTTGAGAAAACATTATATTTAACATAAATTTGTATTCCCTGTTCCAGGGTGAGATAGGGTAGAAGTTTATTTTTAACACAATTTGAGACTATAACATACCTACAGTTGTCAATGGTTGTCAGTTTACTCGGCGAAGCGACCAATGATAGTTCCGCAATGAATGACATTGTTGAAGTCATCTCTTTGCTGTCGTGCGCCGTATTGACTCTGCTGAAGGTCCTCGTTCTGCATGGTTTTCGTTCGAAAATGCTTGATATAATCACATCCGCAGTAGAGGACTGGACGGCGCCGAAGAGTGCGAAAGCTCGGAAGATCATGATGACTCAGGCGAGGCTCGGTAGGCACGTATGCATATTCCAAATGACTTCAGCATACGTGACAACAATTCCAATGATTCTTGGGCCCTTGCCGTTATTCGGACCTCTAATCAACGTCACGTTGATCAACGGAACCGAGATTACACTGAGGGGACTTCCACTACGGACGGTGGGCATTTTCGGAGACATGTCCGATATGTTCTACGCAGTCGTTTTTACGCTTCAAGCCTTTCAACTATTCGCTACCTGTACTGGAAATATTGGAAACGACGTCTACTTCTTCGGACTTACGATGCATCTCTGTGGACAGTTGCAAGTACTTGCTGAAGAACTAAAATGCTTTGATATCGACGTTGACAAGTCGGTACGAAGGAAAAAATTCGTTGTCCTTGTAAAAAGACACGTCAAACTCAGTGAACTTGCGAAGGATCTGGAAGACGTTTTCAACTTCATCATTCTGATTCAACTATTAGCTAATGCTCTTCAAATGTGCTTAATGGGTATTTCATCCTGGAATATTAGATACTCGCAATAGACATACATTTTTTGAAATTCGTTGCTTTTTTTCATTCAGCACTCACAACTTCTCTATTTAACATTTATCATGTATTCGTATCTCGGCGAATGTTTCTTGTGTGATTATTTAATTCAGAATACATTTCTACGGCCAACTCCAGACCGCTCGATGTGCTATCCATTGGCAACTACTGCCAGCCCGATACAATTCGCTATAGAACAACTTGGAATAATCAGGGCCGAGAAGCTCCTAAAGTATCTACTTAATAATCACGGTCTGGCGTAGTCGCCTACCGGGACCTCCATGACTATTGGTCTCGCGATAGAATGTCTTAAATCTAAATTTTTATCTTGAATCAGTATTATTGGGACTGGCCGGGGCAAGGGCTCTCCTCCCTCCGAACTACGTGGCTTTATTTCTTGGCTTTTTGGCTTTAATTTTTGTCGTGAAGTTATTTCGATGACAGATATTTTAGACGAGGTATTTTGTCGCAGGATAATATTATCAAGACATTTTGTTGTTCCACCTTAGTAGTAGTGTACAGCTATAGGGAGACAGGATTTACTCCATCCACGCAGCCACTGGCGCCAGGCCCCACCACCGCCGTCTACCCCCACCCCTCTCCCCACCCCCACTGTATACTCCCATTCCTTCCCCCATCCCCTAGGGCCCCTTAAGCCACGCCTCCTGAGTTATAAGGAGCCAATGAGAGAGAGAATGGGAAAATCTCTGGACCGTGATTGGTCGTCTCATGTTCCCCGAGCCGTGATTGGCCGACTGGAAATTCCCCGAGCTCTTATTGGTCGAATGATTTTCCATGGCGCCCTCTATAAATTTCCATCGCCTTTTCTGTACTAATATTATTCTAGTAAACTTGCTGTGTTTTGATTGGTCGTCCAATTTCTTCTGGTGCCCTCTAGGAATTACCGATAGTTTGTAATACTAATAATATTCGGCAGTCGGTAAATTAGTTTTCGTCCTTTACTATTCTAATGGTAATACCGTACCGGCAAATAAAAAAATATTTATAAAAGTATTTTTGTTTATTTGATTTTCTTGCATTGACATTTTACAATATTTCGTCGTTACAATTTTTAAAAATCAGTGGACTTGGGTGATGGATCAGGGGTCATGGCAGAGTCAGTTGACGGCAGTGGTGTGTCTTGATTGCGGTCAGCCTCCAACGTCGTTGAAAGTGGCAATGCCTTCTCAGGTTGGTCCAGCGGCGAGGCTGACTCTTGTTCCACGGTCTCCTGTATGCAGTCCGTGCATTCTCTCTCGAGTGGTGGATACTCTTCGAGCTGCATCTTTAGATCCTTGGGTGCCCAATGTTTTTTACAGACTTTGTACGATGCAACCTCGGGGTCCAGTCGGATATGTTGAGGTAGTTTTGCCCACAAGATGTCGATGTATTCACTCAGTAGCAACGGTTTAGGGATGTATTCGAGCTCCGCCGGAAGGAGTTCCCAGGGATACTTGCCGCAGTCAATGACGAGTATGCCACTGATGATGTCCATTTTAGTGAGGTTGTTGACGTTACCACGAATCGTTGACAAGTGTGCTTTCTCGTGTGGAGAGGCCGGCTTTTATATCTGCTGATGGCGATGGTGGTGGGGGACCGTGGGTTGACGATGAAGATGAGATGAAAACTTTTTTCTTTTTGTTATATTCGTTTATTTACAGGTGACAACCGAAACGGGCTGTACATATTTGTATACATCGTGATGTACAGACATTACCGCTGCCCTTTAAAAGTCTTGTTCGTCGAGTGTTTGAGACGTTTCGCCGTCTTGTATGTATCACATATCGTAGATTCTTGTAGTAACGTCGCACAATATTATCGTTTTTCACCTTATTAGCCGAGAATAGTTTCCAAAAAGCAGCAAGGTTGTAGCCCCGACACATTAAGTCAAGAAATATAACACAATATTCTCCATACACTCGAGACTTGATACACTGTAGGGGCTTGGTGTTCCACTCGTAACTCGTTGTATTCCTTCGTAGTCGATTGCGATGTTGGTTGACAAGTGGAGGCAGTCTGTAACTGTCGAAGAAGATCCCTTGACCATTGTTGTCGACGTATATGGCTACCCAATGAGTTCCTGGCTTCGTATTATCGTTCCTGTTTGCGACGATGGCTGTGGGTCTAGACCAGCGACGCGGGATGCAATCGGCGGGAAGACTCCTTTCGTCTGTGCCGAGACATGGCGTAGAGCCTCCAGCACTTCTAGGCTGTTCATTGGAGATGCTTCCTGTGCCAGAGTGGGGGGGACGTCTTCGTGAATGCTGATGATGATGATGATACTGATGAGCGTTACGGGGGATGGTAGGAGTAGGCTGGCGCTTCGGCGGTGGTGGCGGTGAGAGTTGTTTATTACGGTATAGGGCAACTATTTCACCCTCCGCAGGTACCGTGGCGTCGCAGGTGTTCGTCGTAGCACTGCTGTCACTCCTCGAAGATGCTGGGGCTACTTAGTCTCCCATTGTAGAACCGTGATCTGTATCGTTCGGAATGTCGATATGTATCGCTTTTCTCGGCGTATCGTTTGGCGGACCTGGCCGTTGCACAGCGCCCACTGGTTCTGAGTAAACGGGATTCTCCTTATCCAAAATCTGAGTCCGAAGCCAACGTTCAATTTTTCCCACGTTGTTTAATGCGCACTTCGCTGCGTCTTCCTTTGACACGCCGTGATATATGTACCAAGTGTCGTAGGTCGACATTTCCGCTTTTTGTACACCTCTCGTGTATATACGAAGTGCGTATCTGCACATGGCCTTTAGCGCAGCGTATACTTTTGGCAATGGTGTATCACCGTCAACCCACTCGATACCGTGATGAAAGCACGTTAGACGGTTATTACTAGCGCGTACTTCTTTAGGTAGTTCACCAAAATCGTATGGTGAATCGATAACCCAATGGCCGATATGATCGCCCTGTATTGTAGTAACGGCGATCTCCTTCGGAAGAAACTCGCCATGCTTGCCGTATAGCGCTTGAATATCAACTATTGCGTCCATGCTGAAGGCGTGAGACGAAATGATGTCGAATGCTCGCTCGTAGTCGGTCTTAAGTACGTTTTGGCTATACGTATAGCGCCCTCACCGGGGAATGTGTAATCATGCAATATGCATCGAAGGAGGGATGGAGCGCTCAAGCACTAAAATCCGTGATTACTTGACGCGCCGAATCAATTTCAATAACATTGTCATACTCGGCGTAGACAATACAATTTATTGTAGATGAGAGGGGTTTTGCAAAACGTACTTCGATTCTCACGGTACCGTGTTACACGTGATTCCAGTAAGTGAAACAGTTGGCGGATAGATCAGGCGTCAAGTCAAAAGCGAATAGACAATAACCTTTTACGTAAGCGCTGCGTGAAATGTCTATACCGTCGTTTTGGAAGTGTATACCTGTGCCCGAGAAAAGGGTATGGTAGCATTCGATCCAGGTTCTGTTGGTGTCGAACGCTGGCTGCAGTGGTTTTCCAGGTATCTGATGACCATCAACGTACAGTGACAGAAAATTTATAGAATCATTTTGAAAGGTAAAGGGATTTGACGTTCTATCGCCGATGAAAGCTTTGTTGCTAACAAAACCGAGTATTATACGCTTTGGTAATTGACCGAGTATTACATTGTCCAGTGTATCGCCCGCGCCGCCGCTATGCATGGTAAACAACTTAACCTCCACACGCGTTATAGGATATTTCGCTGTTGTTTTAGCCAGCGTCTTCCCATGGGCTATAAGTACGCCTGAGTTGATTTTTGCTCGTCTTATCAGCAGTGTTGTATCGTGAATTATTATCTTGGGTGTACAATCTTTTGATGGTGTTTCCATAAGACAAAAATGGTCTTTTGAGTGTTACGTCCAAATCAGCATTTCCTCGGTAATTACGGTCAAGGAATAAAATTCCATTTTACACGTTTTGTACCATTGAGGCGCTTTATCCGACTTATTCCCTTTTTGAGTCTGACCTTTCGGAGAGTTACTCAGGATAGGGTACAGAGTGCGCCGTGTTAAAGATTTAAATACCCGAACCAAAAGTAAGAATATTGCACGTAGGAAGAATCATCGTCGCGTAAGATGCGTATAGTAACCGTGCAGTAACCATATGACGGAAGTGTTTACTACAAAATTTTCTGATAAGACGCCGTACGCTCGATGCGTCTCGTAGTGAAATGTAATCCGCGCGTAGTCATTGACCAGTACTCGCAACTATCGCGGCCCGGTACACTCTTCGCTACCTTGGTACTCGTTACCAGAGGCCGAAGAACTCATGCATTGATATCACACTTTAATTTAAAGGAGGTCTTCACCTCGTATTTAAGTTATAATCACGTTCGAAATTTATTTGGTTATAGTGAATAACCATATTAACCGAAAAATGAATGTTCTGATGGGAAAACTTACGTGGGTGAATGATGAATTAAAGTAAAGTTTAGATGTTGATTTAAATCGGTACGTTGAATTTGATAAATGCAGTTAAAGATGATCGAGAGTTCAATTTCGTCCTTCCTTCCTTCCTTCAATAATTTCCAATTGATTGTGTAGATATTTGACGATGACGTATTAACGATGAGATTGACGATAGCAACCGAATTTATTTAATTCGGAATAAATTGTTTAACACTTCGCGGACGTTTCAATTTAACGTTGAGATTTATTTAAAATTGTGATTCGCACAAATACACCTTTTAATTCACTCTCGATAATTTGGTTTATTGCGTTTTACAGTTTAGTTCCCGTTATATTTTTAAAGTCTCGACAAACGTCGTAAGTGTCGTTCAAAGTTCTGACAACTCCCCGTTTTAAACAATGTTGAAATTCGTAGAAGTCAATACACATTTTTATATTATTTTTAAATTGTTATAGAATTATTTAACCGTCTGAATGTTCTTTGATGAAATGTCTTTTGTATAATTTTCGATGAACGAATTATTGTTTAACTGTTTATGATAATTTTCGTTGTTGTTGTAAAACTCGCGTAATGTCGTGTCTCGAAATTCACATTATAATAATTTTCGTAATACTCTGATATTTTCCGTACTGCCGTAAGGTGGTAACAAAATTATAATGACTGCTCCTTCTTTAAAACTACTGTCCTCCGATATTTTTCATACTACTGTCGTCCGGTCGCTTTGGGTCTTATATTTATTGATTATCTCGGGGGGTCTCCTGGCCCATACTTCTCCTCATCGAAGCGTCTACTCCCATCTCAAGTAATTATCGATCGATCTGTCTTTTATGGATAGTAAATTTATGAATTGAAGATTTATAATTTAAATAATAATTTTTATAGTTAAATGTTGCGATAATTATTTTGTCCGGCCGAAAAGATTAATTGTCGAATTTGAATGAAATCTCTACAATGATTACAATTGAAAATAACAAATTAAATACGAAGATCTTATTTAGATGATTTAATTATATTTTTATATTTTTGTTTAATAACGATGTGACCCAAATATTCAAATACATGCTCGATTTTATTGTAATTAACGAAGTTTAAGGACATTTTGTCTGTCAGCGAAATTCAGAGATTATTCACTTGTTATATTTCGATCAAATATTGATGATTAAGTTAATGTTTGATTATTACGTTGTTGTTCCAAAAATGATCATTAATAAATTATTCGAAAGGTGCTGCACTCATTATTGGTGACGGTAATTTCTCGAATCGGCTCCATAGAAACAGTCACACCGATTCTCTGGCTGCACAGTTGTATATATCTGAGGTGCTTGCCATGGTGTTGGAGCGATAAGAACTTCTCTTTTGGATGTTCGTAAAAGAAGGACTCGGATTGTCCAGACAGCTCGGTTTAAACAATGCGGATAGATACTTCCGATGCCGATACCACCCCTCTAGTAATTTGAATATTCACTAACCTCAAGTTTGAGTTATATGACTGTTACTATGCCAATCATTGGATATTCCTTATTTGATGATTTAAAGACGTTTAGTTATTGTTCAATTATCGATTTTTTTATACTCGAAGACCATGATGGAATCACGTGCAATGCGTGTGTTTCGGATCATTCTTCGCTCTCTTCCTTACTCGTTCTTCTCTTTTCTCTCTCAATAGATTATAAATGTTGTAAAATTTGGTTATTTCCAAGATGCGATGGCGAATAAAATTTTAAGATTTGCCAGACGTAACATGAGCGTACGAGTCGTAGTCGTACTTCCACGCCGTTCAGCAAAAATTTGTCTTGATTGAGTACATCACAGTGTATATGGCCAATCATATCCAAGGTCCGAGCTCCTTTGACATAACTCGCTTTCGCGTCTTGGCCACCGTTGCTCGGACTCGCACCCGGCAACAACACGAAATCGCCTGCAGTATCGGCATACCACAAAGCCGTAGTAAAATGCGATGCTTTTGCCGTAGGGCCATAGTTTAACAACGTTTCAATGTACGCCCTGTATGCGTAGGCATTATTAGGCGGTGCAACAAGTTTTTGATTAAAAAACATGTCTACTTGATTAAAGAGGCTGTGCAAAAAATTATTTACGGGTGCAACCTTGTACTCTGCGCCACCGCTGGATATCACTTTAAGGCTTACAGCGATCATTGTATGCGCGAGATCCAGGTATTCCTCCCCGTGGCCAGGTATCACAAATTCGACGGGTCCATCATGCGACAGCGACGAGACCGGCTTGTAGTGAACACATTGCGATGATTCTATAGATGTCTGCGTTGGCGGTATTATGAATAAGTCGAGTTCCGACTTCATACATTCGCACGAGTGTGAGTGTAGAAAGGACATATTTAAGCACTTCCGAAAATATCAACGCGTCGTCTCTTTTTATTTTTTCGAGTCTTCGTCACTTTTCCCGTCTTCGTCCTTCTCTTCTTTCCTCGTGATGTTGCACTAGTGGTGCTTCTCTTTTTTGTCTTCTTCGTCTTCTTATTTCTCGTGATGGTAGATCTCTTTCTCGTGGAGGTGCGCCGAGTTGCGCGTCCAATCAGCGACTGCATCGTTCTCGCGCCGATCGCACTACTATAGCCAGATCCCTTCATAAGTAGTGCAATTTTCTCGTCGGGTTTTCGTTTCAAATTTTCGCCCGATTCTCTGGCCCGACGCTTTAGCGACTCCTTGAAGGGTATATTATTGCCACTTACATCTTCAATAACATGCAAGCCGGTTCGCAAAGCCTCGCGTCCTATAGCTTCAGCGCCTCTCGCGTAGTGGCTCGCCATTTCGTCTAAGAGACTCGCTTGAAGTAAAGCGTCAGCGGTAAGGTACCGTACTCAAATATGATTGGCCGGCCCAATTTGTCACTTATATCTATCTCGATCGTACGAAAGCAATTATTAAGCAGCGGTAAGTAATTTGCCGGTGAAAAATATTTCACCTGTGTCAAGTCATACTTGTACTTTGCTGTATTCAGATGTACTATCCGCAATAGAGCGGCCTGTGTGTCACCAACTGTGTAGGGTACGCACAAATCCGTATAGACAAAGATTTCTTCGGATAGAGCGCGGGCAATGCAGGCGGGCATCTGACTTTCGCATTGTATACCACGGGTAAAGCTGACGTACGAATTCCCGGCGCTTCCCCAATCTTTACCTGGCGTTAACTCGAAGCCAAACACGTGACGAAGTTTGTCGCTCATTTGCAAGCAATTCAGCGATTCCTCAATTTCTTTGCCGCACTTTTTATCCTCAATCGCCACGTAACCGCTTGCATTTTTTGCATTCACTAGTCGTATACCTGCCTCGCTTATACCTTGCAGACTATTAATACTTTTCATTAAAGCCTCATGATTGTCATATATACGGTACGGTATATGGCTGATTTTTAGGTCTTTTCTGCCACACTGTGTCCACTGAATTTCTGTCTCATCACGCTGAATATGTATCGTCGTACGGGGTATGTGAACTTCCGTTAAACCCACGACCCAATGACCGTTGAGGGTTACTTCATGTGAAAGGTGTGTGGTGAAATTTGCCGTAGTGTTGTTCGGAAAATACTTCATGCTACTGTTGCTCGGCAGCACGAGAAAAAAATTTTCGTCGTTCATGTTAACCGAACGTATTCACTACGCTAGCCGCCAAGGTCGTGAGCGTTAGACGCCGGTATCCACGAATTGAAGTTCGATAGGTAACCGACCCAGCTAACAAAAAGCTGTTTCGTCGCGGCGCGCCCTTTTGTTCGTATTACACGGTCGATTTTGAATTCTTTATTTCCCGCAACACGTTTCTCGTGTACAGGCGTGATTTCTTCCGTATAAAAAAATCCGTCGATTAACTCTCCCTCAAGATCATTTAATTCGTAAACTCGGATACCCTGACGGACCGTAACTTTTGTGATTCGGAAAATTTCTTCACTCCAATTCTGCTCGTAACCCTTCTCGAAGGTGCCTTTTGTTCGACTAATCCGAACGTAATCTCCGCACTTGTATTTAACGTCGGTGAAACGCCGTTTTTTACGCTGTCTCAACGAGGCTCTCGTCATATTCTCGTACGCTATATCGGCATTGTGTAAAGTCACAGCGGCCGGTTGCATCTTAATTGACGAGTGTTTGGCATGGTTGTACGCGTCGACGAGTTATTGCAGAATGCCAATGTATCGATGAGTATTTCGGTGCGTGAAGTAACGCCACATTCGCTCTTTTAGTCTGTGAGTCTGTGGAGTCGTCGCGATGTCGCCAATGCTCGACCGCTCTGTAGCCTCCGTATCCTCGGTCATACTATCCTTCTTCTTCTTTGACTTATCCTTTTCACTCTGTTTCGGCGAATAGTCGGAATTTCGCCCTCGTCGATTGTTGAACGCGTCTTCACGACTAATTCTAGTCCGAATACCAGTCGCACTTTTACCATCAGACCGTTTTACTTTCACAGCTGAAGCATTGTCAACGGTTTCTTCTTCTTCTTCTTCGCTGCTGTAATAGGCGGTTTCATCGATATCCACGTTAGGATTATTTTGTGTACGCTTAACATCGAATCTCGCCTCTCCCAGTTTCCATAATGCGGTGTTTCCGATAAATTCACCTGGTATAGAGATATCTCGTAGACTCTGAATAAAGTCACGTCGACCCACGGCATTAAACTCCTTTCTCGATCGTACCGCGTCGTTAATAAGATCGACAATATTTGAATTTGGTACGAGCTTGCCGTCTATAGTCTCGCGCCCTTTTGGTCCCATCTGATGCGTTGTACTGCTCCCGGTGAATTGCGGAGATAAGACACGAGAGCTTTAGCTTTATGCCGAAACTTTTGCGGAACGCTGTCTATGATTATCGTATCATTGAACGAACCATTTGCCTGTGATGGTGCCTGCTGTTCGCGAGGCTGTCTGCGAGTCTGTACCCACCGGCTGGTATGAGCCCGATAGTCTGTGGTACGAGGAAGTTACGTCTAAATACTTTTGAACAAGCCGACGCGATTGTTGCTGCCTCTGTAAACGGACAAACATCACCGACTTCGAGAAATATCTTTCGGAATTCATTGCAGGCTCGTCGTAAAATATCCACGTCCATCACGCAATATTTCTCGATCTCTGCTTGAAAATCCTAAATCACGTTCAGTGCTGCTGTTTCGTCATACCAGTCATGGAAAGCCGTATATCCGTCGGGACTCATAGTTTCCTGTGAATAGAACTCTGCGGCAGGTAGTTTACCTATATAGGTCTGATTCTCTAGTGTATTGAACAAATCCGGAAAGTATCCTTTGCCCATTTTATCTTTGAAGCCGAAGGCCTTTGGGAGTGCACTGAGACGCATATGAAAATAATTGATACTGTCGATGAAAACAGTATGCCCTATACGCATCGAGATTATCGAATTCCCCGTGAGAATGAATTTCGGCACACCGAGATCTTTACAGTGTTCGACGACGTGACGCAAAATAAATTGCGCGTCGAACGCCTTTGCGTTGTGAGCGATGCAGACAATTTTACTAAATGATGTGGAACGGCGTACTGCGATTTCGACTAATTCCGCGACGGGTGATCTGCGGAAAATATGCTTTCGTACATCGCACCAGCGGCACGCGGCACCGACGCTCACGTCATCAACGGAAGATAAACATCTTTCGCACAGCTGCTGAGCTACGCAAAGTGTGACAATGTGTTCGCGAGTATCGTCACCCGGTGTTTTGGTGTAAAACGTGTCTGGACGGGTCTCAAAATGATAAAAAATAAAGAGCGTTCGCGGACGTTTTTTCTCGTCAGATAGAATACGCGGCGCCACCGACTGCATATAACAATACTCATTGTACCCGTGTACGCTTAGGCATAGTTGGCAAAAAGTTTTACCACAGTTGTGTGGTTTTAGCGTGGCATCGAACAGCTTTAAGCATTTTTTACAAAAGCGGACTGTCTCACAAACCGATTTTCGCTCAGAAGCGTATGTTTTCACTCGATATTCGCGAGCTTTGAGATGGTTGTCAAAACACGCGACGCTATGAAAAAAACGGTTACAATTCTCGCACGATCGTTCATAACCGTCGATAACAGCATCGTGATCGTTAGCGTCGATGGGTCTGACCGGACACGGCGGTGACGCGTAGCAACGAGGACATTTACTCGTACACACGTGCCGCTGCAAAAAACGGTACGATTTGTTGTAAGGTGTACAATAGTTTCTACCACCGGCCGCTGCTAAAAGATTTGTGATCGGTGAATAGTAGTCCTCGTCCGCGAAGTGCGCAATATTCAATGTCGTGTGCGCCGGAACGTCTTGAAACCGCGTGTGACCATTGAAGATGGGTTGCGCACCGCTACCTAAAGAGGCCCAATCGTATACGACTATACCTACACCGGCAGCCATAAAATGCCTTTGGAAAACCTCAATTTCTATATTACTGCACCCCGACGCCGGTATTACTACGCGAGCCTCGTTTACAAGCTTTTCGGCCTCGTCCCGTTGAAGTTTCGATTTTTTATGACGAATTTTGTCGTAAAAAACTTTAGATTCTTCGCTTCGATCTTCTTTGTTGCGCGCATTTACGAGGCTTACGCCAAGCGATCGATCGAAACACAAATTATAAAAAATCCCGATTAGAACGATGGACCGATTACTCGCGATTTTACTATCTAAGCCACCCGAGCCGTTTACCATGTCAACGTACGTGACGGTGAACACTAGAGTGTTATAAACCGAAAGGATTCTCGCTCTTTGATGGACACTGCAAAGAAGGTCCCATAACTGTTCGTAATTGAACCGCCATACGGGATTCATGGATACACCGGCTGTACCATTCGTCATACCCGCTGCCTCAAACGCGACACCCATTCTATCGTTCGGCGAGCGGCCTTCTACGAAATGCTGATGGATATCGCGGATCGCGTTTCGTATCCATGAGATCGGATTGATGCCGTACAGTGGAGTAATTAGGGATACTGCGGTTCATCGACTATTTATTTTTAAATGTTTTAATGTGTGATCCCTCGGTACACCGACTATTCTAAAGCGATGACCCACGGGTAAGACGCGATCGTGGTCATCCACGACTTCTTCCCCGCGGGCTATATCGTTATCGTTATCGTTAATGTCGTTGCCGTTGTCATTACGGAAATTTTTATTCACGCTATCATTATTCGGAATTATTTCGCAAATGTCATCTGGTTTCGCAGGACCCCCGCCTATCTGTGGCTTAAGAATACCGCCAGTTACCAATTGTGCGACGGCAGCTGCTGTCTCCGCCTCCCACGTTGCACCTAGTAGCGATGAGGAAGACGATGACGATGACGATGACGATGACGATGACGATGACGATGACGATGACGATGACGATGACGATGACGATGACGATGACGATGACGATGACGATGACGATGACGATGACGATGACGATGACGATGACGATGACGATGACGATGACGATGACGATGACGATGACGATGACGATGACGATGACGATGACGATCGTGATGAATTCGCCGACGATGCTCCGGAACGGCCTACGGGAGGAAATAAATACGATTTGAAACCGTAAATATTTTATGGTTCTGGGAAGTGGCGGGACGATTCGATATACGAATGATGATTAGATCATCATCATCGTCATACGAGTCGGATCCTGTGCACCGTTCTCCGCGAGAGCCGAACCATCGCGCTTGCAGTAAATGGTTCGGCACCGCGCGAACGGAGTCCACGTCAGAGTGATCCGCATCGTATGACGATGATGAATGTGAATCCAAATCATCATCACTTGATGCAGGGTCGTAATGGCGAGAGGAAAGAGGACTATTCACAAAGGCGGGTTCGGGTTTTCGCGTAATGGGAGGAATCTCTAAAATCGCAGGACCGTTCGGGAGCTCGTCGCCCGCTTGAGTTTTGCACAGCCATCGCTGTACACCTGTGGTTTAACAAACAACGTTAAACCAATTTTAAAGACTCTCCGCGCGTTGGAGGATATGTATACGCGTATGACAGCGTATACAGGGTGATTCAGGATGTTTTCGGTACCTTTAGTCTAATGGTAGTTTGTCGTGTCCTGAGCAAAGTTACTTAGCCGTTTTTCGAAATTCTCAATATTTATTTAATTATAAGCATTGCAAATTTGAATAAATCGACCAATCAGGTTAAGGCATTTCGGCGCGTAGGAAAATTCCATATTGCCATGCGGAGAGCTGGCAACGTTCAATTCACCACTACACCGACAGACAGAGTCTCCGTTCACGGCGGATCGAGACGGTCAGTTCGTCCGCTACTGCTGTCATTACGCGATCTCTTAACCTTTTTGTTCAATCGCAGTGGGTGTCCTGGATGACACAGTGCGACGAACCGAATGATTTTAGGTTAGAGATGCGACGAAAAATAATGTACTTTTTCGTTAGGAGAACGACGTTGAACATTTTTAAGAATATCCAAACGGCGATGGCGTAAATGGTGAAAAACGGGACTAAAAAAAAAAACCTCCGATAGGTTCTAATTCAAGAATGGATTGGAACTAATTAGGGGGTATTTTTTTTGGCCAACGGTCCATTATTTTAATCAAAGCGAAGTCACATCACAAGCACCACGGAAAGTAAAACTTTTTCTCGAAGCGCATGCATAATACGACATTGCTTCAGTTAAGAAAAACAAATTCATAATATCGTCGAGAAGCTTGTCGGTTGCAACCGAACTGAGCTCAGTGTTATAACTAACAAATTGTTGAATCAATCGCAAATTGCCGTTGTAATACTGAGCGCGGAGTTATTTGAATTGAAAGTTGTATACACAATACTAACTACACTACTGGCTCACCATACTGAGTTTTGGATCAAAAATCCAATGCAATGAAAAAAAAGGACCTTCTGATAAACTCTAATCCATTCTTGAATTAGAGGCTATCAGAGGGTATTTTTTCTTATTGATACATCTTTCTCTCAATTGAAGCGACGTTCAGACACGTCTCGTTGACTGTTGCTGGGGCTTCCGAGTATACTGCGTCAATGAGTAAGATGCTTCAATTCAGAATAATGATTCTATACCTGAAATGCTACCGCTTTTTTCTCCACGTTGGATTGGAAAGCTAAAAACTACGAAATGTTTCATACCGATTGTTATTTTAATTGAAGCGATATTATCATTTACATAGTGCATTCGGAAGCACCTACGAAAGACAATGAGACGTATGTACAAGTGCCTTCAATTAAAACCATATTTCTTAAAACAAAAATAATAACTCGTATCTTTCCGATTCGATCGAGGGAGGCGAACGTTAAATGTTTGTGTCTTTCATTGTGGGTAGCGAAAGTTAAATTTTTTTGACTGAGAAAATCGATCGGAATTGAGGCGATGATGTCATTCACACAGTGCATTAGAAAGCACCTGAGAATAACAATGTGACATATGGAAAAGCCGCGTCAATTAGAATAAGATTTCTTAAAAAAAAACTAATAGCTTTTGTAGCCCTCTTATTCGATTAAGGGAGGCAAACATCAATTTTTTTTGTCTCATATTATCAATCGCAATCGGAGCAACAATTTCATCCACACGGTGCATTCGAAAGCACCTGATAATGACAAAGACACGTATATGAAATTCGCTTCAATTAAGATAATATTTGTTAGAAAAAAAATTTAATACAGGTAGCTCACCGATCGGATCGAGGGAGGCGGAAGTTACATTTTCTCGATTCCGATAATCAATCGGAATTGAGGCGACGATTTCATTGACACAGTGCATTCGAAAGCACCGAAGAATAACAATGAGATATACAGAAAAGTCGCGTCAATTATAATAATATTTTTTAAAAAATAACTAATAAAAAATAACGAAAGGGCGAGTGAATGCAGATAAGACCGACACTGTGGTTCGCGTTTTTACGCGACATTTTGTATCGCCCTATAAACAATATCGATGGTTTATTCGGTCTCGCTTATCTAGATTTGATCAAACGTAAATTCTAATCATCAATCGCACCGGAAGCAAGAACGTGGCGACAACGTTTTTGCGTTAAGAAGACGTGCGAAAATCCTTAACAATTAAATTTTATTTAAAAATTACAATTATAAAAAAAACCTTGATTCGCCCACACGCCAGCTTTCTCCGAAATTTGTTTGAGGCAGAAAGCTGACGTCATACATCGTCAATACATTGCGTTACTACAGTCGCGCGAGTTTGAAAATGAATGAAAGGCCAGGTTAGTTTTGACGTTTGTTTTTTTTCCGCTTTGACAGCGGGCTACTCTAGCCTCAAGTTTCCGCAGCCGAGAGATCAGCCAATTCACACGGCTCGAAACAGTGGCGCGCTCGAGCTGCCGGTCCGAATCCACCGTTCCGTGTTCCGGCCGTCCGTCGACTGCTAAAAGCCGCAACTTTGAAATTAATTATCTTTATCAAAATAGCATCAAAGAAATCGGCCCACGAGTATTTTGAATTCAGTTTCTTATCGTCTTTTTGAAAAAATAAAAAATAATCGATTTCACGAAAATTTCGAACAAAAATATTTTTCCCCATAAAAACTATGAGTCCCATGGTTAAACCATTTGCGCCATCGAAGAGGGTTTGAAAAATCCTTTAAAAACCTGCCCTCAGTCCAGCCGAAAACAACCGCGCAAACGCGCTTAAAAATGGGTGGCCACCTTTCACTGGTCACACTGTATATATATTGTGACCGAAATTTTCTCGGAGTCACCCTCTCACTCCAAAAATGAATTGTCAAGCAAAACTGGAATAAACAAATTAACGGTACCCCGTTGGCCACAAAAATCGTCTCGATCGCTCTTTTATTTTTATGGGCGCCAGCCGAGCACCGCGCTCGACGCGATCGGATTTTACAAAATTTATTTAATAACGAAATTGATGTTAGCCGACTAACTGCAGCACACAAGGGTAGAGGGGCGTTCCGAATTTTCTTGGCGGTAAATAAATTGCGAGGTACACTTTTAATTTAATTCACAAAAAAAATAAAATGATTTATTCGTCGTAGCAACACTGATTATTTTGTTTTCCACAATTTAATATTTCAGCGGGGAGTCGGTACCCCTTGACTCGACACAAAAAAAACACAGTCCCTGCTAAAATTCTCTCCGGCTACTCAGTTCACCGGTTCGAATTTCTACTCAAAAAACTTTACACTTTACATGAGAAATAAATCGCTAAAAATGCAGAGCCTTTATATGAAAATTTCCCTACTATTATTCGTCGTCCGCAGTACAGTTCGCGCGCATCGGTACCGATTATCGTGCCGAAAAACACAGCTAATTAATCCTATGCCGCATGGTTACTCGGCGCGAAGCGGGCACTTGATCCGTTTAATTTTTGAGTTCGCGATACGAAAACGAACAGCCAAAGCCGTCGCGCACGTCTACGATTCCCCACACACGTCCGAATCCGCAAACCGCTCGCCACACTTATGTGAAATGAATCTCTCGAATTTTCAATCTTATTTAAACAATCTAAATTTAACAGGCAATCGCGAGAATGAAAATTTAATGAAACGGAAACTACTGAATTTACGATCGTGAGGCCGTCCAACTATTACAGGCCAACTTCCCCCTTGACGAAACAAAAACTTCACAAAAAATTTAATACGCGCACGAGGGAGAAGTTTTTCCAATTTGCCTGGGACGGTACCCACCGATCTTTCGAGCCGCGTGTAGCTCGGCAATAATTACACAAATTTATATCGCACGTGTCCGGGCGTAAAAGGAGAAAGCCTTACCGTTTAAAAGATATTAGTAGTATACGGTGCGCTATGGCGACCCCCACTCCTATCCCCACTCCTACCCCCTCCACTTTTTTCAAATAGTAGTGGGTGGGGAAGAGTGGGGGGTAGATGGCCTTCCCCCTCCTACCTCCACCGCTTCGGTCCCGTTTTGAGCTCGGTTTGAAGTGGTGGGGGTAAGAGTGGGGGTAGGCTTCAGTGGAGATGGCCGTAGCGCACCGTTTTTTTTTTTTTTCACAAATCACATAAAATTTTTTTTTCGCAAATCAGAAATTAATCATAAAAAAAAACGAGACTCACCATTTGTTTTATTTCTCTCTCTCTCCGCTCCAATTTTGTTTCTCTCTCTCTCTCTCTCCGCTCTCTCTCTCACTCCTGTTCACTGTTCACTCCTGTTCACTGTTTCACTCCTGTTCACTGTTCACTCCTGTTCACTGTTTCACTCCTGTTCACTGTTCACTCCTGTTCACTATTTCACTCCTGTTCACTGTTCACTCCTGTTCACACACACACACACACGCATTTCACTCCTCGTCATCATCGGCCTCGTCGTCGGCCTCGTCGTCGTCGTCGTCGACGTCGAACCCCTCGTCGTCCGATCCCCGGTCGTAGGGGACATCCGGGTCGACGGTGTCGAGGACCGCTGTCGTGATGTCTTTGAACGACCTGTTATACAAGCGTATAACGAAGTCGTTGTCCTCCACATCATCATCCTCGCAGATAATATAAGCGACGAAATGGTCCTCGTGCGGTCGTTCCTTAGGATGGTGACCTTCGGCGTGGCGGCGATCCAGCTCCTGCTGTATATACTCTTGTAGGGCGCTGGCCCATTCATCGGCTATAGCGTCGACAGCACGTGCAGTGCACGCGTCGTCGAGGCATGTCAATCCGTACACTGCACACTGTACGGCCAGAGCCGGTACAGCGTACGCGAGCGGATGTACCGTATATAGTTCCGTTAACGCACACAGCACTCGTTCACCGCTATCCACCATATATACTTCAACAATATTGTCGTCGTCGATATCAATAATTTCGCACCGCACTGCGTGGTGTGCCCGATATAAAATACATGCTGTACCGTTTTCAGCATGTTCGCGTTGTAACACCCACTTTGTTCTATTATCTCTGTAAAAATCGTCCATCATCGGACTTAACACTTCTAATGTTACAGCCATTTGCACCGTCCTCAAGAGAACGGTGCAGCGATCAATGAGTTTGATCAATTTGCACGTAAACCCTTGACTGAAAAAGTCCATACGGTAACGGGGATACATGTTTTTCCGCGAAAATGAAAACCGCACGTAAACAAAAAACACGTAAATCGCAAAACACAAAAACACGTAAACCGCAAAACACAAAAACACGAAAAAAAAAACAGAGCGAACGTTAATAATAATTGAAGCGCGAACTTCACTGCTTGAGCTCTGCCAAACGAATGACATATTAACGAGATGCTGTACGCTATGACACACGATGGCGGATGCATTTCCGAAAAATTAGTGTCAGCAGATTTGCAGGTGGCCATTCGGGAGTAGCGCGCACATTAACGAGATGATGTACACTATGACACACGATGGCGGATCCATTTCCGACAAATTAGTGTCAGCAGATTTGCAGGTGGTCATCCGGGGAGTAGTGCGGACAATGTAACGCAATAACTCTACGTGTTTTATTGGAGGGTGGCCAATGACTGTACCTCGCGATAATCAATCGGTACAGCGATTGGCCCTCTCGCGAGATGAACGGGCGAATGGAATCGATGGTACCCCCGTGATCGGCGTTCGCCTACCACCCTCCGTTCTCGAGTTATAACACCCCGGAGTTCGATTGCGTCACAGCGTATCTCTTATATACGGTAATAAGCTATGCCAATGACTGTACCTCGCAAAAATCAATCGGTACAGTGATTGGCACTCCTGCGAGATAAACGGGCTAATCGAATCGATGGTACCCTCGTGATCGGCGTTCGCCTACCACCCTCCGTTCTCGAGATAGGGGAAATTCAATTGCATCGTTTATGTATGTGTGTGAGTGTATTGCCGAATGAAGGATATATTAATGCGCATATTAACGGGACGCTGCACGCTACGACACATGATTGCGAATGCATTTCAGAAAAATTAGTGTCAGCAGATTTGCAGGTGGCCTCCTGAGAGTAGCTCGCATGAGAGACGAGCACGTACCAGACTGACCATGAGAATAATTATTGAATTACCGATGCTGAGCACTGTAACACAATAACGCAAATTGAACGTGATATTTTCTCAAATAAACATCCTCGTGGCTGCATGGATAACAAAGCACGTGCCAATCTGACCATGAGAATAACGCAAATTCAACGCGATATTTTCTCGAAAAGACATTTTTTGTAATACTTAACATATATACTTGCTAAATGATCGAAGCGTTCAGTTGCGCTCGAACTATTTGACGATTCGAACGTCGTGAGGAATTTTTTTAACGAAAAAAATGTCTGACTATAGGCTACGTGAATGTATTTTAAATTTGTTAAAATTGACAAAATTACATAGCGTAGAGCTTCGACGTCGGTGTGACGAACAATGGTGTCAAAATTTGCGCAATTTAAGAGGAAACACTCTTGTCAAACGTTTGAAATTCGTTCTATACTGGGCGCCGCTACGTGTCATCGCAAAAGCGTACAACAAGGGAATATTGAACGGGTATCGTGTTTTAACGTGTGTTTTTGACGAATTACGTCATCGTGGTGTCGACGAATCACAGAGTGTTCGCGGTATCGCTGATGAAATTAGAGGTAAGTTGTCAATTATTAATTGTTAAAACAATATTAGGGAAATCAAAGAAATGCGGCTGGGCATGTTTTATTGAGGTGGCCAATGACTGTATCTCGCAAAAATCAATCGGTACAGTGATTGGCACTCCTGCGAGATAAACGGGCTAATCCAATCGATGGTTCCCCCGTGATCGGCGCTCGCCTAGCACCACTGGTTCTCGAGTTATTAAGGTTTTATTGTGAGGGGGTGGTAACTCCCCACAGACTCAGCCACAGAAGGAGAGACTCTTCCTTCTTATCCTCTTCCTCCTCTTCCTCCTCTTCCTCCTTTTCCTCTTCCTCCTCTTACTCTTTTTCCTCTTCATCCTTTTCCACCTTTTCCTCCTCCTTTTCAGGGTAAAGGATAAAACTTTATCCAAATAGGCCTATTTCAAATTTTTCAGTATACAAACAGCTTCTCTCTGCTACAAGCGACGATGAAGCAGCTCTCATAGACGAGACGCGCGCGGTAGAAGATCGAGATTTGTGGCTACAGGGTCAGCCTGAAAGCCGTAAGTGTTTAAAAAAGTCAAACCTATTAGTAGTAAGTGGTGCACTATGGCGACCCCCACTCCTATCCCCACTTCGGTCCCGTTTTGAGCTCGGTTTGAAGTGGTGGGGATAAGAGTGGGGGTAGGCTTCAGTGGAGGTAGCCATAGTGCACCACCTTTTTTTTTCTTTTTTTCATACCTCATATTTTATATTACATATTTTTTTTTTCACAATACCCAAATAATACATATTCATATTATTATTATTTTTTTTTTCACATTACCCAATAAATATAATACCCAAATAATATAATCATTTCTCATTGACTATATCTTTCCACATTCTATCAAGTGGAAAGGGATTAAGATAATATTGAAGTTTTTTTACATTGTTGAGGGCACAGTTATAAATAATATTCTTGTCACCATCATGTTGACTATGCCACGAACACACTGTTGTCGGCGGTGAAGGATCAATCCTCAATGGTAGATCTTCATTGCTGCCCAAATTCTCAATTTTTCGTCCAGTAGCTTCTTCCAAAAATTTAACAGCATCGTGTCCTCTGGCGTAAAGAATTGCGTCATCACCAACACCTTCTGCAGTGTCCTTGAGCTCATCGCGCAGTTCTGTGATAGTAATGCCATCCTGGGTCCAATGTATCCCGTGATAATTGGCGGTTAGCCACTCATTTTCTGCACGTACTCGTGGTGGTAACTCGCTAATATCGTAAGGTGGTGCAACAATCCATAATGCCCTACGGCGTAATTTATGCACTGCTCCAACTGCTACTTCTTTCGGTAGAAATTTATCGTGTTTGTCTTTAAAGCTTTGAATATCAAACACGATATCGCAGCCAGTACCAGCCATAATGTTACTGTAAGGAACGGCCGGAAACTTCGGAGGATTGGTGGTGATCGATGTTGCGATGGATGGTCCAAAGATGAATGATAGAAAATATGGTGACCCCGGGATTCGAACCCAGGTAGATCAGGTACTAATTAAGAGCGCTAACCACTGCGCTATAGTCACCCATATGTTTCTATCATTCGTGTCGTCTACTTATATGCAGAGCTGGACCATCCCGTTACACACCTCCTCTCGCGGAAGTCGACGTCCTCGTCGAATGTGCAGCGTTTGCGAGTGTCCTATTGCGCGATTACTGAGGCATCATGATCTCTCGTCAGCTTCGGTCTTACTTTTTGCCGTCTGGTATACGCGGGGTTCATGGACTTTGTCTCATGCCGCATTTTCCTAAGAGTGTCATGGCTTCCCAGATGCGTTTTTTTTGTGGACGTGTTTTGTAGCTCGATAACTTCTGACACCATGTAAGGAACGGCCGGAAACTTCGGAGGATTGGTGGTGATCGATGTTGCGATGGATGGTCCAAAGATGAATGATAGAAAATATGGTGACCCCGGGATTCGAACCCAGGTAGATCAGGTACTAATTAAGAGCGCTAACCACTGCGCTATAGTCACCCATATGTTTCTATCATTCGTGTCGTCTACTTATATGCAGAGCTGGACCATCCCGTTACATTACTCTCAAAAAAAAAAAAAAAAATAGGTGTGCCACTCCGAAGGGGTTGTGCAGCACTAATCACTGAGGTGCTGCTTTGAATTCGACATTATTATACGCCGTCTCGAGATGACACATGAGCAATGGTTCCACTCCTATCCCCTCCACTTCGGTCGCTTCAGCGGAGATAGTCATAGTGCAGCACTTTTTTATTATTTACAGCTTTGAATATCAAACACGATATCGTAGCCAGTACCAGCCATGATGTTACTCTCGAAAAAAAACTTGTGCCACTCCGAATGGGTTTTGCAACACTAATCACTGAGGCGCTGCTTTAAACTCGACGCTATTATATTCTGTCCCGAGATACCGCATGAACAATGCGTTTCCATGAGCCGCTGCTTCCATTTGTCGAAACATCTCTGCGTCTTCATCGAAAGCTTTGACGAAGCGATTAGGCAGAAAGCACGTAAATTCATTCTCCACATCGATGGTGATTCTTGAGCCCCATTTAGTATTGGCATATCTGATATTCGTGATCTTGTAGTCTTTATCTGTCGCCAACTCACATAGCTTCATCACAGGCAGAAACTCCGTTAATCTTCCTACTCTGTTGATTCGCGAGAAATCCATTTTAGATTTTGAGGTGTTTTAACGAGCGTGTTAGAAGACAAAGTTCAGTTCTTGATTGTATTAGCCCTTTAATAGCACTGATATTTTGCAAGTGCCTTTCTATTCGCTTTTTTAATTCGCGCTGTTTTCTCTGTATGGACTTGATGTTGGTAGAGCGATCGGAGAACGACTGATGAGAACATTGGCAACTGACGAAATTATTACTTGATGTCCCCACTACCTCCATTTTGAGAAGAAATGATATCACCGTATGAGGGCTCTTTGCTACTGCAGCGGTATTCGTGACTCATGCAAATCTCAGTTTCACGTGAAATATAATATTTGCTGAATTCGACTTTTGAAGAAAATGGCGGTGATGATTAATACAGATGCGCGTGACTTTCAAGGTGATACGTATAGAATTACAGCACACTTATACTTGTTGCTATCACAGTGACTCATGCTAACCTCAGCAGTATTCGCGAGGAAGATTGGTTAAGACAAGGAATTCGTCGTGTTCTTTTTATATGTTACTTTTTATTAAATAAATTTATAATATTTACAGACAATGCTCACGAGAACAGCAGCTCTGTATGCAGTGTAAATATCTATTACTAAAAACACAATTTTTCTTATTGTAACTGCCTCCTACAGTAGCACCAGCGTTAATGCCTGGAGCTATTAATTTATGTTTTTTATTAATATACGCCTCGTAATAGTCGTAAACTATTTTATCGTTCCACTCCAAATTATTTGAAAACACACTTTTAAACTTATGAATACCGAGACCAGTACACATATAATGAAGAAACATGACGCAATAATGTCCACAGCATTGCGAGCTAGCTCCTTGAAGCTGAGTAGTGTTGTATTGGAAGAGCCGACAGTTTCGTCGGAGACGTATGAGATGGTTCGGTATGATTGGTGGGAGTCCGTAGCTATCGAAGAACCATCCATGTCCACTTCGATCGACGTACATGGCGACCCAGTGGGCCCCGGGGAGTTTGTGTCCATCTGTATTAACGACAATCGCTACTGGCTTCGTCAATACCTTTGGTATGCGATCTGCAGGGTACACGCCAGTTGTATGATTTTCTATGCCTCGAAGACAATGAAGAATTTGAAGAGTATTCATAATTGTTATTAGCCTGTTTCGTCGCGATCTTCATTCTTCTTCACGTTCTCGGGTTCCGGCATGGCTATGGAACCTGTAGTCCTATATTCCCATAAACAGGCAAAGCAATCATCACGACAGAGCCACTTTTTGATCCTTGTAGCGTAGTCCAAAGCACAGTTGTACGAGGGTCTTGTATGCAGCAAGCTATGATATATGCAACGAGTACCGTGACCACTATCAAGTTTATGGAACGAGGTGGGATGCTCGTTATCTTCTTCTTCCAAGTTTACAATGAAACAGCTTGTGAGATTTGTCAGGTACGAAGTTTTGATAGCGCCTCTGGTAAATATTCTATCAGCCTGTTCAGCCGTTTTCTTCAAAATATTTTCGATAGCTTCTAAAGAAGTGTCACCCTCGGACCATGCTATGCCATGACAATGACTTTTGAGCCACGCATTTTGTCGCTTTATAGAGGGGGGCAAATCTATATATGCGCAGGGTGGTTTTACAAGCCAGTATCCCATGTAATCACTCGTCACCGAAACAACTGCAACTTCTTTAGGCAAAAAGTTATCAAATTTATCTTTTACGCCTTGTATATCAATTACAATACTCATGGAGTCGCGCGACATCTTGATGCTTCGAGTTCTCAATGTTAACTGAAGAAGCAGCGAGTATAGCTTAGCCGCTGAAATCTACAATAACTTGGCGCGACGAGTCAATTTCCAATACATTATCATATTCAGCATATACGATACAATTCACTGTCGAGGTTAGAAACTCCTTGAATCGTACTTCTATTCTAACACTGCCGTGCTTCACCAAATTCCAATGACTGTTATTGTTTGCCGAAAGGTCAGGTGTAAGGTCAAATGCGAAAAGACAGTACCCCCACGGATAAGATGAGCGTGATACACAGTTGCCTTGATTGAGAAAATGAATGCCCGTGCCTGAGAATAGCGTATGATAAGCATCTACATATAGAGATGTATCGGTAAAGTCCGGCTGTAGAGCTTTCGAAGGTATCTGAATACCGTCGGCGTGTAAAGAGAGATAGTTGATCTCATAGTTTTGAAAATTAAAGGGGTTTAGTGTGCGATCACCATTGAAGGCTTTATTATTCACGAAGCCTATAACTATACGTTTGGGTAATTGACCAAGTATAACATTATCCAAAGTGTCCCCATGTACACCCGCATGCATTGATATGGCTTTAACCTCTACTCGTGTTAAGGGATATTTGGCCGTAACTTTAGACAGAGCTCTTGCATGAGCCAACAGTATTCCGGGAGCTATCCTTGTACGGCGCACAAGAAGTGATGCTTCAACAATACGAATCTTGCTATTTTTCGAGGTAGTCATGAGGCAAAATGCGTCACTGGTGCGCACGAGGCGCAACCGCATTTCAACACCATTCAGTAAGAATCTGTCCTGATTAAAAATATCGCAATGCAGATGCCCAAGAAGATCGACTGTCTTGCCATCGCTTAGAAAAGTACTACGGGCTTTAAGTCCTGTGTTACCGTCATTCAAATCGTCCATTTTACCAGCCGTGTCTGTGTACCATAGAACACTCGTAAGATGAGAGGCCTTTGCGCCTTGACCATAATTCAAAAGTGTTTCAATATAAGCCCTATACGCATAAGCGTTGTTCGGAGGCGATACAAGTTTCTGATTCAAGTATACGTCTACTTGATTGAACATCGAATGTAATAGGTTATTGATAGGACCCACTTTAACCTGCTCATCTTTTGTGGAAGTCCTTGGTATTTCAACACGCAAACTCAACATAGTATGGGCTAAGTCAATATACTCATCTCCGTGTCCAGGCACCACAAATTCGATAGGCGAATCATCAGTCAATGATGAAATTGGCTTATAGTATACCCATTGTGTTCCCTCAATCGTCGTTTGAGTAGGGGGTAACGTAAATAGTTCAAGTTCCGACTTCATACATTCGCACGAGTGAGCATGCAGGAAAGCCATTTTTTTTCTAGGCAAAAATATCACTCACGGACCTCACCTTCTTTCTCTTTTTTTTCGCGATACCGACTCCTAATTTTTGTGTCGCAGACTTCTTCTTCTTCACTTTTCTCGAACGTTTTCTCCCCACTGTCGACTTCTTTCGTTTTTTCGAGGTGATGCGACGAGACGTGCGTCTGCCAGTAGAATGCATCAAATTACTAAGCTTAGCCCCTTTATACCCAGAACCTTTCATAAGAGTATCAATTTTTTCCTCTGCCTTTCGTTTTAGGGTTTGACCTGATTCGCGCAGGCGTGTTTTAAAAGCTTCTCGCGGGTGCATACCGGAATCCAATACGTCACTAGCTACATTAACTCCTGCACGTAGTGCCTCTTTACCGTCGGTGCGTGCTCCCTGCTTTAAGAGAGGTATAATACGTCTGAAGAGACCACCAAGAAAACTACCAATACCGTGTCCACGCTGATTTGGTGACCCCACGTATACATTGCTAATACCACCGTGACCTGTCCGCGCACCGCCCCCTGCCTGTGCATCAAAATAATCACTGTAGATATCCATTCTATTAATCTGTACGCTTGAAGTGCAGTGTCACCGTCAAAGTCCCGTACTCAAATGGTATTGGCTCGCCGAATTCGTCCCTTATATCAATAGTTATAGTTTGAAAGTTAGTGCGCAATAGAAGTACATAGCGCTGTGGTGAAAAGCTTCTAATTTTCATGGATCCAAAATTAGAATTGTCAGCGGCTGCTGATGGTACGACTCGGAGCAGGGGTGTATGAACATCACCTGTTATATAAGGTTCACAGATATCAGTATAAACGAAAAACATATTTGGTATGCCGTTGATGAGGCTTGCTGGTCTCTGAGCAGCGTACGTAGTACCACTTTGGACTACAACGGCCTGACTATGTGCGTAACCTAAAATTTTGTTTAATTCAGGTGAAAATAAAAATGCATGTTCTAGGCCCGTACACTTATGACAAATAGTCTCTGCCGTAACGTAACCGTTACTTCTACAATGAAATCTTAAGTGACCTTTGACACACGAAATTTCGTTGACAGCTTCAAGTAGCGAATCTATATTTTGATAGGTTCCCGACGGTACACAATTACGCTCTTCTTTAAAATCTGTGACCGCGCCAGAAGCAGGTGTCACAGCATTCGTGACTACGCTGATAAAGTTCCGTTCTCCCTCAGGAGGGACATGTAAAATGGTCATAGGTATATGAATTTCAGCTAATGAAACGACCCAGTTGCCGTGCAAAGTCACGTATTGCGGTAAATGAGCAGTGTAGTGCGTTGTTGTGTTATCGGGATAATAAGCCATGCTACTATTGCTAGGCAGAACAATATAAAATTCGTCTTTCATTCTAGATGATTTTTTGTCTTACGCTTTTTCGTTTGAATACCCTCCTGCACTCGCGATAATTCAGCCTCATAAAAGATGCCGTCGATATCTTCGTTTTGAAGATCGCGTAAGATGTACACTGTAGGCCAACAGCTATCCGATATACGATGTATTTTGAATACTTCACTACTCCAACCACTTTCGTAACCTTTTGCAAAGGCTGCTTTTGCACTACTGATACGTACAGTATCTCCTATTTGATATTTAGGAGGCTTTTGATGCTCAGGCTTTATATCATAGCGCTTTAATAGATTAGATCGCGCCCTGGCGGCTGTAACGAGCGTTACATCTGTAGGAGCCATTTTTATACTACTATGCTGTGCGTGATTATATGCCGAAACAATATTTTGCAGAACATCGATATATCGCTTCTGTCTGGAATACGTAAAAAACGCCACATCCTTTCCTTCAATGTTCTATTGAATCTTTCTGCAATAGAGGCTTTTATATCAGGATTTCGCGCTGTTCGAAATGTAATATTCTTTTTCTGCAGTAAAGTTTGAAAAGCAGCACCGATAAATTCTTTACCTTTATCCGATTGAAGACAGATCGGCGATCTTCCTTTGCTCTGTGATAAAATGCGCGTAAACGCTTTAGCCACTGACGAAGCAGTCTTATCACGCAGAGGCTCAACCCAGGCGTATTTGCTGAGAACATCTATGACTACGAGAAGATAGACAAAGTCGTCATTGTAATCCTTGAGCGAGCGAAGATCGACGAGATCAGCTTCCCAAACATCGTCAATATTTCGTACATTATAGAAACGTCGGGGAAAGTGCCGTATTACAGGCTTATGCCTGGTGAAAGATTCCTGCGCCTCCAACCACCGTAGCGCTCTTTTATCATTAATTTTTTTCTTACGCGCCAAGCGTAATAGATTAGCGGCACCCGAAAACGATGCGGGATGGGACGGATCAAAATACGCTTTTTCTAATATTTTCATGATTATAATTTGAGGTTTGACCAGGTTACACGCCTAATTTTATATCCCGATCCCCCACCTTGTACACGACGCTTTGATTTACGAAAGGGACTAGGTCTGCTGCTATCACTCCCACCACTGCGACCGGATTGATATGGGTCACTGAAAAAATCAGGGTCTATATCGCTGATGCTATACCTCTATGCTATACCTCTATGCCTCTATGCTATATATTGCTGATGCTATACCTCTTCGTCTTCATCCTCCGCTTCGTTATCACCCACGCCGCCGCCTGTGCCACTGTTGTCGCCACTATCGAGGGGTTGCAGTGTTGAATTGGCTCGGGATTCAGCCCACAGCTCCTCATTCCCCACAAATTCTCGAGGTGCTTGTATCTCTCTCAAAAATCGGGCAAACGCTTTTCGGCCCGTCGGTTTAGGGGCTTTTCTTGCTCGCATCGCATCGTTCACAAGATCAACAATATTCGACTCTTTGATTGGCTTTCCACTAATGGAAACAACGCCCGCAGAATCCCATGCAAAATTCGATTCAGGCACATCGTGCAGACGGCGCAATAAAAGTTTTGCTTTTGTGCGATATTTTGCCGGTATACTTTCGATTATGACAGAATCATGCATGTGCGTCGATTTCTTTTTCTTTTCACAGCTCTGCGCAGGTATCTCTTTTTTTTCTACGACCAGATTCAGGTATTGTTGAGCTCGCTCGCTGTCAGCAAAATGAAGATAGCGCTGCAATACAGTCAAATATGCAGACCATTTTTCTCTATCATCCTTGTAAGTATTACACTTCAAAATATCATTCATTTCCGTATCCAGTCTGCTCAAGGTAGCGCCAATAGCTCGTACTTCGGGTGATACCGCAGGCTCGTTAAAAATTACTTGCCTCTGATTTTGTGCACCCAGCTGCGGTAGGTTTTCTTCAAGCACAAGCACCATTTTTCTCGCATGTTCCATTATCTTCCTATCAAGTTTGACAGAACTGTGCCTAATATAGGAGCCAGCAAGAGCGGCAAGAAGCCACCGCTCTGGACAACGTATCGCTTCTTACTTTTCCAGCAGCCTTTCTTTGCTGCTAAGCGACGAAGAACATGCGCGTGTCTCTGTAATTTTTTCTTCTGCTCGGGCTTCAGTGGTTCATTGCCACGAAGTATGTTTAGTGCACACTCGCAAATACACCGTATTGTGGATGAGTCTGCTTTACGCAAAACAGCCTCACGCCGATCTTTGTTGAGGTGCTGAAGAACTTGCAATATCGCAATGTGCTTCTTGCAGAGAGGTGATCCGTTTCGTGTCATTACAGGCATAGAACTGACGAATTTTTGACAAGTTTTTTAACTTTTCTTTGTCGAGCGTGCACGGGGTAGGGCGCTACCACAAAGAACCTTAAGCGCACACTCACACACGCTTCTCGTTATTGAGGATGGTGATTTTTCTTTGCGTTGTTCGTGATTGGAATTCTGAAGAGACCCTCTCTGACCGCCTGATGATTCGTTATCGCCCATCACAAGCGCAATACTGGCAGCGCGTCCCGCGCGCGACCGCTTTTTATTTGTTTGCGCGGAACATAGACGAAATGATGTGGGTCATCGGGAAAAATACATGTGCGAAATCTACAGTTATCGGGGGTCGATTGTTTCAGGTCGAGTAGAAGGTAACCGTGCGGCACGGAAGTAGCATCGTGATAGGCCTCTTGTAAAAACCGAGGATTTTCCGGATATATTTGGCGTGCCAAATGTTGTATTTGAGCGCGATCGCGAGGATTCTTGAAAACAACGATGTAATTGGCGTTCAATGAAATATCGCGCTGACCGTGTCCCTGATGGAATAAGTTTTGCGTTATGAAAATCACACTTAAATTCTTATGATGACTCCCTTTCGTGAATAGGTCAACGACAGCATTATTCGAAGCCTCGCGCATTAAATCATCAATAATTATGAGTTTAGCACGAGGATCGTTAGCGTAATCGCCCGATTGCGGCAAACCCTCGTGGAATTCTATTGATGTACCATATTCGGTGTAAGCTGCTTGCCATTCAGAATAATAGAAAATAATTCTCTCGAATGGTACACTGTTCATGTGCGACGCAAACTTTAGAAACTTTTTCACAAAATACGTCTTACCGCAGCCTGTGGGCCCGCAGATCATCGAGGTCCAGGGATGTTTCCACCGTGTATCCATCTGAGCGTCTGATCATATTTTCGACAGCGCTTCGCTTAATAAAGAGCCTCAGATTTTTCTTAATAATAGGTCCTTTTATTTGAAAACAATTACTTCTATTACAATTCAGCTTTTGTAGCCATAAGGTAAGCTACCATATCGGCCATCTTGTCGTCGTTTGACGCTCGAAGGTTTGCACGACTTCGTTTCGGGGCGCGTTACAACTTGGTGAAACGTTGTGCGACGAATAGCACTGGAACTCAATACGATCGGTTCCTCCCGTTCGCCCATAATGAAAGAGCGAATTGACTTATAATTAATTAATGCAC
Organism: Cryptus armator; assembly: GCA_963971235.1. NCBI lineage: Eukaryota > Metazoa > Arthropoda > Insecta > Hymenoptera > Ichneumonidae > Cryptus > Cryptus armator. The sequence continues at coordinate 4,309,863 of CAXARG010000242.1, read as the reverse complement.
TGTTTTTAAAATTGAGTGTGATTCCTTTTACCTTACAGACCTCGCTCTCGGTGCCATCGGGAGCACACACTACGAACGAATAAAATTTAGGGCCTCCGGAAACGAAAGATTTTATATAGCAGCCCGGACCCAGTTCATCCGTTAAATCTCCTAAAAGTTGGCCTATCGGCGGCTCGTATTCGTTCGGCCTGTTTTTGTCTGTCACGTAAATTACCGAGTCGGTGTCGCAATAGAGAGCACGACGATCCAAACGTTCAAGATAGCTATAAAGCTTCAAACGAGCTTGAGCTGTGGTGTAAGAGGCTATTACGGCATTTGCCACGTTAGATGACTCTACAGCTTCGTCGACTTTTGTGTAATTGACGTACAATAATTTGTGATTGACAGGCAGAATGCCTGTGACACTGTATTCCGGACTGTCTAGTAATTCCAAAAGTTTTTCACGCGTAGACACTATTTCCGTTTGCGGTAGATTTTCGCGTTGACCAAATTTTCCCCAGAACGAATTCAGACATAATTTAGCCACGGATCGTAAACCGGGATTTTTTTCTATTGCGTTGTGATTCAATTTAACGCCTTCGGACTGCTCAAAAGCAGCTATATATTGATTTTGGCCTACAATATCTTCGGAACAATTGTCAGGCCAGCCGCTAGCTTCTTGCTTAATTTTCAAGAACGTATTTATATATGTGGCAAAATGGCCGCCGCTATTTGTCTCTCGCTTAAATTGCGTTATTTGATATTGCCAAATTTCAGTTATGTTTATCACTTTATATCCGCATGAGACGGCTTTTCTTACTTCGTCCACTACCCATGTTCCGCTGAGCGTGCGCTCTTCAGGGTTCTCGTGCGTACACTCCTCTTGATTCATAGTCTCGCAACAACTTCGACACAAAGCGAATAGCAGGCGATGATGCATATGTACAGGTAATATCGGATGATACAAATTTCGCGGTGGAAGTACAATACATTTTACAAGGTCTTCGATTTTTGAGAGATCTGTGTTATCAGGTCCTGTCAAAACTTTACACTCGTCTCCTACATACACGGTGGGATGGCCAACAGGATACTTACCGAATTTACAGATATACGGATACAATGAGCAAACGTCCACATAACGTATCTGTTCTGTGTCGTTAACATCGTAGAGGGTAACCATGTTTTCGGTACGACCCCCGAAAAACGCGTCGCGCGGGTTAAGCGGTTCGGATATTACAAGCGGATGGTCTCGCACAAATTCTCTCATTTCAGCGTTCGCTTTTAACAGTCGATCATACTCGCATTCCCAAATCTCTGTTAATTCGTATCCGCCTGCGCGAATTCTATCACTCACTGCAACAGTTCTCTCAAAATGCTCGTTCATCGAAATGCCGTCACTCTGTTCGCGTTCCCTGTTTTTTCGAAAGCAGTGGGGACATCCGTGCCAGTAACAGCCGTGAAATTGTAGCACGTGCGTTGCATCAGGGGTCTCATAGTATCCATCTACCAATAGATTTTGAAATATCCTATTTTCGCGTGACCTACCAGCGTGAATTATTTGACAGCCAAGAAAATGTTCCATCCACACGAGCCACGAGACCGCTTTTTTTGACTGATTGTGAGCCCATCTATACCCCCCTGCGGGTATAATTCCTATTGAACCGTCTTTAAGGAAATTTTTCCGGAAAACGCAAAAACAAGCTGATGCTATTGTGGTACTTTCGTCGAATGGGCAAACGTTGCCGCTGCTAATAAACAATCGTCTAAAAGCCATACAAGCATTTCTCAATATTGTGACATCGAGTCTACAATAGTTCACTATTTCTTTTTTAAAATCGAATATATAATTGGCGCTATGTAATTCGCTGTGCCAAGCTAATAATTTTTCGCGAGCAACGCTGCTCATTGTTTCCGGGGCATAATATTCTATGGCTGGTAACGCTCCCACATAATTTTGATTTTTCGGTATATTGAACAGGTGAGGAAAAGTACCTTTAGCAAACGAACCCGACAAACCGAAGGCTTTTGGTAATGCACTTAGGGGCATGTGAAAGTAGTTTAAACTGTCGAGAAACACGAGTTTACCGAATTGCATTGTAATAATTTTTGTCCCGTTCATTATTAGTGAGGGCAGCTACGTCTTTTTTTCATTGATTAAATAGCGCAAAATGAATTGCGCGTCGAAGCCGCCAGCATTATGAGCTATTAAGATTGTGCGCGAGAACCCTTGTATTTCCCGCATAGCCAATTCTACAAGCTGACAGACGGGGCTGTGTCTGAATACGAATTCGTGTACACCGCAATGTCCGCAAGGCTTGTCGATGGAATCGTTGTCTCAACAGTATGTACAGACGCGCTGCGCCACGCAAAGATTCGGTTCGTGCACAAATGTCGTAGGATCACCATCAACGGGCGTACACTGTTGCGTTTCAAAGTCGTAGAAAATAAAAATATTGCTTTTGGCGTCACGCGCACGAATGGGCCTCATGTAACATAAATGATTATCAGGCTGCTCGGATTTACATGTACGGCAATAACTGTACCCGCATATATGCTTCTTTTTTTTCTCCAATGGCCTAATCTTTCTGAAGCACTTGCGGCATGTCTTAAGAGCCTCACAGAGAGTAGCTTTTTTACTGCGCGTAATTGTCAGTGCAACTGTAGCATGATGATGTGCACAGACTTCTCCAAAAAAATCACGATTACAACCCACGCATTTTATTATATCGTTAGTATGAGAATCACACGGCGGCCGTTTCCAACAACGCGGGCATTTTTTTTTCGAGCATCTGTGATCTAATTGACGATATAGTATATTACAATATATACAAAAACCCGTGCAACTAACAGCTCCTTTAAGATTTAAAATCGGTTCATAATGATGCGAGCGTTCGTAATACACGATATATAGAGTATATTGAATTGACCCGTGCGTATTTAGAACTTTATTCGCGCCGTTGAATATCGCTTTTTTCGTTCGTCGTCCCAAATCCAAAAATTCAAAAACTACAATTGCAATGCCATTTAGCGCTAAGTATTCCTGATTTTGCGCAACTTCTCTTAAGCGGCAACCATTCCGCAGTATCTGCACATTTGCCTCTTTTGTAAGCTCTAACGCCTGTTTTTTTTGAAGCGAACCATTAGTTTGCCTAATTTTTTGCCAACTGGTATTCAAATTCCCTGTTCGTATCTCGCCGCGCTCGGCGTGTGCTCTAGCTGTTACAAGTGCGCGCGGTAAACATAGATTATCATCGTTGCGTATTGTTAGAATTGATTTTTTTGCAACATTTTCGTGTGTGAGAGCTTTTCTACCTGTACCTTCGACGCCCTTGACAACACACGTATTTATTTTACACGAATCGTTTATGTCTATCGCTGCGGCACTTTGAGTGACGTCGAAAATCATTTTCCAAATATCTTCAAGCGTAAAGTCGCGGACAGGTCGAAAAGAAAACCACACGGGTCCTTGAGTTAAACTGTCCGATTCAAACGACATGCTTGCATAATCGCTACCCTCGCAGGAGTTGGTAATATGTGTCAATAAATCGCGAAATGCCCCCTGCAGCAACTCTACGATGTTTGTTTCTGCAGGCGGTTGACGTATGCGCAACGTCGTCTCTTGCCCGCGAAGTTTAAAACGTTTAAAATATCGCCTGATGCTCTTGATGATTTCTATTCGTATCCCCGGTGGTTGAATGTCGCCGTATGCTTTTTCTCCCAGCCCTCTCCCTCCGCCCTCTTGTATACCTAAAAAAGACAGATTCTTGTAAATAATGAGGATTTTACAAACAACGAATTTTTAAATTATTATGAGTACCTGATCAAGCAATTTCTTCATCAATCATGATTATTTATGATTGGTCAACCGTACGATATTTACCGTCATTATGCAAACTTTGAGCTCCCGTAGCTTGGGTTGGCTCAGTTGCGTTTATCGGCGCTGGTTCACCCCATAATCGCTGAATCAGCTCTTCGCCGTCGTCGTCGTTGTCGTTCTGTGCTTCTGAAGATCTTGGAGCCTGTTCTTCAGGTTCTACTGTTGCTTCATCATCTATGTTTTCCGTTAGAGCCGGTGTGCAGTACCGACACTCCCAGAGTTGATTTTCGTGGTACATGCAATTTTCTTCAACATCGCTTTGCTGTTCTTCCGCTCGCTGCACATCCCAGCCTTATTCTTCTTCTTCTTCTTCTTCTTCGCTATCTACAGGCCTCGTTAGACGCTGACGATCCGCTGCTGTAAGGTTTTAATTTATTAAATTATTTTTAAATATCCAGATACTATTATTATATTTGTATACTCACGCGCAAAGGGAATATCACGCGGAAAATTTACGAGTGCATATTGAATAATAGATTTGCCCTCTTCTTGGCGTGTGCTCTCAATGTTATCGGCTGCAGCTGTTGACTCTGTAAGTGGGACTTCAGGCCGTTGGTGCTCGGATTTATCGACCTCTGCTTCTTTACGTGAAGGCTCATGCTGCTGGTGATGCTGGGCCCCTGCAATATCGACTGTTGCCTCAATAAGGCCCTCACGCCGATACTGAAGTTCCGCGTTATTGGCCGACTCTATAAGTTCTTCTTCTTCTTCGCGAGATGTATCCATTAGCCACCGATACACTATAGACAAATAATTATTAATAAGTAAAAATCGACAAATGCATGATTTATACGCATTAGCAGCTGTCGTGTATCTGTCTCTTTCTTATGCATGGTAATGCGTATAGCTCTCTCTTATGCGCATTAGCAACAGCCGTGTATCTGCCTCTTTCTTATGCACTGTAATGCCTATGCTAATAACTGTACCTCGCGGAACCGCGAATTACCAATTGGTACAGTGATTGGCACTTTCGCGAGGTGAAAGACTAAATTATTTTGATGATACCGCCGTGATCGATTTTTCCCTAGATCCCCTCGTTCTCAAGTTAGAGGCCCAAAAGTAAGCGCCACGCCCTAATACACGAGACGCTATGTCCTAGTCACCCCACTCACGAATTATTTAATTATAAAAATTTAAACTTACCTCTAATTTCTTCGGCGATATCGCGGAAGCACGGTGATTCTTCGACACCTCGCCGTCGTAATTCGTTGAAAACCCATTTTAGCACTCGCTGGCCATTCAGCACACCCCTCTTGTAAGCTTTTGCAATGACTCGTACGGGAGCCCACCATACAACGAATTTCAAACGTCTTACAAGGCTATTTCCCGATAAATCGCGCAAATCTCTACACCATTGTTCGTTACAGCGACGTCGTAATTCTGCGCTGTGCAATTTTGTTAATTTTAATAAATCTAAAACACATCTACGAAGGGTCTCATCTGACATTTTTTCGATTAAGAATCGCTCTTTGCTTTCGAACCACAAGATAGTTGAATAAGAACTGATTAAATCTAAGGCATAGTTGAAGCCGCGAGAGTAGCTGGGAATGTGCTGATACTGCGTTTTCGGGAATCAATCCGCGAAATGACCCTGAGCGCTTTGAATCTCCCCAGTAACAAGCAAATATATGCATCGCATCATTAGTCTTTTCTTCGCTTCCGAACGAGACACTTCTTGTCACGCGTATAAAAAAATGTATTTAACATTGGCAAGAGGCGATATACCCGACGAATTCGTGTGTGAAGTGGTGAAGATAGTGTCTTTGCATATCGGGAATATGTGCGAGGCGTTCTTGCCATAATTTTTATAGTAATTGCAACAATCGCTGGAAATTGCTATGAAATGAACTAAGTCCCTGTGACTGTAGTTGCAATAATCGCTGGATTGGGGTTCGCGAATAACGCGCAGGCCTTCGGGGAATCCTAGTGTGTGTGTGTGTGTGCGTGTGTGCGTGCGTGCGTGCGTGCGTGCGTGCGTGCGTGCGTGCGTGCGTGCGTGCGTGCGTGCGTGCGTGCGTGCGTGCGTGCGTGCGTGCGTGCGTGCGTGCGTGCGTGCGTGCGTGCGTGCGTGCGTGCGTGCGTGCGTGCGTGCGTGCGTGCGTGCGTGCGTGCGTGCGTGCGTGCGTGCGTGCGTGCGTGCGTGCGTGCGTGCGTGCGTGCGTGCGTGCGTGCGTGCGTGCGTGCGTGCGTGCGTGCGTGCGTGCGTGCGTGCGTGCGTGCGTGCGTGCGTGCGTGCGTGCGTGCGTGCGTGCGTGCGTGCGTGCGTGCGTGCGTGCGTGCGTGCGTGCGTGCGTGCGTGCGTGCGTGCGTGCGTGCGTGCGTGCGTGCGTGCGTGCGTGCGTGCGTGCGTGCGTGCGTGCGTGCGTGCGTGCGTGCGTGCGTGCGTGCGTGCGTGCGTGCGTGCGTGCGTGCGTGCGTGCGTGCGTGCGTGCGTGCGTGCGTGCGTGCGTGCGTGCGTGCGTGCGTGCGTGCGTGCGTGCGTGCGTGCGTGCGTGCGTGCGTGCGTGCGTGCGTGCGTGCGTGCGTGCGTGCGTGCGTGCGTGCGTGCGTGCGTGCGTGCGTGCGTGCGTGCGTGCGTGCGTGCGTGCGTGCGTGCGTGCGTGCGTGCGTGCGTGCGTGCGTGCGTGCGTGCGTGCGTGCGTGCGTGCGTGCGTGCGTGCGTGCGTGCGTGCGTGCGTGCGTGCGTGCGTGCGTGCGTGCGTGCGTGCGTGCGTGCGTGCGTGCGTGCGTGCGTGCGTGCGTGCGTGCGTGCGTGCGTGCGTGCGTGCGTGCGTGCGTGCGTGCGTGCGTGCGAGCTCAAAACGGGACCGAAGTGGAGGGGATAGAAGTGGGGATAGGAGTGGGGGTCGCCATAGTGCACCACTTACTACTCCTATTAACTAATGAATAATAATAATAATAATAATGAAAAAATTAGCACAGACAGACAGCATCCGAAAAAGAAGATGACGACCCTGTGATTACTGCTGTTATAGAGGCAGCACGTGTTGTAAATGAGGCGGAACGACTACAGCATGGAGAAAATTGTAAGTATTCAAATCTTGAAAAAAAAACATTGTTCTAAATTTACATAATAATAATCATTCTGAAAAAATAGGGGGCGAGGAAGAAGAGGAGGAGGAGGAAATAGCAGGACCCTCAAGGTATGGTCCTGATGTATCAGAGAGTATGTGGGAATATGCGGAAAATCAGTTAATGATATATCCGTGGGGAACAATAATACCACCACCACCACCACCTCCAACACAAGAGGAACCAGAGCGGGGAATACAAGCTCATGCAGATCAAGCTCTAGGGGGAGCAAAGGGTTCACCACCTCCCCCACCATCACCACCACCGCAGGCAGATCAACCTCAGGAAGAGGGCTTGCCTCTAGATCAGTTTGCTCGGGAAGAGGAGGAGGAGGAGGCGGAGGAGGAGGAACAGAACCCGCCGAGGCAGTTACCCCCTCAAAGAGATGGTGATGCGTGGTTCGAGCATCTGCTGAGGGAAGATTCAGGTAAATTACTCTTTTAACCTATGTGTATGCGCCTTGTTACAAAAAAATAAGAGCGTCTGTTTTCTATCAGGATATTCGACAGCTGTCTCACGGTGAACATAGAATGAAGATGAACATCAGTGAAAATATTTTTACTTAAACTGATTCGTGATATGCAAAATTTGTTAATAAAAATGAATAAAATACAAAGGTGATTAATTCATCGTCCCTCATACTATTCTTTAGACATACAGTCGGGAGCAGGAAGACAGCGAGATACACGACCGTTTAACGACATACAACCACCAGGAAATCGCATCGAAATACTTCAGGACACCACACGCTACTTTAAGCGCTTCAAATTGAGTGGCCGAGAAACAACTATGCGCATCCGTAGTCCTCCATCCGGAACTAGCGCAATGAGTTGGATTGAAGGAGCGTTCAACGATCTTCTCACGCACATCACAAACTCGTGCGAGGGTGGGGATTATGTAGGCATATCATTCACTGCCAGTAATTTGACGCATGGTCCCGTCTGGCTTTCTTTCCGTCATGCTCGCGATTACGTATTCGAAGATATATGGGAACTCATAAGTAGCGTGGGTCAGAGCTCGGAATCTTTCAATATCGATGATGAATGCCATATAAAAACGTGAGTTGTCAAGGGTATTGAGGGTAGAGATTGCGTACAAAAAGAACAGTCATGTGTAGGGAGTGTAATCGAATTTTTTGGGGCGAAGAGTGTTTTGAGAGGCACCGTATCCGCAATTCGATAACGAAAATGCCGAGTGTTTGCGAATCTATCAAGTGCTGTCCCAACTGTTTTTGTACACTAAGACCGCTAATTTACAAAAAAAAAGGACGTGTGTGGTGTAGGTTACTGCAAAACATGTAATGACGACAAACCGTTTAATCATTTATGCTTCATGAGCCCACTCGTTCGGGAGAATGAAAAGAAAAAACTACTGTTCATATTTTATGATTTTGAAACACAACAGTGTACACCCTTGAAAGGTACCACGGATATATACGTACACGAGCCAAATCTCTGCGTGGCTCAGAGGGTTTGTACGGAGTGCAGCGATAAGGAATCCATAGAAGATCCTTGCGAATTCTGTGGCATACATGAGTTTGTATTCAAGCATAATCCTGTAGCTCAACTTGTACAGCTAGCGATGGAAAAAAATGAAATGTTTCGGCAAAAAATTTTAATTGCTCATAATGCAGGCGGTTTCGATGCGCAGTTCATTCTACGCTATCTTATCGACGAAAAAAAGACGCAGCTGCCGTCGTTGATAATGAACGGTACAAAAATTATTACCATGCGGTCAGGCAAACTTGTGTTTCTCGATAGTCTTCACTACTTTCATATGCCTCTGAGTAAATTACCAAAATCTTTCGGACTACCTACCATCGCAAAAGGTACTTTTCCGCACCTATTCAATAGACCAGAAAATCAGAATTATATCGGGGAACTACCGTCGATTGAATATTATTCCGCTGATCGTATGTCAACAGCTGAGCGCAATAGTGTATTCGAACCCTGGTACAACGATATGAAAAACACGAATTATGTATTCGATTTCCAGAAAGCAATCGTTTCCTACTGTAAGAACGATGTTACGATTTTGAGACAAGCCTGTATGGCTTTTCGGAAAATGTTCATTGACAATGGGAATGTTTGTCCATTCAAAGAGGGTACGACAATAGCCTCAGCCTGCTTTAGAATTTTCCGGAAAATTTTTGTCAAACGCAATGCTATTGGCATCATACCTAGAGGGGGCTACAGATGGGCCAACAATCAGTCAAAGAAAGCAGTTTCGTGGCTCGTATGGATGGAGCATTCTCTTGGTCAGCGAATCATTCACGCCGGTCGAACGCGCGAGTTCAAGCTACCTCAGAACTTGTTGGTAGATGGTTATTACGAAGATTCTGGTCAGACACATGTGTTGCAGTTTCATGGTTGTTACTGGCACGGTTGTCCGCGCTGCTTACCGATGAAGCGAGATCGCGAATACGGAGACGGTCTATCTATGAACGAACGTTACGAGAGAACGATAACGATAACTAATAAGATACGTAGTAGCGGCTACAATTTGACAGAAATTTGGGAGTGCGATTGGTGCGATGTGTGGTCGACGAGTTACGAAAAGCTGTATCGTGTGGTTACGTAGTGATACGCGTAGAAGAGATTTGGCAATACGAGATAACGCAGTATAATCGTGATACGCGCTCAGGTGGACATTTTACCGATTATATAAACACGTTTTAAAAAATTAAACAAGAATCCAGCGGATGGCCTACGGAGTGTTTGCACAATGAAGATGCGCAGCAACAATATATCGCGGATTTCGAGCATTCTGAAGGTGTCAAATTGGATAAGGGTGCAATAACGAAAAACAGCGGCTTGCGTCAAGTAGCTAAATTGTGTCTCAACTCTTTTTGGGGAAAGTTTGGACAGCGCGAAAATTTACCGCAAACCACCATTGTGTCGACGCGCGCGGAGCTCATGGAAATATTGACTAGCGCCGAGTACGAAATCACTGGTGTTCTACCTGTCAATCATAAAATATTGTATGTCAGTTATATAAAACATGACGACGCTGTTATACCATCGGGTATAGCGAGTTCTGTAATCGCTGCCTATACAACAGCGCAAGCTCGCTTGAAACTGTACAGTTACTTGGAATGCCTAGGACAACGCGCGCTGTACTGCGACGCCGATTCGGTTATTTACGTGACAAACAATAATCCTGCCGAGTATGAACCGCCGATAGGACAGCTCTTGGGAGATTTGACAGACGAATTAGAGCCGGGATGTTATATCAAATCGTTCATTTCCGGAGGTCCGAAATTTTACGCATTCAGAATGCATGCTGCTGACGGTACCGAAAGCGAAGTGTGCAAAGTTAAGGGAATAACGCTCAATTTTGCAAACCGTCAATTGATTAATTACGGTACGATACGTTCCTATATAGTTGACGACGACAAAGTAGAGCCAATTGAGATAAAATCTGACGCAATTCGGCGTACACCGTTGCACCATGTCGTCACACGGACAGAAGAAAAGAAATGTAAGCCGTCAAGCATCAAACGGCGACCTCATGGTCAATATGGCTCTCTCCCGTACGGTTATAAGTGTTCTTAAGTAGGCTTATCCATAAAAAAAATGTATATAGTGTAAAAAAATAAAAAGGACTTAGTCATAGAGAGTTTACTCATTCGACCAAATGAACACGCGGTGGAAACATCCCTGGACTTCGACGATCTGTGGCCCCACGGGCTGTGGTAAAACGTATTTTGTGAAAAAGTTTTTAAAGTATATAGCGTGTATGAACAGTGAGCCGTTTCAGAGAATTATTTTTTATTATTCCGAGTGGCAGTCAGCATACTCCGAGTACGGTACGACGATTGAATTTCACGAAGGCCTGCCGCAAAGTGCTGATTACGCGAATGATCCGCGATCTAAACTCATAATAATCGATGATTTAATGCGCGTAGCATCCAACAATAGTGTTATAGATCTTTTCACCAAAGGCAGTCACCACAAAAACCTCAGCGTTATTTTTATCACTCAAAACTTATTCCACCAAGGCCACGGACAACGAGATATTTCACTGAATGCTAACTATATAGTGGTGTTTAAAAATCCTCGTGATCGTACTCAAATTCAACACCTTGCGCGCCAGGTATATCCGGAAAACCCCAGATTTTTACAAGAGGCCTATCACGATGCAACGTCTAGACCGCATGGTTATCTGCTACTCGATTTGAAACAATCTATACCCGATAACTGCAGATTTCGCACTTGTATTTTTCCCGATGATCCGCATCATTTTGTGTATATTCCGCGCAAACAAATAAAAAACAGTCGCACACGGGACGAGCTTCCAGTGTTACGTTTGTAATGGGGAATAACGGATCGTCAGTCAGTCAGGAACAGCGTAACGCCATTTTGTATAAAGAAAAGAAATCGTCGACAGTTCGAAGCGCGTGCGCATGTGCCCTCAAGGTTCTTCGGAATAGTGTGCCACCTCGCGTACATACTTCAAAAAAAAAAGTAAAGACCTTCAACTATCACTATCAAAAGTTTGACAGTTCTACGCCTGTGATGGCACGCAGCGGTTCACCTCTCTGTAAGAAGCGCATTGCCATATTGCAAGTTCTACAACATCTCAACAAAGATCAGCGCGAGGCTGTTTTGCGCAAAGCCGACTCAGCTACGATACGGTGTATTTGTGAGTGCGCACTAAACATACTTCGCGGTAATGTACCGTTGAAGCCAGATCAGAAGAAGAAATTGCAGCGACATGCGCATGTTCTCCGGCGCTTGGCCGCAAAGAAAGGTTGTTGGAAAAGTAAGAAGCGCTACATTGTGCAGAGCGGCGGATTCTTGCCGCTCTTACTAGCACCCATATTGGGTACAGTTCTGTCAAATCTGATAGCCAAATAATAATGGAGCATGCAAGAAAAATGATACTTGGGCCCGAAGAAAATCTGTCTCAGCTGAGTGCTCAAAATCATCGGCAAGCAATTCTCAACGATGCTACGGTATCACCCGAGACACGAGCTATCGGTGCTACCTTGAGTCGCTTGGATTCGGAGATGAATGAAATTTTGAAGTCGAACGCCTACAAAGATGATAGGGAAAAGTGGTCTGCATATTTCGCTGTACTGCAACGCTATCTTCATTTTATCGACAGCGAGCGAGCTCAATAATACTTGACACCTGCGGCAAAAACTGAGCCGACCCCCATGCATATCTATGAAAAGAAGAACTCAACGCATATGCATGATTCTGTCATAATCGAGAGCATACCAGTAAAATTTCGCACAAAGGCGAAACTTCTATTGCGCCGCCTGCACGAGGTACCCGAACCGCATTTTTCTTGGGACTCTGCGGGCGTTGTCTCTATTAGTGGCAAGCCCATCAAAGAGTCGAATATTGTTGATCTTGTGAACGATGCCATGCGAGAGAGAAAAGCCGTAAAGCCTGCGGGACGAAAAGCGTTTGCCCGATTTTTGCGAGAGATACAGGCACCGCGGGAATTTGTTGGAAATGAGGAATTGTGGGCTGAAACACGAGCCAATTCAACACTGCAGCCTATCGACAGCGGTGACGGCAGCAGGAGTGCCACTTACGGTGAGGGCAATAACGAGGAAGACAAAGAAGAAGAAGACGTCAGTGATATAGAAACGGAATTCTACAGCGATGCATATCAATCTGGTCGCAGCGGTCCAGGCAGTGACAGCAGCAGCAGACCTAGTCCCGCTCGTAAATCAAAGGGCCGTATACAAAGTGGAGGATCTGGTTATAATAAGAAGAAGATTACACGTGTAACCTGGGCAAATCTTAAATTATGAAAACATTGGAAAAAGTGTACTTTGATCCGGCCCATCCTGTATCGTTTTCGGGAGCTACTAATTTACTACGATTGGCGCGCAATAAAAAAATTAGTGATGATAAAACACTACGATGGTTGGAAACTCAGGAAACTTTTACCAAACACAAACCTGTGAGACAGCGGTTTCCACGACGTTTCTACAACGTGTGAAATATTGATGATGTTTGGGAGGCTGATCTCGTAGATCTACGCTCACTCAAGGACTACAATGACGGTTTTGTCTATCTTCTCGTAGAGATCGATGTTCTCAGTAAATACGCTTGGGTTGAACCCCTGCGAGATAAGACGGCTTCATCCATGGCTAAAGCGTTTGCACGCATATTAACACAAAGCAAAGGAAGATCACCGATTTGTCTTCAATCGGATAGAGGTAAAGAATTCATTGGTGCGGCATTTCAAGCTCTACTGAAGAAGAAGAATATTCTATTTCGAGTTGCGAGAAATCCCGATATAAAAGCCTCTATCGCAGAAAGATTCAATAGAACATTGACGGAAAGGATGTGGCGCTATTTCACATATTCTAGACAAAAGCGATACATTGACGTTTTACAGAATATTGTTTCGGCATACAATCATACGACGCATAGTAGCATAAAAATGGCTCCTAGAGATGTAACACTTGTTACAGCCGCTAGGGCGCGATCTAATCTACTAAAGCGCTGTGATAAAAAGCCTGAGCATGATAAGCCTCCTAAATATCGAATAGGAGATATCGTACGTATTAGTAGCGCAAAAGCAGCCTTTGCAAAAGGTTACGAAAGTGGTTGGAGTAGTGAAGTCTTCAAAATACATCGTATATCGGATAGCTGTTGGCCTACAGTATACGTCTTACGCGATCTTCAAAACGAGGATATCGACGGCATCTTTTACGAGGCTGAATTGTCGCGAGTGCAGGAAGTTATTCAAACGAAAAAGCGTAAGACAAAAAAATCATTGGAATGAAAGACGAGTTTTATATTGTATTACCTAGTAATAGTAGCATGGCATATTATCCCGATAACACAACAACACGCTACACTACTCACTTGCCGCAGTACGTGACTTTGCATGGTAATTGGGCCGTTAGCTGAAACACATATACCTATGACCATTTTACACGTCCCTCCTGAGGGAGAACGGAACTTTATCAGTGTAGTCACGAATGCTGTGACACCTGCTTCTGGCGCAGACACAGTTTTTAAAGAAGACCGTGATTGTGTACCGTCGGGAATCTACCAAAATATAGATTCGCTACTCGAAGCTGTTAACGAAGTTTCGTGTGTCAAAGGGCACTTAAGATTTCATTGTGGGATTAACAGTTACGTTACGACAGAGACTATTTGCCATAAGTGTACGGGTCTAGAACACGCATTCTTATTTTCGTCTGAATTAAATAAAATTTTAGGTTACACGCATAGTCAGGCCGTTGTAGTCCAAAATGGCACTACGTACACTGCTCGAAGGCCAGCAAGCCTCACCAACGGTGTCCCAAATATGTTTTTCGTTTATACCGATATCTGTGAACCTTATATAACAGGTGATGTCCATACACCTCTGCTTTGAGTCGTACCATCAGCAGCCGCTGACAATTCTAATTTTGGGGCCATGAAAATTAGAAGTTTTTCACCACAGCGGTATGTACTTCTATTGCGCACTAACTTTCAAACTATAATTATTGATATAAGGGACGAATTCGGTGAGCCAATCCCATTTGAGTACGGGACTTTGACGGTGACGCTACACTTCAAACGTACAGATTAATAGAATGGACATCTACAGTGATTACTTTGATACACAGACAGGGGGTGGTGCATGGACAGGCCACGGTGGTATTAGCAATGTATACGTAGGATCACCAAATCAGCGTGGACACGGTATCGGCAGTTTTCTTGGTGGTCTGTTCAGACGTATTATACCTCTCTTAAAACAGGGGGCACGAACCGTCGGTAAAGAGGCACTACATGCAGGTGTTAATGTAGCTAGTGATGTATTGGATTCCGGTATGCATCCACGAGAAGCTTTTAAAACGCGCCTGCGCGAATCAGGTCAAAATCTAAAACGAAAGGCAGAGGAAAAAATTGATACTCTTATGAAAGGTTCTGGGTATGAAGGGGCTAAACTTAGTAGTTGGACGTATTCTACTGGTGGACGCGCGTCTCATCGCATCGGGTCGAAAAAAAAAACGAAAGAAATCGACAGTGAGGAGAAAACATTCGAGAAAAGTGAATAAGAAGAAGAAGAAGTCTGTGCCACGAAAATTGGGAGTCGGTATAGAGAAAAAAAAGAGGAAGAAGGTGAGGTCCGTGGCTGATATTTTTGCCTAGAAAAAAAATGGCTTTCCTGCATGCTCACTCGTGCGAATGTATGAAGTCGGAACTTGAGCTATTTACGTTGCCCCCGACTCAAACGACGATTGAGGGAACGCAATGGGTATACTATAAGCCAATTTCATCACTGACCGATGATCCGCCTATCGAGTTTGTGGTGCCTGGCCACGGAGATGAGTACATTGACTTAGCCCATACTATGTTGAGTTTGCGTGTTGAAATACCAAAGACATCCACAAAAGATGAGCAGGTTAAAGAGGGTCCTATCAATAACCTATTACATTCGATGTTCAACCAGGTTGATGGATACTTGAACCAGAAACTTGTATCGCCTCCTAACAACGCTTATGCGTATAGGGCTTATATTGAAACACTTTTGAATTATGGACAAGGCGCAAAGACCTCTCATCTTACGAGTGTTCTATGGTACTCAGACACGGCTGGTAAAATGGATGACTTGAATGATGGCAACACAGGGCTTAAATCTCGCAGTACTTTTCTAAACGATGGCAAAACAGTCGATCTTCTTGGGCATCTTCATTGCGATATTTTTAATCAGGACAGATTTTTGCTGAATGGTGTTGAAATGCGATTGCGCGTCGTGTGTACCAGTGACGCATTTTGCCTCATGACCACTTCGAAAAATAGCAAGATCCGTATTATTGAAGCATCGCTTCTTGTGCGCCGTACCAGGATAGCTCCCGGAATACTGTTGGCTCACGCAAGAGCTCTGTCTAAAGTTACAGCCAAATATCCCTTAACGCGAGTGGAGGTTAAAGCCATATCAATGCATGCTGGTGTACATGCGGACACTTTGGATAATGTGTGACGTGGTTTTTCTGCCGCGTCACAAAAATGTTAAGGTTATTGACTGGTGTACGGACTGTCGCGATGAGCGGCGTTCTTGCTCTCGGGGAGAGTCCCTTCAAGGCATTCGGACAGAGTTAGGTTAGGAATCTTAGAGCGCATAATTAATTTTCCCCGATTTATTTTATTCCATGACAACAATTGCTCCTGAGCGCACGACGATCGTTACGGCCACTACCATCGCATCGCACGAGCAAACAGCGTCGACACGTTACCCGGGATCTCGAGTGCCGACGTCAGAGGAGGCTGCATCAGCGCGGCAGACTCCCTTCCGCCATCGTCGAGATCTCGTCGGCGGCAAAGAGTATCGCTGGAGAAGGAAAAAACACCTCCCGAGGCCTCACCCTGTGCCGAAGCACAGAATGAACCCTCTGCGCCCTCGTCCGTCGCTGGATCGTCGATGCATCGCTCCCGCGAGAGCTCGAGGAGCTCTCGACTCGCCGTCCCGATAAGGAAGGACGTGGCTCCCGGATAGATCCGTGCACATCGTCACCTCGAGAATATCGACTTCTCCCTGATTCGCGATTTGGGATCCCGGTTCGGAGAAATTCGCGGGATTTCCACTACGGCAACATTCCAAGGGGACGGCGCGTTTTGCGTGCGGGGCTCGCGTTCCGATTTGTTCGGGGAAAATTCGTTTGCACGACCGTTAGTTTACAGTAGGAGCCTTGAAGGGTTTTCCCGCGTTTGATCTTTTGACTATTTAGTACCTTTCTTTTTTTATATTCCGACTATCGTAATCCGATTGTTCTCTATTTTATTTCGCTGAGTTCTTTTCTCTCTTTTATTTCTCAACTTCGCTTCAACATCCGCGAGAGAGTCCGCTAAGTTAAGTTTTCGCGTAACGGTCGATCGCAAGGGCGGTTCGACCTTCGATTTCGCGTCGCGGCGTTCTCACGTCGCGTTCGCGCGCTCTCGATCGCTCTCGACGCGGGTCGAGCGATATTGCGCGGGATCGCTGTAGTTTCTTTTGGCGTGCAGTTAAACGCACGGGAACTGTCAGATATTATTCTTTTTTGTATTTAACCGCTTTTATTAAACGGGACGAGAATTAACGCTCTCGAGACAGTACCGAGGGCACGAGAGTTAATGTAACGGTCATTGGCGGGAGGCGGTACATTTGTCGCGTCACGACTCCGCTCCCGATATCATTTGTTTGAATAAAGAAATTATTATTGGTGTTCCGAGATTGAATCTGTTCTTCCGCTCGCGAGAGCGACTCGAACCACTCCCCTCTACCATCTTCCCGGGCTGTAGCTAGCCGAGCAGCACATCAAGGGAATTGTCGTATCGTGAAATAAATTTGCCGCGAGGATCTCGGATTCTTGCGGCTGGCGCCCTTATGATACGACACTCGTTACAGCTTTTGTAATCGTAGCGGGTTCTCGGGGTAAACGGTTACAAATGTTATACTTGGTCAATTGCCCAAGCGCATAATTATCGGCTTCGTGAATAATAAAGCCTTCAATGGCGACCGCACACTAAACCCATTTAATTTTCAAAATTATGAGATCAACTATCTCTCTTTATACGCTGACGGCGTTCAGATACCCTCGAAAGCTCTACAACCGGACTTTACCGATACCTCTCTGTATGTAGATGCTTATCATACGTTGTTCTCAGGCACGGGCATTCATTTCCTCAATGAAGGAAACTGTATATCACGCTCAGCTTATCCGTGGGGGTACTGTCTTTTCGCATTTGACCTTACACCTGACCTTTCGGCAAACAATAACAGTCATTGGAATTTGGTGAAACACGGTAGCGTTAGAATAGAAGTACGATTTAAGGAATTTTTAACTTCAACAGTTAACTGCATCGTATATGCTGAGTATGATAATGTATTGGAAATTGACTCATCCCGTCAAGTTATTGTAGATTTCAGCGTCTAAGCTATGCTGCGCGCTGATTCCTCAGTTAACATTGAGAGCTCGAAGCATCAAGATGTCGCGTGACTCCATGAGTGTTGTAATTGATATACAAGGCGTTAAAGATAAATTTAATAACTTTTTGCCTAAAGAAGTTGCAATTGTTTCAGTGACGAGAGGTTACATCGGATACTGGCTTGTAAAACCACCCTACGCGTATATAAATTTACCCCCTGATATAAAACGGCAAAATGCATGGCTCAAAAGTCATTGCCACGGCGTAGCATGGCCCGAGGGTGACACGACTCTAGAAGCTATCGAAAATATTCTGAAGAAAACGGCTGAACAAGCTGATAGAATATTTACCAGAGGCGCTATCAAAACATCGTACTTGACAAGTCTCACAAGCTGTTTTATTGTAAACCTGGAAGAAGAAGATAACGAGCATCCCACCTCGTTCCATAAACTTGATGGTGGTCACGGTACTCGTTGCATACATCATAGCTTGCTGCATGCAAGACCCTCGTACAACTGTGCTCTGGACTACGCTACAAGAATCAAAGAGTGGCTCTGTCATGAAGATCGCTTTGTCTATTTATGAGAATATAGGACTACAGGTTCCATAGCCCTGTCGGAGCCCGAGAACGTGAAGAAGAAGAATGAAGACTGCGACGAAACGGGCTGATAACAATTATGAATAGCCTTCAAATTCTTCATTGTCTTCGCGGTATAGAAAATCATAAAACTGGAGTGTACCCTGCAGATCGCATCCCAAAGGTGTTGACGAAACCGGTAGCGATTGTCGTTAATACAGATCGACACAAACTCCCCGGAACCCATTGGGTCGCCATGTACGTCGATCGAAGTGGACATGGATGGTTCTTCGATAGCCTCGGACTCGCACCAATCATACCGAACCATCTCATACGCCTCCGAAGAAACTGTCGACTCTTCCAATACAACACTACCCAGCTTCAAGGAGCTAGTTCACAATGCTGTGGACATTATTGTGTCATGTTTCTTCATTATATGTGTACTGGACTTGGTATTCATAAGTTTAAAAGTGTATTTTCAAATAATTTGGAGCGGAACGATAAAATAGTTTACGACTATTACAAGGCGTATATTAATAAAAAAAAAACATAAATTAATAGCTCTTGGCAATAACGCTGGTGCTACCGTAGGTGGCAGTTACAATAAGAAAAATAGTGGTTTTAGTAATAGATATTTACACTGCATACAGAGCTGCTGTTCTCGGAAACGTTGTCTCTAAATATTATAAATTTATTCAATAAAAAATAACATATAAAAAGAACACATCGAATTCCTTGTCTTAATCAGTCTTTCTCGCGAATAATGCTGAGGTTAGCATGAGTCACTGGGGGGTAGCAGCAAGTATAAGCGTGCTGTAATTCTATACGTATCACCTTGAAAGACACGTGCATCTGTATTAATCATCACCGCCATGTTCTTCAAAAAGTCGGGTTCAGCAAATATTATATTTCACGTGAAGCTGAGATTTGCATGAGTCGCGAGTACTGCTGCAATAGCAAAGAGGCCTCATACGGTGATATCATTTCTTCTCAAAATGGTTGTGGAGGGGGCGTCAAATAATAATCTCGTCAGTTGTCATTGTTCTCATCAGTCGTTCTCCGGTCGCGCTACCAACATCAAGTCCATTCAGAGAAAACAGCGCGAATTAAAAAAACGAATAGAAAGACACTTGCAAAATATCAGTGCTATTAAAGAGTTAATACATTCAAGAACTGAACTTTGTCTTCTAACACGCTCATTAAAACACCTCAAAATCTGAAATGGATTTCTCGCGAATCAACAGAGTAGGAAGATTGGCGGAGTTTCTGCCTGTGAAGAAGCTACGTGAGTTGAATGTTGATAAAGACTACAAAATCACGAATATCAGATATGCCAATACTTAATGGGGTCCAAGAATCACCATCGATGTGGAGAATGAGTTTACGTGCTTTCTACCATATCGCTTCGTCAAAGCTTTCGACGAAGACGCAGAGATGTTTCGACAAATGGAGGCATCGGCTCAAAATAGCGCATTGTTCATGCGCTATCTTGGGACGGAATATAATAACGTCGAGTTCAAAGCAGCGCCTCAGTGATTAGTGCGGCAAAACCCATTCGGAGTGACACACCTATTTTTTTCGAGAGTTGCATTATGGATGTTACTGGCTACACCGAAGTGGAGGGGATAAGAACGGAAGCATTTCGGGCCAGAATATAATAACATCGAGTTCAAAGCAACGCTTCAGTGCTGCTGTAAAACCCATTCGGAGCGGCACACCTTTTTTTTTTTGGGAGTAGCATTATGGCCGGTACTGGCTACGATATCGTGTTTGATATTCAAAGTTTTAAAGACAAGCACAATAAATTTCTACCGAAAGAAGTAGCAGTCGGAGCAGTGCATAAATTACGTCATAGAGCATTATGGGTTGTCGCACCACCTTACGATATTAGTGAGTTACCACCACAAGTACGTGCGGAAAATGATTGGTTAACTGCCAATTATCATGGGATAATTGGTTGGTCCAAGGATGGTATTACTATTGAAGAACTGTGCGATGAGCTCTACGGAACTGCGGAAGGTACTGGTGATGACGCAATTCTTTACGCCAGAGGACGTGATGCTGTACATTTTTTGGAAGAAGCTACTGGTCGAAAAATTGAAAATTTGGGCAACAATGAAGATCTACCATTGAGGATTGATCCTTCACCGTCAACAACAGTGTGTTCGTGGCATGGTCAGCATGATGGTGAAGAGAATATTATCTATAATTGTGCTCTCGTCAATGTAAAAAAACTCCAGTATTTTCTTAACCCCTTTCCCCTTGATAGAATGTGGAAAGATATCGTTGGTTTTCCGGAGCGTTAACGTTACCGTTAACGACAACGAAAAGAATATTATTTATATTATTATTATCTTTGTCCCTTTCCCCTTGATAGAATGCGGAAAGATGTAGTCGATAAGAAATGATTATATTATTTGGGTATTGTTACGATAAGAAATGATTATATTATTTGGGCATTGTGAAGAATAATAATATGTAATGTACATAAATAAAATATGTGATATGTGAAAAAAAAAAAAAATGGTGCGCTATGGCCATCTCCGCTGAAGCCTACCCCCCACTCTTACCCCCACCACTTCAAACCGAGCTCAAAACGGGACTGAAGTGGTGGAGGTAGGAGGGGGAAGGCCATCTATCCCCACCCTTCCACCCCGCTACTTTTTGAAAAAAAGTGGAGGGGGTGGTAGTGGGGATAGGAGTGGGGGGCGCCATAGCGCACTGTATACTACTGATGTTAACAATCCTCGGAAAAATAATCTCGTTTCCCTTCCTTCCTTCCTTCCTTGAAAAATAGAGATATTCCCCTCGGAAACGGTACCGCGAATAATCCTTCCTCGGGAGTACACGAGAGAGAGCGGAGCACACGTGCTTTCGGCACCACAATTATTTCGAGAGTCCTTGAGAAATTTTCGTTACTCGAGCGCGAGGCTTCTCTCTCTCTCCCCACCCCTTACAATTTAGTCTAAGGTGTCCGGTACCTGGCGCCTCGTTATCTCTCGCTACGCTACACGCAACTATTCGCGAGCGCGAGGATTCGAATAAAGATGACCACCAATTCGTTGCGCGCTCGCACATCGTCGAGTTGTCGTGAAGAGGCCCATGGATACCGGTACCGGAAGATGCAATTGTCCAGCTACGACTTACTATCCTGCGCCCAATATAATGCCGAAGGAGAAATTCGGTACAACCCGCCAAGCTGCGACTTACTATCCTGCGGCCAGGGCGGTCGGTACCGTTAACGTTCGTCGAATGACTATCCTCTCGCCTTCGGCTCAGCTTCCTCCGTTTCTCGCGACCAAAAAAATAAATAAAGAAAAATCCTAGGCATTAATAATAATTCGTTTCGCTCAAAAATCCTCCTCGAAATTGCCTGGGACTCCCGATTGGCGAAGCACGTCGCTCCGACAACCCTCTCGTGCACTCCTTTTGTGACGCCAAAAAAAAACGCGTCACAATATATATATACACACGTCGATATACATGCGTATATGTCTGTAAATGTAATCAAAATATCCACTTACTCATTATAGGGGATGGTTCACGTCCCATAATCGCGTCGACTTCCATGTCAAGGAGTGCCTCCGCCTCTGGTGCTTCCTCGTGTTCCTCCATCGGCTCGTCAAAACGGATCAGCGTCTCGGCGGTTGATAACGTATCATGACGATCGCCCTCATCGTCACTATCGTCACATCGTCGACGACAGAATGCCCACTATCGTCATCATCATCCTCGCCGTCGCCATATGCTTCGGCATCGGTATCGTCGCGCTCATCCGCCGATGTACGGAGAAGCGTCTCGGCGGTAGAGTTTGTTTAACACCGTTCGTTGACTTCCGCACAGTCGTCGCGTACTTCTTCCACACAGATATCACGGTTGTCGTTGCCGTCGGAGTCGTCGCCGTTTTCGTCGTCCTCTTCGCGGTCTGCGCCGTCGTCTTCGTCATCCTCCTCGTTGTCCTCGCCGACGTCTTCGGCGTCCACGTTGCTGTTGCCGTCGCTATCGTCCTCGTCGTTGTCTTCGTTGCTGCCGCCGTCGCTATCGTCCGCGTCGTTGTCCTCGTTGCTACAGCCGTCGCTATCGTCCTCGTCGTTGTCTTCGCTGTTGTCCTCGGTGTCATCAGGCGCATCGCTGGTCTCATCGTCGTCGTTGTCGTTGCCGTCCTCATCGCTTTCGGTATCCGACGCCAACATGTCGAGACCGCATTGAGCGTTCTCGCGGCTATTGACGAGATCGCGGACGACATGTAGATGCCCGCTGTTACGCTCTTCAACGACACTCACCGCAATCACGATCGCATCGAGCAAATCGTTAAACGCATGATAGTTGTGCAGCCTGCCAATGACCCTCACCGGCAATTGTCTCAGAATAGAGCGAAATTCTCGTTGAACCTGCTGCACATAACGTTGAGCCGTTTAGCCCAAGGTGCCGTACAGCGTCTCGCAATCACAGCACTCCGGAAACGCGCAAAACCAACGGCTTTCTGCACAGCCTTGACGAGAACGCGAGCACGGTACGGTTCCATTTTTTTTTTAAGTTTGTTGAAAAATGAAAATACACATTTTTTATAGTCATTGGAACACGTTACAATATATATATATATTGTAACGCGTTTTTTTTGGCGCGTTACAAGAATTGCGTCATCGGCGGATCTGGTCCCGTCGAGCACACGTTGTCCCCACCGACAGAGTCCCCAAGCGATCTCAAGGGTTCAGAATTTAAGAAAGCGAGTAAAATTATTAATTT
The DNA here is from genome assembly GCA_963971235.1 of Cryptus armator. Taxonomy (NCBI): domain Eukaryota; kingdom Metazoa; phylum Arthropoda; class Insecta; order Hymenoptera; family Ichneumonidae; genus Cryptus; species Cryptus armator. The sequence goes on along the minus strand of CAXARG010000242.1, from coordinate 4,286,744 downwards.
CGTTGTTTTCCGATTTATTTATCGTTCACGAGCATACGAGGCGATCTTCATTGGCGAGAGATCTACGCTTAGCGTCGCTATTTTCGAGACGAATTGAACAGAAGTATCGTTCTGGCTAACGGTACCGCTACGAGGTCATCACATCTTCTCTCATCTTCAACAACACCAAAAATCATCGCTCTGGGCGCACCGACAATGGAGAAGTCGCAGCTTAGCGATGTCAGCATCGTCTCAACGATGTCTGCACCCCGAGACCAACGTCTACGAAGATTCTTCAAGCGAAACGTCGTGCGATAGTTCGAACGGGACGTCAGCGCCGTCTTCGTTCGAATATTAATTTCGCGCGAGCGATAGTTCGCGATAATCGTAGGGCGTCGCCAGGTACCGGGGCACCGAAAATATTAGCAAAGGGAGGGGAGAGCGAAACAGCGAGACAAATTAGCATAGATCACTCAAGGACTCTCGTCGTATCTTATGTGGTGTGAGGACGTGTGCTCGAGTGATCAAGATGGCCGAAGGACAACGCTGCGCGAAAGGGTGTATCACCTCGGCACCGGACCGATCGCGGCTCGGGAATTATCGACGGGTTGGAGGGTTGGCACAATTCCGATAATTCCTTATCGTAACATCTATCTCTCGCCGGTAAGGCTGCCGTCTTTTCCTCGGACGCGTTAATTTATTATTTTATATTCGATTTCTTATTTTTGAGTGTCCGCGCGCACTTTACGCGATGCCGGTTCTCGTCCCAGGCAAATTGGAAAAGCTTCTCTCGGTGACGCGTGGAACTCGTCAAGGGGGAAGTTAGCCTGCGATAGTAGGACGGCCCGTCTCGTATTTTCTTGCATTATTATTTTGTCGTAAATATTTTTGAATTTGAGATCGTTTGGTAAAGAAAAGTAGCTAGTAAGAATTTAATTTACGCCAGAGATCCAGTCAGATAAGTAAGGCGAGCATTGCCGGGGCTCGGACGTGCGGGAGTTAATCGTAGGCGTGCTTCGACGGCTTTGGCTGTTCGAACTCGCCGTGCGAACTCGAAAAATTAAACAAGTCCTCTGCCCGCCTCGCGCCGAGTGATCACGCGGCATAGTTGGGTTTTTAGCATTTTTCCGACACGTCTTTCGGTACTGTCGAATGCGAGATGTACGTCGAGCCGCGAAATTAGTAGGGACTATTATTTTTGTAATTGTTATTAATTTTTCGTCGAGAAAATTCAAGCCTGCGAACTGAGTAACCGGTGAGAATTTTAGTAGGGAAATTTTTATTGTTGTGTCGAGTCACCCCGGGTACCGTCCCGGAGGAAAATTACGTGTGATTTTAATTTTCTTTGAATAAATTTATTGCTTTGATTCTCCCTAAATGTTGCTGAGAGTTAATTGTTTTAATTGTTTGTGGTTGTACCCCTTCTATAAATCACCAAGTCAACGAACCGCCCCTCTACCCTTGTGAGCTGCAGCTAGTCGACTGTTATCAATTTCGTTATTTTCGTAAACTTTGGAAAATCCGATCGCGTCGAGCTCGAAGCTCGGCTGGCGCCCTTAAAAATAAGTAAGCGATCGAGACGAATTTTTTGTGGCCAACGGGGTACCGGTTGTGTTTTATTAAAATTTTGAAATTTTATTTTATGAGTTTGAGGGTGCCACTCTTTGGAAATTTCGGTCACAATATATATATATATATATATATGAATAGAGGTTCCCCGGGCTCGCGCGCTTCGCGCGCTCGCATTCCTTTTATCAACATTATGAAAATATCTCATCACCGCCGCAGCTTTTCACCAACCGGCGCCGCCACCGTTTTTTTTTTGTATTTTTACTTAGACAGTCCCCTCTAAAGGTACTTAGAATATTTTGGCCTTCCCCTCCCACGCCCCTCCCCCCCGAAAAATATTCTAAGTCCCTCTAAGAAGGACTTAGAATGTGTTTCCCCGGGCCTGCGCGCTCGCTCGTCAATTGTAGAATATTTTGAGTTAAGGCCCATTTGGGGAATATTTTTGCGACAGAGAGAAAAATATTCTAAGTCCCCCTTAGAGGGACTTTGTTACGTGATAACGCCGGTAACTTCGACGCGATAGCCAGAGGGGAGGGTTAGGAGGTTGCAAAATAAGCAAAGCGAAGCACAATTTAATAATAAAAATAAGAACGGTAGCGTTTATTTAGAAAAGGCGAAAGAAGCGATGAAAAAGCAGCAGCAAGAGTAAATGCGCGAGAGAAAGCCGAGACGCGTGCTTGCGAAGCGGCAGTTAGCGAGACTCTGTCTTTCGGCGGCCAGTGACCCGAGCGGAGAGGGGGAACCGAGAGTCCGAGGTCCCAGAGGACGCGACGAATCCTCTCTTCGCCACGATCGCGACGTTGTCGCGAACAGACAGAATATTTTTCCCGGTATATGAGGCCCCTTCGATCGAAAATATTCTAAGTCCCCCTTAGAGGGACTTCGAATATTTTTCTCTCCCCTCCCCCACCGCCCGAAAATTATTCTAAGTCCCCCTTAGAGGGACTAAAAATATCCCGAAAATATCGAAAATATTCGGGAATGTTTTCCCCGAAAATATTCCCGATATTTTCCGATATTTTTTTTTTTTTCTTCCCGGAATATTTGTCGGGGTCGAAAATATTCTAAGTCCCTCTAAGGGAGACTTCGGGGGGGGGGGTCGAAGGAGCCTCATATACCGGGTGTCTCATAAGTAGGTATCGATTCCTGACACGGCGGCGACAGCGGCGGTAATTTTATATATATAGAGATATATATATAAAACCTTAAAACCGCAAGAAACGTATGTAAATACACGTCACGTAACACGAGAATATAACGGATTCACGAATCAGCAAATTGTTTGAAGCTTCACGAATGACTTCTCGACAGAGAATTGTCAAAGATTTGTCTTTCCGAAGCTTTTATAGTTTTTCGCCTACACCACTACAATATCCCGCCTTTGAAAATGCGGGAAAACGGACGACGTAACAACGTCTCTGGTAAACATTACCATGATTTTGGTGGACATTGTTCTCATTGCCTTAAGCCGGCTTATTTTTTCACCTTTTTTCGGTGTCTCAAGACATTGCGCACCGATGGTGAAAATATAGGGCTACCCGCGGCGTAGTATTGCGCTAAAATACGCCGCTCATCTTATACATAAAAACAATACTATCTGCAACTTGTCGCACTGCCGAAAAGCCATTGAATAGTCACCTCGAGGACGGTTCGGATTGTTTTTGCCGACACTATAAGTAATAAAACGAAAAAAATTCGGTTCCTCGAAACTCCACTCGAAGCGTTGTGCAGGAACCTAACAGTCATAAAAATACCGATCTACAGATAACCGTTTACCACCGACGCCCTTTGGAAATAGATCTGGATCTATAGACCGTTGCAATACACAGAGTCTGCGTCTATTGTATCTCACTGTCAAAACAATATCGACGTAACAATTGGACATGCTCTTCGAAGCTAAAATCCTTTTCATCAAACTAAACAGTACGGAAACCCGTGACAAATATCGGCTCATCTCAAAGACGCTGCACATTTTTTTAATTTTACGACTTAGAAATTTTAACGGCTGACCTAGATTGATTTTATGACCATGACAGTACGCTACAGAAATCCATAAATTTCAAGTGTAAGGGCAACATGTATTTCGTGTTGTGACCGTCAACTCTTACTATTTTTATGACTTTTCACGGACCGCGGATCTCCAACTGTGAGGTCCAGCGATCGATATCTCCGATCTCCGGGATACCAGATTTATAGCTCCGGCGTTTCTTTGCACTCAAAGATCGATATCTTTTCTTTATGTATATCGGTTTTTCTTTCCCATACGCAAGTGTTTTCTTTGTGGCATATGCGTCATGATCTTACAACCGGTTCTCCCCTCTCCCAGAGCATATGAAATCTACAGAGATACTAGCGCCGTGGCGCCCCAGGATCACATATAACCAACGCGATACACCAAACAGCGGCAGTCCGGCCCGTGAGGTCATTAAAGAGATTTGAGTTTAAGCTTTCGAGTTTCTTCTCGTTCATTTTTTGCTAGTCTCAGTGTATTCGTGGGCCATTGTTTAAGATGAGTCAAGCTAGTAGTATTGAAGATCTTCGGAGCAACGATTTACAACCTTCAGCCATGGAACTCGGATTGACAGAAGACGACAAAACGCGGCTCGAATCGCCACTGATTGTCTGTACAACATATACTCTCAACCAATCCGACACAAAAAAAGTGAGCATTGGACTGCAACTACACGCCCATGGAAGTATACAGCCTATCGTAAAACTTCAGAACAATAGCACGGCCGGTGGTATTGTCTTTGAATCGGAGGTTTGGAACTTGCTGCAAACTCATCTACCGACCATTTCGAAGTACTTTGACGGTAGTCAAAAGATGGCCTGGGGATCGGGTTGGCGCACCCCATCATCCATACGTGTCGGTGACTGTGAAATCGTGGTTACAACAAGTTTCGGTTCAAAATCCGTCGCGTTTGACCGTCGCGTTCAAGAAAACCCCGCGGAGAAGGACGACGACGAGGGATTAGGAACACCAACAAAGAAACGTAGAAAGTATTCACCGGCCGTTGTGATGCAAAATACATTGTTTGACGGGCTTATCGGGTTGATGGTATGCACGGACGAACGTTTCAGACGTCTGCAGCGAAACGTCACACATGTTCAGAAGTGTCTCGACGTACTTTGTGCCGAATTACTGATGTATATCCCGCCGATGGAGATGCCAGAAAAGATAGACAGTTCACGTGTCAAAGATTTGATAAAAAATAATTTCAAGTTATTGAAAGAAGCTGTTAAACGCCGATTGGACCCGTCGGTTATCGAGCTCACGTTTGGCATTGTATTCGGTGAACTGACGGTGCTGGGTATCCCTTTCATGATGCGATGAAAAAATACCTTATGAAGAATAAGAAAAGTGCGAATCAATAGTCGCGTAATCGTATACATATCCTTTTACTGTTTTGGATATGCTATTAACAGACATCAGACCATGCGTATAATCATATGTACCAGTAACTCTACCGATTGGTAGTCAATTTCGTCGATCCAGTATTATTAATTATACCGATTCTCATTGTATTCATTATTATAAGTAGATTTAAGATTATTTCTCGTCGGTCTTCACTTTGCGTCACTTGCCCTTACTTATATGATAACCATGTATGAATAAGTATTTTATGTTTCGTTAACCGTACATTGTAAACTTTCGTTAGTCTGGGAGGATGAGACATGGGAGGGGATGGATTGTTCAGAACGTCTAGGCTACTGAATAATAATTCGATATACTTAAATTGCCGATTTATTTTTACCTGCCTCGAATTACCATCATAAGGATCCAACTGAAACCCATTTTAGCGACTGCAGAATATTTTCGTATTAAAAAGAAGTAGGTAACTCTTAGAGGGCGTCTTGGAAAAATTCTTCGACCAACCAGAACATCGGAAAAATCGATCGTCCAATCGATATTAAGTGAATGCTTGGAATAATACTAGTACAGAAAAGGCGATGGGAATTTATAGAGGGCGCCATGGAAAATCATTCGGCCAATAAGAGCTCGGGGAATTTCCAGTCGGCCAATCACGGCTCGGGGAAAATGAGACGACCAATCACAGTCCAGAGATTTTCCCATCCTCTCTCTCATTGGCTCCCTATAACTCAGGGGGTGGCGTGGCTTAAGGGGCCCTAGGGGGTGGGGAGGGGATCACAGGTGGTTGGGGAAGGAGTGGGGGCAGACAGCGGGGGTGGGGGAGAGGGGTGGGTTAGACGGCGGTGGTGGGGGTTGGCGCCAGTGGCCGCGTGGAGGTGGTACATCCTGTCACCCTATAGCTGTTCACTACTACTCACGTGACGCGATATTGCCGGGCCGGAAGAAATGATCGGATACTGCAGAACGTTTAGATTCGGGAAAAATGGCATATAGGCGGACTAAAAATGATGAAGGTTTAAAATGAGCTTCTATCGGCAGGGGACTCACCCAGAAGAGGGGGGGGGCGAGGCTTAGAAAGTTCATGATTTGAGATCATACCTTTCAGGAGGTTTTAGAAAAATGGGGACGTGAAATCCAATCGTCCAACCATCGATCGCTCGAGTTATCGACAGTAGTAGGTGGTGCACTATGGCGACCCTCACTCCTATCCCTTCCACTTCTCCCCCGCTTTGACCATGCAGGTAGTGGTGGAGGTAGTCGTAGTACACCACCTGTTTTTATTATTTCATATCACACATGTATATATTGTGACGAGGCGCTATAGTGCGCTCGCATCCACGGTAGAGTAGCACGCACGAGAGTCCATAGGTCGGCCATGCTACAGGGCGGGATCGTATCGCCGCAATACCCGGGGAAATAACCCAAATTATAGAACGAGAGACTGCCGAAGGCTTTTATTATATTTTTCACAGATTCGGCTACGCGACCCGTCAATCGTAGACGCATGAGGAGAGCGCGAGACGAGAGAAACGCGAAGGGGCGAACGACGATTTCCGAAGATAATTGATGAGGGCTCGCTTCCCCGATCCCCGAATCATCGGCACACGTAACGAGGTATGAGCGTGAGACTCTCGTGCATCGCACCGAATAGGAAGGATGTATTGTAGTTAGCGAAAATGCGAACAAAGACTCTGTAGAATTCACGTTGATAATTCCGACGAGAATAATTAATTGTGTTAATATCGAGTCCCGCCGAGGAAATAAGAGACGCGGTGTCGATGGCAGGGAATATTTTGGAGGAGAATTTATAAGCTCGCAGCTTGAGAAATACTACGCGATGGACATTGAATTAACGGGATTATCGGATCGACAAGGTAGATGTACGTGGTGCACGCTGTCTCTGGTTATTTTACCTGTTTGTAATAATCGAGCCCGCGATACTTAGTGTTTCCGCGCACATGCCTGGTAATAAATTATGTGGTTTGTTCAAGAAAATGTTTAAATAAAAAAAAATCAAGTAAGAGTATTTGAAAAATTCAAGAAAAAGTATGATTAAATTCCAGTTCACAACCTTGGCGTCCCATTGTTAGCTCTCGGACACGGCTCGTCAGGAGAATTGAGGATAAAGAAACCATCAGTAATCTGAATCGTATGCGAAAAATAGGTTTTAGGAGGTGACAGAGACGAGGGTGGGGGGAGTTTACTTTTATGGTTATAAGTGACGGTAGTAGTGCTGGTGAGTGCGGTAGGTGGATACGGTACTCTCGTATGATGGGGGTACCGATGCTCAAGGAATAACTAAGTCGGTACAGTTTTTAAATCCGGGCATTTCAGGTTATAAAGTGAACCAATGCGTCAATTGCGACAGAAAATTATCCGCATATATTAATGTTTTATTTTATCTTACAAAAGTTCATTCACTTCCTGCGTAAAAAAAATTAGTATGTGAAAGCGTCTTTACCTGAGAATGGGACTTCGGTACGTATAGTACGGGGAGTAGTATGGAAAACGGTTTGGGAAGAGTATGGGGTTTGGGACGGAGCCATATTCGCCCTATACGTCCAGACCCTCTCTCAGCCATCGCAAACGACCGGGGGAATCCTCGCGCGATTAATCCCATACGCTTTTCCAAAGTCTCTCCCAGCCGTCGCGTATGATCGGGGGAATCCTCGAGCGATCAATCCCATACGCTTTTCCGGACACTCTCCCAGCCGTCGGGAACGACTGGGGAAACCCTCGCACGATCAATCCCATACATATAATCCCATATTATGTGTAAATGAAAGAAGAAGAAAAAATAGATTTTCTCAAATATAGTACAAGCTCCGTATTCTTAACACCCCTTAACTTAACCGATCCTTTATTTTAACTCGTTGCCATGACAACGAGTTCCCTTAACTGTATTTCCCCTGAGTCCGTTTTCCCCACTCCAAGCAGAGCCTATTTCGTAAAATGTAAACTGCGCACGCGCAGAGTCACGCTGTGGAGGGGCGCGTATACCCCTCATTGCCCCTATTCGCAGCAACTGGCCGGGAGTAGGGACGATAGGGGATATACAGAAAAGGGAACGGGTCCAGTCCCGTCGAGTTAAGAATACGGAGCCTGGACTGTAGAAGGAAAAAGTGAAAAATGAAGAAATATGTCTAAAACCAATTTTTTGCGTCGGATATAAGTTCCCCGAGCAAAGTTAAATTCTGCTGTACGTAATCGGCGCTTGAAATAATTTCTCACATAGATCATTTAATTTGTCTATCCAAGCTTTTTCCAGTAAATCACAATATTTTTGGGACCTTAAACGAAATTTTACCGCCGATAACGTACTACAGCGCCTAACTTTGCTCGGAGAACTCATATTCGTCGAAAAAAATTAGTTTTGAGCATATTTCTTCGTTTTTTATTTTTAACTCTCGACTGCCCGCCAGGGCAAAAAGACGGAAGTAATGCGTTTCACAGCGACGAGCGATTTCGTTGTCCGGAATGTTCTCGGAAACACCTGAAAATTACTTGGCAAAATTTGATACATTGAATCTATGACACACAGTCAATGTCGTTTGCAAAATAAAATTTCGATCCGTTGAATATCGGTAGAAATAAAAGCGATTTACTAAATAGTCTATCGAATATATCAAAGATTGAGCGCCATTTTCTGCGATATATTTTTGTCGTCTCCCGGTGGCTCGCAAGGCGCTCGATCTCCGTGCGATATAACCTCAAATTCGCGAAAGCATAGGTGTCAGTGAAAACATTATCTTTAAAAAGGATGAAACAAAAAATTTTACAAAAATTTAAATACTCCCGACTACAAAAAGAATGAAATAACAAATAATTATTCACATGTTATAGTCGAGGGATTTCCATACTTAATGACAAAGAAATCGCTCGACTATAACGAGTGAATAATTAATTGTTATTTCATTCTTTTTGTAGTCGGGAGTTTTTTAATTTTTGTAATTTCCTTCCATTTGACAAAATGTATTTTTTCTTATCTTTCATTTACACATAATATGGGATTCTATGTATGGGATTTATCTCGCGCGGATTCCCCCGGTCATACGCGATGGCTGGGAGAGTCTCTGGAAAAGCGTATGGGGAGAATATGGCTCGGTCCGGTACCCCATACCCTTCCCAAACCCTTTTCCATACTACTCCCCATACTATATACCATCGAAATCCTATACTCAGGTAAAGACGCTTTCCCATACTACTTTTTTCTGCGCGGGTTATCGCGGAAATTAGAACATGTATCATAATTCTCAACCGATTACGGTTCAGGTTCACATCAATGCACATTCAGCTTATGCCTCCGCGATTCCCTATCAAACCGTGTCCGACAACTAACACTCAGACGCCAAGGTTTTGGACTGAAATTTAAGCATACTTTTTTTTAATCTTTAAAATAATCCGACTTGGCTTTCTGGTTTTTACATTTTTTGAATAAACCACATTGATGGTACTTGGCGGTTTTTTTTACATTTTTTTGCAAGAAAAATGTTTGATTTTCTTATTTCTTAACTCCTCTTAACTTAACTGCTCCCTTATTTTAACTGGTTACCATGGCAACGATTTCCCTTATCTGTATTTCCCCTGAGTTCATTCGCCCCACTTCAAGCGGTGTCTACGGACGCGTATACCCCTCATGACCGCTACTAGCAGCAACTGACCGGGAGTAGGGACGATCGAGAAAATGTAGAAACGGGAGCGTGTCCGGTCCCGTCGTGTTAAGAATACGGAGCTTGTGCTGTAATCAGTATTACAGTTCTATCATTTTAACAAATTAGAAGCGAATTTCAATTATTTAAACAATTTAATAATGAATTTATTTATTTTTTCTAATCAGTAGTGAATTTATTGTTTAAACAAATTAGAAGTATATTTCGATTTTTTAATCAAGTTAGTACTGAATTGCCATTGTTTAAACAAACTAGAAATGTATTTAATATTTTAAACAAATTTGTAGTGTGACGCGGTTTTCCTAGGAGGCCCGTCACAGGTCGTTCCGACCGCCTATTCTCGAGTTATCGTTAGTGTAATTCCAATTATCTACGCTCCATCTTATTTCGGTTACGTTTCCGGTTTGAGTCGAACATGGTTAGGTGTGGAGAGTAGCGTGGATCAGGGCCAATACAACGTGCCACCCGTTATATCTCCACCTATGAGTCGTTGCTAGAGGGAGCGCAAAGGTTCGAGTGTAATTCTCGGCGTTTCACTCATGGGATTTCGGGATAGATCTCGCTATCGTACGGTTCACGCCACCCTCGAGGTGAGTTAAGGATATTTACGTTTACGTTTACGTTTACGTTTGAAAGGCCGTTGGCGTCGGGACCCGCGATCATCCGGCCGCCACGGATCGCCGGATCGCTGCTATCGTTCAGTTGTAATTCAAAATTTCACTATCCCCGAAAAGTGCCCCTCGGTGATAGACATAGACAGATAGGATAGAGGACGATTCCCCGCGATATTATTGGTCAAGTCGTTCACGTGATTGGTCGGAATATGCTTTGTATTCTGGTCCCCTATCGGTTCAGAGTCTCGTTTTGGTTCTCGAGTCGAGAGGAGCTCGTCGGGGCTCTCTCTCGGAGAGTTACCGTTCAGCTATCGTACCGAGAGGACCTCCCTCCCGAACGCCTTTGGGCCTCTGTGTCGAGAGAAGCCTCTCGCGCTCTCGCTATGTTATCGTTGTCAACGAAATACGTCCTCCCGTTACCGCTTTGCGTTACGTATGCTAGCGAATACAATATTTATTTCCACAGCTACCGAGTTCCGTACGCTCTCGTTCCTACGTTTGTCAACTTTACGGAATTTACTATTATTCAGGGGACGATTGTGGTAAGTGTCGGCTGAAGTTCTCGTTCGTTTCCGTCCTCGTGCAACGTTCTCGATTCTTACTCGATTCCTTACGGTGTTCTCGAGAATAAGTTATCGTTAGAATTCTCGTTATGGTGTTCTCGAGTATGCCATCGTTCTTTGTTTCAGTTGGGATCATCAGGCTATCGTTATCGTTGTTAAGTTCTCGGACACCGGCGTTATCGACATTTCATGTTATGGAATTCGCTACCGTTCCCGCGCGTTTTCGTATCGTGATTGTATTTCTCTAGAATTTCCGCTATAAATAAACGTTCGGATACCTGAACCATGCGCTTCTAATTTGAGTATTTATTTCATTTACATTTCGGAGGTTCGTTTAGATTCTTTGTTCGTTGGCTGGACCGCCGTCCACGCCCTTCTACCACAACCTGACACACTGAGCGACTCGGGTATACTGTCACCTATCCCCGCCCGCCTCGTCGTTGCTGTTTTCGGATTTGATGAAAAGTCCGGTTCGTTAATGGTCTCTATATCGCCTTCGTTTACGTTTAGCGGTTTGTCAATTCCGCCGTTAAATTAAAAATTGACTGGCGCTCAACGGCTCCCGCGACGGCGCGAAGGGTGGCAAAAGGGATGAAGTATAATCGGCATAAAAACCTGTTATAGTAGTTAATTTCTATTGTTAAACAAATTAGTAGCGAATTACTGTTCGTTATATAAATTAGAAGTGAATTTCAGAAATGAACATGATTGTACGTTCACGCTAGCGCCGTATAACACTTTCGGGCGGTCACCCATCCATGTACTGCATTCATCGATTCGGACGATCACCCATCTATCTACTGGATTGCCGATTCGGGCGGTCACCCATCCATGTGCTGGATTCGCGATTGGGGCGTTCACTCATCCATGTACTGGATTATCGATTTGGGCGGTCATCCATCCAAGTATTGTATTATGTCCACACACCCGACACGCCGACAAAACGAAGAGGCAGCTGTGTGTGTGTCTCAGTATGACGAAACAGCTGACAATCCCCACCCGTGCTTGTCAGCTAGCGCGATCGATAAGTTCGCGCATGCGCAGTATAACAGCCTAGGCTCGCTGTCTGCGACCGCTCACGCACGAGCACACCGACACAACATAGCGGTGGCCGTGACGTCACAAGATAGGAAATGGGACAGAGGACAGAGGTCTGAAGATAACGTCGTGAATGTGTGGATGTTTCGGGCCACACGATCATATCTCGAGAACGTATAAACAAATAGGGTTGCTGAAAGACTCGTGTAAAAGCTAGTCATCGATTTATATGATGAGAGATCTAATATTTTTAGGCACTCACTATATCAATCGGTAAAGAGTGCATATTAAAATGACCAGCGAGGCCTCTTCATGCAGCTTTCGACGGGGTTTCTCCACAGTGTATACTCAAAAAAAAAATTTTTTTAGCATTTACTTCGGTGTACCTCCAACATCATGCGTAGTTAATTTGAAGTAACTCCTTTGACTGGAAATATTTTTTTTTGCCTGCGGTTGATTAAAAATAGTTTTTTAACTGAATTTATCTTCTCGGACGTCCATATCACACTGTAACTTTGGATGGTGCGAACCATTCCTGCTCTCCTTCCCAGGAGTGTTTTATCACATCATGACTATTATGCACTGTGACCGAAATTTCCAACGAGGACACCCTCGCACTCCGAAAATAAATTTTTAAAGACATTAACAAAAAAAAGAACCGGTACCTCATTGGCCACAAAAAAATTCGTTTCGATCGCTTCTTTATTTTTGAGGGCGCCAGCCGAGCATCGCGCTCGACGCGATCGGATTTTCGATGGTACGTCAATTAACAAAGTCGGGGTTAGCCGACTAGCTGCAGCTCACAAGGGTAGAGGGGCGGTCCGTGGACTTGGCGATTAAGAAAAGGGGTACGTTACCGATAAATAAAATAATCAACAATCAACAAAATTAGGGAAATCCATAGAATAAATTTATTCATAGAAAAACATAAGTCACACGAGATTTTTCTCCGGGGCGGCACCCGGAATGACTTGACACAGTAATAAGAGATTCACTACTAAAATTCTCACCGGTTACTCAGTTCGCCGGCTTGAATTCTCACGAAGAAAATTATTATCAATTATAAAATGCTAATCCCTACTAAATTCGCCGCTCGATGTATAGCTCGCACCCGCCGGTAACGAAAAACGTGTCGGCAAAAGAAGAAATAGCTAATATGCCGTGTGATCAGTTGGCGCGAAGCGGGCAGTTGGCTCGTTTACTTTTTCGAGTTCGCGATGCAAGTTCGAACAGCCAAAGCCGTCGAGCAAGCCTACGATTAACTCCCGCACGTCCGAGCCCCCTGAACCGCTCGCCACACTTAAATGAATGGATCTCTCGCGTAAATAAACTTCTACTAGTAACGTTACTAAAATAAGCAATGTCAAAGCTCAAAAATAATTATAATAAAGTAAAAAAACAAACCAGAACAAAGCAAGAAAATACGAAACGGGACGTCCAACTACTACGAGCTATTTTTCTGCCCAGGACAGTGACCGTCATCGCGAAGAGTGCGCGCGGACACTCAAAAATAATAAATCGACATCAAAAATAAGAAATTAATGCGGCCGAGGAAAAGACGGCAACCTTACCGGCGAGAGATAGATGTTAAGATGAGGAATTATCAGAATGGTCCCGACCCTCCAGCCTGTCGATAATTCCAGAGCCGCGATCGGTCCGGTACCGCGGTGAAACATCCTTTCGCGCGGAGTTATTCTTCTGGCCATCTCGATCACTCGAGCACACGTCTTCACACCACAAATGATACGACGAGAGTCCTCGAGGGATCTCTAATTGATATCGCGGTCTCGCTCTCCCCTCCCTTCGCAAATATTTTCGGTACCCCGGTACATGGCGACGCCCTACGATTATCGCGAACTATCGCTCGCGCGAAATTAATATTCGAACGAAGACTGCGCTGATGCCCCGCTCGAACTATTGCACGACGTTTCGCTTGAAGAATCTCCGTAGAGGTTGGTCCCGGGTTGCACACATCAATGATACGATGCTGACATCGCTAAGCTGCGACTTCTCCGTTGTCGATGAGAGAAAATGCGATGACCACGTAGCGGTACCATTAGCCAGAAACAATGCTCCTGTTCAATTCGCCTCGAAAATAATGCCGCGAGAAAGTAGATCTCTCGCCGATGAAGTTCGCCTCGTTATGATCGTGAAAAATAAATAAATAAAAGAACAAAGAAATTAATCATTTTACTCGCTTTGCTTTATTTCGAACCCTTGAGATCGCTTGGGGACTCTGTCGATGGGGAAAACGTGGGCTCGACGGGACCAAAATCCGCCGATGACGCAATTCTTGTAACGCGCCAAAAAAAAAAACGCGTTACAGCACAAACATCTTGAAACTATAGCGAAGCCCTTAATTAATTTTTCGAAAATAAAAATTCAATTTTTGTTCCGCCAAATGACCGTACGGCGCTGCAATTCTGAAACCTACAAAAGATTTTTTTTCTTATTAACCGCAATATTTCATTGTATCGAAAACACTGGGCATAGCAAATTTGAAGACATTCTGTCATGTCTTAATATTTTTATTTTACAATTATTTTTAGTTAAGAAATATTTTGAAGGTTATGTTACTTTAATTTCCCAAAAAACTATTTTTCATCATGTCAAAAAAGAAAATTAGGTTGCGAAAAATAAAACACGAAGTATCTCTCATTCATTAATAAATATTAGCCATTTTTATTTCGATAATAATATATTTTCAACGAAAATCATTCACAATACTTTACAATACTTTATTTACATTCGTAATAAAAATTGTAAATTTAACATGTGCACTGAAAAACTTGGTTATAATTTCATAAAGAAGAATCATCGAATATCCAAAATGATTGCAATTTGCCAAATTAAAGTGAAAACAATCGCGGCTGTATATTTTTTTGCATTCATTCTATCTGTCAAACTTTGGAAGCCGACGACAAAAATTCTAGCAGACGTCATACAGTGCGCACACGCCGCGACGTTGGTACAGTTACGTCCAAATTACCGAGTTTTACCCCTCGAAAATTTGTTGGTAACTGTTGTACCTTTTTAATCGGCACGCTCTGATGAGAACGATAGTAGATCGATCTATACCACACCTCGAGTGGATTCCGGTGACAACGTGAGCTCTTTTTTTATGCCTAACCTTGCAGGATATTGCTTGGAATAGAGCCCTAGGAATGCTTGTCGTTACGAAGGTCTAAGGGTATCTACACCTGTGTTTTAACCCCTAGCGAGCGGCCAAGGGTCTATGAACTGTGACGGGGCCTTTATTCTGATAAATAAATCCTCGATTTCGGTGTCTCGACGAGTCGGGGAGAGTGGCGGGGGAATCGGGGAATACGGGGTTCGAAAATAACTGGTAAAATGCGGGTGAGATTAACAATAATATAATGAGAAAAAGGCATAAGAATTGATACAATAGAAAAGTAAACAAATGAATGAAAATAATGCAAAAGAATAAATTGAATAGAATACTAAGATAAAGAATAACTCCGAAACTATAACTATCGCGGATACTATACTAAATGGTTGCGTTACGATCTCCAACTGTCGGTTGGTCAACGCACGGGGGGGAGATGATCTCGCGGGGGAAGAGAATTACAATAAAATAATTAACAATACTCCTGCCGACACAATCGCCATCAGGGACGCGGGGGGGATGATATTAACAATAAAATAAGGGGATGAATAAATAAGGGGTGGTCGGCGTACGCACTCGTATACCGTAGGCACAAGGATGGGGGGGGGGGGGGGCGGAAGAAGGCAAGAATACGGGAAAACTACAATAATCGTAATGATTCGCAAAAGGGGGGGAATAATAAAATAACCACAATAATAATAATAATACGCGATCGTAACGGCGATCGGACTCGATAATAATTCAATAATGGCGGGAATAGGGGTGGACACGAGGGAAAAATTATAATGGGGTAAAGATGGCGACGATTCCACGCGGCAATGGGATATTTGCCGTTGGGCGTACGGGGGAGAAATAATCGAATAAGATGCGTGGGACGACGGGGTGGGGGGTATGACTCGTCAGCAATACTTTTTTATGACAAATCCGATCTCAAAAAACAGGGACTTCAATAAGTTGGGCGCCAGTTACCATTGACGGGGTAACACCGTTATTTCGACAAAGGTTTACTCTAATAAACTACTCAAAAACGTGGCCGACGGCTAGTCATAGGGCATGGGACGACTCACGGGGGGGAACCTCGAACTATTGGCTCGTAATTTAATACCTTCGGTCACAAAATAATATCCAAGGGGTTGCAGGGGTGCTTCGGGGATTTTTTGGGGGTTTTTCGGGATACGGGGGAACGGGGAATCTCACGCAGAATAGATAATTAACGGCTATACGCCACTCACCACGTGCACGCTTCTACCTGCAGCAAATGCCGGGCAATGGCGATAGTCGTTGCCTTGCGAAAATGCCAACTATCTTCCGTCGCGAATTCCTTCTAATTCCGAGGGCCGGGGACGGGGAAAATACACTCGATGTGTTACCAGGGGATACGGCAACGCAAAGGCTCCTCACACTCTACGTTCCGGTCAGCCTTTCACACACGATTCGTTGTACAAAGCGTAGCGCGCGACTCTCACACGTACACTCGGGAAGGGATCTCGATCGGAGATCCGGAGCCGGAAATCTTCTCTGGGCTCTCCGGATGTCTTTGCGTACAGCAGCGTCGCGGGGGGTCCTTGCGGTGAGAGAGAGCGTTCGGTACTCGGCATTAGTCGATAACGAGAGCGATCGATGAGCGTTGCGTAAGAGGGCGGCAGTTGGACGATTGATCGCCGCTCGATACCTTCGAGCGACGATGGCGAACGGCAGGCGGCGGGCGGCGGTGGTCAGTGCGAGGCGATTGCAACACAGCAGTGGCGAGGCGCAAGGGATAGCGAGTCCCCTCGCCGGCGCTCTCGCATCTCCCTCTGCTGTTTCCCTCGCTCTCTCACTATCGTTGTCATCTGATGATACGATGCTCGTTGTTGACTCGTTCGGTGACTCGCGCGGGGAGGGCAAGGGGCGGGGGGGGGGGGGGGGGGGGGCGTCGCGGGGAATATACGAAAAATACGCACTATAAGAGAAATGCAAATTATACTATTTGTGCGGCTACCTAACTCGCACGTAGTAAGCAGCGGGCTCGACTCGAGGGGATTTTGGAGAATATTTGAACGAGGTGGGGGGGGGGGGGCAATACAATAATTTTTACAAACTGGGAAATTGCAATTCCCCCCCCCCCCCCCCCCCCCCCCCCCGCCTCGTTCAAATATTCCCCAAAATCCCCTGGTTTGTAAGGAATATTCATGGTGTTTTGAGAAAAATCGAAATTTCGGTGGTTACAAATTTTTACAGGAAAACGCTCTGTTCGATGGGCTATATACCCTTTTTTTTGTTTCCAAAGTCAATGGTTTGTATTACATGTAAGACATTTTTTTTAAACATAGAGCGGGTACATTCGGTGAGGCGGATGAATTCGAGGTGGGGTTTTGATCGTATGATCGTACATTGATTTCCTTTTTGGAGATCCTTCTCTAGGATCGAGGCTAGAGTGGGGCGTATGTGCAGGTATCGTCCGCCTTGCCGCACGTATCTCCGAAATTTCGGGCGGTTAAACTTTTCTTCGTGACAATGGTTCCTCCGGGACTGTTGGAGTCATTGGTGAGGAAAGAATTATACTGAGAGCCATGTACGAGGTGTTTCGTAAATTAATACTCGAGTTTCGACTCCCGCATGTTCCCTATCGTTTCGAAAAGTGTAAAAATGGACTACTTACATAAAATTTCCGGTAGTAAAATAAATACGTGCATGTTCCCTTCCTCTCCAAAAATCGATCGCTTGAGTTGGAATATTAACAATATCCTCTTGGTTTTGTTAAGCTTATTAAAGTGTGGATTTCATAGTTGTATATTCTTTAATTATTCAACTCGTGGTGCGGGGATACGTGATTTCCGGCAGAGTTCTGATATTTTTACTACTATTTCGTTAACGTGTGATTATTGCTAGAGAGAGGATTCATACGTTTATTGCTTCTCCCCTTTTTTGATATCAGACATCTCTCGGAGAACCGTGGAGGCATTTCGTCGTTATTATTTGGGACGGGTATTGGTTATAGGCGTTGGTGGTTGGTTATAGTCTAAGGTTAAAATGGATCCTCGACCGTACGTGCAGTTTATTCGAGATGCACAGGCATAAGGCCCCTCTGAGACATAGGCTCGCGGAGCGGCATGATTTTATGAATATGTAATGTGTTCGCGCATTCATAGTTCGAGTTTTACACAGACGTGCTTTTCTCTAGGCCTTGGTTTCGCTGGTCATTCGGAATGTGCTACCCGGATCTCAAATATAAATGAGAATGAAAACAGATAGCGCGAACCATTTCCGTTCGGCCTGTTTGTTCATTTCATGCTTATTATCTTTTTGTATCCTTTCTGTCACTGTAATAAAACGTAACAGATTTCCTCCTGAAATATTTATCTTTCTTTTATTCCGGTTCATTTGCTCACTTCCTCTAGTCAGTTCGAGTCACGTGAGAAATCCCTTTTGGGTCGTGTATTCAAAATAACTCGTGTAATTAATCGTGGTTAAGAGCACATCTTTTCCTCCTCCAGAAATCCGTATCTATTTCTATTGCCCGTCTCCTTTTCAGTCGCGGGGTATTGCTCGAGCACGAGGTGCCTTCGACAAGTTGCCATTAGAGTAGTGGCAACTGCCCGAAACATTATTTCGGGGGTCTCGGGCCCTTGCGGCACGTTAACGTGAGTCCCCTGGCCGGTGACTCTTCTACTAGTGGTAAAGAAGCGAGTAAATCATAGGTTACTATTGTTACGTCGTGAATCGTTGTTTGACGTGTGGAGCCGGCCTCACCTCGGTCAATCAATTTAATCACTCTACACGTTATCGAAGCGGCTACGATTCGCGGGTGCCTCGTTTAGAGCCTAACCTTGCGGAAAATTGCTCGGGAAGAGGCTAGAGTTCATTCGCGAAATGTTGTCAAAGGGGAAATTTAAACGTTTTCATGAACGGGGTGGATATCACGACAATACGGGCAAAAGTATTCGAGGGGAGCACTGGGTGCTGTACGACTTCTTGCGGGGTAACGGAACGGAAATCGCGGATGTACCAAATTATCGCAACTATTGCGGAGACTACAAGAAAACACGCAAGGAAAATTACGACAATCACGGGAGAATTCATTTCGATATTGAATCTTAATTAAATTCGCGGATTAGTCTAAGAAACCCGACGCACAGTAGACAACGGATAGATTCGTACACCCGAGTGTACTACAGGGGTTTCACGGGTAACTCTCGAATCGCGGATATTAACGGTGATTTTAATGGAGATTCCGCACAAAAGAATAAAGATTAACACGATCACTATAATTGCCAGAAGGGCGATAATAACTTGAGATACGTACATCTCTTAAACTTTTCACTTAAGTGGAAGGGTTGGGGGGAAAAATCGCAAACTTAGGAAAAATAAGACTTACCGAAGAACACAAAAATATCCGGAGTACAAAAATGAAGAAGAGGTTGCTGATGGTGGTGGTCGGTAGATCGCTGGTCGATACCCTCGGCTTCGAGTAAGTGCCGAGCGGTCGAAGTATTTTCACGAAGAACGAACACACAAAATTAAAGCACAGAGTTTTTTTATTCTATTAACTTCACTGAAGTTAATAGTAAAACCAAAACTTGATACAATTCACAAGTGGAACACGAACGAAAAATAAGACTTGAAAAATTTCAAAGTCTTTTAACAAAATAAAACTGGTCGTCGAACAGAGTAACGTCGTCGATTTTCGGAGGAGTAATGAGCATGGCCCTCCGTAAAGGGCACAGTTTAAATAGGCTTGACATAGACCGCGGTGGAAGGGGCAACTTTTTGGTCGAGTCGTGATTTTCCACGCCTCCCTTGTTCTCTTTCTATCGGCTATCAATATTCAATAATTACTTTAATTAGCTATTTCCAGATCGATTTTGGATTTGTTAATTAACAATTTATTCTTTTGATTTATTTTGGAAGTGTCTCGAATTTGAATTACCTTTCTAGGTGGAAAATTACGGATTTTAATACTTGATAAAAGGAAAATTTTCTTGATAAAGAATTAATTAATTATCAAATCCAAAAATGTAAAAAATGAACTCTATTGATATTGCGCTCTCATTCTTCACTCTATTACATGCATTCTCATTCGGTTTTTACTATAATATGTGAAATATCGATTGATATCGATTTGACAGATCTAATTAAATTGAATTTAAATTTGATATAAATTTCATAACCACCAGGGTGTTCTGGTATTCATTTTTAATGGTTTTTCAACGGCTTTCAATATAAAATGGCGAATTAATTAACTTAATTAATTAATTTGTTTAACCTGTTGTACCCCCGAAACTCGGTTGATCACTCCGTGCTCGAAGGTTGGGATTTTAACCCGAAATAATAAAAGGGATAATGCCAGTTAGGAGTTGGAACTCCAGTGAGAACCACTGAACATAGATTGAGATGATATTTATTAAAGAAGAAAAACAGTAGAACAGTTTGACAATCAAATACAATCTGTAATTCAGTATCGCTTACTGAACAACTCACTATTTCACTTTACAATATAACTTTAATTCAGTATCGCTTACTGAACGATTCTCTATTTTACACAATATAACTCACTCTTCGATAGTACTCAGGCTCGGCCCGCTATCATAATAAAACACGTTCAATACTTGTAACTTGGATTCCTTGCACGAATCCCCTGGACCAGACGCACAGTTTCAGGAGTCAATCGGACCCCCTGTATCACGAGTCAATACCAGACTGTCTGATGCTCGCGCTCGTATCGATATATACGGAGCGAGCGTGTCAACATAATTTTAAAGACGAAGCATTATTGCGATAATCGGTGATAATGCGACCACCGGATATATTGCGACAATCTCCGCTTTTCGTTGCCTGCTGTTTATTATTTATCGCTCCAGATTCCGTTCGAGAATTTGGAAGAAGAATTTAACGCTTCGCGTTACGTTAACTGCTGACGCGCTGCATTACTTGACCGCGATTGAGAGTCGCGCACTCGATGCGTCGATTGCTCAATCGCTCGCGAGGCGTTCGATTTCGGCGATCGCGCCTCACGTGTCGCCTACATACTTCTATTATTGCACAATTTCACCTTTCGGTAATACCTGCGATATTCGGGGTATAACATTCCTCCCCCCTTAAAGAAAAGGAATCGATGGATTTCTTTTCGCTCGTCTCCGGCGAGCTACTGAATACCGAAATTTCCAAAAGCCCGAATATCCGGTGTTCACTATATTCGTTACATTTTTCCCAAATTCCCCTATATTCCATGTTTCCTCAGCTTATCCTGACGTATAATCTACAGAATTCGCGTTTCCTCAAAATTCAAAAATATTCAACGAGTGTAAGTCTCATATCCCCAAAAATTTGATTATTTTGCAACACAGTAAAATTTTAATTCCCAACAAAGTTCGGGAAAAAACTCAACAATACTTTTTTTCTTACTACTCCGGAATTTCCTGAATTCAAATGCTAAACAGATTATAAACGGCTTCTAATTATATGTAGTTTTTTTTTTTTTTTTTTTTTTTACAATTCCCGAATTCCCTCTGAATTGAAATATCTACCAAAATTACAATTCAGAAATTCCAACTCAAATTTCAAATTGCAAGATTCGAACGGTTAGTAAAAATTTCACGGAATTTACTCACATTTACATATTACTCTCGTATAGTTTCCCCTAATTAATAAGGTCTCGTTTATGTTTACATTTTTCCCCGGCGTTACCCTCCCTCACACGCCCTTCCTCCGCTTCACGTTAACACCCACGTGTATCCGACACGGCATTTCTCTAACCGAAAAATATCTAGCACGATATTTGGAAGAAATTCCGATTTTTATTTTTTTATTTTTTTTACGATAGCTTACGCGATTCCAGTATCTGTTAGCGCATTTGTTTTTAACCTAACGCCCAGAATTACCCGCCACTGTACGCTTACAATATCCCTTCCTTGCTCACGGTCTCCAGCGTCATCCACGTTATTTTCCCTCTGTAGTTGTTTTTGCTGTAACAGCCAACATGTTACGTGTCTGGCCTCCTTCGACCGTCTCTTCACTTGGTTTGTCCAAAAAATCCTTTAGGGTGAGGTGCTTCTTCTCGCTCACCGGAGTCTGCCCGTTCCCGTGTTGCTCCCCCGATGAAGCTTTCTTTTCGGCCATGTGCCGTGACCTCAACCGACATTCTCTCCATAGATGTCCAAAGTTCCCGCAGTAGTTGCACGACATCCTCACCTGATTTATCTCTTTGCCTGGTCCCGGCATGGGAAGACTAGGCCGTCCGGATTTCCCCGTACGAGTGTCCCCAGGACACTCGCGCGCGATGTGTCCCGCCTCTCCACAATTGTAACATTTTCTCGGAGATGACTCTCCTGCGTCCGGAGACGCTCGGGGTTGCCCCCCGTTGGTGCTATTTTTGCTCCCTCCTGTCCCCACCATTTTCTCCACCTCGAGCGCTCCAACCACGGAGTCGTGCAGGCTGCCGTAATTTCGCGAGCGCACGATTAGTTGTATTTCCTTGCAGAGCCCGTTCTCGAACGCACTCTGAGCACTTCTCCTCGTCGCCCTCTCTATGTACCGTGATCCCTGAGGATCCTCGCCTTCGCAGTTTCTCTACCATTTCCACCGTCAGCTTCTCGACTCGCGTAGCATATGTTGATACCGCTTCCTTCGCCCCCTGTCGCAGCTGACTGAATTCGTATTGCAATGCAGTGAGCGACTTCCGTTGCGCGTAGAGCGATTCCATCTCCTTCTTGAGCTCCCTGAACGTTGCAATAGCCTTGTGTCTCAGCTCCCTAGTCGCTCGTCCCCGGATTTTCCCACTTCGTACGAGAGTAAGGAGTATTGGTCGCTCCAGGGGTTTTATCAACCCCCAAACCGACTCGCAAGCTTGCAAAAATCCGTCCAACTCCCCCGCATCGCTCCCATTGAACTCCGGGATACTCTTGAGCGCTAAACCTATGTCAAGGTACACGCGCCCCCTATCCCCGCCCTCCCCTGGGTACAGCGATGCTCGCCCTGCGCCTGGGGGAGCCGGCGGTGGCAGCAGAGCTTCGAGTCTCCGCTCTACTTCCCTTGATACCAGCTCCTGGAGCTGCCCCGTCGCCGCTGCTCCGCCGCCTGCTGCTTCGCCGCCTGCTGCTGCTCCGTCGTTCGCCTGCTCTCCTCCAGCTTCTCCGTTCACCTGACCCGCCGCGTCCGTCACCGCCGCCGCTGCTGCCGTGCTGTTTAATCCCGCTGCTCCCGGTATGTCGTTGAATAGGGTACGTCGTATTTCCGCGACGTTCAGTCTCGCTGGTGGATGCCCCCTCGATTCATCCCCGAAGGTGGCTGTCCAGTTCTGCCCCAGACCATTCCCGAAGATGCCAGTACGCCCCCTACCGTGAGTGCTGCGGAACTGCGTTCGCAGACGTTCGACCTCGTCGTCCACCATTTGGGGGGTAAGTGTCCCAATTTGGGGGTTGGTATTCGCCATTGCGCCCCTCGGTTCGAACAAACTCTCGTCTATGTCACCGAGATCGTCGAACGCGGCTCCCCGCTGCAAATTCACCCCGTACAGTGGATTCGGTGAACGCTCCTCGCCTTCTGCTTCGCGTTCCGGTGACTGCGCTGCCAAATTTTCCCTTGCTACCTGCGTAATCTCAGCCAATGCTGACTCTAGCCCTGCCGCTGTCCGTTCGTCCTCTTCCGCGGACGTTGAATGTCCCTGTGTTCCCGGAACCTCACGTTGTCCCTCGGGCGTTCCTCGCCCGCTCATGTGTTCGTCCTTTCGAAACCGTATACGTCCCTCACTCAGCGGACGCCTCTAGGAGGGGGCTGCAGTTACCCTCCCACACGTCTGGTCCCCCGTCAACCCCCTGGTGACGGTCTGTGCCCGGCGATGCTCCTGTCGCCTCTACGTTCCTCTATTCGGCAACGTCTTCGTATCCTGTCTCTCTGTTCACTCCCAGCGACTCGCTCGATGCAGTTTGTAGTCTCACTCTGGCGATCCCACCGCTGCCACCAATGTTGTACCCCCGAAACTCGGTTGATCACTCCGTGCTCGAAGATTGGGATTTTAACCCGAAATAATAAAAGGGATAATGCCAGTTAGGAGTTGGAACTCCAGTGAGAACCACTGAACATAGATCGAGATGATATTTATTAAAGAAGAAAAACAGTAGAACAGTTTGACAATCAAATACAATCTGTAATTCAGTATCGCTTACTGAACAACTCACTATTTCACTTTACAATATAACTTTAATTCAGCATCGCTTACTGAACGATTCTCTATTTTACACAATATAACTCACTCTTCGATAGTACTCAGGCTCGGCCCGCTATCATAATAAAACACGTTCAATACTTGTAACTTGGATTCCTTGCACGAATCCCCTGGACCAGACGCACAGTTTCAGGACTCAATCGGACCCCCTGTATCACGAGTCAATACCAGACTGTCTGATGCTCGCGCTCGTATCGATATATACGGAGCGAGCGTGTCAACATAATTTTAAAGACGAAGCATTATTGCGATAATCGGTGATATTGCGACCACCGGATATATTGCGACAATCTCCGCTTTTCGTTGCCTGCTGTTTATTATTTATCGCTCCAGATTCCGTTCGAGAATTTGGAAGAAGAATTTAACGCTTCGCGTTACGTTAACTGCTGACGCGCTGCATTACTTGACCGCGATTGAGAGTCGCGCACTCGATGCGTCGATTGCTCAATCGCTCGCGAGGCGTTCGATTTCGGCGATCGAGCCTCACGTGTCGCCTACATACTTCTATTATTGCACAATTTCACCTTTCGGTAATACCTGCGATATTCGGGGTATAACAAACCTTTCCATTTGTCAACTTAACAAATTTCGGGATAAACTTTTACGATAAATGTAACATTTGGCTATTGTAAAACATGAAAAAATGGTTATTATTAACGATTGTTAATATCTATTATTCGGTTATTCTCTTTTTCTTCATCCCTACTCTTGGCTAAGAATTACGTTTATCTCTTGATTTTTATTGCTCTCTTCCTATTGGTTGAGAAAAGTTCGGCTATCGATGAGTGGTGGGCCTTCTCGTACGTTCTATGCATTGCGCGGGCGGCTCACCCTTCCCCTACTCTCTCGGTACGTTCACGTGTACCGTAGCTGGCCCGCGAGCTAGCCAACAGCGCTACCTCCCCTTCGGGGTGGCTCTTGATTTCCCTTGTTCGTACCAGCCACGCTCACGTGGTCGCTTCTCCTTCTATCCTACCTAAAGAGTATGCTGGTACAGAGGCTTTCTCCGTCGTGGCGACATAGCAACGACGTGCAATCCTCTGTTCTCACCCAGCCCGGAGTCTTCTCTTTTTTTTTCTTTCTAAGAACCGTGACAAATCGGCGAGATGAATAGAATCGCTTCTTCGAACGAGCACCACTTATCTTTATTTATTCCATCCAAATGTTTAGAAGAAACTTCTCGGAGGTAGTTGTTGAAAATAACATTTCCTATGTAACCCGATATTCTTCTTTCGTCGCTGGTTAAGATCGTAAATTGAACTATTTATCTTTGAAGCAATATCGGTTTGCAAGATATTTTTCATTTAAATGTTTAGTCTCTGAGTAATATTGCTAAAGGCAGAAATATTTTAACTCGTTGTTTTTACGGATGTACTTTTTATGATGGGAAAAGACCAGAAGGGTTTATAATGGTTACCTGAGTAACGCGCAAATACCTGACCTACCCCTAGCTATAAAGTATAACCGGGGAAATACGTGAAAAATACATAAAAAATATGATTACAAAGTCGTAATATAGTTGACGACCTGACCCAATGTTCATATGCATGAGTGATTCTATTGGAAATCGTCTAATTATCAAATTCGCGACTATCGGGAATCTCTTATTGATCGCGGGGGTGGCTGCGAACGATGCCCGAGAGCTGCTGCCCTCGTTGGAGGAAATCGGAAGTTTTTCTAACCCACTGGGCCCTATGCATAGTAGTTAGAAGGAAACTGTCGGTATCGTCGCTCGAGGTGTTGGTCGTCTTCGGAGTCATGGAGCGCTCGTGTCCGTGAGCCTCGCTGCGTCGTAGTGTTGGTGAGGTTTAGAGTCACCGAGAGCTCGTATCCGTGAGTCTCGATGGGTCATGGTGTTGGTGTATTTCGGCTACATCGAGCGCTCGTGTCTATGAGCCTCGATGCTTAGTGGTGTTGGTAGGTTTCGGCAAACATAGACCTGCCGGCTTAGCAACAGTCAAATCCCTTCGATGGCGGCTGGCCCAGGTACATGAGCCGGCGTTTCTTACTGGTGTTGGTGACTTTTCTTCACAGCGTGGTGTCGGGGCCACGTGCTCATCTTGGGTGATCGAGCCGTGGTGTTATGCCTTTGGAATTCTCGAGTAACTCAAGTCCCATTGAAGATGTTGATTTTTTCTCGTGTCTCCGATGACAGAATTATTTTACGACTTCGTCTCGACAAAATCGCTTTCGACAGTTTGTTAAATAGTTTCTGGTCAACGGTTCTCTGTCTACGCTTCTCACGCACAGCGATCCTCTCCCTTTTTCCTTTATTTTCCTCAGTCTTCCCGTTTCCTCGCGAGTGTACGCGTGCAGCTTCTCTCGGTGCGATCGAA
Organism: Cryptus armator; assembly: GCA_963971235.1. Taxonomy (NCBI): domain Eukaryota; kingdom Metazoa; phylum Arthropoda; class Insecta; order Hymenoptera; family Ichneumonidae; genus Cryptus; species Cryptus armator. Next base: position 4,260,273 of record CAXARG010000242.1, on the reverse strand, counting down.
GAGCAGCGCAAGTTCGCGAAAAAGAGTTCTCGAAAAGTGCGTGACGTAACACTATAGGCGGGCTCACTTTTTTGTTTCTTTGGTAAAATAATGGAGATTATGACGGGGGAGGAATTGGCCTTGCCATCGGCGGTTTATCCCTAGATCTGCTTTTACCAAGAGTTCATTTGACCGGCTTGTCGATCTGCCTGCCTGTTTTATCTTGAGTCGTGCATATTGATTTTTGTAGATACCGAGCACGGCCGAATGATTAAAGAGGACTCTTTTTCGAGTTATTTTGAGGATTCTATTACTCTGACTCAGTTCAGGTTGCACAAAAGTGTAAGGAACGGCCGGAAACTTCGGAGGATTGGTGGTGATCGATGTTGCGATGGATGGTCCAAAGATGAATGATAGAAAATATGGTGACCCCGGGATTCGAACCCAGGTAGATCAGGTACTAATTAAGAGCGCTAACCACTGCGCTATAGTCACCCATATGTTTCTATCATTCGTGTCGTCTACTTATATGCAGAGCTGGACCATCCCGTTACACACCTCCTCTCGCGGAAGTCGACGTCCTCGTCGAATGTGCAGCGTTTGCGACTGTCCTATTGCGCGATTACTGAGGCATCATGATCTCTCGTCAGCTTCGGTCTTACTTTTTGCCGTCTGGTATACGCGGGGTTCATGGACTTTGTCTCATGCCGCATTTTCCTAAGAGTGTCATGGCTTCCCAGATGCGTTTTTTTTTGTGGACGTGTTTTGTAGCTCGATAACTTCTGACACCATGTAAGGAACGGCCGGAAACTTCGGAGGATTGGTGGTGATCGATGTTGCGATGGATGGTCCAAAGATGAATGATAGAAAATATGGTGACCCCGGGATTCGAACCCAGGTAGATCAGGTACTAATTAAGAGCGCTAACCACTGCGCTATAGTCACCCATATGTTTCTATCATTCGTGTCGTCTACTTATATGCAGAGCTGGACCATCCCGTTACAAAAGGAAGAAAACAAAAGATTACTCAGAAATTAAAAGAGTCGTTACGCTGGACGTAACAGTACTCTGTGGCGGGATCAGTTGAAATAAAAAAAAATGCTTAGCTTTTTTTGATTTTTTATTGCATATTACTGTAACGGGATGGTCCAGCTCTGCATATAAGTAGACGACACGAATGATAGAAACATATGGGTGACTATAGCGCAGTGGTTAGCGCTCTTAATTAGTACCTGATCAACCTGGGTTCGAATCCCGGGGTCACCATATTTTCTATCATTCATCTTTGGACCATCCATCGCAACATCGATCACCACCAATCCTCCGAAGTTTCCGGCCGTTTCTTACATGGTGTCAGAAGTTATCGAGCTACAAAACACGTCCACAAAAAAAAAAAAAACGCATCTGGGAAGCCATGACACTCTTAGGAAAATGCGGCATGAGACAAAGTCCATGAACCCCGCGTATACCAGACGGCAAAAAGTAAGACCGAAGCTGACGAGAGATCATGATGCCTCAGTAATCGCGCAATAGGACACTCGCAAACGCTGCACATTCGACGAGGACGTCGACTTCCGCGAGAGGAGGTGTGTAACGGGATGGTCCAGCTCTGCATATAAGTAGACGACACGAATGATAGAAACATATGGGTGACTATAGCGCAGTGGTTAGCGCTCTTAATTAGTACCTGATCAACCTGGGTTCGAATCCCGGGGTCACCATATTTTCTATCATTCATCTTTGGACCATCCATCGCAACATCGATCACCACCAATCCTCCGAAGTTTCCGGCCGTTCCTTACATTACCTTAAATATTAGAAAACTGGAATTAAATTTTTTCAAATCTCTTTAAAATTTCTTCGAAACAAAAAAAATTCAAATTTTACCTAAAATTTTTCCAAACATCCCGCGTAGAAAAAAGTAGTATGGGAAAGCGTCCTTGTCAGAGTATGGGAGCACAATGGGAAATAGTACTGGATGTAGTATGGATAAGCGTCTGGAAAGGGTATGGGGTTTGAGCTCCTCCCATACTCAACCCATACACTTTTATAAACCATTTTATAGCTATTGCGAAAAATTCCTTAAATTTTCTGGGCGTCAATTCGATATAGAATACGATAAGATAGGCGAGTTTTTAGATTCATTAGCAGGTGTCGTACGAAAGCACTCGAACGTTCCAAGAAACAAACCCATACGATGGCATAGGCCCATTCTGTGATCCTTTCCGTACAATCAATCCCATAAATAGAATTCCACATTATGTGTAAATGAAAGAAGAAGAAAAAATAGATTTGGTCAAATGGAAGGAAAAAAATGAGCAAGCGCCTCAGCGCCCTGCGGGTGCAGAGGCTCTTGTTGGTGGGCTCCACCCTCCAAACCCCCCGAAAAAAAAAATTTCCCTTTCCGCCGCGTACCCTCTCTGTCACACAAATTGCAGCAACGATTCTATTGGTCAGTCTGAAAAGGGAAGGAGCGCGCCGTTCTCTTGCTGAGCAGGTACACGGACCCGGTGATGGGTCAGAATTCAACTTATTCGACGGTATTTTCTTCAACTTACTTGATGGTTGGAATTATCTGAGTTGGAAATACGCGGTCGCCTACTGTATGTTTATACGTCGCGCTGCGCGTTTCACCTGAACCTCTGCATTTTGAGCCATAGTGCTCGAACATATGCATAATAACAAAATATATATTGTGACGTGCTTTTCCCCGGCTTCGGAGACTACCGGGGTTCGGCTAAACCGTCCAAAATATCATGACGCCCGCTCAATTAACCGATGTTAATTACCGTTACCGTTATTCCCTTCTGTTGAGCGCCAGCACACTGTTTCGATCCCAGTGTGCGAGGATATCGTCTCTTTTCGTTTCTTCTTTTCTATCTCTTACGGCTAGCGGGATTCAGGGGTGCAGTTCGGGAGAAAAATAAAATACTGTCCACAATTCAATTTCTATAAAAATGATAGTTTCATACGTTTATTTACGACGATAAATTCCTCGTTACAAATGACTTTCTGTCTGAACTTTTAGTGACTCGCGAGACTCAAAATTAATCTTTTCCACAACAGCAGAATAATGACACTCGCTGCTGCGAGCGGAAATCGTGCGAGAGAATTTTCCCGGGGTACCGGGCACGAGCGAGAAAGCTACGGCAACACGTGTATGGCACAAAAATAACCGAAGATGGTCTGCACTGCGTGCACCTACCTTTAATTTTCCTGCCGTCGATCTACACGAGTTGTCCTCGCGACTTTCCTCTGGCTGCGAGCCGTTATCCTCTTTGTTCCCTCAGAAAACCTCTCGGCCGTCGTCACGGCGATATTTCTCACAAAATAATCCTTCCGCCGACAACACGGCGTACAACAATTTCCCTCTCTTCCGTGTATCGCACGGCGGTATTAGATTGTCACAGACTAACTATTTTCTTCACTAACTAATTAATTGAGTCTCTATCGCTCTTTATGCCTAACGATCTATTCCGTACAACGCGGCGCGCGAGAGTGCCTCTCGCTCGTGTTCGGTTACGCGTCTCGGTAATCGGTGGGAGGGGGAACGAGCCCTTTGTCGCCGAAATCTCCTGATCGTCGTTGACTATTCGCGATGTTTCCCCTCTCGTGGTTCCCCTCTCGTTTCTCCCACTGGCCATCTACGCGTAGCTGGACACCTGTAATGTATAATATAACACACCGGCAGTCTCCCGAATGCTATATATTTTTCTCTCCTCGGCTACCGCCGGGGAACGACTCTATATATGCGCCTATCTACGACTCTCGCGCGTACCTCGACGATAGCGTGCCTGCGAGAGCGTTGTAACGCCTTGTCACAATATATATATATTCAGACACGAGACAAATATAACGAATTGCATCGCGTAGAACTTGACCAAATTAATTTACCAAATCTAATTATATCTAGGAAAGGTCGTTTTATTAGCTCAACACTTATGACCAGATTTAATGAGTATATAACAACCACACAAAAAATTTACCAACACCATTACCATTTACCATTCGGGTCTAATGTCCCCTGTGAATTCTTCCCATTAAATGTTTTTTTCTTCTCTATAATACGTAGAATCTCTTCGTTATTGTCTTTATACAGGAGCCGAAGTATTGGAGCCGAGAAATTCGAGAAATTTGCTTTTTGTTACGATTGTCAATTAAATTTAGTCGATATTAATCGCTGTAGCAGAAAAGTCATATCTTGAGAACGAAAAAAGATGTCGTTTTGGTTCTTATCGTGTATTGAAGAGGAAGTAGTACGTAACTCAAATGAAAAGTTGTAGCGTCTTGGATGCGTCCGAAATATTTTTTTAAAAATTCAATTCCCCTTCCCCATAATAGACAGAATCAATTCGTTATTGTCTCTGTAGGAGAATGAAACATTGGAGACTGGAAATTCAAGAAATCTGATTTTTGTTTCGTTGTTTTTAAATATTTTTATAAGGTAATATACTGAAACGTTTCCAAGCTATCCGACCTACCGGGAGGGGCGGGAAGATAGTGGAAGCTACGATCAAGAGGGAAGTTAGTTAAGGATGAGGTGTTCGATTGGACCCGAGGGGGGATATCTTTATAGGTCTTTTGGAATAGCCTCAGTAATCTAGGGTATCACTAAAAGATTTCACCCAGACGAGTTACTTTCAGTAGTGAATAAATCCTTCATCATCGGCCACAGATGTAGTATCGTTTTCCTCTGGAATAAATAATTCGGCGATTAGTGGGAGCTATAGAACAAAAAAAAGGGTATAGTCTCGATACTCTCGAGAAGGCGGGATCGACAGAGAGGAGTAATTCAACGGACAGGAAAACTGTTCGCCCCACTCGCCCACTGGCGACATATATGTTTGATATACCGAACGATTGGCTTTACGCTATCTATCTTAAGTCGGCCAGAGGGGCCAAGAATAAAGTTGTATATAAAAAAAGATTCACGCAGTGAGCGCTACCACGCGAGGCTCAACACCCAATTTAATATGTGTCTCGCTTAAAGCGCGAATGTTCAAACAGTCAGCTTGACTGGGAAGATAACGAGAGAGCGTTTTTTTTCGTTATTCGATTAAAGGTTTTCACGCGAAACGCGGGACGCGGACGCGTGGGGCTTTACACCCAGTTTATAGGAAAATGATAAGATGTCGAGAGACAGATCGATTATACGATACTCGAGTTTCAAAATCAGTATCACAAGATTTGAATCGCGTCGAAGGCCTTCAATATGATTCGGCGCGTAACGTTAATTTTATCGATTGGTTATCGCGAGTCTTGGTGTTCGTGACGGGATTTCCTCTCCCTATGTCCTGAGCTCGGAGGGGACAGTTCGACGACCAGCCTTCGCTCAAATCACGGTACGCGATGTTTAAACTGAATTCGCCGGGATCGACCACGAGCGTTCAGCGTTAATTGCGCATCCCGAGATGACAAGAAGGCGGTCGCGACTGTAGGATATGCAAAACCGCCCCTCTGTTCCAGCGATAACGAAAGAACAGCGGCGGTGCACACGGATACAACTCAAATCAGCCTGCGTCACACCGCAATTAGTGCAACACCGAGAACTGATTGAGAGGCCCTGTTTAGCTATTTGAAGTCTTTCGATTTCGACAATAAGTTAACAATCTTACGATGAACGACAACAATCGTTTTAAACGTGAGCAAATTTGGAATCTGAATGAATCTCGACAGTCGTTGGGCCGCTCTTTTATACGTTAGGTCCGGTTACATAATCAGTTCACGAGTGGGAGTGAAATCACCTGATGTCGCGTGATTGATCCCTATGCTAATTCACGGGTGACGTAGTACGGAGCCCGTTAGTGCTGCGCCCACTGGCGTCATGGCGCCTGACAGCTGGAAAATGCAGGGGAGAGGGAAATGTGGCCTAATGTCACGTGGTACCTGCGGCCCGATATTCCGGTGGAGGGGGAACTGTCACGCGAAACCGCGTCGTCGCCGCTTATCTTATACCCTGTGCCACGTGTTCCCCATCCGTCCCGTGTCGGATCACTAATTTTCTCGTGAGCTTCACTGGGCACCCGAAATTTACGATATAATTTCGTAAATTTATTGTTTTACTGTTAAATAATTGATTGACTTCGAGCATTGGGCTATCAACCCTTTGGTAGTGTCCATGTCTTTTCGTTAGTTGTGGGACTTCGTTGTTTAGTATTTTTTTCTATTGTTATTATTTAATTATTCGTGAAAAACTTGTTTTATTTGTTATTGTTAAGGTAAGACATTAGTAGTCGTCGTCGCGATACAATACATTAAAAAATAAAAATAAAACCTGACAATTTTTTTTTAATTTCAAATGATCCCACCAGAGAGTACCAACGTCCTGGCGTGTGCGAACTTTATCACGTCTGCTATGGAATTGTTGTCGGCTTCCAAGGTTTGACAGATAGAATAAATGGAAAAAAATATATAGTCGCGATTGTTTTCAATTTTATGTGGCAAAGTTCAATCACTTTGGATATTCGGTAATTCTTCTTTGTGAAATTATAACCAAGTTTTTCACAGCACTCGTGAAATTTACGATTTTTATTACGAATGTGAATAACGTATTGTAAAATATTGTTAATGATTTTCGTTGAAAATATATTATTTTCGAAATAAAAAGAGCTAAAATTTGTCAATCAATGTGTGATATTTCGCGTTTTATTTTTGGCAACCAAATTTTGTTTTTTGGCATGATGAAAAATTGTTTTTTGGGAAATTGAAAGTACATAACCTTTAAAATAATTCCTAACTAAAAACAATTGTGGAATAAAAATATTAAGAAATGTCACAATGTCAAATTGCTGTGCATAGTGTTTTTGATGCAATGAAATATTGCTGAAAATTAGAAAAATATTCGTTCGTGGGTTTCAGAATTGCAGCGCCGTACGGACATTTGACGAGAGAAAATTGATTTCTAATGGAAAAATGCGTGGAAAAAATGTTCCGAGACGGCAGAATGTCTTCAAATTTGTTGTGCATAGTGCTTTCGATAGAATGAAATAATGCTGCGAAAAAGAAAAAAAATGGTTCGTAGACTTCATATTTGGAGCACCGTACGGACATTTGGTGGAACAAAAATTGAATTTTTATTTTGGAAAAACTCATTAAAGGCTTCGTAGTAGTTTCAAAATGTCTGTGCACAATAGTCATGATGTGATAAAACACTCCTGCGACGGAGAAGAAAATTGATTCGCACTATCCAAAGTTACACTGTGATACGGACGTCCGAGAAGATAAATTCAGTGAAAAAGCTATTTTTATTCAACCGCAGGCTAAAAAAAATATTTCCAGTCATCGGATCCACTTCAAATTAATTACGCATGATGCTGGAGGTACACTGAAGTAAATGCTGAAAAACTGAATTTTTTGGAGCATGCGCTGCGGAGAATCCCCATCGAAAGCTATGTGGAGAGGCCTCGCTGGTCATTTTAATAGGCCTATTGTTATAGTGAGTGCCTGAAAACGAAGAAATATGCATAAAACTATTTTTTTTTTTCGACGGATAAGCAAAGCGGCGGCGGCGGCGTGGCGGCGGCTTTGTTGGTCCCCAAGCAAAGTTAAATGCTGCTGTTGTACGTAATCGGCGGTTGAAATTCGTTGTAGGTGCCAAAAATATTGTAAAGTATTGGATGAATCTCACAGAGATCTATTAATTTGTCTATCCAAGCTTTTTCCGGTACATCAAAATATTTTTTGGACCTTAAACGAAATTTAAGGGGCCTGAATCACCTAAAAATGAGTTTTTTTTTAAATTAAAAAAAAAATGTCTGAATGTATATACGGTGTACTACGTACACACCAAATTTCAGATCGAAATTTAAAAAATTACCGAAGTTAGAAGCATTTTAGTAAGATAAGAAATAAGTATTGCGTGAAAAAAAAAAATGCCGAAAGGCAACAAAAACAATGCCGGTATTAGGAGAAAAAGGAATATCGAGAAAGGAACATAAAACAAAAACAATCGATGTTGAAACTGCGTTCGGTAGGTAACGATTTACTGACCAAATGGTCGTTACGTCTAATCGATGCGTCTCAGATTACCGCCGCTACCGCGCTTTGTTTTGAGTCTACGATACACCGGCGTAATGTAGCAGCGATGATTTTTAGTCGATTGTGTCAATCGGCTAAAAAAACTGCACTTATAAACTCGGTGTAACTAGTTATGTGTCAGAGTTTACAGTTTTTCCGAATGAACACGATATATTCTGTATTTTTGCCCGAAATAGTGCAAAAATGATTTCCACAGTGACAGTGTCGCAAAGCGAAAAGTCTCGCAGACTTAACCTCCTTTTTAAACGTCACATTTGACGTAAGAGTATTTTTTTTGTATTTTTTAAACACTTTTTTGCATTTATGAGATTTGTGGGATGAAAAAAAAAAAAAAAATTTTAAGTTTTATGCGATAGAAAAAAAAGTGTACATTTTTATGTGACAAAAAAAATGTAAAAATAATTTTTTTTTTTTGTAAATCACCCAAGTTGGTTATTTTCATCAATCTGTGAAATTCATTTTTTGCGACTTATATTTTTCTTCGCTTGCCGCAGGTTTCAGAGAGAATGGGTACACCAATTTTGGATTGTGATGACTCATTTTCTTCGTAACAGTCAGTGTTACGGAAGTAGTGCGGGGATTTTTCATGCGATCAAGAATGGAGTTATCGCAAGCCATTCTGTGAGTGGTTATGAGACAAAAAGTGGCAGAAGTGAATTTTTTGTTAGATTTTAATTTATAGCTTCGCCAGCGAAGCTTAAAAAAAATCCCCGCACTCGTTCCACAATAAACACTCTAACGAAGAAAATAAGAGCTCGCAAGCAAAGATTGATGCTTTCGTTCAGTCCGAAAGCTGCGGCAAATGAAAAATGTTTGACCGTTACGCATAACACTGGAATACACTATAAGTTCTTCTTTCATTCGCACACGATATGGGATTGTTTGTATGGGATTGATCACACGAGGATTACCTTAGAATACCTTACCTTACCTTATATATTCTTATGTATTACCTTATAATACCATACCTTAGAATAACCTTAGATTGGGCCTATCCCATCGTATGGGACTGATTCCTGGAAGGTTTGGAAGGTTTCTGCAATAACTATAAAATGCTCTATAAAAGCGTATGGGTTGAATATGGGAGGATCACACTCCATACCCTTTCTAGACGCTTATCCATACTACATCCCGTATTATTTCCCATCGTATTCCCATACTCTGACAAGGACGCTTTCCCCTACTACTTTTATCTAGGCGGGACCCTTCTATTGTTTTTCTGTGCTCTGTTTGAATTTATACTCCGTTTTGAATTTATACGCACGTCGCGCACGTCGTGTTAAAGTATTAGAACCGAATTTTTTTATATAACGACTGTCGAAGAGTCATCGCAGTCGAATTTTTCCAAAATTTGAACAATTCTCTTGGGCAGAGACACTCTTTTGTTTTATATTCCCCGTAATACATGGAATCAGTTCGTTATTGTCTCTGTACAAGATAGAAATATTGGAGACGAGAAATTCGATTTTTTTTCGATTTTGACTGAAATTTTGTCGATATTTGTCGTTACTTTAAAAAAATCATATCTCGAGAACGAAAAATAATAACGTCTTGTTTCTTATCTTGTATTGAAGAGCAATTAGTGCATTACTTAACTACAAATTTGTAGCCACCGACAGCGGCGGATGCGCGGTCGGTGCGTGGCTTCGGCGATCACCTAAGTCAAGCAACTATGTTGGCGGGCAGTACTTGGATGGGTGACCGCTTAGCCACGCGCTGGCTGGCGCATTCACCGTTGAGCGGGAGGCTCGTTCTTCTGACGCCGTGGTGTTTTCTGTACTTCACACAAGTGCAAAAAATACCATGGAATCATTAGGATATGGCCGTCTGTACCGACACAGGTTTTCCGCAGTTTTCCTGTGTCCTCGGCAAATGCGGTACAGTGTAGCTAAGCCGGTTGCGGACGCACAGGAAAGGTTAGGTAGCTTAGCTTGGTGCGGGTAGGGTGTGTTAGAGGGGGGGTACCGTAAAAACCCAACAGGGTATACGGCGGAACAACGAAAGGGGATCAACCTAACCTAACCTACAAATTTGTAGCCTCTTTAATGCCTCTCAAATATAAAAAAAAATGGTTCAACTTCTCGAAAAATTCCACTGCGATGACTCTTCGATAGTCGTTGTATAAAAAAATTCGGTTCTAACACTTTAACGCGACGTGTGCAATGATTGGCGTGTCTTGATTGGCGTATAACTACTTAGTAGCGCTCGACCGGTATACGCTTGCTGCGACACCAAGTACCAGTAAATAGTAATAAGTCCTCGCAGCAAATGTATACCGGTCGAGCGCTACCAAGTAGTTATTCGCCGATATTGGGAATCCTCATGCTCTTACGTTTTGTTCTCGTGAATTAGTAAATTAATAGAAAAAATAATAGATCTTTTATCATATAAATCGACTACTAGCTTTTCCACGAGCCCTTCAGCAACCCTATTAGTTCGGAGCATTCGCTGGCTCACATTCGAGAAATCTTTTTTGAATATACTCGCGTAAGCGAGTCTGTGGGCGCGCGCTCCGTCTCGCGTTGCCTCTCGGTCCGACGCACTAGCCCTCGCGCGTTCGGACAGTAACTCAGCCGATATACAGATGTAAACACTTGTATCGAGATGCGTCGTACGACAACAGAAACAAGGGGAACGAAGTCCACCTGTAGACCCCTTTCATTTGCCTTTTCGCTTGTCGCCGAACGTTTCCCTGAACTGTTCTCGCACGGGGTCTTCCCGTCTGATTCACCGAGTTGTTCGCACGCGTTATCCCTCAACACCCGCCCGTCCTCGCCCGTCTTTTTTCTCGAGGTGTTAAACTAGTTAGCTGTGACCACGCGGTGTGGTGTCTACACCGAGCATCGAGTGTGCGAGTATTGCAGCATATCAGGAACTTTAAACGGTGTTATTAATAAACTCTATCGAGATTGGGTGCACATTTCTTGTCCCGAGTAATCCTATCCCGCGATCCTGGCAAACTCAATAACCGTTATGAACTACCGCGAGCATAAATATGCCTAGAAGCGTGAACACTATTCGTTTATGCGTTCTCCAGATATGATCGTGTGACTCGAAAAATGCACGTTCACAACGTTTTCTTCAGAATATCCCGTGTCCCATATCCTGTCCTGTGACGTCACGACCACCGCTGTGTTGTGTCGGAGTGCTTTTGCGTGAGCGGTCACAAACAACGAGTCTGGGCTGGGATACTGCGCATGCGCGAAATTATCGATCGTGTTAGCTGGCAAACACGGGTGGGGGTCGTCAACTGTTTCGTCATACTGTGACATCCTCTTCGTTACGTCAGCGTATCGTGTGTGTGGTCATACAACAATACTTGGGTGGGTGACCGCCCGAATGGACGAAATGTGTATACGACGCATGTGCCAAAGTGTTATACGACGCTAGCGTGAACGTATAAACATGTTCATTTCAGAAATTCACTTCTAATTTGTGTAAACTACAGCAATTCCCTACTAATTTGTTTAAAATATCGAATATATTTCTTATTTGTTTAAATAATAGAAACTCACTACTGACTAGTTACAAAAAACCAAATTCATTATTAATTTGTTTAAATAATTGAAAGTCCCTTCTAGTTTGTGGAAACAATAGAAATACAATACTGATCCGGTTAAAAAATCGAAATTCACGCAGAGTTCAAAAAAGAATAAAATAAAAAATTAAATCATTTTTCTTGCAAGAATATGTACAAAAACGCCGCCAAGTACCTTCAATGTGGTTTGTTGAAAAATATTAAGAAATAAAAAAAGCCACGTAGGATTATTTTAAAAATTCAAGAAAAACGATGCTTACATTCTCGTCCAAAACCTTAGCGTCCCAGTGTTAGTTGTCGGACATGGTTTGTTACGGAATTGCGGGGGCATAAGCTGAAGGTACATTGTTGTGGACCTGAACCTTAATCGGTTAATGAGAATAATTTTGATACGTATTCTAATTTCCGTGATAAGGGAATGAACATTGGTAAGGTAAAATATAACATTCAAATATGCGGATAATTTTTGGTCGCAATCGACGCACAGGGTCACTGTCTAACGTGCAATCCCCTGATTTAAATACTGTATCAACCTCTTTATCCCTTGAGTATCGGTACCCCCTTCATCTGAGAGTACCGTATCCACTACCTCCCACACTCACCACCACGACTACCTTCACTTCTAATCACAAAGTACACTCCCCCACCCTTCTCTCTCCCACCTCCCAAAACCTATTTTTCGCATACGATTCAGATTACTGACGGTTTCGTTTTCGTTAATTCTCCTAACAAACCGTGTATGAGAGTTAACACTGGGACGACAAGGTTTTGATCTGGAATTTAAGCATACCTTTTCTTGATTTTTTTAAATAATCCTACTTGGCTTTTTTTATTTTAACAAACCACGTTCATGGTACTTGGCAGCGTTTTTTTGTAAATTTTTCGCAAGAAAAATTTTAAAATTTTTAATTTCATTTTTTTTTAAATCTGCGTGAATTTCGATTTTTTAAACTAATCAGTATTGCATTTCTATTGTTTCAACAAATTAAAAGTGAATTTCAATTATTTAAACAAATTATTAATGAATTTGGTTTTTTTTTTAACTAATCGGTAGTGAATATCTATTGTTTAAACAAATTAGAAATGTATTTCGAATTTTTAATCAAATTAGTAGTGATTTTCCATTGTTTAAACAAATAAGAAATGTATTTCGATTCTTTAATCAAATTAGTAGTGAATTTCCATTGTTTAAATAAAATAGTCGTGAATTTCTATTAATTAAACTAATCAGTAGGGGATTTCTATTGTTTAAATAAAATAGTCGTGAATTTCTATTATTTAAACTAAGCAGTCGGGAATTCCTATTGTTTAAACAAATTAGTAGTGAATTGCTGTTGTTTACATAAATTAGCAGTGAATTTCTGAAATGAACATGTTTATACGTTCACGCAAGCGTCGTATAAAACTTTCACACATGCGTAGTGTTATACACATTTCGTCAAATGGGCGATAAACTTCCAAACATGCGTAGTGTTATACACATTTCGTCAAATGGGCGATCACCCTTCCATGTACTAGATTCGCGATTCGGGCAGTCATCCATCCAAATATTGTATTATCGAAGGGGTAGCTGTGACGTCATGTACACAGCTGACAACGATTCATCGAAGAGGTAGCTGTGACGTCATGTACTCAGCTGACAACGATCCATCGAAGGGGTAGTTGTCACCTCATGTACGCAGCTGACAACGATCCATCAAAGGGCTAGCTGTGTCGTCACATGCACAGCTGACAACGATGCATCGAAGGGGTAGCTGTGACGTCGTGTACACAGCTGACTCTGAATCGATGCTTGCCGGCTGGCGCCATCGATAATTTGTCTATGGGCGTGACTCACGCACGAGCACACCGACACAACACAGCGGCGGTGGCCGTGACGTCAGAGGACAGGACATGGAAAGTGGGACAGTCTGAAGAAAACATCGTAAAAATGTGGATTCTTCGAGCCACGCGATCATATCTCGAGAACGCCTAAACGAATGGGGTTGCTGAAGGGCTCATGTAAAAGCTAGTAGTCGATTTATGTGATAGGTCATCTATTATCTTTCCTATTAATTTATTAATTCACGAGAACAAAACGTTAGAACATGAGGGTACCCAATATTGGCGTATAACTACTTGATAGCGCTCAACCGGTATACGTTTGTTGTGGGGACTTATTACTTTTTACTGGTACTTAGTGTCGAGACACTCTCGCGTCTCTTGATTTGTGGTCCATCATACACGGTATACAGAAGATTTTCTCATGTTTAGCGCATACGTTTTTTGGCTTCATTCTAATAGTACGATGTATTGTGTCGTTGTATTCGAAAAGCAACTTCTCTAGAATATCAATCCTCTAGAATTATTGTACGATTGAAACGTTCGGAAATCAATGCTTCCAAGTTGCTAAATGTCGGATACAAATGAATTTTGGATTGTTCCATGAGAGATTGAAAATTTGAATTGTAAAACTCTCCACCGTTATCCAACTGTAATTTTTATGGTGTTCGCCCCTGAATAAGTACAGACCTCATTGCAGCTGTTGTATTTTATCCCGTCTTGCTCTTCATCGGTACAACCCAAGCGAATTTCGAGAATATATCAATGACGGTAAGTAGATACTTGTATTGATTGTTTTGACTGGCGTAAGCTGACATATCGACGAGATCAGCTTGCCAAGTCTTATCGAGGCCTCGAATATCCATATGGCGACGAGGATAATTCCGTCTAGCCGATTTATGTAGCTCCTCCACTAGCGCTTCTTTGTGAGCGCTTATTTTCAATAACGTTTAGTCTAACGTCCACATTGGCAATGGCCAAGTAGCTAAGTCTTGTTCTGTTTCGAGGTTGATATTTACAGTTCGTATGATATCTTGCATTGTTGTCTCAAGCCCTTGAACCAATAGTAGATTACTATCATTCATTTTTTTTTCATAAAATCTTCACGGTGATATGTACTTTGCGATGTAAGATGTTTAAGGTCGCAGCATCGTCTTGTTGCTCCGGACTGGCAATGTTTCCGAGTCTGTTGTTTTCCATATCATAATGATTTTCCTCGGTTAATTTAAATCCAATACCAGGATTACCGGGAACGCCGAGGCGGCCTGTACGACCGCGATTTTTTACACCGACGCTCTTATCGAGCTGTCGTCCAAACACATCGACACTCATCTTGCAAATGTTTAAAATCTCGATAGGTGGCGAGCTAATATATTATCTGAGCCTCCCGTAGTTCTTCTATAATTGACATAATTTCGTTTCTATGAGAGGAGTTGCCAGCTGTTTGTGATGCCAAGAGTAGACGAAGCCGATTCACTAGCTCGTTTAGATCATCCCAATAAACATAATCTACCTTAACATCTTTTTGCGTAATTTTATATTGAGATATGAACTACCTTTTCCGGTGTATTCACCATCGTTTAAAATGTTTGCAATATAATTGGTGAATTTGAAAGGTTTATTCATGCGGATTGCTTCTCTATTTTTGTAATACTTCTTGTGCGCATTTGTTCCTATAATTATATCCTTATAATTTTTCATATCATCAACGCTAATATGAGCAACATTGGGCTGTTTTTTAAACAACAGTTCGATGAGTCCGATAGCTTTTCCGTAGCTTACATCTCCTGTTTGAATAGAAGTAGCGTTAAAATTTATCGGCGAGTCTCCAATCATTAACCTATCATTAGCAAGATTTCGCACCCCATAAGAAATATCTAAATCGGACGTTCTATTTTATCGAAACAATGCGAGATATTCATTTATTAATTCATCTACTTCAACGTTTGTCTGGACGATTCCATTAATATCATCGTTATCAATGTATTCAGCATCGTCGCCATATGCCTACTTAAAAGAAATATCTTGCTCGTTGTCATCGTCGTCGTTATATTCACGTTTCACTATTGCACTCATTCCGGCTCTTTTGACAATATTATCCCCAGCTTCATCATTTATTCCACCCTTAATTTTATCTTTACTTTCATCCTTAATTTCATTCTTAATTTCTTCCTTAATTTCTTTCTTCACTACTGCCGTATCGTGATTTTTACTTGTGTGAGACGCATTCACTAATTTCTCCAATGGATTCATCAGAGGTTTGAAAACGTTGTGCATCTCTTGTTCATTGGCCTCTCCGCCTGTCTTTACCATTCTATTTTTTCTTCGAATTGCATCGCTGGCTTTGACGATTTTACGCAGAACTTCTTGTTCCTTAGATATATTATCGCTCTTCGTGTTGCCGGAGCTGGGTCACGGATTCTACTGTTTCGAGGTTGGTCAGTAATAGTAAATTTATTACTTGCCGACGCAGGCGAAATAGTCGAACCCTTTCCTATATCGACTGTGATCAAGATCGCTATCCTTATCAATCATAATAAATCCATACTTATCGACCCAGCATGCTGAGCACAAATTTTTTAATTCGGTGTGCGGTATACCAGTGTTTACGCGATCATTGTATATATGCTTGAGATTCATTTCATCTTGCTTAAATAGTACTAGGAGGTTGGCGTTATCACGGACGAGATGCTTTGGAATACGTGCATATGTCTGACAGAGATAGAATGAATCAATGTGCTCATGTCTACCCATTGAGAAATATGCGCGAATATTATCCTGTTTCTCACATGCTATATCATCAAAATAGTACATTTCGATACGAGTGCGAAATATGTTGCGTTGTTAGGCGAGTACAACGACGAGCGCCGAGCGTTGCCGAAGCCTCGACTACGGTTCGTGCCGAAGACATCGTACTCGTCTAACAAAACGCAACACATTTCGCACGAGTATCGAACACTATTTTTTATAACGAATGTATGAAAAAGTGACAATTCAGCGTATCACTGTATAGTTTCAGGTATTTTCTTCTAATTAGCACCTAATTGATAGAATAAAGCATCTGTCAAATAATCGAATATATACTGTAACGAATATAGCTGACTAACTAACGAATGTAGCTGCATGTTTATTAAGACACACGATATTAGTTAGTTTGACAATAGACGAACGAACGGACGATCGATACGATATCGATCGTCACGACAAGAGAGTCTGGACGGGACTTTAAATGCAAGCAGACGTGTGACGTTTCGTGATCGTGATAATTAACATTTAACATTAGTAATAATATCCGCCCCAAAACCAAATACGCGTGTTATTCATTCGCTCGGTCGTTACAATACATATCATTGTATATTGCACGAAGGCGGGGGTCCAGGGGCGAAGCCCCTGTTGGGGTCCAGAGGCGAAGCTCCGGCGGGGCGGTTCGGGGGGCGAAGCCCCCCGACTGCACAAATAATACTGTTTTTTACGTTGCAAAATGAAATAAAATATTTAAATGAAGAAAAAAAAACTGAAATTAAAGAATGCATGATATTAGTCTTAAACGTTGTAACAAGAAAAATGGAAAGGGTTATAAATTCATATTAGTTCTCAACGATATTATATTTTCACAGCGCAGTTAGAAATCCATAACATATTTATACTCTTATATTTAGTTTTATCACGAAGAATCAGAATGATCCTCTTTGGCTTGTTTGTGTCACTTCGCGTGATTATATCACTATTCTTCTTTTCCGGTACGAAACTGGATCGTGCAATTAGAACAATTGCTGATTTGAAGGCTGAGTCCTCCTCTCGAGAAAAACAATCGCTGTCGGTGCTTCTTGCTGAATTCCCTCGGGAAGATCCAAGTTTGTTGATGACGTTGATGAAGCTGGTGTCGGCGGCCCGGAAGATAATGTCGATGTTGAACGTAGTGTTGACGATGAGGCAAGCGACGTTACGGTTGACGGAGCTTTCAGATTTATTGCGCTCGTTATGCGATTGTATATTTTTCTCTTTTCGTTTCTGGAGCTCTCGATGTACCCTTCTGCAACTGTATCGGATCCCCACCCCCCATGACGCTTGAGAGTTGTCATATCAGCTCCACCTTCGACGAGCAAAGTTGCTGACGTTCGACGCCAAGCGTGACCTGTGTAATTTTCTGGACGATTCAAACCCAAAAACATGGCGCCTTTTTTAGGCATCTCCCCAAATGAATTGATGCCGATGACTTGTAGTGAGCAGCGTCCATTGCGGAATTGCAAGAAGAAATCTTTTCGTCCTTTTGCCGCTACGGACCTCAGCTTGTCGTACTTTTGGTAGATCTTGAAGTATTCGCCTTCGAGAGTGAAAGACCTTGGCTTGTTTGTTTTTGTTTTTGGAATCTTCACGTGTAGCGAAGGGTTTTCCTTATTTTTGTCGCTGTCCGGATAGAAGATTTCGAGATCATCTGTGGTCACTCTTCTAAGCTCTTCTCGTCGGCATGCCCCAAGGAATCCGAATATAGCAGCGACCTGAACATTCAATAGTATATTCATTTATTTATTAAAAACAATTAATTACAAAATATCACAATTGATTAATTTCTTCACCCATTTATTCGGTAATTTTTTTCGTGATTTCTGGAGATAATATAAATGTATTGTTCAATATTTATACCTTTATTGCCAACCACTGATCGTCCGGAGCTGTTGTCAAAAAGCGTTCAATTTCGTCCGATGAAAATGTACGAGCCTTCTTCGTTTCACCATCGGCATCGGTTTCGGCTCGTTTCAAGAAACGCTTCAGGTCCGTATAATTGATGTCGATTTGATGGTTATGTTGAATCATCGTTTTCAGCTTTGAGAATTCACTCCAGAGCGTTGCTGGCCTCCATTTTTTCGATATTTCGTTGAAATATGCGAGGAGAACTCGCTGCGAGAAAGAGTCGGCTTTTTTAACGGTTTTCCAGGCCGTGAAGTCGTCTGTTATGTCGCGAATCGTGAGTTTACGTGAGGAGCCGGCCTCATCTCGGTCAAGGAACTTAATCCATTTACGCGTTATCGAAGCGGCTACGATTCGCGGATGCCTCGTTTAGAGCCTAACCTTGCGGAAAATTGCTCGGGAAGAGGCTAGAGTTCATTCGCGAAATGTTGTCAAAGGGGAGGTTTAAACGGTTTCACTAATAGGGTGTATATCGCGGCAATACGGGCAAAAATATTCAAGGGGAGCACTTGGTGCTGTAACGACTTCTTGCGGGGTAACGGAACGGTAAGCGCGGAGATACAAAATTATTGCAACTATTACAGAAATTACAAGGAAACAACTGAGGAGTATCACGACAATCAAAGGGGAGTTCATCGTGATATTGAAAATTTAACTAAACTCGCGGGTTGGTATGAGGAACTCGACGCACGGTAGACACTGGATAGATTCGTACACCCGAGTGTACTACAGGGGTTTCACGAGTGACTCTCGAATCGCGGATATTAACGGTGATTTTAATGGAGATTCCGCACAAGAGAATAAAGATTAATACAATCACGATAATTGCCAGAAGGGCGATAATGATCTGAGATGCGTACATCTCTTAAACTTTTCACTAAAGTGGAAGGGTTGAGGGGAAAAATCACAAACTTAGGAAAAATAAAACTTATCGAAGAAAAATAGGATCCGGCGAACAGGAGTTATGAAGAGGTTGCTGGTGGTGGTCGTCGGTGGATCGCTGGTCGATACCCTCGGCTTCAAGTAAATGCCGAGCGGTCGAAGGATTTTTCACGAACGAAACACAAAATTTGAAACACTGAGTTTTTATTCTATTAACTTCAATTGAAGTTAATAGTCAAACAAAACTTGGTACAATTTCACACAAACAATTCACAACGGAGAGCAAGACTTGAAAAATTTCAAAGTCTTTTAACAAAGATTCAAAGTAAAACAAAACTGTCACGAGCAGAGTCACGTTGTCGATGATTTTCGGAGGAGTAATGAACATGGCCCTCCGTAAAGGGCGCAGTTTAAATAGGCTTGACATAGACCGCGGTGGAAGGGGCAACTTTTTGGTTGAGGCGTGATTTTCCACGCCTCCCTTGTTCTCTTTCTATCGGCTGTCAATTTCTTATAATTAGTCTAATTAACTATTTTCAGATCGATTTTGGATTTGTTAATTAGCGATTTATTCTTTTTATTTATTTTGGAAGTGTCTCGAATTTGAATCACCTTTTTAAGTGGAAAATTACGAATTTTAATACTTGATAAAAGGAAAATTTTCTTGATAAAGAATTAATTAATTATCAAATCCAAAAATATTAAAAATGAACTCTATTGATATTTCGCTCTCATTCTTCACTCTATTACATGCATTCTCATTCGGTTTTTACTATAATATGTGAAATATCGATCGATATCGATTTGACAGATCTAATTAAATTGAATTTAAATTTGATATAAATTTCATAACTACCAGGGTGTTCTGGTATTCATTCTTAATGGTTTTTCGTCGGCTTTCAATATAAAATGATGAATTAATTAACTTAATTAATTAATTTGTTTAACCTTTCCATTTGTCAAATTAACAAATTTCGGGTTAAACTTTTACGATAATTGTGACATTTGGCTATTGTAAATCATGAAAAAAGTGGTTATTATTAACGATTGTTAATAATTATTATTCGGTTATTCTCTCTTTCTTCATCCCTACTCTTGGCTAAGAATTGCATTTGTCTCTTGATTTTTATGGCTCTGTTCCTATTGGTTGAGAAAAGTTCGGCTATCGATGAGTGGTGGGCCTTCTCGTACGTTCTATGCATTGCGCGGGTGGCTCACCCTTCCCCTACTCTCTCGGTACGATCACGTGTACCGTAGCTGGCCCGCGAGCTAGCCAACAGCGCTACCTCCCCTTCGGGGTGGCTCTTGACTTCCCTTGTTCGTACCAGCCACGCTCACGTGGTCGCTTCTCCTTCTATCCTACCTAAAGAGTATGCTGGTACAGAGGCTTTCTCCGTCGTGGCGACATAGCAACGACGTGCAATCCTCTGTTCTCTCCCAGCACGGAGTTTTCTCTTTTTTTTCTTTCTAAGAACTGTGACAAATCGGCGAGCTGAATAGAATCGCTTCTTCGAACGAGCACCACTTATCTTTATTTATTCCATCCAAATGTTTAGAAGAAACTTCTCGGAGGTAGTTGTTGAAAATAACATTTCCTATGTAACCCGATATTCTTCTTTCGTCGCTGGTTAAGATCGTAAATTGAACTATTTATCTTTGAAGCAATATCGATTTGCAAGATATTTTTCATTTAAATGTTTAGTCTCTGAGTAATGAGAGCTATTGCTAAAGGCAGAAATATTTCAACTCGTTGTTTTTACGGATTTACTTTTTATGATGGGAAAAGACCAGAAGGGTTTATGATGGTTACCTGAGTAACGCACAAATACCTGACCTACCGCTAGCTATAAAATATAACCGGGGAAATACGTGAAAAATACATAAAAAATATGATTACAAAGTTGTAATATTGTTGACGACCTGACCCAATGTTCATACGCATGCGTGATTCTATTGGAAATCGTCTAATTATCAAATTCGCGACTATTGGAAATCTCCCATTGTTCGCGGGGGTGGCTGTAAACGATGCCCGAGAGGTGCTGCACTCGTTGGAGGAAATCGGAAGTTTTTCTAACCCACTGGGCCCTATGCATAGTGGTTAGAAGGAAGCTGTCGGTATCGTCGCTCGAGGTGTTGGTCGTCTTCGGAGTCATAGAGCGCTCGCGTCTGTGAGCCTCGCTGCGTCGTAGTGTTGGTGAGGTTTGGAGTCACCGAGAGCTCGTATCCGTGAGTCTCGATGCGTCATGGTGTTGGTGTATTTCGGCTACATCGAGCGCTCGTGTCTATGAGCCTCGATGCTTAGTGGTGTTGGTAGGTTTCGGCAAACAGAGACCTGCCGGCTTAGCAACAGTCAAATCCCTTCGATGGCGGCTGGCCCAGGTACATGAGCCGGCGTTTCTTACTGGTATTGGTGACTTTTCTTCACAGCGTGGTGTCGGGGCCACGTGCTCATCTTGGGTGATCGAGCCGTGGTGTTATGCCTTTGGAATTCTCGAGTAACTCAAGTCCCATTGAAGATGTTGATTTTTTTCTCGTGTCTCCGATGACAGAATTATTTTACGACTTCGTCTCGACAAAATCGCTTTCGAAAGTTTGTTAAATAGTTTCTGGTCAACGGTTCTCTGTCTACGCTTCTCACGCACAGCGATCCTCTCCCTTTTTCCCTTTTTCCTTTATTTCCCTCAGTCTTTCCGTTTCCTCGCGAGTGTACGCGTGCAGCTTCTCTCGGTGCGATCGAAGAGCAGCGCAAGTTCGCGAATAAGAGTTCTCGAAAAGTGCGTGACGTAACACGTCGTAGCTTTTTTTATACCTTTTATTAGATTTTCAAGGCAATAACTTTTCCACCATCTCTTCACTTGCTTCGCAAATTTCCGGCGGTGTTCCGGGATTCATGTAATCGTCGTTTACGCTCATTTTTTATTACTTTTTCATGACCCGGTCTTTGACGAAACAGTAACAATAACTCAACTCACTGCTGACCGTTGACTGCTCAATGTGGCGCGCGGAGAACGAAGTGTACGGCTCGTATCAAAAACATCGCGTCTGTCGAAAATACCGGCACAGATGGCGCGTCGATAGAAAAAAATTCGTCATGTTCATACGCCGTGCGTGACATGAAACTTGTTGCGCACGCTAGATCAGGGCAGAACGTTCTGCGCACGGAAGGCGTGTTTACATCGTTTTTACGGAGCGTCGTTCCCGAAACGTCGAAAAAGTGTCCAAAAATGCACGCTTCGCAGGCCTAAACAAGCCACTTTTTCATTCATAAGTTATAAAAATGAATATTGAGTTCGGTCGAGCCTCGCCCGGTGGCACCACTTGTTCATTCTCGTTAAAGGGAAAATATTTAACACCATCTGCAGACTCAAACAGTTTTTCTAATAACTTATACTGTGGCTGCTTCAGAGATTTCGAGTATATATTGTGACGGGCTTTTTGCAGTTCGGACTCTCTCTGCAGTCGGCTCCCCGTGCAATCTATCACGACGCCCTTGTTTTTCAATGCCCGATTTCTCACTTTTATTTCTCGCTGTATTGTTGTTGGGCGCCAGAGTATCTTTCTCCCGATACTCAGGAACTGTCAATTTTCTCTTATCCAAAATCTCAAAATTTCAATATCTTACTCGGATAGCGGGATAGGGAGTGCAGTTCGGAAGAGAATCGAATGTATCTTTTTTTTTATATAAAAATAAAGCAATAAATATCGTCGTTTATTCTCCTTCCTTTCTCAATCCAAATCAATTAACAATCAATGTTACGATCGACGATATACGATCGTCGATTTTCCACACAAACAAAATTTCTCACGAGACTCTACATGAAAATCTATTGTTCGTTTCGCACGACAATCGCTCGACGCTTCGAGACTTCAGAGGATTCTTAAGGGGGCTGAGTCACCTAAAATTTTTTTTTTTTTTTTCGCAATCATGACTTCAAATTTTAATGGTATTTCACCTATACGAAAAACATATAGTTTTCTATCTTTTTGAATTTTTGTAAAGTTTTTTCAGCGCTTCGGAACACTGTGAGACCGAACTAAAAAAAAATTACATGTCGTAGCTTTCGGACCACATAACTCAACGAATCTTGGATTCGGAAGTCTCATTTTGTTCGTAACAAATGTCATTCCGGGGTGAATGTGGGATTTTTTTGTAAACCCTCTCCGGACAGAACAACAAGTTATATTCTGGAAAAAAAAAAAATTGTTTCTAATTTGATGAAAAAACAGTTAAACAATCTTGAACAACAAATCGATTTTACCTCACATCCTGAATTCTCACATTCACCCCGGCATGACATCTGTTACGAACAGAATGAGACATCGGACGCCAAGATCCGTTGAGTCGTTTAGTTCGAAAGCTACGACAGGCAACAAAGAAAATAGTGTCGAGAAACGCATTTTAAAGAAAAATTTCTTGATACCACTACACTGACTAATTTTCAATAATTTTTTTTTTTTTTTCGTTTTTCGCCAAATTACGTAATCTTTTTTTCACTGAGTAAAAAATGACATAAAAATAAATTTTGAAAAATCGTTTTATTGAGAAAAAAATTATTTTTTTTTAGAAAACAATCCCGACAAAAAAAACGAACGTTCGAGTTTCTTAATGGCAATACCTCGCATCGAATGATGTAAAACAAAGGTTATGTTCATTCGCATGATGATTTCCACCAATTCTCGTCAATGTCACTGCTGAAACTCTTCTTCACTAGATCGCCCCGAAATATATTTATAATTCCGCCGGCTCACAAGAACTGTATCGGATTTACGGAACAATAATCGCGTAATGTTTATCGCCGGCATTCTGACAGACGCGAGAAAACACCGTTTACGACAGCACGCCGGTGGAGCGTATACGCGATGCAGCGCGGTAGCGGCGAAAATCTATATATCGATTAGCAGCAACGAACGTACGGTCGGTAAATCGTTTCTTTCCAAACGCAGCAGCGTTAGAATATACATTTCGATAGTCGGCGCTAGCTTCGCCATAACATTTCGATAAAGTTTGACATTGCGGACGGAATCGAAAACAAAAACATCGTGACAACTCGTAGCGATTTATCACTTTCTCTCGGATTTCTGTACCTCAAACTTTCCTTCGTATTTTTTTTCCTTATTATTATTATTGGGATGTCAGTGTGATGATCGTTGTTTTTAGTATTAATTTTAGTATTGAGCGTAAAAATAAAATAAAAAAAAACAAAAAAAAAAATTTCCAAATTTTTTTTTTTTTTTTTTCGAATTCTCATTCTTTTTTCTCACTACCTTTCAAATTTCAAGTCGCTGGATTCCAAAATAAAAAAGTTATGAGCATTTGCGTACGGTTGTGAACATTACATATTTATTTAAAAATAGTTCCGTGCTAAAATGCTCATAACTTTTTCATTTTTGAAACACGCGACTTAAAATTTGGTGGGTAGTTAGAAAACAGAATGAGGATTCAAAAAAAAATTAAAAAAAAAATCGATTTTTTGAAATATTTAGGTGACTCAGCCCCCTTAACCGAGTATTTTGCCGAGTACGAGCGAGAAAGTCCTCTGCAATCGGCACTCTTGGCAACGAATAACCAAAAATGGTGTGCACAGCGTGCACCTACCTTCTTAATTGTTCCTTCGTTTACGATCGCCCTTGGGGCTTCCTTCTAGCTATCCTCGATACGGAAATTCCTCAGCCGTCGATACGGCGGTTCATCTTCAGCAGATCGGATATTCTTCGTTGAATTATCTGATTCCTCCCTCACGGAGATTACGAACACGAGATTCAATATCGGAATACTCGTTACTTTAACTATCTGTCTGACTGTATGCCTGAACTATTATTTTCGCAATTTTCAGAGAGAGACGCTCTCTTTGTTACTTCTAACTAATTCGACAGTACGTCCTACGTAAACGACGCGGTGCACGAGAGTGATGCTCACTGGCCCGTTCTACGGTACGCGTACTTCGTTAATCAGGGAAAGAGGGAAATACTCCTCGCTCGCTGATAATTCGGCGACTCGTCGTAACGGCTTCGCGGTATCTCTCCCGTCGCCGTATCCCTCATGCGCTTCCGATTGTCTACAAGCGATGCCGGACTCCTGAAAAATATAATATAATCCTCCGGCAGAGTCTCGTTCTATTGTTTTCCAGTTTCTCGGGTACCGCGGGATTGACTCGGTTTGCGCGCGGCTGACAAAGACTCTCGTGCGTATCCTATCCTAATGTGATGGAGAGAGAGCGTATTATTACGGCTCGTCACAATATAAATATTTTCGAATCGTATTCCATTGGAATCAGTTATGAACGTAAGTAACGCATTAGTTTTACCGCAGTTTGATGGCCCGCAGACCACTGCACGAACGGTATTTGGTAATAAATTACCATGACGTTTCACGATCTTTTCGTTCTGCGCAAACTGATCGAAATTGATCACAGGTAAATTGGTGGATTGTGTCTTGAATTTCGTTCCGATGCAGACTAACGAGAAACCTTCTAAATAATCGTTTATATATAAAAATTTCCTCAGTGACTTATGAGTCTTCTGATTGATAAGATCGTGAAGTAACGTGCTAAAAAGCGTGGTAAAGGCTTGGTTAAGGGTCTTATCAATAATCTCCCTGTTGAATTTACATGTGCCCAGTTATCAGTACTGTGGAACAGGAATAAAGCTAGCGAAACCTCGTGCATGGGGTGATCCGGGAATTAATTCGCGCGACGCAGCCGGTAAGGAGCACGATATCGCTTAGCAGATATACTATGGGGATTTTGGATCAACACGTGTGCGTGCACACGTACACGGTCCGAGCCGCGCGGGCAGCGTGGGTCACACGGACACACACATGCATGCACGCTCGTCGACGGTCGGGTGACGTCACACGGGGAATGGCGGGGAAAGCGCAGTGAGGGTCCAGTACCGGACTATCATCCTCTTTCTCGTCTTCCTCCTTTTCTTTCTTTCTTTACTTCTTTCTCATACTATCTCTATTCATTGCCCCACCTGAGCTATTTCATCCATTAAATTTTACTTACTTCTGAACGGATTTAATTAAGGGGACTGAGTCACCTAAAAAAACGAAAAGTAAAAAATTTTTTTTCCAGTGTCACGTCAAAAATGTGGGTGTTTCTATTTCACCCGAATTTTAACGCGAGGTTGCGTCGAGTACGATTGAATACGCGCTGGTCAAGAGAGATCTCTCCCTCCTTTACCACTCCTGGCATCAATTATCGGCGCAACTGCCCATTTTTTAGTCTAACCGTGAGGAAATGTACTAAGGATAGGGCTTGGAATGCTATTCGTTGACTTGTCTTAGAGGTATTATAAAATTTCTTTATCTGTTGCGTAATTAAATTGACGATTCGTCGATGATTTGAATTATGAGGAATTATTTCACTGCAATATATATATGTTGTTGATTTTTAAACTGAATAATGTTTCGATGAGTGATGTAAAATGTTGTCTGGCGACGGCAAGGCAAATTATTGAGGAGTTCGAGTAACAGAGGATATTGCACACATTCCCAATTGTAACTATATCAAAGAATTGAATTAAATTGTACTTACGATGCTTGTTTCGATGGTGGTAGTTTCAATGATGGTCGATGCGATGAAACGGGTGGTTTAACACGGATTTCAAGCCAATTATGCCGTAATATTCAGAATTTATTCAAATAAAATAATTCAGGCAAATTCAAAAATACAAGAATGCAATCTTCGGAGAGTACAATGAGTTGTCGGAAAAAACGATTCGAACAGAGATTTCTTCTAAAAATCTAGTAAAAGAAGATTCTGGATGTTTGAAACGAGAGATGATTTTGTTCCAACGGGTAAATTGAGAGTGACAATTTACTGTACGAAGCTAATCCAAGAAAATTCTGGTTACCTCAAGAATGAATACAATTTTTGGAGATGGAAGATATTATAAACAAAATTCTCCAATAGGAGAGTTGCTCTATTTCATTCGTCGTCTCAACGGACCCGCGATCCTACTCTAGTATGGTGGTTAACAAAGATCGCGGCCTCTGGCTCTATCTCTCTCACCGCCTAGCCGGAACACCGGATTATCGATTGGATGCACCGATCGCGCGCTCGCTCTTAGGCGTCTCCGTCTCTCTTTCTACTCTCTTACTTCTTCTGCTGCTCCTGGTCTCTACTCTCTGCTGGTGGTCACTGTCGAACCCTTTATCCGCGGCCTCTTATATGCTAGAGGAATGGGAACCAGAGGGGGAAGAAAATCCCTCCCTCAAATATGCCCGGGCCTCATACTCCCCTGATGAGTAACGTTGCCCCTCGCTATTCTCCTCTCGGCTTGTTCGAGGTTCGTTGATTTGTCTTTCATTCTTATTGTTAATTAATGGTAGATTTATCCATTTTCCGTCGAATTTCATTTCCTTCCTTATACCTAATTATTTGCCTGATTAGTTTGTAATTTTAATACGAATAACTAAATAATTATTATAATTAATATTTGATATTCTTAATGTATAGGAGACAGAATAAAGTAATAGTTGTTGTTCGTAAAATTCTCCTATATGTGTACGTATTCAGAAACCGGTGGTAAGAGTCGAGAAATACATATATTTTTACCAGCAATAATTCTAATAACATTATCATCTTTTAAATGTTGGATGTCCTAATATTATATACCTGAAGGATACAATACTTCTCGGCTCTTGTACAAATTATTTTATTATACGCTAATAACATTTTCCTGATATTCCGACGTATCTGCGGCATAACTGGGCCGATATCTTTGGGCGTTGCCCCCCCCCCCCTTAGAACCGCGCAACAGTTATTGCATGTGCCTGGTAACAGCGTCGTCTGATCATCTTATTTCCTTATATGGACTGTGAGGAGATTTTCTGGACTCCTGCACGCAGTGGTCCGAACAACCCCGTCCTCGCCGCCGGGGCGATAACGAACGAACCCACGACGAGATAATAATACTTTCGCACCCCGGGTACCCGGGCGCCAGGTACTACGTACCGCCGATCAACGATTGGTTTTAATTTAGACCGAGATGCGAAAGAGTGTCCACGTACGGCGAGGCAAGGCATACGGCAATCGAGAGTCGGCTAACTCAGCCCGCCTGGGAGAATAGGGGGGCGGGGTGGACGGGGAGCGTAACGAAATGTCCCAAATTAAATTTAGTGTATAGTTTATTATAGTAGAAAAGATAGACATTATGAGGTAACAAAAGCCAGTAACGGTAAAGAGATAGCGGTAGGTAAGATAACGCGAAACGATAATTAGATAAGATAACGGAAGAATGATCGGAGGATCGCAAACGAGTAGGTAAACGATGGTAGATAATAAAGATAAGTCCGTAAAGAAATCTCGTTACGATCCTCGCAACCGGTACGTGATAACGGCAAAAGATGATTAGATAATATAGCGGAAAAATGATTGGAGAATCGCCAACGAGTAGGTAGCCGGTGGTAGATAATGAAGAGAAGCCAATACAGGTAGCTCGTGACGATTCTCGCAATCCATACGCAATAACGGCAAAAAGATAGTTAGATAAGATGACGGAAAAATGATTGGAGAATCGCCAACGAGTAGGTAGCCGGTGGTAGATAGCAAAGAGAAACCAATACAGATAGCTCGTGACGATTCTCGCAACCTATACGCAATAACGGCAAAAAGATAATCAGATAATATGATGTAAAAATGATTGGAGAATCGCCAACGAGTAGGTAACCGGTGGTAGATAATAAAGAGAAACCAATACAGATAGCTCGTGACGATTCTCGCAACCCATACGCAATAACGGCAAAAAGATAATTAGATAATATAAGGAATCCTCGCAAAATTATCACGTCGAGGCACTCCAGATCAAGCGAAAGAAAATGACCGATGAATAACGCGAATCGTGATTCGCCACAGCGGTTGCGACGGCCAGATTAATAACTACAAAAACAATACGGAACGTACTCACAGTAACTCAAATTAATTAATCGCATTGGCACGAAACACCATGAGGTAATCTCCAAATAGCACTCAAGATGATCGTCGGCCAGAGCCGAGCCGGTCGGTCACTCGCGTCACACAAAAAAAACTTGAAGTTTTCGAAAAATTAACTAATACGCGAACCGATTCGCCAAAACAATTAACCCGAGTTAATTACTAATGAAGAGAAGCTAGATGAAACGCGAGATCCCGACCGACTTGCACAGAGAAAAAGGGAGCCTCGAGCTCACCTAGTATTCCGCCACAGCCGAGAGCGCGAAGAGATAACGTGTCGCCAATTCGCCGGTACGTCCAGAACTAAAATGATTAGCACCTCTCGGCTGATCGACAAGACCCTTTGTCCACTTCCCCCAATTCTCATGCGATACCTCAGCGAGTCGAGCCATAAAAGAATTCCGGGAATTCGTCGATGACGCACGACTCGCCGAAGGTATCGAGATCGTTGCTATTGTTCGCGCGCTCTCCCGCGCGCGTAAGAAAATGTATAGTAGCGCGTAGGGAAAATACGGTGCGAGGGATCATGACAACAACGAACACGTGATCGCGCGAAGTACAGTCAGGGCTCAAATTACAACAATATTTTAAAGAATTTTCGAGAATCTTTCTCGAAGGACTCGACAATGGTTGACTACAGCGGGGGGAGACCTCCCTCATGAGTATGAACCCTTCTTCTCTCTCACGGTGGGTCCACACGGTACGAAAATTTCACTGCACCCCGCTGCACTCTTCCCACTCGAGCCCCATTCGCGAGACGCCTTTATCACGGACCGCGAGACTCGGAAGTCTTTAGGGATGGTTCAGCGCGAGGCTGATAAGTCGGGGGTGAATCGGCGACTCTGTCTATCGGTCATTGTACCGCATTCACCCCGGCATCCATTATTCCACGAATACTGTCGTTCGGTATTCGTTTGCAATTAATTTAAACTTCCTTTGGAATTCTCATGAACTAACGGTTACTGTACCGCGCGCGACGCGCGACGTCCCCCCGCACCAATCATGAATATTTTACTTTCTCGTCCGAGTGTCTCGCCCGATTCTCTGTGTTTCGGCGCGACGTAAACAAATACTGTGAGTCGTACATTACGGAAAAAAAAGTAAATGGTTTCGACCCCGAGAATAATAATCCTGCGAGGTAGGTAGTATACTCTAGGTAGGTAGTAAGCTAGTTAGGTAGTAATAATAATAACATATGAAGAAAAGAAAGAAAAACTTAAGATACGTGATTGGAGTTCTGGGCGACCGACTCGATGCGACGTCACGTGGGTCGTAAAGCCGACCCACTGCCCAATGCCTCCTACTTCCGGGTGGCGAGACGAAATGTCACGTCACAGGACATTCCGGAACTACTGTTCCGATTGCCCGGCCGAGCTGTGTAATTCCCCTCTTTTGGTGTACCTGCTAGATCTTCCCCTATCGCCGTGAATTAGCCTTGGCATTATGCGGCTCGGCTTACGCAACTCATGGCTTTGCCCGGGCCCCCTTTTATCTTTTCCGCTCGCCTATACTAACTTAATTCCTGTCGTTCACGGCGTGTCCTGATCATACATTAAGCGATATCGGAAAAATAACTATTCTATGTTGAAGGTGGATTGTTTCTGAATATTGTGATATAAACCGCGATTTGATATTTTGCACTATAAATCGAGGGGAGCCCGATTTCTTACACGCGGCATACGTTTTCTGTTGCAAATATTTCGTTGCCACTAGTGTTACGGATTTCTCGCAAACGGCAAATAATTCCGGAAAAATAACAACGCCGTTAGAATAGTGGAAAGTTTCCGATTAATTTGGTGTAATTATTAATTTATAAATTGTTCACCATAAGTCGAGAAAACGCAATCACGGAAGTAAATCTTTACTCTTAATCCCTGCTTAAACGGCATGCATAATGGGAAAAATAATAGTTATAACTTATAGCGGGGATCTTCCTTAATGATCATGTAATTAAAATGTTATTATTTTATTCTCCCGATCGTAGGGAGCCATTTCTTTGCGCATGGAGCGTAAATATTTTTGAGTGGATTGCATCTTCTCGCTCGGCGGCCGAGACGTTCGCCCTTATGAGTCACCGTCGGGGCACACTCGTGTTGCATACTACGAACTATCGCGTTTGGCTAGGTGGGTCGTAAAAGTTTTAAGACTGTCCTTCCCTAAATGTTTAGTTTTGGTAACGCGGTTTTCTGTTTCATTAGTTTGTTATCTCTTGAAATTCGACCATTATTCCTTTCTTTCAATCGTCGCATTTTATTTATGGAAATTAACTGCGACAATAACGTGCCTTGTGAAGTTAGTGGCGCTCATTCGTATCGGTTTCTCATGGCTCTGCGTGATTTATTATCTGGCCTTTATTCGGTTATAATCTGTTACGGGGTGTTGATTGTATTTATCCATAAATTATACCAAATTTTTATTCCTATGATTTTGAATGTTTGTCGGTTCGAATTTATATCTATTGATTGCGTTTGTTGACAGATTGTGTCGATTAATTTCCCTATCATCCTGGACAATTTTATTATTTTTGATTCAATTCATATTATATTTTATTAAATGGCGGACAGATTTCAATTGATCATTTTTATTATTTATCGTTAAAAGTTAGAAAGCGTGTGGAAGTATGAAACGTATTTTAGAATTGTTGGTGAAGAAATTATTTCATTATGATGATGAATGGTTAAATGATACAGGGGGTGTTTGTCTCTCAGTCGCGCGACCCATATATTCAGAGATACATTGCGACGTTGTACGGTGTTAAAATACCGAAACTATGTCGATGGTCAGGGTTAACTTCCATACATAAGGTAATGTAGGTTCCCTTTTTTACGATGGAAGCCCATTAGAGTATTCAGTTAGAAAAATTCTAATGGTCTGCCCGCAGGGTAAAAGCTCGGATCTTACTCCGTGGGTCGATGCCGTGGTCGACCGTATCGACGTCGGCAGCGGAGTTCGCTGTTTCACGGAGGGTAGTGCGTGTGTCGAGGGGGATTCAAGCCTCTGTCCGCATCTATCTCGTGTGCTGGATAATTCTATGTTCCATCTTTTATCCATTTAATTTTAATTTACACAATGAATATATGAATCTCATTGGAAATATTTCCAGAGGAGATTCATTCCTGAAATATCGCTCAGCGACTGGTGAGAGAAATCATTCTTTTTATGAGTTTAATGAGAACTAATAATGTGGGAATTTCCGTGGAATGTAGGAATTATTTTCGAGGGAAACAGGCTTTCAAATAGTAAGAAAATAAGCAGAAATGTGAGTTGCGAAAAATATTATTAATAAAAAAAATACAGAAAGTTACGTTAGGACGTAACACCAGTATACATACGTGTAATGGAAAATTCTATTTTACCTTCATAATATATATATATTAGACTACCTCTGTAAATTTTTTTGGAGACCTATAGTGTATTCCAGTGTTATGCGTAACGGTCAAACATTTTTCATTTGCCACAGCTTTCAGACTGACCGAAAGCATCAATCTTTGCTTGCGAGCTCTTATTTTCTTCGTTAGAGAGTTTATTGCGGAACGAGTGCCGCGATTTTTTTTTGAAGCTTCGCTGGCGAAGCTTTGAGTTAAAATCTATCAAAAAATTAACTTTTGCCACTTTTTGTCTCGTAACAACTCACATAATAGCTTGCGATAACTCCATTCTTGATCGCATGAAAAATCCCCGCACTCCTTCCGTAACATTGACTGTTACGAAGAAAATGAGCCGTCGCAATCCAAAATTGGTGTAGCCATTCTCTCTGAAACCTGCGGCAAGAGAAGAAAAATATAAGTCTCAAAAAATGAATTTCACAGATTGATGAAAATAACCAACTTGGGTGACTTACAAAAAAAAATTATTTTTTACTTTTTTTTTGTCACATAAAAATGTACACTTTTTTTTCTATCACTTAAAACTTAAAAATTTTTTTTTTTTTTTTTTTTCGTCTCACAAACCTCGTAAATACAAAAAAATGTTTAAAAAATAAAAAACATAGTCTTAGGTCAAATGTGACGTTTAAAAATGAGGTTAATTCTGCGAGCCTTTTCGCTTTGCGACACTGTCACTGGGAAAATCATTTTTCCACTATTTCGGGCAAAAATACAGTATATATTGTGTTCATTCGGAAAAACTGTAAACACTGACACATAACTAATTATATCGAGTTTACAAGTGCAGTTTTTTTTACCAGATTGACACAATCGAGTAAAAATCATCGCTGCTACATTATGCCGGTGTATCGCAGACTCAAAACAAAGCGCGGTAGCGGCGGTAATCTGAGTCGCATCGATTAGACGTAACGACCATTTGGTCGGTAAATCGTTACCTACCGAACGCAGGTTCGACATCGATTGTTTTTTTTTATGTTCCATTCTCGATGTTCTTTTTTCTTCTAATACCGAAATTGTTTTTGTTTCATTTCGGCATTTTTTTTTTCACGCAATTCTTATTTCTAATATTATTAAAATGCTTCTAACTTCGGTAATTTTTTAAATTTCGATCTGAAATTTGGTGTGTACGTAGTACACCGTATATACATTCCGAAAAAAAAAAAATAATATTAATTTTTAGGTGACTCAGCCCCCTTAATGTTATAGCTGTTTTGTAAATTACTTATTAATTCAAATATTTGGAGCTACAAATTGAATACAAAAACGACTCGAATAAATTTGATTCTACAAATAACGATTTTTTCTATCAAACTATACAGAAAAAAAATTGCTATGAGTGAGACTTGAACCCTTGAACGACTGTGTAGTACTAATTTTTTTTTTTCTTTTAACGTAACGTTTATTGTTTTTTAACGGTATCACACAGTACCATTTGCAGGATACAAAAAACACACAATAAAATCCTCTCTTTCATCTTAATTACATACATGCCCGAGTACATTCAGGTCTCGCATATAAACGGTTTCGCGTAATATTGGTAAGTAAATAAAAAGAAGTTTACTCGAAGACTGTCAATGTCGAGTATCTCTAGCGCAGACTGCCTTTGAAAATGGGTGTTACGTCTCAGAGGTCTGAGCGAATCGTAACTTGTGTTCAACGCGCTCAGCGGTGCCACGTGAACTTGTTAACGCGCGCGACTCAGAGGTCTATTCTATTTGGCTTGTCCGCGGGGGCGACTCAGTGGTATGGGCACATGTCACGTAACCTCAGAGGTTACTTACTCGTCGCTATGGTTGACTTGTACGTTTGATAATTATTATATTATTTTTGGGTTCGGTTCCTCGATTAAGATTTAAATCCCGTTCCTCAAACAACAATGTACTTTATTTGAAATGCAAAGATATAACAGATATAAGTTCGATATATAATATAATGCAAGTGTTTAAGGGGGTGATTCTAATGTGACTCGATCGGGTGTTAGAATAAGATTTTAGTTGCGCGTCGTTCGGATGGTAAAGTAAGACTTTAGTTGTGAGTCGTTCGGATGTTAAAATAAGACTGATTAATTAGACGTAATAACTTGCCGTTGCGAGGCCGCCGAAAATGCTGAGATCGCGCTCCACGCGCGATCATACGAGAGAGAGAAAGGATATATTAAGACAGAGAGGGAAGGTAGAATCAATGGAGAGAATAAAAATGCTGATAGAGAATCGCGTGATATCGGGTATCAAGGCGCGAGGTTCGTCGCACGGCTTTCGTGGGAAAGACGTACACCTTCTCGCGACCGGATGTGCATTGCCGTAATTCGAGAAGGAATGCCCGGTGCTTTGATTTTAATTATTGAATATATAGAGGTAGAAATTCGGAGAAATAATTTATGGATAGTACGTTCACAAGGGTCAGGACGTAATAATGGGAAAAAAATAATCTTTAAAAAAACCCCTTTAACATTATCATTGGCAGCTCTTAACATCTACCTTATATCTAAATTTTATATATTTACATATTTACATATTTACAGGGGTGGTCTTAGACCTTCGTTATCTCGTTAATCTTTGGCGTCGGGCTAGCAGTAGTCGTTGACTCTGCCGCTGTTTTAATAGGTTTCGTCTGTTTGACATGTCTCTCATATGAGGGCACTCAATAATAAGCCATCGATATTTTGCGGCATTCAATCGATAGAAGTCGTTTAGATCTCTCGTCGGTATGGCTGCGGAGCCTATAAACTTGTCGTAATTTATCGCGTATTCGTTATGTGATAGCGATAACCTTTTGTCGGCCTTACTACGCTTCCAGTGATATATGAACGGGAAGTTCAAATCATTTTGTATCAGGCCTTGACGATCGCAATAAATAAAGGCTTGTGGAGAAGTGTAGCCATTCACTAGCTGCCGTCGAGATAGCGCGTCGTCTTGGTTCGACATTTCGTGTATGATATCATTATTTATCTTTGGCAAGCTGCTGAAATAATCACGGATTAGTTTTAGTATAAAGTTATCAAACCTCGGAATGTTAGCTGTGTCATAGATTTTCTTATTGCTGATAAAGTATTGGTATTCAGAGTGAGCGAATCTGTTGTACATCTTGAGACAAGCTCTCAGACATTTGCGTTCAAACATTCGGATTTTTTCAATAACAGATTGGCCAGTATTCCACTAAATCGGTGCTGCGTACGAGAGAATTGGTCTGATGAGTAGCATAGATCGAATTATTTTTGTTTTTGGGGTGAGGTTTTTATTGTAAAAAATCGCGCTATTTGCCTGAAAAGCTTTCCTCGCTGTATCGAGTTGAACTTGTAAGTGCGCGTTTCCTCTTATGAGACGGTATAAAACGCTCGACCTCTGTACCTACAAGATAGAATAAATAATTAGAACGGAAAATCCATATAAAAATTCATATGATAAATTCCGGATCGATTATCGGTCATTTATCATACTTTGCGAAGAAGTTAGCATGAGAATTACCGACCGCGCAGCCGATCAATAACTACGGTCGATAGCGTGAACTGCCCGGTAGTATTGCATCATGCTTGCACACGCTTTTCTTAAGCTGTTGCGGCAAACCCCGGGCAGCGATAATAAAGGACAGCGAAGTTTGACGTACTTCGTGCGTCAATGGACATAAAAAAGGGCCTCGCACTCGATTATATAAGACCCGATCGCGAGCACAGAGGCACTTCACTTCGATCCTAAACTCGAACGGAGAGGAACTCATGCGCGGCTACGGCTCGTTTGATCTTGAGTCCTCTATCTTTCCTATCGATAAATCTCGATAGCAAGATATCCACACTTTTCATTTCGAGTAAAAGCGTTGCTTTACTCGACAGAGTCGCGACGCTAAGAAGAAGCAAGGGACCAATTTGTCAACAACGATCCACTCAATGAAGGAAGAAACCAACGTCGGCCATTCATCTTTAATAATTAATTAAATCAATTTTCTTTCAGCGAACAGATCCCTTTTGCATTTAAATATTTCCTATCCAAACACAGCGCCGGCAACTACCTTGGGGGACCTCGGTGACCGCTTTCGTCTCGGTTTATCCTTCTAATCATAAATTAACGTAGAATCAATTGCATTGCGGTGACGTATTAGTACACGACAGCGCCGGCGACTGCCTTGGGGGACCTCGGCGACTGCTTTCGTCTCGTTGGTGACTAATAGCGATCATCTAACGTAGAATCATTTTTGCACGGCTTATCTCTTCGTGACAGCGCCGGCAACTGCCTTGGGGGACCTCGGCCACTGCTTTCGTCTCGTCATTAACTGATAAGTGACTGTTGAACGTAGAAGCTAAAAACCCGAAAACTTCCTCAAATAAAATAACCTGTCGATCTGTTTCGCAAATTAAACACTCAAGAGATAAAATTCCAATCAAATTATTGGACAAAATCCCTCATTTATTTTGTATTCACAGCATTGGCTCAATAAAATAATAATTATTGTTGACAATTCGAATCAACAAACAGATTTCTAATTTACAGCACCTGCCCTCACATCTACGTGAGCCAAAAACTCACAATAGCGAACGTTTCGGATCAAAGAGCTGTAAGCCTCCAAAAACGTACCGTTACACTTAATAAATAATCTAGCTGTACACCTAAGTATCTAACTATTTTTTTATGCGGCACAGTTGCTTTGTCAGCGGTACCAGGGATTGTCGTTTAGATGCTAAAATTTTTATAGCCATCTTTGGCTTGGGTTGATAGTTTGTTTAATTGTTTCCTGAATAAGATTGTCTTGCATTCACTCGGATTAAGCCGCAGGTTCCATTTACTATAATAATTATTGATTTTTTCGACAATCTTCTTTAGGTCCCGCTGTACATTATTAGTTTTATTACTTGCCGTATATATTAAATATATAAATATATAAATATTGAGACGGGAAGCATGTAAAGCCCCCGCTCAATGAATATTATTAAAATATTTCTATAAATTATGCGATTTTTCTTTGAATTTAGAAAATTTGTCAATTTCGTCGTTTGAATTCCCCGCTCTTTTCTCCCGCGGGGAATTTCAATTTCTATTGGTTCTCTCGAGTATAAAAAATCCGGCATTCTTATTGGCTTTTCTGTAAAAGCCAATAAGAATCATTCGAGCTCTCTGATTGGTTGGAAACGGGTATAAATAAGCGAGCGCGCGAAGACTCGCCACCATTTCTGTCGGCGACGCTGAACAGGTAACTTCTCCTTCGAATCCTCCGGGTCCGAAGAGCGTTCGGGGACGTTAGCTCTACATGCACTCAATCTTCCCGAACCAGGGTGCGGGAGGCTATCGGCGACGTAGCTTCTCACATTCCTGTACCCCACGTCCACGCTAGTAGGGACCGCGATAGGGAGGTATCCCCGACGAGAGCGAGTCGGAAGCGAGTCGCGGATCGACCACGTGGTGACACTTGTCGGTTCACGATCTCGTGGAAGCCGGACTCTCTGAGGAGGGCCCTGTTCTACGAGTGCCGGGAGAACGCGAGGATAGTTTCTCGCGTTATCCCCGTGGGGTATCTCGTGGGCACGGCAGAGTAGCGCGATAATAAAATTCATGCTTTAAAGTAGATTCACCCGCGAGAAATAATTCGAAATTTAAACTCAACGCGTTTCGAGATAATTCGTACCGAGAAAGAAACCTCGGCCGATAAAGAAGGGCAAAATTTGTTGTTCTTCATCGAATTTCGATGAATCTCATTTAAAATAATTCCTGCGTACAAATCGAGGAATTAAGGGGAGAAATTCATAAAATCATTTTTCTACTTTACCGATATCTCGCCGGTAAATTCGAGCATTGCGATTTTCTTTCGAGGAAGTCTTTCGAGGGAGCTTTCAACATAAAATTCTGTTCTTTCCGAGTATTAAGGGGAATAATTGTTCGAATCGTGCTTTTTTGCAATTTACCGACATTCCGTCGGTAAATTCAAGTATATCAATTCATTTTTCGAGAAAAAGTTAAAGATTTGGTTCATACAAGGAATTAAAAGGAAAATTCCTATCTTTTCAATATTTACGTAGTTTTCAGCGCCATCCGCGAGATACTAATCAACTAATATTTTATTCGATTTGAGAAAGAATTACAGCTTTACGAAAGCTCGAGTGTGTTTCACTAGACGTTTAAGCGACAAGGAAGGTAAGCAACGTCATCGAGGAAATTTGAAAATTGTATTGCAGATTTTATATGTGTTTTCTGAATAAAAAATGTTTACTGTTTCACTGAATCGACAACATCTAACGATTTTTTGCTCGCCCCGAACCCCTAACGCGATCCTTCGAACCGAGTGCGAGGCATCGGCTAGAGGGTTAACGTTACAATATATATTATATAAATATATAAAATATATAAAGCTTCTCAATATGTCACTCGTGAAAATGTTAAAAAGTATCGGGGAATTAACAGTACTCTGTAGCAGCCCTTCCAATATACCAAACTCTTCCATTGACAGCGATATTCCGTCCCAAGTAACGAATTTTTTCTCGGAGATCATGTCCCACACTGTGAGCGCGAACCATCTCGGGCAAATCTTCCTTAGCAATTTGTATATCAACCCGTTAAGCCACACCAAATCGAATGCTTTCTCTAAATCAAGAAGTGCTGCGCCGACTAACTGGCTGTTACTGACTTATTTACTAATATCAGATAAAAGTTTATAAATCGCATGGGTGGTGGAGTGTTGATGTTTAAACCCGAATTGCGTTTTAGGAATTACTATGTAGTACTCATGTACCACAGCCGCTGAGCTACACTTGACTTATTCTCAACTGGTTATAAGAAGAGTTGGATAGGTGTTTTCAAAACAAAATTAGAATATTTTAATTTCAAATATTTTTTTTTATTTATTTCAAATACATTTCTCAAAAATATGTTTGTATCGGTGTTCGGGAGTTTGCCGAAAAAACGCGTCGCCTCGCGCAAAGGGACACCGAACGAATTTCGGACTCGGGTCATTGCTCTCGGGGCATTGACACTCTTCAAAATATATCGTGGGAGCTACCTATACTTTTCTCACCTTCGGTAGCTCTCGCTTTCCTCGGTATTCTTCGCAAGGGCAGTTAGGCTCGACAAGCCGGCGAGAGCGCACTGTTGCTAACGAATTCCTTTTTTCTCTCAAACCATCTAATTTAGCTTGTTAATCTTGTAGTTGAGAGTTTTGTTTGCTATTAATAAACAGTATATTTTTATTGTGCGTTAATCGAGCGTCGAGGAGTTATTTCATCACTACCCCTCCTCCACTCCGCTCAACTCTCCGTGTATCGAACAATCGGTTTACACGTACAAAAATGCACAATTATGGTATTTTGCACTAATATAATGCATATAAAGATGATTGTCTACAAAGCTTGTACCATCTGTTAAAATGATTCTTGATTATCATGCAGCATTTTGGTGTTCCTTGTAGACAAAAATATGGAAAACTCTTTGTCGAGTTCCACAGTTATTTGCGGCCCGAAATTGGTGGTAAAATTCTTGCTCACTGCGATTATTCAGTGGTATAAACAACTGGTAGTTGCAGCCGCGAAGGAGTTATGAGATCAATGAACAATCCCGAAGTCTCTCGATATCTCGAAAAAATGTTCCTCGAAAATTATCCACGTAAAGAAATTTGATCCTCGAAAATATGATAAAGTCGAGCGCGGCGAATCGTGATAATGAAAAATAATCGACATCGAACAAAATTTTGTTTCTTTTTCCCTCCGGATGGGAAAACTGATTGCTTCATTATTATTAAAGGAAATATTTTTGTAGTAATTAGTAGAGTTTTATAATAATCTAGAATCAAAGGAAAGACGGATAAATTATTCATCTCGAATGTTTGTCGACAGTATATAGGCGAGCATATAGATTAGATATATAAGATGATATTATTAGGATCGCGATGCACCGTTTGTCGCCTTATGCCTTGTATCGTCTTTTCGTTGTGTGCATATATGTATCTGAATGCACGAGTCCCCGGGGCTGC
This sequence comes from Cryptus armator, assembly GCA_963971235.1. Classification (NCBI taxonomy): domain Eukaryota; kingdom Metazoa; phylum Arthropoda; class Insecta; order Hymenoptera; family Ichneumonidae; genus Cryptus; species Cryptus armator. The sequence continues at coordinate 4,220,058 of CAXARG010000242.1, read as the reverse complement.
GTCTTACCGATTCATAGCTCTCGCTCGATTATTCCGCAGTATAAACAACTGAGAATAATCGTAATGAATATTGATTCTTACGGTGATAATAAATTTGTTACGTAAATCGAAGGGGATCTTTCACATCATTCGAAAGTGATGAGAATAGACTCCCCAAATAAAAAGCAATAGATCTCTCACATCAGCCCCGACTGATGTGTGTTGCATGGAAAAACATTTTATCGTTTCTGCGAAAATCGTTACAACGAATAATCATAACAGCGAATACAAATTTTTTTTTTATTTCGCGTGTACGTGTGCACTCTCCCAAATGAATCCTTCTTTCTTACCGTCCACTCTCGAGGTGACGTCAGCGAACCGATGATGTGCACGTCACACGAACATATACACACTCCCCCCACATAGGATCACCCAGACACAGACTCATATATATTATTAGTAATATAAAAAACTAATATTTTGTGTATAAAATATATAAAATATTTTATTATTTATATTTATATAAGATATTTTAATAGATGTAATATTTTCAAATGTTGTTGTTTTTGGTGTTGTTGTTGTTGTTTTTACATTGAAGTTGTTGTTCTTTATGTTGTTGCTGTTGTTTTTTATATTGTTATTTTTTAAATGTTGTGGAACCAGAGTCGGCTGTTGACATCTCGGTTAACTCGCGTCGATTGTCCGCGAACTTCGACGAACATTTAAAATTCATGACCCTCAAGAAATGGAAGGGTTCGGGCCTGGATAGATGAAATCAAGTTGACGACCCGGATTAATTCGTCCATGTCGATCGACTGGATCCATTCCGCGGGGACACGTGTTCGTGGCGAAAAATCGACAAATTCTGCACCTCCTGCATTAACAGAATTTATTTAAAGAATACTTGTTTCAAGAATATTTTGAATTTATCACGACACTCCACAGTTACTCGATTTAGATTATTAAGAACGTCCTCGACACTTTGGCGTTTTCACACTTACTTTGACGGTTACGTGCACCAGGCGCTACTCCATTTCCATTCATTTTTAGGCACTCACTATAAGAATAGGCAGAGAGTGCCTATTGCAATGACCTTCGTGTTTGCACAGCTTTTGATGGGGCTACTTCGCAGCGCATGCTCCAAAAATCTTTATTTTTTAGTATTAACTTCAGTGTATCTCCAACATCATACGTCGTCACTTTTAAGTGACTGCGATAGCTAGAAATATCTTTTTTAGCTTGCGATTCACTAGAAATAGGTTTTTCACAAGATTTTTCTTCTAAGACGTCCGTACGGCGCTGTAACTTTGGATCTTACGAACCAATTTTGCTCATCATTGCAGAATTGTTTCACCACATTATCACAAGAATGCACATGATTTTTTAAATCAATTAGAGACCTTTAAGTATTTAAAAAAAAAAATTATTGCTCAAAATTTGGATTTTTTTTCCGTCAAATGTCCGTACGCTGCCATCATAATGAATTCTCCGAATCAACTTTTTTTCTCCTTCGCACCATTATTTCATTGTGTAAAAAGCACTATGCACATCAAATTTGAAGACAATCCGCCATCTCTAACTATTTTTTCTTTAGAATTTTCCATAAAAAAAATATTTTTCTCACGTCAGATGTTCGTACGGCGCTCCAACTAGAAATCCTACTAACCAACTTTCTTCTCTTCGACAATATTATTTTATTGTATCAAAAGCACAATGCACACCAAATTTGAAATCATTCTGACATCAACTTTTTATTTTTTTTTAAATAAAAAAAATTTCTTTCTGATTGGGTATTCCTTTAAAGGTTAGGGTATTTTTAATTTTTAAAAAATAATTATTCATATTATAACAAAAACCTCGATGGTGAAAAGTAAAATACCGAATATCGTACACAAATACACAAACATTTCCTCATTTTATTTCGTAAATAATATGTTATATCACCAAAATTATTCATAATATCACACAATATATTATTCTATTTGTAACGAAAGTATGAATTCCACGTTTGCACTTAAAAACTTGCTTATCAATTTACAACAGAAATTAATTCAATATCCAGTATAATTACAATTTACCGAATAAAATTGAAACAAAAACTCGCGACTATATTTTTTTTTCGATTTTATTCTGCCTGTCAAACGTTGAAAGCCGACGACAATTTCAAAGCAGACGACGTACAGATGCGCACGGGACATTTTTTTTAATTTGAAAAAAAATCCAAATATTTTTTCAATTTTTGTTCGGGTTGTACCTGAAGTATTGGAAAGCTGCAATTGGATTTTTTCAGATTTCTTTAAAATTTCTTCGAAATAAAAAAACATGAATTTTACCTCGAATTTCTCCAAACACCTTTCTTTTTTTTTACATTTTTGTATATACATATCTGAACAAAAAAATATAACGTTGACGCGAAGCACTTCGATATTTTTTGTAGCGTACAATTCGTCGATCGACGAATATTTCGTAGTTTTTATCGAAATTAGCGATGCGAAATGACGTTCATTTTATCGATTGGTCAAATGACAAAAAAAATGTACATGAAAAAATGGACAAAAAATGTCCCGAAGGGACATTTTTCGGGGGGTTTGGGGGGCGGAGCCCACCAACAAGAGCCTCTGCGCCCGCAGGGCGCTGAGGCGCTTGTTTTTTATTTCTTCAAATACCTTCAACTTTCACTCTATTTCGTATTTTGAATGATCTCACTGTGATCTGACTTGAGTCACAGTATGAATTAGACTGAGGTATGATGCTGGAAAAGGCCTCGTGAAAAGAAATATGGTTGCAATCACCATATGAAATCTAATACCTGCTATGGTGATAGTATTGAATCTCTGTTATCATTTGTTTCCTTATGTTTACGTCGGCGCATAAATAAGATAATATTATGATCGAGTGGATTGGTGAAAAGAATTGAGGTATATTTTTTAAGAAATTCAACATCATTATGATCGATGCGGTGTACACCGATGCTAATCCACTTCACCATAGTCTCACCTTTTTGTGCATAGTAAAAGATGATTGATACAATTTTATTTTCCATCTATGCGCTCATTTCATTCTTTGAGGTGTGTGATTTCTACAAATAAATAAAAAATGTGCGTAACAGTAAAAAAAATGATTAAAGTCGATATCCATAATTTTCCATCGTATCGAATATAGACATCGAATATCCGGGGGGCAAGGGGACGTAGAATTTTTGTGTTCATCTGCTCGGCACTCGACTTTATCATATTTACGTATAGAGAGAACAAATGAGACAGCGTGCACGACTAAGAGAGAGATGACAAACGCGAGAGACTATCTTTTTCTCGACTACTCGCACGTATTAGGTATAGCGAAATGAAAAAAGTAATAAATGTCCTTACATGATTTATTTAATCCCTTTATTACAATAAAAAAATGTTATTTATATTCAATTTGTTTATTTTTTATGGAATTATTGATTTAATTGCCGTTCCATTATCCTCAACTCATTGAGGAAGTATTGATTGAATTGCAGCTTTTGAACGGCTTGTAATTAAATAAAAGAACAACCATTTGTAATTTTGTCTTCGTGTATTTATTTGTAAAAACCCTTTTATTTTTACATTATAAAATATTATTAAGAACAAAACACACATACACCCGCATACGCCCTTATCCTGAAAAGTCTACCACTACTTGTTGAGATGAGTCAATCTCGATTACATTATCAAACTCTGCATATACTACGTAATTTACCGTTTCCTTTAAAGCTTCCCCAAAACGTACATCTATACGTACACTACCGTGGCGTACAAGATTTCAGTGGCCGGCTCTACCCGCGGACATGTCAGGCGTCAAGTCGAAATAGTAGAAGTAATTACCATGGGCGGACGCGTCTTTTGATATACCGCAATTATCGTCATCCCAGAGTATACCTGTTCCAGAAATCAGGGTGTGATAGGCATGAGTGTTAAGCTCGTGAAAATGATCAGGCTGCAGAGGCTTGCTGGGAACTTGAACACCGTCCACGTACAGAGAAAGGAAATTCGCTGAATAGTGATACAAATTGAATGAGTTTTGTAACTGATGCACATTGAACACTTTATTTGAGACAAAACCAATCACCATTTGTTTTGGTAGCTGACCGAGTATAACATTATCGAGTGTTTCACCATGAACTCCAGCGTGGATGGTAAATGGTTTCACTTCTACACGGGTAAAAGGGTATTTTGCCGTTCCTTTACTTAAGGCTTTAGCGTGAGCAACTAATATACCGGGGCTGATTTTAACACGTCGCACAATGAGACTCGCATCCGAAATATCTGTTTTATAACTTTTGCCTGATGCATCCATAAGACAGAAAGCATCTCTCGAGGGTACAAGGCGAAGGCGTAATTCAACACCGATAAGTAAAATCTTCTCCTGGTTGAAAATATCAGAACGTAGATATCCGAGAAGATCTACCACTTTACCGTTCGACATCAGAGCTTGGCGGGCCGCTAGACCTTTGTTCTTCTGCAGGGGTACTATACCAGACGCTGAGTACGCGGTCGAGATGGGCTCAGCGTCAAAGTCTGGCTATGTGTCATCTATCCACATACTGGCTCTCAATTGGTGAGCTTTCGTTGAAGCCCTGTAGTTCAGTAGTGTTTCCATGTATGCACGGTATGCGTAAGCATTATTCGGGGATAATACAAGCTTCTGATTGAACGACACGTCGAGCTGATTAAACAATAAATGCAGTAGGTTGTTCACGGGCGCTACTTTATCATGTTCATCAAGTTCGCCAGTCCCAGGATGTAGCGTAACACGGATGCTAAGCATCGTATGAGCCGAGTCAATGTACTCGTCACCATGCCCTGGTATAACAAGTTCAATGGGGGCATCGTCTGCTAGCGATGAAACAGGCTTATAATGGACCCCCTGAGAGGCTTCAATACTTGTTTGCGTTGGGGGAAGAGTGAATAAATCCAGCTCCGATTTTAAGCACTCGCATGAGTGTGGATTCAAGAAAGACTTTTTTTTCACAGCGTTTTACAGATATTATCCGAATATGTCGGCGACTGTGCGCTTTTTTTTACGCTTAACCATTTTTGTCTTTGATTTCCCGGCTCTTTTAGAGCGCTTACCTGATGAGTTCTTCTTCTTCGTCTCCTTGTTCTTCGGTGATTTTTTCTTCTTCAGGCTACTGCTTTCGGTATATTTTAGAGCCGCAAGTGGCTGAGTACCGATGTGCGTACTCGGGTGACCAAACATCGACTGGTACTGTCGACCTCGGTTGGGCGTTTTATATCCCGAACCTCTCATGAGGTTCTCAAGCGTTTCCTCAGCCTTTCGCTTCAAATTTCTACCGCTCTCGGCTACGCATGTTCTAAATGCGTCTTTAAACGGTGTATTATGCGCAACATCATCCAATATATTCATGCCTGTGTGTAGTGCTTCTTTACCAACAACGCGCGCTCCCCGAGTTAGCAAAGGCAGCGCACGCCGAAATAAACCACTCAGAAAGCTTCCTAGGCCATGACCGCGTTGAGAGGGTGCACCAATGAAAACGCGATAGATTCCACCACCAACCTGACACTCGTAATGATCAATGTACCGATCCATGACAATATATTTTTATCGTATACGCTTAAAGTGTAATGTAACCGTCAGCGTTCCGCTTTAGAATGGTACTGGCTTGCCAGTGTCGGTCCTTTTATCTATCTCGGTCGTACTGAATTCAGTGCATAATAAAGGTATGTAGACCGGCGGTGCGACGGTTTTTGTTTGAATAGAGCCATAAATATAATTTGGGTTGTCCACTGGTACGATACGTAGAAGAGGAGTCTGGACGTTTTCAGTTATATAGTTTTCACAAATATCTGTGTATTGTAACGCGTTTTTTTTGGCGCGTTACAAGAATTGCGTCATCGGCGGATCTGGTCCCGTCGAGCACACGTTGTCCCTACCGACAGAGTCCCCAAGCGATCTCAAGGGTTCAGAATTTACGAAAGCGAATAAAATTATTAATTTCCTTGTTTTTCGATTTATTTATTTTCCACGATAATAACGAGGCGAGCTTCATCGACGAGAGATCTACGTTTCGCATTATCTACGAGGCGAATTGAGCAGAAGTATCGTTCTGGCTAACGGTACCGCTACGAGGTCATCGCATCTTCTCCCATCTTTCAACAACACCGAAAATCATCGCTCTGGGCGCACCGACAATGGAGAAGTCGCAGCTTAGCGATGTCAGCATCGTCTCAATGATGTCTGCACCCCGGCACCGACGCATACGAAGATTCTGCAAGCGAAACGTCGTGCGATAGTTTGAACGGGACGTCAGCGCCGTCTTCGTTCGAATATTAATTTCGCGCGAGCGATAGTTCGCGATAATCGTAGGGCGTCGCCAGGTACCGGGGTACCGAAAATATTAGTAAAGGGAGGGGAGAGCGAGACAGCGAGACAAATTAGCGTAGATCAGTCGGGGACTCTCGTCGTATCTTTTGTGGTGTGAGGACGTGTGCTCGAGTGATCAAGATGGCCGGAGGACAACGCTGCGCGAAAGGGTGTATCACCTCGGTACCGGACCGATCGCGGCTCGGGAATTATCGACGGGTTGGAGGGTTGGCAAAATTCCGATAATTCCTCATCGAACATCAGTCTCTCGCCGGTAAGGCTGTCGTCTTTGTCCTCGGACGCGTCAATTTATTATTTAGTTTTTGATTTATTATTTTTTTTTGAGTGTCCGCGCGCACTCTTCGCGATGACGGTTCTCGTCCCAGGCAAATCGGAAGAGCTTCTCTCTGTGACGCGTGGGATTCGTCAAGGGGGAAGCTGGCCTGCGATAGAGGGACGGCCCGTCTCGCATTTTCTTGATTTAGTTTATTGTCGTGTTATAATTATTTTGAGCCTTGAGATCACTTAGTGTCGTAACGTAGTTAGTAGAGATTAAGGTACGCGAGAGATCCATTCAGATAAGTGTGGCGAGCGGCTCGGGGGCTCGGACGTGCGGGAGTTAATCGTAGGCGTGCTTCGACGGCTTTGGCTGTTCGAACTCGCAGTGCGAACTCTAAAAATTAAACGAGTCCTTTGCCCGTTTCGCGCCGAGTGATCACGCGGCATAGTGGGGTTTTAGTATTTTTCCGACACGTCTTTCGGTACCGTCGGATGCGAGATGTACGTCGAGCCGCGAAATTAGTAGGGACCATTATTTTTGTAATTGTTATTAATTTTTCGTCGAGGAAATTCAAGCCGGCGAACTGAGTAACGGGTGAGAATTTTAGTAGGGAAATTCTTATTTTTGTGTCGAGTCACCCCGGGTACCGTCCCGGAGAAGAATGACGTGATTTTATATTTTCTTTGAATAAATTAATTTATTGGATTTTCCCTAAATTTTGCTGATTGTTGAGTGTGTTGTTTGTTTGTGATTGTACCCCTTTTCTAAATCGCCAAGCTAACGAACCGCCCCTCTACCCTTGTGAGCTGCAGCTAGTCGGCTGTTATCAATTTCGTTATTGGAGAAACTTTGAAAAATCCGATCGCGTCGAGCGCGATGCTCGGCTGGCGCCCTTAAAAATAAATCAGCGATCGAGACGATTTTTGTGGCCAACGGGGTACCGGTTTTGTTTTAATTATTTTCCTTGAAATTTTATTTTCCGAGTGCGAGGGCCACTCGCTGGAAATTTCGGTCACAGTATATAAATAATTTGTCGGGGAGAGCCAGGAATAGGCTTGCCGGATAGTCGGCAAAGAATTTCCACTGTTTATGCCCGTCCATGGGAGCTCTTGGTGCAAAGCCTACAGCTTTGGAGAGTTTAGTGTCGAAATGTATTAAATGATGTAAATCGCACTCGTCTACAACGCAGCTGTCGGGGATCCATCTTATACTAACTAACCCACTAATATTAAGGCGTAGGGAAAGTGGCGCTCCCATCGCCCGGGGCCCCTACTGTGAACCAGTAGGGAACCCGCAACAGCCATCCCAAGCCAAGGTGTGGGCTACCGTGCTGAAGGATGTATGGCACCTGGAAGAGGTGTCGCGAACGGTGCCTCTGGGAAACCAGGCGGCATCCCAGAGTATTTACGCCTTACCCCCTCATGCGGGGCTCTGAGGGGGCGGACTTTTATTTCCCTAGCTGCTCGTGGGAACAAAATGGATTATGTTTCAGGAAATAAAGTAATAGGGATGGAGGGGGGAGAGGGAGGCTCGTCGACAGGGCCTCCGCTGGTACCGGCAAGCGTAAAGCTAGGCCCGTCAACAGGGCCTGGCGGCTCAGGAGCGGGTGCCAGGGAAGCAGGAGTAGGGGACGGGGTAGGCTCGGATGGCGGGCTTACCTCGCAGGTCCAACAGGGGTTGGGGGGCCTTAAGCTCCGGGTGAATCGGTGCGGGCACGACAAAAAGAAGGCGAAGCGTGAGAGGCTGGCGCGGGAGAGGTTGGCCAGTAAGGCGGCTCCGGATGGGGCCACCCCAACGCCTGCTGAACCCGCGTTGCTTCCAGGTCGAGCCGATAGTCGAGGGTGGTACGCGGCGGGGAAGACGGGTCCAGGGGGTCTGAAGAGACGTAAGGACTCGAAGGACACTCCGCCGCCGGGGGAGAGACAGCCGAAAAGACAGAGGGACCCGGTAAAACGGGACCTGACGTATTCACAGGCGGTAGATGGTCCTCTCATGAGGACGGTGGCTATGGTGGGTTATCCAGAAAACCAGATGGATAAGGATAAGCTCACGATGTACAGGCAGGCGATCACGAAGGCGATGGTGGAAACTCCAATTGGAGACCCGCTGCCGTACTTCGAGGAAACCTTCCTGAGGAATGGCCTCATAATAACGAGGTGTAGGGATGAGGAGACAAGACGGTGGCTCGATGATCGGGCCCCGAAGCTGTGTCCGTGGGAGGGAGCCGTGCTCGAGGTGGCCGGGATGGAGAGGCTCCTTAAGCTGCAGAGGGCGGTGGTGTGGATCCCAGGACATCTGGGCGATACCCAAACCACGCTCACGCTGCTGGGCCGGCTCAACCCCGGCCTCAACACGAGCGTGTGGAGGGTCCGGGAAGAGAGCCAGGTGGACGCCCATGAGGGCAGAACCCTGGTTCTCGGAATAGACGAGGGGTCGGCCAAGGTCCTCGAGACCATGGGAGGGAAGGCCTATCTGGGCACGGGTAAAGTCACCTTCAGGGTGACTCGGGCCCAGAAGGAGAAGGAGAGTGGTGAAGACGCCGAAGGCTAGCCCAATGGCGAAGCCAGGGGTGATCTTCACGCAGATTAACTTGCACCGAAGCAGAGGTGCCTCGGCAGTTCTAACCAGGTGCCAGGCAGAGGTGCAAACAGGGGTCTCCCTAATCCAAGAACCTTGGGTATATACGGGTAGGATAAGGGGCCTCGGAGGTAGTGGCTCGCTTTACGCGGACCCTGGCGAAGAGGCTCCGAGGGCGGCAGTACTAGTGAAAGGTGTACAGGCTATACTGAGACCAGATTTCTGTTCCAGAGACCTAGCGGTGGTGACACTCGAGGTGAGGGACGAAGAAAACCGGAAGAAGCGGATTATGGTTGCATCCGCGTACTTCCCGTATGACTCGGCGGAATCACCTCCGCCCCAGGAGGTGATGAAGCTAGTGGAATACTGCAGGAGGTGCTCTACGCCACTGCTAATTGGATGCGACGCCAACTCACATCACGTGATATGGGGAAGCAGCGACACGAATGCCAGAGGACGGGCGCTGCTCGAATATCTGGCGACGACTGATTTGGAGATACTAAATCAGGGCAATACTCCGACCTTCGTAACAAGAGTTCGGCAGGAGGTACTGGACCTAACGCTGGGTACAAGGGATCTGTATAGTGACATTGTGGACTGGAGGGTGTCAAAAGAACCCTCCCTATCGGACCACAAGCAGATCACTTTCAGGCTGACCGCGAGCAAGCCTGAGCAGAAGTGGGTGAGAAACCCCAAGGCTACCTCCTGGGACCTCTACAAGGAGGAACTTGGGAGCAGACTCCTGGACTTCCCAACCCGGTATGGGACGGAGGAGCAGATAGAATTCGCGGTGGGACAATTGCAAGAAGCAATGATAGGATCCTACGAAAACAACTGCCCCAGGAAGAGGGTAGGGGGGAAGAAGGGAGCCCCGTGGTGGAACAAGCGGCTCCAGGAACTCAGGACCACGACCCGCAGGCTCTCTAATAGGGCCAGCAAGACGCGAGCACCTGCGGACTGGGAAGCATTCAGGAATGCCCAAAGGGAATACAAGAGGGCCATTGAACCGGCCAAGCGGAAAAGCTTCGTGGAATTCTGCGAAGAGACGGAGGGGGCCTCAGATACGGCGAGGCTCCACAAGATCCTAGCGAGGGACCCAGCAGCTTAACTGGGTCTAATCCAACTAGCGACAGGGGAGTACGCCTCAGATGAGGAAGAAAGCCTTAGATACCTGGCGGAAGTAAACTTTCCGGGCTTCAGGGAGGGAAGCACGCAATGGGAACACCCAGGGTATGGCGGTGGACGGCGAGGCGACTGGAGCATCGCAGCGAAGGTCGTGTCCCCGGCTAAGGTTAGGTGGGCAATCGACAGCTTCGAGCCCTACAAATCTCCGGGCGCAGATGGTATATTCCCGGCCCTAATACAAAAGGGCATGGAAGTGATCATCGCACCCGTGACAAAGGTGATGAGGGCGTGCATTGCAGTGGGATACACACCCACAGCATGGCGCACAGCAAGGGTGGTCTTCATCCCGAAACCGGGAAAAAGTGGATACACCCGAGCGAAGGATTTTCGACCAATCAGCCTGACGTCATTCCTGCTGAAGACGTTGGAAAGATTGGTGGACAGATACATACGGGACGAGGTGCTAGTGGCTTCTCCGCTGCACAGCAGTCAACACGCGTATTGCAGGGGAAGCTCGGTCGAGTCAGCCCTTCACGTCGCGGTCCGCGGTATAGAGGGCCAGATCGAGAGGGGCGACATAGCAGTCGGGACGTTCCTAGACATCGAGGGGGCGTTCAACAACACCTCGTTTACGTCGGTGTGCGAGGAGGCTGCAGGGCACGGGGTTTCAAGGCCAATCGTAGATTGAACCCGAGGAATGCTCAGCCAGAGGGCTCTCATGGTAACCCATGGGAGCACGATGATTCAGGGGAAAGTGGCCAGAGGATGCCAGCAAGGAGGCGTGCTCTCGCCACTACTGTGGTGCCTCGTTGTCGATGGGCTACTTCGGGAGCTCAACGATAACGGATATGAAGCACAGGGGTACGCGGATGACATTCTGATCCTCATAAAGGGAGCGTTTCTCGGTCCCCTGGTAGAGCTCACACAGAGGGCCCTAGGAATCGTGAAGCGCTGGTGTGACAGTACGGGCTTGTCGGTAAATCCGGACAAGACCGAGGTGGTGATCTTTACTAGAATATACAAGCTCGAGTCTGTTCCAGGTCCTCGCTTTTACGGAGAAGAAATCCGATTCTCTACATCGGCGAAATATCTGGGGGTTATCCTTGATAGTAAGCTGAGTTGGAAAGAGCATCTTGAGGAGAAGTGCAGAGCATTCTGTGCAACATTCTGGATGTGCAGGAGAGCCTTCGGGGCGAATTGGGGGCTGAGACCGCAGATGGTACATTGGCTATACACGGCCATACTGAAGCCAAGGCTCACGTATGCAGCGGTGGTGTGGTGGCCCAGATCACAGTTGAAGACTTCGCAAGCAGCGCTCGTACAACTCCAAGGATTGGTCCTACGGGGAATCACGGGCGCGATGCGCACAACGCCGATAGTGGCACTGGGAGCGCTGCTAAACGTGGAGCCGTTACATCTTTCGGTAACGGCAGCCGCAGCTACAGCGAGCTATAGGCTCAGATGTTCGGGCCACTGGAGGGGGGGTCCTAGACATACCCTGCTACCGCGGGAATTGGGGGAACTGCCCACCCTTGGCCTGGAGCAAGACAATATGAGCACTAGGTATTCCTTCGATACACGGTACAAAGTACGGATACCGCAGAGAAAGGAATGGAGCGACCCCAAAGAGCTACTGCCAAAAAACGGGGACATCTGGTATACGGACGGCTCCAAAATGGGACGACTCTTGGGGGCAGGGATATATGGAAAAACGGATGGCGTAGAAATCGCGGTCTCCCTGGGAGAGTGTGCCACGGTTTTTCAATCGGAGGTGTACGCGATCAGAGAGAGCGCGAAGAGGATGCTCGCAGAAGGGAAAACAGGCCGCCAGATCAGAATATGTACTGATAGCAGTGCGGCTCTGTTAGCATTGCAATCACCGGCGATTGACTCGCGGGTCGTATGGGGGTGCAAAGAGGCTCTCAACAGCCTCTCAGAGAACAACCGGGTGGAATTGCTTTGGGTGCCGGGCCGCACCGGCATCAAAGGCAATGAGAAAGCAGACGAGCTGGCTCGACGAGGCTCGGCAACGGAACTCGACGGGCCGACGCTTAAGATGGGCGTGCCGTTTTGCTTGGGCAAGCTGGCTATCAGGCAGTGGGCGAAATCACAGCATTTCGCGTACTGGAGGGACACCGCTGGATGCAGGCAATCCAAGGCTCTTATGGGCCTTGAGATTCAAAGCAGGAGGGCGGGGGAATTGCTAGGGATGGACAGGGGCAGGCTCAGGGCAGCAGTGCAGATGCTGTCAGGGCACTGTCACTTAAACTACCATAGATGGAAGCTGGGATTGACCCCGGATCCAACCTGTGGCTTGTGTGGGGAGGAGGGGGAAACCCCTGAGCATATCCTGGGCCAGTGTCCCGCTCTCGCGGGACTTCGGTATCGGATAGTAGGCTCAGTCGCTCTGACCCCCAGGGAGTTAGCCTCGCTGCCGGTCGGCGAGGTGCTGGGGCTCTGGAGGGGCTCCAGACGAGGTTTGGACACGTAGGCTCGCGGAGGCGGGATTCATAAGGGACTGAGGGGATGGCACAATGGGCAGTAAGCCTGAGCGCCTGCGGCTCTTTCGAGGGCTGCACCCCAATGATGGAAAAAAAAAAACCCACTAATATCCTCGTCGTACTCAATACGGATATGATCTTGAAATACCTCTGTATCGTTAATAGCGTCGACTAGGGCTTTGACAGACATGTAGAGCCCTGTGGGGATTACGACTTCGTGAGTCTTTTGTGTCTTAGTGAATACTCGTTTGGTTTAACCAGCTGCGGCGTCCGGTGTACATACTCGCTTGTTGTTGCTATTTTTATTGGTGGTACTATCCGTGGATAACGTTACCAATTTGGGCTTATGTTTGAATTTAGGTCGAACGACTTCACGAGTACTAGTATAGACTATAATTGGAGTCGCCGTACGGTGCGGGATGCTTGTCTCGTCTATACTGTTACGTCCGAGTAACATCAAGAATTTGACCTGTTTTAGACCTTAGCAAAGACTAATTAGTCTGGGATACGGGCTTGGTGATTTGGTTGTACTGTAATTTTGTTGAATAATAGTTTTGGATATTTTAGTGATTATTTAGGATAATTAGGAATTGTTGAGTTTGAACGGAAGAGAAATTCGCGGTGGTCCGCGCAATTTCTACTATTGGTTGAAGGAAAGAGAAGTTCGCGGTGATCCGCGCAACGTCTACTATTAATATGGAATAAATTATCCAGTGAGCTCGCAGTGGACCGCGCAGCTCGGTGGATATTTAGAAAGGATGCCATAGCTCCATAGGGATTCGAAGGCTATGATGATGAGCTCGCGGTGGTCCGCGCAGCTCGGAAAGAATTCGAAGTTTCGATTTAAACTATTTTACTTGAAATATGGACGAGCTGTACAAGTTCCAGATTGCTCCGTGGAGGTTGAAATATTTACAAGAACTGATTTTCTGTACAAGATTTCGGTCTTATATACTAATGTGTATACTATCTTTGTCTACGCGTAGGAGTCGGAGAGGGCAAATTTTCTCGTAGCTCATTGGCCCGAATTTCCCGTCTTCCACTTCCTACTTTTCTGGAAGGATGGGGAGGATCCCTCTTATCGCTTACGCATACTGAGGCCCAAGCAACTTCCTTCCCTTAGCTAATGCCCCAAGGCCCACGCTCGAACCCTGCGTACATGCTTAGAGGGTTGCTTGTGTCTTGGCGCTATGTGGCGGCGTTACGGGGATGTAACAATACGAAGAAAGGTACGTGGAAATTGGATTTCCGTCAGGCTCACGATCCATTCTCCGGACATTTTCAGCGGACTTGGTAACTGCGTGATATAGTGTGTCACTGTATTCTCCGGATGGTACTTCATACTACTGTTACTCGGCAAGACGAGATAGAATTGATCTCTCATTTTTTGCTTACTATATTACCTGCGGAAATCCAAGAGTTGAATTTCTCTGGATACCCTGGCCAGCTAACAAAGTGTTGTTCATTACGCCCTTTACCTTTAGTTTTGAGAATTTTATCAATTACAAACTCCTCTTCGTCGGCGTTTTTAACGATAATGCTCAATTCTTCTTCATAGAAAAATCTATCAATTTCTTCACCTCCCAGGTCAGTCAGTTCATAAATCGGCGGTTGTCTATTTGTGAGAACCTTGTGAATCTTAAATATTTCTTCTGTCCAGCGGGACTCGTAACCTTTCCCGAACGCGGCTTTCGCTTTATTCATACTTACAAACTCTCCGACCTTGTATTTAGGTACTTTATGAGCCGTTTTATAGCGTCTCTCCATGTTTGCATGTGCTCTTGAGGCATTGTATCGAGTAACCGCCGCAGGAGGCATCTTGATCGTCGAGTGTTTTGTATTATTGTAGGTCTGTACTATAGCCTGTAATATATCGATATACCGTCGTGTATTTTTATGCGTAAAATATCGCCACATGCGTTCGTTCAATGTTCTGTTGAAACGCTCCACAATTGTAGCTTTAATATCAGGATTTCGAGCAACACGGTATCGTATCCCGCGGGCCTTCAAAGATCGTTGCAAAATACTGCCGACAAATTCTTTACCGCGATCTGTCTGTAGCCTGTGACGCCGTTTTCAACATTGACGTCCCACGCGCGCCGCGCAGCAAGGTTAGTGACGAGGCGATACGTATCGACGGTAAAATAAAGAAGGAACTATTGTAACGACCGCATCCGCGATTGTTTTATACCAAGAACACCTTCCCAACCGTAAAATTAATTATCGATCTCGTCCCCCATTATTAACATTTTCCCCAGAAATAAAAATTAACAAAAAGTACGTAAAATAAGTTATTGATACCGAACGATTTAGATGAACGATATCGACTCGAGAAAAGCGTAATCAAGAGGACAATTCGATAAGCTGTATCGCAATCGTGAGAGAAAATAGAGTAATTTAAAGTCCGATACCGTATTGAGAGAATAATGTCGCACAGTAGAGAGTCTGGGTCACGAGAGTATTCACTGGGTGTATTGAGTGAATGAAAGATGGTTATTAGAGTCAAATTATAGATTACGATTAGAGATTATGTTTTGGAACGCTTGTCGTTATATTTTGCATTGTTGATAAGTAAGACGCGGTCAAACGCATCCCGTTAGATGGAGGAGGGTGGGTGGAAAGGGAGGTGCGGAAAGGAGCTGGCATGCCGAGCTACCCGCCACCCGATCGCCCAGCATCCTATGAGATTTCCCGCGAATTAACTGGTCCGGCTGCAAAACCGGCACTCAAAGGATAGAGGGGCGAGCAAAGGTCGGATTTTTGAGTTACGTTTTGCGAATGTCGTGTATGGAAGGCCCTGTCGGCGGGTTTTGGATCACCCCGTCGGGAGGGATTGCCGGATCCGCTTAGGGTAGGGGTCCCGAGCTCGCCTCTGTGTGTGTGACCGCGGGGATATCCCTCCAGTCTCGTAGAGCGGGAGGAAGGAAGGAGGTAAAAGCGTAGGGCCCAACACCCGCCCGATTCGCGAATAAGTATCGCAGTATGCGTGTGATAATTATTCGGCGGTACCTCTCCATCCCATTCTCTCTCTGTGCCGATTTGAAAAGTATAAGTGTGAAGATTCGAGAGATTGAGGGATTCGAGAGTCTCGAGTGAGTTGCCGTGGCGAGAGGATCTCCGAGATCGTCTCCAGTAGCATTACCGCGAGTATCTCGTGGAGATCTGACTCCCATGTGCTGGATTATTTCCGAATTTAGTACTCTGTAGTGATTTTCCTTTTTTTTGTATTATGGAATTTATTTAGATCCCGTTGAACTATTTTATCGGAGAATCGACTCTCGGTATGCGATTGAGTCCGATTCCCATAATCTCAGCTACGAAATTGCGCGTTGAGCTCTCGCTCTCCCTCTTTTCGAGAGGAGGCTCCGCAAAAATTATGATACCGGGTGTAATACTCATGGGTTTGAACGTTACCCTCCGCTGCGAGAGCGCGGAGAGGCGATTCGCCCAATCCCGGTAACGAAAGTTGCAGAACAGTGAAAACGTGTTCTACGTTCGTCATCGCTCGGTAAGCGCAGCATAGCCGTTGTTTCTACGATTTAATCGCCTCGTCACTCGCTATGGAATATTCGCGCCTTGTTACGCATCACACAAAACCCATTAATAATTATTCGAGTCATCGCCGTACGGTTTCCTTTTTCGCAGAGTCCCCTCTGAACGCCTTTAACGTTATTTTTTCTTTTTCCATTATTCTTTCTTGTATTTCGTAATATTATTAAGTCATTATTTTTTTTTTTCCTCGCGACTATATCGATTCTCTGTAACTATTAATTTTCTTCATAATTTTTCTTTGTATCACCGACCATTAGAACATTATTTCAATAGTGGAACACGTAAGCAAAATGTTGAGTTGTTTTTTTTTTTTTATTAAACTTTCTTTCTCCTCCGTGCCCGACCCTCTACCAAACCTAGCATAACGAGCGAACCAGGGTATACCGCTCGCGTGTCCGTCGTTAGATAGTCGTGTTGTGTTTCCGGATTTTTCGCGATTAGAAAATTTAGTGTTTATTGAGAGTTTTTTTTTAATATATTGACCGGTTCGTCATCTCCGGTGAAAAAGGATGACTGGCGCCCAAAATCGTGTTTTACAGTTTATTTTGTTGAGTTAGTTCGGCCGGCGGAGAACGACCGAAGTGTGAAGGGAAAAAATCCCCTCACAAGCCATATGGGTGCTCGGCCACTACTCCTAGACAGTATTCGTTTAAACCCCTCAGTGATTTCAGCGCATGTTTTATCTCGCAGCGTTTCGACCCATGCATATTTGCTAAGAACGTCAATTACCACAAAAGATAATCTGCGCCACGATTATCATCTTTGAGGGATCGTAATTCTACGAGATCGGCCTCCCATACATCATCAATATAATCCACCGCATAGTGACGTCTCGGGAATCTACGGCGTATTGGTCTGTGTAGCGTAGAAATATCCTGAGCTTTCAGCCAGTTAGTAGCATCATCGCGGGAGATCTTTTCTGTATAGGCCACGCAAAGTAAATTCGGTGCACCGGTAAATCCGGCCGGATGCGCTGGGTCGTAATAAAACTTTTCCAATAAAGCCATTAAATTTTCAGCTTTTTCCACGATTTATTTAAAAAATCACTAGTCACTAGTACGACGCTTCTCCGCACTACCAATGGAAGAATTTAAGCTCGCTTTAGGTGTGTGAATGAATATTTGACGATGTTGATGCATCGAAGCCACTGAGGTTTGCGTTTATAACGGTGTCCAATGAAAGATTCTCATACAATAAACTCGAATTACCGATGAATTCACAAGGGATCCGTGCCGCCGAAGTTCAGCGCCAAACTGCTCGCGGCCTATGGCGCGCACCGTTTTTCTTTCACGCATAGCTTTATTCACGAGGTCTGCTATGCTGGTTCCCTTTACCGGTTCACGATTGATAGAGATCATTCCCGGTTTATCCCATGTAAGCCTACGGCCGGGGGTGCTGTAGAGATGTTTCAACAACTGTTCTGCCTGCTTTTTATATGTTTTCGGCACAGTTGCTAATATAGCCTCATCAGCTACTCCTGCTACCTCTTCTTTTTCAGCTGTTTTCTCCGGCTCCTTAGATATTTGTCCTGCAGGCTTTTCAGCGTTCACAGGAGGTGTCATAATTTTAGGTCGACGTTCCTCATCACTGAAGAATTGATAACGCTGTAATACTTGTTGATAAAGTTTCCATTTTTCACGCTCATTCGAAGGTATTACCGATCGAAGTATATCATCAATTTCGGCATCGAGTTTGCTGAGTGTGTTGGCCGGTGTTTGAACGGATCTAACCTGCTCTAGCGACTTACGTATTGGGATAACTTCTTGAGGTACTAAAACCATTTCTTTTGCGTGCTGCATCTTGTCAATTATGAGCGAAAACGTTAGACAATACTGTGCCTTAGATCGGCAGGTGAAGAGGTAAAAAGCCACTCCCTTTTTGTACAATTACGCGCTTCTTCGTTTTCCAACTGCCAGCTTTATTTACAAGCCGCCGCAAAACTTTTTTATGCTTTGATAGGCACGACCGTTCGGATTTTTTCAAGGGAACGGTACCATTTAAAGTATTCAAGGCACACTCGCAAATAGATCTGACGCCGTTTTTATCTATTGAGCGTAATCGCAAGGCGCGCTGCTGTTTATCCAGATGACAGAGGGCATGAAGCAGAATTACGTTCTTTTTCCCGTAGAAGTTGTAGCCGCTGCTGATGGAGCCACAGCCGAGAACCGAATGGTGGTTATGTGCGCAGTGACGATGATTTATACTTTGGCTAACGAACGCCGCTACCTCGCTTCGGTACATAAACGAAATTATGAGGGTCATTGGAGAATATTTAAGTATGAAACCGACAATTATCAGGTGTCGAGTGTTTGAGGTTTAGAAGCAGATAACCATGTGGTTTCGCTGTGGCATCGTGATACGCTTCTTGTAAAAATTTCGCATCTTCCGGATATATCTGACGAGCCAGATGTGTGATTTGAGCGCGATCGCGTGGATTTTTAAAAGCTACAATATAATTCGTATTCAATGAAATATCGCGCTGACCGCGGCCCTGATGGAAAATATTTTGGGTAATAAAAATAACGCTTATATTTTTATGGTGGCTCCCCTTTGTAAATAAATCAACAATTTCGCCTTTTGAAGATTCGCGCAATAGATCGTCAATTATCAAGAGCTTCGGACGATAGTCGCCAGCAATGTCCGAGTTTTGCGGCAGCCCCTCCAAAAATTCTATCTCCTTGCCGTAATTTTTATAACCGTCCTGCCTCTCTGAATAATAGAATAATATTCGAGCAAATTTAACGTCGGCCATGTATGAAATATTTTTCAGACATTGTTTTACAAAGACTGTTTTCCCGCAGCCTGTCGGACCGGCGATAATCGAAGTCCATGGGTGTTTCCAGCGCGGATCCATATCTGCTAGTGAAGGAATCGGGGCGTTACAAGAATATTAAATACTCGGATTCATATTTTTCTATCTTTGTTTGTATTTTTTTAAATTATTATAATTTTTGAAAAAATATAATTTTCACATTTTTTAATTTATTTTATACTAAAATTATAATTACATTTTTTATTCAATTCTTTTTTTTTCACTACCAAATGTCGACATACCCGTCGCCTTCTAAATTTATATATAAAATTTCCGCAACACCGTCGCTAAATAGCTGTGACATTGATGGTTCTGAAACATAAGAGCAAAAAGAAAAAAATAAACATTTAATATTACCGAATTCGTTTTCTTTAGAGTAGAGTAACTGCCGCTGCCGCCGCCGACGCGCGCGCGCAAAGAAAAAGCTAATTTCCCGTATGCCGCCCGCGACTACACTGTGAATTAGCTAATATCCACAGTGTGATGCGATGCGCTTATTAACCGCGCGGTTATACATGCATCGCTAGTAAGCTTATTGGGATGCATGTTACGAAAGTAAAACAGGCTACTACGTTTAACAATTTTTTTAAATTTTATTCTATTTTTTTTTACATTGTATTATCGAGGGGTGTTTCTCGAAGCCACGTACTCGGCGCACATCTATGACTTCGGATAACGATCCCACATGCATCCAGTGCCTAAAATTAAATACTTTTTTTTTTTTTACAAAATTTACAAAAATTTACGAGAAATGTACAAACATATTCTATATAGCCATACGCCACCGAATCATATTCGCCCCATCTTCGTCTCTTGACGAGGACAGGCTTGCATGTTTTTGTTTCGGTTTGTTTTGTGACTACCTGGTGATATGCGTCTCGTCTTATTGAATTAAACTTTACGGATATGCTTGTACCAGGCTCACGAATGAGTCTGCAGATAGATTCAAAATTGATCTACTGTCCATTTTTATAATTAAGCCCGATTCCTTTGACTTTGCAGGTAGCAATTTTTCGATCATCAGCGGTCTGTACTAAATATCCGTAAAATTTAGGCCCACCCGAGACGAAACGCTTAATAAAACTAACGCTACTGTAATCGCTAAGTTCATCCGTCATATCCCCGAGAAGATTTCCGAGAGGTGGACTAAACTCTCCACGCACACCATTATCCATGTATTGTCACGCGAATTCCCGCGAACAAACCAATACCCACAAGACCGTTCGACTTCTCTGGGCGCCAGTCTCGAGAGCTACGCTCTCGATACAAATTTTTATCGAGAAGTCGGGAACAAGGTATTAGCTCGGCTAGCAAGCAGCCATGGGGAAATGGTAGAGGGGGTGGTTCAGGTGCCAAATGCGAAGGAACCAACACTCTAAATTCGGACCATCGAATTTAACAATTTCTTTATTTTTTAACACACATCTCGGTAGCAAAAAGATGGAATACAATAATTCTTCGACGTGTCAAAATTGAATCTTTGTTCTCGATAGCGGTTTTCGTTTTACGGAGCGCGTTCGCGCAAGCAAATAAGTAACGGTCGATCCGACCTTCCGAATATCGCGAGCTCTCGAGAACGAAAAATATCGGAGTCCGTTAAAATTGAAAGAAAAGACACGCGCCTCGTGGTCACAAAAGAAAACTAAATAAAGTCAACGGAGTACGATAAAGAGGAGTCACTGAGTCTAAACGATTATGATAATGTCAAAAGTTAATATAGAAATAGTCTGAAAAATGGTTAAAATAAGGAGGCGCGTGTTGACCCGAATATAACAAACAAAGATGGCGACCAAAATAGTAACGGCTCTCGAGAGCGGTGGAAGATTGCGGTCTTCCCGAAATTATTAAATTAATTACAACTAAGGACTCTCGCGCGTTTCGTAACTTTATAAAAATCCAATCAATAAAATAAACTACTTGAATCCCTCTCGGCGATTCGTCAAATTCTTCACAGATAAAATAAAATAAAATAACGACAGACACCGGCGATAGCTTTTCGGATCGCGAATTTATTATAGAACATCAACTGCCATGCACGATAACGCACCGCCCGGCAATATCGCTCGGGATCTTTTTGGCTCAAAACTAAGATTTTACGAAACTGAAACAAAAGCCTGTCCGGAAACGAAAGACGGCCTTACCGGTTTATTTATGCCATAAACGAAGCCCCTCGGGAAATTCCTCGTCGAGTCTTCGAGATCGCGGGTGGTAGGCGTCGGTTCTCGCTGGACAGCACGGTCGGCAACGGGAGCAACGTCCTGCTTCTTCGGTGGTTAACGCTCGAGTCCTCGAGACGATTCGTGATTTCGCGGAAACGGACTACGACCCCCACCCCTGCCGACTGTAACGTCTGGCCCCCTAGCCGAATTTTGGAAGACGCTCCGTTAACGCCTCGCGCGCGAATTAAATATCGAGAGCGCGCGATATCGATAAATCTGCTGTGATCGTTGGCGGACGATTCACGACGAGAGCGATGCTGTTGCTGCTGGGGTCCAGATGAGGCGGAATACAATTTCTTCTCCGGAAAAGGATGCTGCAGAGCTATGATTTCTCTCCGGAGGATAACGCTGTTGAAGTACAGCGAGGGGTGAGGATTCGACTCGATCCTCCGCCCGCTATCACGAGATCGATATTCGGAGCGACGATCCTCCGAGTTGCTTTTGGAGCGCGCGGTAGCTCGGCGACGCGCTCTCCGTTGCTGCTGCGAGGCCGTGGCGCTGGTAGGGCTCTCGACTCTCTCGCCGTCGACCAATGCTGTCCGCGAGAGCGTAGCTGGCGTGGACTTGCCGTTGCCTTTGCGAATGTCGCGGCGATGACGCTCTCGTTCTCGTCGGTAGCGTTCATTCCGGCAATGACGACGTTCTCGATGAATACGCGATAAGGCTATCGCTCGTTTACCGGAAAGAAAAATCAAAATAATCGAAATAAAATTCGAAAAGCTACCTAATGCCCTGTTGAATTGCCGAGAGGGACTCTACCGAGAGCCCGAACGCTGGCCGTTGTGCCGTGCCGTCACTTACGCCCTTCTATTTTACGGGCTTTGTGACGTGAGCGAAAAATCCACGTCACAGTATATACAAGAATCGATATCGTAGTAGAGGACGCGTTTATCTAGTGGTTCTAGATACGAATATAATTTCAACCTTGCTTGCGCCGTTGTATACGCGGCGATCACGGTATTCACGTGAGGATTTATGTGAACGCTTTCTCCGGTTTTCTCCCAGCGAACATACATGACGTCGTCGTTGACCGTTATAATATTGTTTACCTCGCAACTCTGGTCACACAAGAGTTCCAAAAGCCTTCGACGCGCAGGGGGCTGAGTCACCTAAAAAAATGAAAGAAAACAATTTTATTTCTCAGTACACTGAAACGGTATTAAATTTTCGACTCTCCCCTATACTAGAAAAATGCAAATAATTAGAACCTAAAACCATATATTGAAACTCTCGCGATAAGTGATAAATCGATAATCGGCCATTTACCGTTTTGGATAGACCTTTGGGTAAATCAGTGCGTACAATTACCGACCGCGCACTCAATCGATCACTACGGTCGATAGTTCAAACTGCCCGGTGGGATTGCATCATCGATGCGTGCGAATTTCGTAAGCCGTTTCGGCACACCCCGGGCAGCGATAATAAAGGACAGCGAAGTTTGACATACTTCGTGCGTCAATGGACACAAAAAAGGGCCGCGCACTCGGTATATAAGACCCGATCGCGAGCACAGAAGCCCTTCACTTGGATCCGAAACTTCGAACGGAGAGGAACTCATGCGCGGCTACGGCTCGTTTGATCTTGAGTCCTCCATTTTGCTTATCAATAATTCTCGATAGCAAAAATTCAACACCTTTTCATTTTCGAGTAAAACGTTGCTTAATCGACAGAGTCCCGACGCTAAGAAGAAGCAAGGGACCAATTTCTCAACGACGATCCACTCAATGAAGGAAGAAACCAACGTCGGCCATTCATCATTATCAGCCCATATTAATTGTCAAATTAATAGAATTTCTTTTCAGCGAACAGATCCTTTTTGAGTTTAAATATTTCCTTTCCAAACACAGCGCCGGCAACCGCCTTGGGGGACCTCGGCAACCGCTTTCGTCTAGTGTTACCTTTCCTATAAGAAAAACACCGCCGGTAACTACCTTGGGGGACCTCGGTGACCGCTTTCGTCTCGGTTTATCCTTCTAATCATAAATTAACGTAGAATCAATTGCATTGCGGTGACGTATTAGTCCACGACAGCGCCGGCGACTGCCTTGGGGGACCTCGGCGACTGCTTTCGTCTCGTTGGTGGCTAATATCGATCATCTAACGTAGAATCATTTTTGCACGGCTTATCTCTTCGTGTCAGCGCCGGCGACTGCCTTGGGGGACCTCGGCGACTGCTTTCGTCTCATCATTAACTGATAAGTGACTATTTAACATAGAAGCTAAAATCCCAAAACTTCCACAAATAAAATAACCTGTCGATCTGTTTCGCAACCTAAACACTCAAGAGATAAAATTCCAATCAAATTATTGGACAAAACTCATCATTTATTTTGTATTCACGTCATTGTCTCAATAAAATCAAAATTATTGTTGACAATTCGAATCAACGAACAGATTTCTAATTTACAGCACCTGCCCTCCATGAGAACCATGAGAGGAGAGACGTCGCGAACATTCGACGATCAGGAGATTTCGGCGACAAAGGGCTCGTTCCCCCTCCCACCGATTACCGAGACGCGTAACCGAACACGAGCGAGAGGCACTCTCGCGCGCCACGTTGTACGATTAAGATCGATAGGCAGGATAAGCGATGGAGATTCGGTTAATAAGATAGTTATTGAGAATTGATTAGTCTGTGACAGTTAGTTAACGCCGTGCGAGACACGGAAGTGAGAAAATTGTTGTACGCTGTGTCGACGGCGGAAAGGATTATTCATAAAGAGGAATATACGCCGTGATGACGGTCGATAGACTTTCCCGAGAGGTTGTACCGAACGTAGAGGCTCGTAGCCAGAGGGAAGTCACGAGGACGATCCGTGAAGAACGACGAAAATGGATAGCAAAGGTAGGTGCACGCAGTGCAGACAATCTTCGGTTCCATTTTTGTGCCGTACACGTGTTGCCGTAGCTTTCTCGCTCGTGCCCGGTATTACGGAAAACTATCGCGCAATATTCTCGCTCGCAGCGGCGTGTTACACGATTATTCTACAAAGAAACTGTTAACCTCGAGTCTCGCGAGTCATTGAAAGAGTCAGACAGAAGTCATTTGTATTGAAGGGATTTATTCATCAATAAAACGTGTGTTATTGTTATTGTTATGAAATCGAATGCTGGATCATTTTATTGTTTTCCCCGAACTGCACCCCGCCTGCTAGCCGTAAAACGAGTCAGTGGTTAAGTAAAAGAAGTAAATCCTCGCACATCGGGATTGATACGGTGTGCTGGCGCCCAACAGTGGAAAAGACGGTAAGGGAATTTAACAGCGGTTAATTGCGCGGGCGTCGTTATATTTTGGACGGGTTAGCCGATCCCCGGTAGTTCCGAAGCCGGGGAAAAGCACGTCACAAGATATAACGGACGTAGGTCAAGCCACAAGCTGACCGGGGGAAAAGCGGTACTCGGCTCGTCGAATTAACAACTACTCCGATCTCGGCCGGCATGTCAGTCCGAACCTTTCTCCTTTACCAACACTCCCACTTCGGGATTATATGCCGTTCGCGTGGTTTTTGTTAATTACATCGCATTTTAATCGAAGATACTCGAACCGCGATTTTCTGTGTGGTTTAGTGAATAAATCAGCTAACTTCTCATCGGTACCTATGTATGCAATGTCGAAGTCTCCTTGTTCGTAATGTGATCATACGAAGTGCTAGCGTACTTCGATATGTTTTGAGTTTCTTGTAACGTGCGGATTTTTTATTGATTTAATTGTACTTTGGTTAGCGATAAACATATTAGGAACTTCTATATTCGCTTTGACTAGTTCTCTTGTTAATCGGCTTAACCATACGAGTTCTTTGCACGTTCCGCTCGCCGCGATATACTCTGATTCCATAGTGGACAGAGCTACCGACTTTTGTTTTAATGATCCCCAAGCAACGGGTGCGTCTGCGATTTTTACTAACAAACCGTTCGCCGACTTTCGCGTGCGTTTGTCGCCGGCAAATTCCGCGTCGCTGTATGCGTTGATTTTTAATTCTTTACATTTACTTGGAAACAATATTCCATGGGTTTTCGAACCTTTAATGTACTTTATCATGCGTTATATTGCGTTCCAACGAACCTTTTTCGGCCGTTCCGCGTATTGACTTACCGCGTTTACCGCGAATGCGATGTCCGGCCTCGATACGGTTGCCAGGAACAGTAGACTTCCCACTGCTTCCTTGTAGGGGACGTGTACTATTTCTTCTTCGGTATTCTTATCCTGAAGACTAAGATCTGTGTGCTGGTCGGCTGGGATAGCCACACATTTTGCTTCGCCCATTCGGAAGCGATCGATGATTGTGTTCACATACGCCTGTTGATTCACGAATATTGATCCGTCCAGAAGTTGCTCGATCTCCATCCCGAGAAACACTCCCAATGGGGTGACGGTTATTTGCAGTGCTGCCGAGAGATGGTCCAACAGCATTGTTATTTTTCGTTCGCTCGTCGATGCGATTAGACCGTCGTCTATGTAGATAGCTAGAATTAGCAATTCGCCGTCATCCTTCAATGTGAAGACACACGGGTCTCCCGTTGTCGCAATTAAATTAAATTGCTTCAGACAAGCTGTGAATATTTTGTCCCAGCATCGCGCAGCTTGTTTCAGCCCGTACAATGCTCTGTTGAGTTTACACACTCTCGCGGTACCGTCCTCATATCCTTTCGGTTGCGCCATAAATATTTCCTCCGTTAGTTCACCGTTGAGGAACGCCGTTTTAACATCGAATTGCGTTAAACGCATTTTTGATATCGCCGCGACAGCGAGAATAGCCCGAATGGATCCGTATTTTGCCACGGAGCTGAACGTCTCCTCGTAGTCCACTCCTGGTCTTTGCGAAAACCCTTTTACGACCAGTCGAGCCTGGTATCGTTCCGCACGGTCTCCGATTCCCGGCTTTCGACGAAAGACCCACCGATTTGGAAAAATTTTCGCATTTCGTGGAGGTTCGACGAGTTGCCACGTGTCGTTGTCGTGTAACGACTCCATTTTGCTGCCCATTGCTTCTTGCCATTCTTTCCGCTCGGAACTGTCGATTGCGTCCTCATATGTGCGCGGATCTTGCTGTTCCGCAACAAAGATGTTCTCCAAATTGAGCCAATAATTTCCGAATCTCGTCGGCGGTTGTAGAGTCGCGCGATCGCGCAGTCCGCGATTCACTTGTGGCACTTGATTTTCCTCCGGTTCTTGCTCCTCCTCATGAGGCGCGTCGATTGCCGGCTCTCGCTCTTTTCCGCAGGAATCGTCGTTTGCTCTGTCGTCGGACTCGTTGTCTTCTTCGTCGTTTGACTCGTCGTCTTCTGTGTCCTGTTGTTCTCCGGAATCTTCGGCTGTTCCGTTCGTCGAGGTTTGAATAGTTGCATATTTTTCTTCTTTTTTATTTCTTCATCGTCTGCAGTTTCTTTGGATATAAACTGAACGTCGCGGTGCTTCTGTACTTCGCCTTCATCCGGTAACCATATTCTGTGCGCTTTCGTATATTCATCATATCCGACGAATATTCCTTTTTTCGTCTTGGCGTCCCATTTTCGTCGCTTCTGCTTTGGGATATGCGTCCAGACAGGAGTACCAAATATTTGGTAATCTCGTTTCTTCGCTGGCTCCCCGAACCACAGTTCGTAAGGCGTTTTATTTGCGACGCTGCTCGTACCTGTACGGTTTATGACGTATGTGGGCGTGTGCACAGCCTCTGCCCACAGTTTTAGATCCAATTTCTTCGCGTGCAACATGCTTCTCGCTGCCTCAAAGATGGTCCGATTCTCGCGTTCTATCGCGCCGTTCTGCTCGGGTGTGTATGCGGTACTAGTTTCTTGCTTTATCCCTTGTTTCTGCATTATTTCGCGCATCACGCCGTTGACAAACTCTAAACCGTTATCCGTTCCCAGCGTCTTTATTTTTCTGCCGAGATGCGTGTCAAGCCTCTTAATGAGTCCTTCAAAATGTGTTTTGACTTCTGGCTCCTTACTTTGTGATTTGCTTTGCGGAAACGGTCTCCTACTCATCTTCCCCTGAGAACATCCATCGCAGTTTCAGGACTTTACCGGCTTTGTTTTGACATTCCACTCCTTAAGCACGTTTCGCACGTGCGGCATATTTTGATGCGCGAGTCGCTGGTGCCAAATGTCGAGCGAGTCGCCCTTTGCGACGTTCGCTCGCGTTTTCTTCGAAGTATCGCCTTTTATCCGGAATCTCATTTCGTACAAATCCTCGTGACGATCTCCCACGGCGACGATATTTCCTCCATCGAGAAGACGACTCTACTTGTTGTCGGACTCAAGTTTTAGTCCTTTGTCGAGTGCTGAGGATACGGAAAGAAGATTGTATTTTAATTTCGGAACGAAGAGTACAGGGGTCAAGTAGTGATTCTCCCACTTTGTCCCGTTAGTGCTTTGTCGCACTTTGTGTGATTGTATATGAATTTCTCCTTTTCCTTCCGCAAATATTATTTCGCCATTGCCGACTGTTACTGCGATTTTCTCGTCAAGTGTTTCATAATTGATGAACTAGTCGCCCATCGACAACATATGCTGACTAGCGCCGGAGTCTAAAAACCAGCTACTAGGAGATGTTACAGTAGTTATGGCTTTCGCCTTTAATATAATTGCAATAAACGCGGTTCCCTTGCTTTCTTGTCCTGTGCTCGAAGATCCTTGTTGCGAGGGTTTCTTTCTCTTGCGGCAGTCGTTTTTCCAATGGCCGTGCTTTCCGCAGTTGAAACAAGTCCCGGGCGGCTTGCTTTTGCTCGTCCCGCCTCGACGAGTCTTCGTTGAGAAAGCGTTGTTGCCTTTGCTGTCGTTAGCGTTGATGTGAAGCTCTTCCATCGCAAGACGTGACGTTAGATTTGATAAGGTGCGCTCCTGTGTGCTCGTTGACTCCCACGCTGTTGCGAAATGCTGGTAGGGAGACGGTAGTATTATTAGTATCTTTTTGTAATACATGCATGAAAAGTGGCACATTATGTGCGTGCAGAGCGTGGCTGAAATGGCGCCTTATAGCGAGATGTGCTATAATTACGGCAAATAGCCCGGATCCTACTTCACGCACTCGGGTTTTACTTCTCGCACTCGGATTCTTATTTCTCGCATTCGGGTTTCCCCCATTCCTTGGCATCACACGAGCGTTAGTTGCGTTTGCAGCCACGACAGCGCCCCGTTTGGCGAACTATAGAAAAATTCTCATCTGACATTTCGGTCAAGCGCTTTCAAATCGTCATAATATTTAGAAGTTCGTCTCGCGACTAAAGGTAAACGGAAACGTAAAGAGTTGTATTATTGTTACTAAGTCCAAATAAATTCGTTCAAAAGTTTTTAGATAACCGTCATTTTTTCATTTGTTTGTTTGTATCTAAATTTATATACTGTTTCCTATTTTTTAGTTTTCTGCATATTAAAATTCTATTTTTTGTGCAGTGGGGGGGCTTCGCCCCCCCAGCCCCCCACCGGGGGTTCGCCCCGGACCCCACCAGGAGCTCCGCCCCTGGACCCCCTTCGATTCGTATGTCATACTTTTCCTGCATTTATTACAAAAAATAGTATGCGATACTCGTGCTCGAAATCGAATCTTATACGCATGCTGTGAAGTCGGTCGCACAGGCCACACTCGTACCACAGGGGCACGAGCCGAAGGCGAGCGCGGCGCGACCGACTTCACAGCATGCTTTCGCTTGCTGCCAGATTCGCTTTCTCGCACACGTATCGCAATGTACTATTGTCATTATCATGCTTTCTGTCACATTTTCTCCGAGCAATTGTAATCTGCATGCGACATCGTTTATTTTGGCGATGTGCATGCTGATGTCATCGCTCACATCCTTTCCAAGCGAAAACCACTGTTACGTCCGAATCAGCATTTCCTCGGTAATTACGGTCAAGGAATAAAATTCCATTTTACACGTTTTGTACCATTGAGGCGCTTTATCCGACTTATTCCCTTTTTGAGTCTGACCTTTCGGAGAGTTACTCAGGATAGGGTACAGAGTGCGCCGTGTTAAAGATTTAAATCCCCGAACCAAAAGAAAGAATATTGCACGTGGAAAGAGTCATCGACTCGTAGTACGCGTATAGTAAGCGCGTAGTAACCATATGACAGAAGTGTTTACTATGGAATTCTCTGATAAGACGCCGTACGCTCGATGCGTCTCGTAGTGTAATTCAATCCGGGCGACGTCGCTGACCAGCGCTCGCAACTATCGCGGCCCGGTAGACTCTTCGCTACCTTGGTACTCGTTACCAGAGGCCAAAGAACTCACGCATTGATATCACTCTTTAATTTAAAGGAGGCCTTCTCCTTGTATTGGATTTATAATCACGTTCGAAATTTATTTGGTTATATTGAATAACCATATTAACCGAAAAATGAATGTTCTGATGAGAAATACTTACGTTGGTGAATGATGAATTAAAGTAAAGTTTAGATGTTGATTTAAATCGTTACGTTGAATTTTGATGAATGTAGTTAAAGATGATCGAGAATTTGGATTCGTCCTTCCTTCCTTCCTTCCTTCAAGAATTTCCAATTGATTGTGTAGATATTTGATGATGACGTATTAACGATGAGATTGACGATAACAACCGAATGTATTTAATTCGGAATAAATTGTTTAACACTTCGCGGAGGTTTCAATTTAACGTTGAGATTTATTTAAGATTGTGATTCGCCCAAATACACATTTAGTTCACTCTCGATAATTTGGTTTATTGCGTTTTACAGTTTAGTTCCCGTTATATTTTTAAAGTCTCGACAAACGTCGTAAGTGTCGTTCAAAGTTCTGACAACTCCCCGTTTCGAACAATGTTGAAATTCGTAGAAGTCAATTCACATTTTTATATTATTTTTAAATTGTTGTAGAATTATTTAACCGTCTGAATGTTTTTTTGATGAAATGTCTTTTGTATAATTTTCGATGAACGAATTATTGTTTAACTGTTTATGATAATTTTCATTGTTGTAAAATTCTCGTAATGTCGTAATGTGATAATACTTTTCAGAAGTCTAACTGTTCATACTGCTACTGTTTAAAAACCCACTCTCACACTCTGTCCTCCGATATTTTCATACTGTCCTCCGGTCGCTTTGGGTCTCGTATTTATTAATTATCTCGGGGGGTCTCCTGGCCCATACTTCTCCTCATTGAAGCGTCTACTCCCACCTCAAGTAATTATCGATCGGTCTGTCTTTTATGGATAGTAAATTTATGAATTGACGATTTATGATTTAAACAATAATTTTTATAGTTAAAATGTTGCGATAATTATTTTGTCCAGCCGAAAAGATTAATTGTCGAATTCGAATTAAATCTCTACGATGATTACAATTGAAAATAACAAATTAAATACGAAGATCTTATTTAAATGATTTAATTATATTTTTATATTTTTGTTTAATAACGATGTGACCCAAATATTCAAATACATGCTCGATTTTATTGTAATTAACGAAGTTTAAAGACATTTTGTCTATCAGTGAAATTCTGAGATTATTCACTTGTTATATTCCGATTAAATATTGATGGTTCAGTTAATGTTTGATTATTACGTTGTTGTTCCAAAAATGATTATTAATAAATTATTCGAGAGGTGCTGCACTCATGAATGGTGACGGTAATTTCTCGAATCGGCTCCTTAGAAACAGTCACACCGATTCTCTGGCTGCACAGTTGTATATATCTGTGAGGTGCTCGCCATGGTGTTGGAGCGATAAGAACTTCTCTTTCGGATGTACGTAAAAGAAGGATTCGGATTGCTCAGACAGCTCGGTTTAAACAATGCGGATAGATACTTCCGATGCCGATACCACCCCTCTAGTAACTTGAATATTCACTAAGCTCAAGTTTGAGTTATATGACTGTTACTATGCCAATCATTGGATATTCCTTATTTGATGATTTAAAGATGTTTAGTTATTGTTCACTTATCGATTTTTTTATACTCGAAGACCATGATGAAATCACGTGCAATGCGTGTGTTTCGGATCATTCTTCGCTCTCCTCCTTATTCCTTATTCTCTTTTCTCTCTCAATAAATTATAAATGTTGTAAAATTTGGTTATTTTTAAGATGCGTTGGCGAATAAAATTTTAAGATTCGCCAGACGTAACACCACTATTGTTGCAGGAGGTGCTTAGCGGTTTCGCTTTTATTTTCGTAAATTGAGTGCAGTTTGTTCCACATATCTTTAGCAGACGTGCAGTTGATTATATGGAGCATGCAAGGGCGACTTACCGTCTGAACAATAATCTTTTGCGCTGCGCTGTCCAGTTTGCTCCATTTTTCGAGTCTCTTGTCAAAGGCTGCGGAGGATTCGGCGTTCATAACCTGAAGGCGCTCCGGTTTTTCGAACCCTCCGTTGATGATTTCTAAGGCTCCGTTTGCCGCGATGAGCACTCTCACTTCGAATTTCCATAGCGACCAATTTTCTAGACCGACTAGTTTCTCAACTTTCGTGAGCTCGTGGTCCGGCATGATTGTTTCGCACTTTTGCACGCGGCTGGCTGATCACACGGACACTCGCGATTTTTAACACGCAAACACGAGTGAGTTCTTTTCACGGAAAAATATTACTCGCAACGCACTCCTGGGCCCATAACCTGTTGTTTTATTTCGTTTTCGTGGCAGGATGTTGCAGGAGCGAGTAATAAAACAGAGATAAGAAAACGTGTCGATTTTATTGTAGAAAAGTAGCGTCGATTGCACTCGTGGCAGTTTACAAACGGAAGTAAAGATATAACGGACGTAGGTCAAGCGACAAGCTGACCGGGAGAAAAGCGGTACTTGGATCGTCGAATTAACAACTACTCTACAAAAATCGTTTTACGACGAAAAAAAAGTTAAAAAATTGGAAAAAAAATACTGACACGGCAACCGATGTTTATAGGTTATCCGGCAGACTTTGGTCGACTTTTCGTGAATGTCTTTGTAAACTTTCCTCCCCCCTAATCGGCGAAAACTCAATAATTATTCCGTTCATTCGATAAAGTTGTACACATTAGACACGTGGATAAACAGAGTTTACGAAGCCGGGTTTTTTTACGCGTTTACCGCATTCGAGTAAAAATCATCGCGGTTGCAATACGCCGGTGGATCGTAAACTCGACGACACGCTGTAGCGGCGAAAATCTGTCTCATATCGATTACACGTAAATACCGTTTGGTCGGTAAATCGTTACCTACCGAACGCAAATTTTTTATATGCAATTTTTTTATGGTGGCGCTTGAAATAAAATATCGCGGACGAGAGCGCAATATTGTGACAGTATCTTGCAAGCACGTGAGGTGTATCGCCGCATTTTCTTTGAAAATTTATCGATTTGCTTTGTGTGTTGTGTGTTTGCTTTTCATTGCTTTCGTTAGTGTTCTACCTTTTTTTGTTTATTTATTTTCTGCTTTATTTTTCTTTTTTCTACTAATATCGTTTGTAAGTTTCTTTTTTTCCGCTGCAATCACTGCATTCTCTTCATTACTTTTCTACCGTTTTTTTCTTTCTTCATTTTTTGCTTTTTTAGATTTTTTCTACTAATATCGTTTGTTTTTTCCCCTTGTAACATTGCGTTATCTTCTTTACTTTTCTACCGTTTGTTTTTTCCCCTTGTAACATTGCGTTATCTTCTTTACTTTTCTACCGTTTATTTTATTTCTGCATTTTCTGCTTTATTTTTCTCCTTTCCACTATCGTTCGTTTGATTGTTTATTTTTCTTTTGCTGTTCCTTTCCTTTCGAGAGTGTTATTGAGTGTTATATGTTTATACGATATAATTGTAATTGAGATTATTTATTATTTATTTTTCGTCAATATTTTGTATATTGTGCACGTGTGATAAAGTTTTAAAGTGATAAAGTGGCGTGAGAGACATGGGACGAAGCAGGAGAAGGCCGATGAGGGACAAAAAATATTCGACTGGCCGACGTCGTAACAGGCCCAGAGTATGTAACGCTCGCACTGAAAAAATACGATTTTTTGAGTGCCAGCGCGAAAAAGAGAGGAAGATATCCCGGCTTCCGACTTCGAGGGGTATTGAATCTTTGATTTGACTCTCCTATTCGAAAATCTTCAAGAGATAGTTGGCTGTAGAGTGTGTCATGCCCGTAATTTTCACCGGAATCAATTTACGACCACTAGGAGGAAAGTACGAGATCCGATGCGAGAACTGTCCATTGAAAAAAACGTTCGATAGTTCTTCGACCGTCGAAGGTGGTCGTGGGTATGAGATAAATCGGCGCAGTGCACTGGCAATGCGTTGTATTGGCCAAGGTCTTGCTGGACTAAGAACTTTTTGCGGAGTTATGGACTTGCCGCCGCCAGTGCAATTATCAACATGGAAGAAGATCAGATAAAAAATGCTGGAAGCTACAAATGAAGTGGTCCAAGATGACATGAAGAATGCCGTTGAAAAAGAAATAGATTTGACGACGAATGACGATGAAGAAGCCCATCGCCTATCTCCCATCGCTAGTACGAGCACTGCTGACGCCGATAACCGCTGTATCACCATTCAAGGTGACGCTACTTGGCAGCGTCGAGGATTTACTTCACTCAACGGGGTCTTCACGGTAATCGGCACTGAAACGGGAAAAGTGTTGGACCACGAAGTTCTGTCGCTGTGGTGCCGACAGAGTCGTAAATGAGCCAAGGCGAATAAGAACACTTCAGAAGAAGAGAAAGAAATTTATTTTGGTTGATGCAGTGGCCGATTAATCAATAATGTTGTTATGAGCTGCGGCTTTGGAACGACCTTAATTGATTTTTCTCTTTTTACGTTTCGATCTCGATCGAGATCCTCTTCAGAAATTTTATTTCCTTTTTCCTATATATTGAGACGGGAAGCATATACAGCTACCGCTCAATGAATATTATTAAAATATTTCTATAAATAACGCGATTTTTCTTTGAATTTAGAAAATTTGTCAATTTGGCTTTTTCTTATTGGCTTTTCGGTAAAAGCCAGTAAGAAACATTCGAGCTCTCTGATTGGCTGGAAACGGGTATAAATAAGCGAGCGCGAGAAGACTCGCCACCACTTCTGTCGGCGACGCTGAACAGGTAACTTCTCCTTCGAATCCTCCGGGTCCGAAGAGCTTTCGGGGACGTTAGCTCTACGTGTACTCAATCTTCCCGAACCAGGGTGCGGGAGGCTATCGGCGACGTGGCTTCTCACATTCCTGTACCCCACGTCCACGCTAGTAGGGAACGTGATAGGGAGGTATCCCCGACGAGAGCGAGCCGGAAGCGAGTCGCGGATCGACCACGTGGTGACACTTGTTGGTTCACGATCTCGCGGAAGCCGGACTCTCTGAGGAGGGCCGTGTTCTACGAGTGCCGGGAGAACGCGAGGATAGTTTCTCGCGTTATCCCCGTGGGGTATCTCGTGGGCACGGCAGAGTAGCTCGATAATAAAATTTATGATTTAAAGTAGATTCACCCGCGAGGAATAATACGAAATTTAAACTCAACGCGTTTCGAGATAATTCGTACCGAGAAAGAAAGCTCGGCCGATAAAAAAGGGCAAAATTTGTAGTTCTTCATCGAATTTCGATAAATCTCATTTGAAATAATTCCTGCATACAAATCGAGGAATTAAGGAGAGAAATTCATAAAATCATTTTTCTACTTTACCGATATTTCGCCGGTAAATTCGAGCATTGCGATTGTCTTTCGAGGAAGTCGAGACTTTCAACATAAAATTCTGTTCTTTCGGAGTATTAAGGGGAATAATTGTTCGAATCGTGCTGTTTTGCAAGTTACCGACATTCCGTCGGTAAATTCAAGTATATCAATTCATTTTTCGAGAAAAAGTTAAATATTTGGTTCATACAAGGAATTAAAAGAAAAATTCCTATCTTTTCAATATTCACGTAGTTTTTAGCGCCATCCGCGAGATACTAATCAACTAATATTATATTCGATTTGAGAAAGAATTACAGCTTTATGAAAGCTCGAGGGTGTTTCACTAGACGTTTAAGCGACAAGGAAGGTAAGCAACGACATCGAGAAAATTTGAAAATTGTATTGCAGATTTTATGTGTTTTTTGAATAAAAATTTTACTGTTTCACTGAATCGACAACATTTAACGATTTTTTGCTCGCCCCGAACCCCTAACGCGATCCTTCGAACCGAGTGCGAGGCATCGGCTCAAGGGGTAACGTTACAATATATTCCATCATTTTACATTATTATTCTTATTCTATTCTTATTCTATTGTCATTATTATTATAAAGTCATTTCGTTTATGTACTTGTCTATATTTTACCTTAATGTACTTTTCCGTTTTTTGATGTTTCTTTCTCTTTTATATTATTTATTCTTGTTTCATAGTGTTGTGGGGAGGTTATTGTTCTCTTTCTTTCGTGTTCGAAAACATTTTATCTGTGTAATAAATTATATTCTTTTAGTTAGTTGTTTTTTCCCCAATTGTTATCTATTCGCCTACCTTTATTCTCATTGTTTGCTTATTTATTGTCGTTTTGTCACTTATTTCTATTTTATTTTTCTCGGATCACATGTTGGGCGATACGAAGAGCTACTCTAAAGTTAGTAGCTCTATGCGTTATAGCCCAAACGTCGAGATAATGAAGTTCGAATGCACCAGTTACGTTGAAAAACGCTTTGGAAACCGGGCGCGAAAACTGAAGACTTCTCTCGCAGGCAAAAAACTCAGCGACGGCAAGATAATAGGTGGAAAAGGACGGCTGACAAATGTATTGATAGATGAAATGCAGTCGTATTATGGAAATGCGATTCGCAATAACCCTGCATCGGTCAAGGACATGACAGAAGCGATTTGGGCAATCTGGTATCACAAGGCATCGACCGATGAGGCGCCACAGCATTAGGTTTGTCCACCTGGTGAAATGTTGTGATGCCAGTATCGACCAGCAGAAGCAACAGGAAGCGAAGACGACTATCGCCATCCCAAAAAAAAGTTATGCCAACAGCGGTAATGGCGACAATCAAACCGATTTTCGAGAATTTGATGTGTCCAAATCTTTTGCAACGTTGCATCGGGGCGAAAACTCAAAATGCAAATGAATCGCTGCATAGCGTACTTTGGAAGTCCTGCCCGAAAACAAGCTTCACAGGAATAAACGCTATAAAGATTGCTAGTAACCTGGGGACTATCCAGTTCAATTCCGGACCAGCAGGTCTCATCAAAGTGATGAAGAGTCACGGAACGGGCCCCGGGAAACACGCCGTCACTGCTGCGAGGAAGAAAGCTGACGTTCGAATCACGGACGCCGAACGAAAAGCTGAAGCGAGTACCAGAGATGCGAGGATCAAGAGGCGCCGGATGCACATGCAAGAAGCGGACGATTCGTACGTACTTGGAATACGTGCGTACGTGCAATAATTAGTGAGTGATTATGTGTAGTGGGTGTATATATATGTATGTAAGCGAAAAAAATTAACAATGTTGACTTTGAGATATTATTATTTGTTCTTGTAGTTATACTTGAAAATGATTTTATGTTATTTGTTGCGTAAATGTGTAATGAAAGTGTGTGTATGTATTGTGTGGCTACGCATGTATGTATGCGTTATGCGCGTGTGTGGTGTATGTTTGTATTTATAAGTATGCGAGTTGTGTGTGTATTGTGATCACACTCTCGTACTCAAAATCTCGTTATTTTCTATGTATTCCTTCTGCATGTTTCTGTTGTACGATTGCTTTTCTTTTTTATTTTCTTCTTTATTTTTTATATACTTATTTATTCCTTCTACCTGCCAAAACCGCTTTCCAAATCCTACCCATTCCCCTCCCGATGGAAGTTAACCCACCACCTTCCCGTGGTTTCCATCGAACGGTGACATCCAACTAATTCCAGAATTATTTCCAATTTTTTCTTATAGCTTTTCTTATACTTTTTTTTTGTTGAAATTTTTTTTTTTTTCAATTCAATTTTTTTTTTGGCTGGAATTGGATTGGTGACATTGACTGAGAGTGGGCTTATTGTAGATAATTTTTTGTAAAATAATGTTTTAAATGACTGAACGAAAATATTTGCCATCTTACTAAAATATTCCTAACTTTATTAAATTAAGGAATTTTGATCTGAAATTTGGTGCGTAGGTAGACAACAGTATGGACATTCAGAAAAAAAATCGATTTTTTTTTATTTTTAGGTGACTCAGCCCCTTTAACAACGGAGCGTAAACCCGGATTTTTGAGGATTCGTTGACGATCCAATTGTACCCCCTCGGCCTCGAGAAAACTCGCTACGTACTCCGCTTTACGCTCCTCCGATGTACACGCACTTGGCCATCCAGTAGTCTCTTGCTTTATCTTAAGCCGGAGATTAATGTAAACGCCAAAGAGTCCGGGCGCGTGACTAGCTTTATCGTACTGTTCTACAGCGTACTGCCAGATCTCTTGCACAGCGACAATCTTGTACCCCTTTTCGATAGCTTTTTGAAGCTCGCATGATACACAGGTGCCTTCGAAAGTCCGATTATCCTCGTGAACGTGAGGACAAGGCCCTTGACGCATTTCCTCGCATCATGTTCAGCATAATGCAAACATTAGCCGATTGTGCATGCGTACGGGGAGTACCGGATGATAAAGATTGCGAGGCGGCAACACAGTGCATTGGACGAGCCCTTCGACTTTGGTTAAATCGTTTTGGGGGCCGATTACCTGCTGAACCGTGTCGGCCGTGTATACCGTCGGATGACCAACGGGGAAGCGACCGTACTTGCAGATGTACGGATAACGCGAGCAGACATCAACGTAGCGGATTTTCTCTGAACCGCTAGTCTCACAATAACTCCGCGCATTTCCCGTGCGGTCTCCAAAAAACGCGTCGCGCGGATTGAGCGGCTGATCGGCGAGAATCGGATGATCATTCACCGTGGCTTTAATGACCGGATTTTTACTTTTCAGCCGGGCATACTCGCACTCCCAGATCTCGTGAAGAGGATACCCGAGAGACTTTATACGCGCCGAGGTGTTTAACGTACGCATGCACCGATCTTCGCGTTTACGAGGATCGGTGTAACATTTATCATACCCGTGGTAGAAGCAACCGTGGAATTGCAACACGTGTTTCCCACTATCATCCGTGCGTACGTAGCCGTCGACACGCGTACCGTCGGCTAGTTTGTATTCCCGGCCCCCTCCCGCGTGCTCGATGTGTTTCCTGAAAGTGTGCTCGCATCAAAGAAGCCACTCAATCGCTATTTCGGACTGTCTATCAGCTCTGCGATACCCATTTCGTGGCAAAACGGAGATTTTATTTTTTTCTAAAAATTTTCGTCTGAAAACTTTATTACATGCAGAGGCTATGGTCACGGCTTCGGTGAACGGACATACCTCACCACACTCTATAAAGATGTTGCGGAACGCGGCGCACGCTTTCCGAAGGATCGTTACATCGGTTCTACAATACGCAACGATCTTCTTCTGAAAATCGAACTCGTACCCCGCGCGATGAGTTATCTCGTACCACGATAAAAATTCTTTGCGATCAGACGCCGACATCGTGTCGGGAGCGTAGTCTGCAAGCAGAGGTAACGGGCCCTTGTACTGCTGATTTTCTGCTCAGTTAAAAAGGTGCGGAAAGACACCCTTGAAAACATTTTCTCCTAAGCCGAAGGCTTTTGGGAGCTTGCTGAGAGACATATGAAAATAATTTAAACTATCGATGAACCTTACTTTCCCAATTCTCATTTCCATGATGCTAGTACCGTTTGTGATTAGCACCGATGCTTCACGTTTTTCCTCGACAATATATTTAAGAATAAACTGGGCGTCGAAACCCTTCGCGTTATGGGCAATACAGATAATGCCTCCGGTATCGTCTCTTTTCTTCAGCGTGTAATTTACAAATTCTGCGAGATGGTTTTGACTAAAAATTTTCTCGTTATCGGGGGCGCACAGACTACACTCCCACACGTCGTCCTTCAAGCCTATGCAATTGGTGCACCGCTGCTGGCTAACACACAGATTTATGTCGTGACGGTATATACCGTTCACGCCCTCGATCTCACGTTCCTGCTGCGTCTCAAAATCATAAAATATAAACAAGTCGGGTCGATCGGACTCTTTCTTCGGATGCAACGGAGGCATGAAGCACTGGTGATTTTCCGGCTTAAGCTCGTTGCAAGTCCTGCAGAAAAAGTGACCGCACTTACGGCATCCCCGATCTCTCTTGTGTACCTGCTCTAGACAGGTTCTGCAGGTCTGCAGCATATCGCACAAGCGCGATTGTGCACCATGCGTACCTATCTCTTTCTGCCTCTGTAAACACTCTACGCCCCGAAAGAAGCGCCAACATTTGTTGCAACGGAACTTTGTGGCGTCCAGCTACAGGGTGGGCTGGTCATACAGCAGGGACACTTTTGGCTACAGCGATGTGCCACGACACTGCTGTATGCTAGCCCACATGGCGCGCAGAAAAACGTTCCACCGGCGGCCTGGGCGAGATTTAAAATTAAACCATAATGATTGCCGTCTAGCAGCAGGTTGATGGTACGCAAGACTTTTGGTACATAGCGTAACACCATAGCCGTACCGTTGAAAACGGCCGGCTCGCTGCTGCCAAAAATCTCACGTTCAAACATGACTAGCGCGACTCCTTCCCAGGCAAGAACTCGCTGGAACGCTTGCAGCTCAGGTATACCGCAGCCCGTTTCAGGCACCCGTATAGCCGCCTCTCTAACTAATTCCTCAGCAAAATTCTGCTGCAAACGCGATCTATCCCTATGTACGTTATCCCACATTTTTATGTAACTCGCCGTGACGAACCGCGCCGCGTCCCATAAACATCCCCCACTACGATCGCCCGAGGTAGACAGAATTTGTCTCTATTTCTAAATTCAATTACCGATCTTTTTTTCCAAAAGTTCTCTCCCTTGATATTTTTTGCCCTCCTCATCCCTACCGGCATCGAGACTATATTTGACGTGATCGGAAAGAATCGCCAATGCAAAACCCCGCGGCACTCTGCGATACACTATTGATCGCAGTAAATAAATTTTCAAAAATAAAATCATGCACGGGTCTATACGAAATCCCCGCCAGACTCCTCGTGAACGCGTTTGAATGAAATTGTACGCCAACCATATCGGTTGGCTCACAACCGCTCACGATGAGCTTATGCAATTCCCGTATTGCGTCCTCTAACCACTCTACCAAATTTACATTAGACGGAGGTTCGCGGATTTTCACGGTCATCACCGTACAATGCGTCTTAAAATTATTGAAATAACGCCTACTCTCTACGCGGTGAATAATTTTCAATTCACCCTCCGGTGTTTCGGGTCGCTGCTGTGTTGAGGGCGTGCTGCTCCCCGACAGCACAACGGTGGGTTCGGCATCGCTGCGGATGGCCGAGCCGGTCGCTGACGCAGGCTGCGAAACCGCCTCTTCAACAGCTGACTCGTCAAAAATATCCTCTTCCGACTCCCCGGACGCTTCGTTGTTGTGGGTGCTATCGTCGTCATCTTCCTCGTCGATGGTGGTTTCATTGAGCAATTGCTCGAATCGAACCCCGCCGATCTGTGCAGAGGTGGCCAGCGACTCCACGAACGATGCCTCGAAGTCGACTATCGGCGGTATGATGCTAGCATTTGCTAGCGACGCAACCGCCCGAGCCTGCGAAACATCGGTCTGCGCGTGGGCCCACTGACTAACCCACGTCGTGGAGCTGCTGAGCTCCTCAGCCTCATCCTCCTCGAACAGGGTCATTGTTGCCGGAAAAAGAAATAAAAATTATTAAATATTTGTTACATTTTTTCTCATTAACTATGCTTTATAGTCTCCTATTTCTTACCTTCGTTATCCCAGTCAATTGCCTGGACTTCGGCCAAGGCGCGTGCATCCTGGAGCTGCTGTACAGCTACCCGCGAGGATTCATCAGCAGCTGTCGCCCGGTCGTCGACCAGAGTCATCGACACTGAAAAAAGAAAAATTATTAAATATTTTTTTCTAAAAAAAACACATGTTTTTACATAAAAAAATAATTTTTTCATATCGCTTACCTTCATGACCCCAATCGATTGCCTCGGCCTCGGCAACAGCCCGGTCATCAATGCGCTGCTGGTCCTCCAGCCTCTGAGCTGTAAGAAAAAAAAATATACCGTTATCGATCTGCCGGTTTTTTCGTTACATTAATTTATAAATGAATTGGTACTTACCGAGTTCGGCATATTCTTCATTAAGCGCGATCGGCTCGCGCGTCGTGGCGTACGGCGACTTATTCGCCCGCGCACACGCCACCTGTAGTGCCGCGGGGCACCCCGCGAAATTCCCTGCCCTACCCAAGGGCAGGATCATCCGCACCGTGAGGTGCGCCATGAGCGCCTTGAGACGGCGCACAAGGGGGACGCCGCGGAAATCGCGCATCAGGCCATCAGCCGATTTCCGCAGCAGGTACTTTGCTGCCTCCGTCGGGTCCACCGACAGACCTCCACCACCTTACTGATGACACCACGCACATTACGGTGCCATTTTTTTTAGTTTTTTTTTTAGAAAAAACAACACAACACAAGAAACACAGAAAACGCAAGAACACAAGAATTTTTTAAACGAGAAAAAACTGGCGACCCAA
Organism: Cryptus armator; assembly: GCA_963971235.1. NCBI lineage: Eukaryota > Metazoa > Arthropoda > Insecta > Hymenoptera > Ichneumonidae > Cryptus > Cryptus armator. The sequence goes on along the minus strand of CAXARG010000242.1, from coordinate 4,178,145 downwards.
TACAAAAACAGTGATGAGCCATTACGTTTCAAAGACAAAACGTGACGTTTTCGACAAAACGAAAAAGTCGCGGATAACTACTGCATAGTTAAAATTTATCATTCCCAAAATTTTGTTTGAATCTATTCTCCCCGGGGGGTAGTTACCATCTTTCCGTAAACCGTAGGACGCTACTACTACCGGAAAACCCCGGCTGATAAGTGATAGAAAAAATATCTCAACCGTCCGGTCATTAGTTCCCACATGCATCGACATTTGTTGATAATTTTCAACCGGACGCTTCCTGAGAATGGCGCCGATGTCTACAAGACAATCGATTATTATCTCGAAGCATTTCCTGCTGCCTCCTCAAAGATCTTTGTATAACTATATGGGTTATCACGTGAACGGCTGTATATATGTAAATCGTCGTTTTGTAAATTGTGTGGTGGTGTTGCGGTTACAATGTAGGTGCTCTCGAACGTTTCCAATATTGTGTACAATAACCCCCTTATCTACGAGAGCCCATGTGATGGGGGTGTTTCCGCCACCCCCTCCCTCCCAAAATCACATCGAATCGCCCTCGGCACTGACAATGCCCTCGATCTTGTTTCATTACGTCTCAGTAGCTCAAAGATGTAGTCTCCCTTTAAAACGACCGCTAAACATAAAGAGTATCATGGCGATGTTTACCGCTGTTGTGAACAACGCATGAGTACCAAAACGATCGCGTGAAGAAGAAGACACTCCAGGCGTAGCCGCTGGTGCGCGTCGTCCCTTCAGCAGGGCAATGCTATCACCCACAACTTACGACTTGAACGCCTCGTGTAGCAAATCGGCTATAACAGGACTCGGGTTAATAAACGACGATTTCGAGGTGGTTGTAAAATCACTCGGGGCGTCACTCGGAGCCAATTATACTCAGCGTTAAGACTAGAGGGACCTGACCGCACAAATGCGTGCGATTACCCGTTGGTTCGACCACCAAGAGACATAAGCAGATCACACCCCCTCGCATCTACAAACCACGGGGCGTTTATCAGTGCGGCTTACAACTGCTTACCATGAGAAAGCTATTGTCCTGAGTTTCAAAGACGATAGTGAAACAGTGAATAAATACCCGAAAATACGGTACTCCTCGGAAATCATCATGCAGAGGACGACTGTGGATGGTGTAAAGATGGTTAGTCCATGCATCAATCATCGCCTCCAGCTGCTTACGAACGAGCTTCAGACCGTTAAAGAGGTCCGGGATACGCTGATCACGAACATCGGCGAAAAGCTCACGCGGGAGAATATTATCTGCATCATGATGGCCGACTACCCGGAACTTTATAAACAAAAAGCCTTAGCCATAGGGCTCAACACGCTTGAAACTGTATACTCTGAAGCGGCCGGAAAACAACGTTTAACTGGCAAAGAGTTATTCAGAATGCCTTCAGAATGAATATATTTTCCGTAAAGTGATAAGCCGCCTAGACGAAGCTGTACAACAGCGACGATAGTTAGATAAATGTAATCGCCGTATAATAAGACTAAATATTTTTGTACGACTAAATATAATAATAAAAATAAATAAAATTTCGAAAACAATTTCACTTCTCTTACTTACCTTCCCTCGTGAAGCATCTAGTTATTTTTTTTATATTTTTCTCATCATTCGCGTGAAATCATAAAACATAGAATGTGCATTTTTCTTGAAAAAAAAAGCTTCATTCCATCACCTTAACCGTTAGGGAAACCTAGAACATGCATATTCCTGCGCGGCGCAACGCTGACCTTCGGCGCATCAGCGTAGCCCCGCGGACCGCTGGTCTTCAACAACAACACGGCATAGTACGCGACTCCAACGCTATACGGCCCCTATTTTTATTTTTTTTTATTTTTTATTTTTAGCCTTTATTTTTCTTCAAAAAAAAAAAATTACCAACAATTGGGCACGAACCTCTGCTCTAGCGCGCCACACGCTGACCGGAGCACACATACCCCCACCACTAGACTCACGCCCAACCATTCCGTGATCTCTCACCAAGCAACAGCATCCCTACTCTAGAGGTCCCATATGCCCCCTCCAATATACTCACGCCCCACCACTCCGTGACAGGGTCATGCTAGCCAAGTGCCCTAGTATGGGCGGGTGGTTGGGAGCTGGCCGTCGACAGGGCAGCGAGCAGCGAAACACTGCCCCACCATGAGCAGCCGACATTTTGAAAAAATCCGTATAGGTGCCGTCCCTACTGGAGAATGTTTAGTACCCTCATGTGTACTAGCGTTGTACGAAAAGGTGGCCAATTCAAGCCATTGGTCCCACTCTTCGTCTTGATTTGCGAGTTGTTTTAAATATTCTCCCAATACATGGTGAGAACGTTCGAATGAACCGTCAGATTGTGGATGGAAAGCAGTGGTTTTATACTGTTTAATTTTAAAACGCGTTGCCAAATCTTTTGAAACTTTACTAAGAAAATTGCTACCTTGATCAGTTAGAACTGATCTTGGCGCTCCGAAAGTGCAAATAAATCTTTTCACCAAAGCATTGCTAATTGTGCTCGCTGTTGCATTTGGCAAAGGAATAGCTAACGAATATTTCGTTAACTGGTCTTGAATTGTTAAAATATAAATGTTATTGTCTTTTGTTTCGAATAAAGGCCCTACGATATCCATAGCCACTTTTTCAAAAGCCGAACCGGGAGTAACCGTAATTATCATCGGATTTTTGTGTTTTCCTCTAACCAATTTCTTTAGCTGACATCCTAAACAGTTCCGTATAAAAGCTTGAATGTCCATTTTTAAATTTTCCCAGCAATAACGATACCTGATTTTGCTATACGTTTTCGATACCCCTTTATGGCCTACGAGAGCCGAACAATGAATTTCTTGTATGATTTCGATCCGTCTAGAGGGTCCAATGTATTGAATTACCTCAATGCAGATTAATATTTTTGCATTAACTGATTCAGCTAAAGCGCACAAATGACTTCTAATCGTTTTCCATTCTACCGTCTCTACCTCGGATGATTTAGCAATGGTGACGGTTCTGACTCGAGAATTATCAATTATCTCACCGAGACTATGCAAAGATTCTTTTATATCTATCTCAACAACCGTTAAACCTTCGGCGAGTCGTCGTATCGGTAGCGCTATATGAATTTTGTTTTCGTGTTCTTTTATTTGTGCTTTACCTGCCTGCAAGTCTCGGAATTTTGGTAAATTGTTACGACCTTGAAGTTGCTTTGAATCTATGTCGCATGGTTCACCCGAGACGTAGACAAAATAAGCATTATTATCCTTTCTCATAAAGAGCTGATCCCTGGACTCGATTAAATTTTGCGCAAATTGATTTTGTGTCTCCGTTTCTTCACGTTTTTCTTTATCGTCGTTTGTTCTTTCGAGTTCGTTTTTATCGTCGTTATTTTGTTCTCTTTCTTCTTCGATTTCGCTATCGCTATCTGAAGTCTCAGAATCGCTGGATTGATTTCGAATTTCGTCAGCTTTTTCCATCATAGACTTTTTAGATCTGCGAGTTTTTCGTCTAACCTGCACCTGTTCCTCGATTCTTTCTTTTTGTTTTGTGATTTCGTCTATAAGCGTTTGAGGCTTTTATCTATTTCTTTGACTCCTTCTTAACGGTGGTTCATCGGATTTTTGTGGTTCGTTTACTTGATGAACCATCGCTTGAGTAATAACTATATTTTTTTCTGACTCTTCGCTTTCTTGAATAAGACAAACTTCTTGAGACTCTCTGGGATTTCGGGAGACAGCGTCTGCGTTGACGTTCATTTTACCGGCTTTATAACCAACATCGAACTCGTGCAAAGCTAATTGTAATCGCCATTTTGATACCCGTGAAGCTGGATCTTGTGACGTTTTAAACCAAACTAACGGTTTGTCATCTGTCACAACAGTGAATTTACGGCCATAAACGTACGGATGAAATTGTTTAACCGCGTAAACTATTGCTAACGCTTCCTTTTTGTGAGTCTAATATCGTTTTTCAGCGTTATTTAGAGATCGAGACATATAAGAGAGCGGCAAATCTTTTCCGATTTGTCCTTGCGATAAAATTCCGCCGATTGCGTAACCGGACGAATCCATTGTTATAATAAAAGGTCGAGTGAAGTCGGGATACTGGAGAATCGGATTTTTACATAGCATATCTTTTAACGGTTGGAAAGCTACTTGTTCTTTATCTCCCCATAAGAAAGTTATCTCTTTTTTTAGCAAATTCGTGAGAGGTTTAGCAATTCTCACAAATCTCTCGATAAATCGCCGATAATAATTAAATAATCCCATGGTTTCTCTTACTTCTTTGACGTTTTTCTTAACTGAATAATTTTTTACGACCTCAAATTTCTTCGGATCGGGTTTAATTCCGTTTTCTGTGATTAAATGGCCCAAATACGTGACTTCTTTTCGAAGAAATTCACATTTATCGGGCTGAAGTTTTAGATTCGCGTCTTTTAATCTAGCGTTGAGCTTTCTATATTTGATTTGGTGTTTCTGCAACGACGATGCATATAAGACTATATCGTCGAGATAAAGGAAAAGTTCTGTTCCCTGTAGGCCGCTTAATACGCGATCCATCAATCTTTGGAAAGTCGCGGGAGCATTTTTCAATCCGAACGGCATTCGAGAAAATTCATAATGTCCGAACGGTGTTGAAAAAGCTGATTTATGTGCGTCCTCGGGTTTCACCTTTATTTGATGAAACCCTGAGGCGAGATCAAATACCGAAAAATACTTGGTTCCTCCGAGTTGATCAAATATATCGGTGATGTTAGGCAAAGGATATGAATCACCGATGGTCTTTTCATTGAGCATTCGAAAATCCAAAACCATTCGCCATACAATCCATACAGGACTGTTGTAGGGAGATTCGGACATTTGAATTATACCGTTATCGTAAAGATCTTTGACCTGTCGCGTGATTTCTTCTTTATGAATTTGCGGATAGCCATATTGACGAGTGTTGAATGGATTATCGTCGACGGTGACGATTTCGTATTCTAATTTATTTGTTATTCCCAGTTTATCTCCCGGTAAATGGAACTGATTCGTGCTTTCGCGTAATAATTCGTCGATGCTTTCGCGTTCCTCTTGATTTAAATGATCGAGACGTAATAATTTAGTTACTGACTCAATTCGATTTTCGTTTTCTTTTGATATACCGATTTTTAAACAATCCGCGTATGATTTTTCTGAATTAGAGGAGTTTGTGGACTTAGTGGATTTATTGGATTTAGATGAATTTGACGATTTGGATTAATTTTTCCTTTGTCCTCGAATTCATGCGGAACGATTGTAGGAACTTCGAGTTTGATTTCTTCTTCTCGCGTATTGAAAACCCGACTGTATGGAACACCCCGGTGATTTGAAACGACCGCCTTTCCGAAGCAAATACTGTCTCCTATTGTTACGTCGCGAATCGTGAGTTTACGTGAGGAGCCGGCCTCATCTCGATCAAGGAACTTAATACATTTACGCGTTATCGAAGCGGCTACGATTCGCGGGTGCCTCGTTTAGAGCCTAACCTTGCGGAAAATTACTCGGGAAGAGGCTAGAGTTCATTCGCGAAATACTAACAAAGGGGAAATTTAACGTTTTCATGAATGGGGTGGATATCGCGACAATACGGGCAAAAGTATTCGAGGGGAGCACTGGGTGCTGTAGCGACTTCTTGTGGGGTAACGGAAGGGTTTTCGGAGGAAAAATAAGGAGAAGCACGAAAGTACCAAATTATCGCAACTATTACGGAAACTACGAGAAAACACGCAAGGAGAAGCACGACAATCGAGGCAGAATTCATCGCGATAGTGGACAATTTACTAAACTCGCGGATTAATATGAGAGACTCGACGCACGGTAGACAATGGATAGATTCGTACACTCGAGTGTACTACAGGGGTTTCACGTGTGACTCTCGAATCGCGGATATTTATGGTAACTTTAACGGAGATTCCACACAACAAAATAAAAGTTAACACGATCACTATAATTGCCAGAAGGGCGATAATAATCGGAGATACGTATATCTCTTAAATTTTTCACTGACAACACGATAAGGAGAAGGGTTGCGGGGAAAAATCGCAAAGTTAGAAAAATAAAACTTACCGAAGAACACAAAAATATCCGGGAGGAATGAACGAAGAAGAGGTTGCTGCTGGTGGTCGTCGGTGGTCGATCGCTGGTCGATACCCTCGGCGTCGAGTAAGTGCCGACCGGTCGAAGGATTTTTACGAAGAACGAAACACACAAAATTGAAACAGAGTTTTTATTCTACTAACTTCACTTGAAGCTAATATCGAAACCAAAAACTTGATATAATTCACAAACGGAGAACACGAACGGAGAATAAGACTTGAAAAAAATTCAAAGTCTTTTAACAGAATAAAACTGGTCGTGAACAGCGTGACGGTGTCGATGATTTTCGGAGGAGTAATGAGCATTGCCCTCCGTAAAGGGCACAGTTTAAATAGGCTTGACATAGACCGCGGTGGAAGGGGCAACTTTTTGGTTGAGGCATGATTTTCCACGCCTCTTTCTATCAGCTGTCAATATTCGGTAATTACTCTAATTAACTATTTCTAGATCGATTTTGGAGTCGTTAATTAACAAATTATTCTTTTGATTTATTTTGCATTTGTCTCGAATTTGAATCATCTTTTTAGGTGGAAAATTACGGATTTTAGTACTTGATATAATGAAAATTTTCTTGATAAAGTATTGATTAATTATCAAATCCAAAAATATTAACAATGAACTGTATTGATATTTCGCTCTCATTCTTCACTCTTGTTCGTGCATTCTCATTCGGTTTTTACTATAATATGTGAAATATCGATTGATATCGATTTGACAGATCTAATTAAATTGAATTTAAATTCATTATAAATTTCATAACTACCACGGTATTCTGGTATTCATTCTTAATGGTTTTTCGTCGGCTTTCAATATAAAATGGTGAATTAATTAACTTAATTAATTAATTTGTTTAACCTTTCCATTTGTCAAATTAACAAATTTCGGGTGAAACTTTTACTATAATTGTAACATTTGGCTATTGTAAAACATGGAAAAATGGTTATTATTAACGATTGTTAATAATTATTATTCGGATATTCTCTCTTTCTTCATCCATACTCTTGGCTAAGAATAGCATTTGTCTCTTGATTTCTATTGCTCTCTTTCTATTGGTTGAGAAAGGTTCGGCTATCGATGAGTGTTGGGCCTTCTCGTACGTTCTATGCATTGCGCGGGTGGCTCACCCTTCCCCTACTCTCTCGATACGATCACGTGTACTGTAGCTGGCCCACGAGCTAGCCAACAGCGCTACCTCCCCTTCGGGGTGGCTCTTGACTTCCCTTGTTCGTACCATCCACGCTCACGTGGTCGCTTCTCCTTCTATCCTACCTAAAGAGTATGCTGGTACAGAGGCTTTCTCCGTCGTGGCGACATAGCAACAACGTGCAATCCTCTGTTTTCTCCCAGCACGGAGTATTCTCTTTTTTTTGTTTCTTTCTAGGAACCGTGACAAATCAGCGAGCTGAATAGAATCGCTTCTTCGAATGAGCACCACTTATCTTTATTTATTCCAACCAAATGTTTAGAAGAAACTTCTCGGAGCTAGTTGTTGAAAATAACATTTCGTATGTAACCCGATATTCTTCTTTCGTCGCCGGTAAAGATCGTAAATTGAACTATTTATCTTTGAAGCAATATCGGTTTGCAAGATATTTTTCATTTAAATGTTTAGTCTCTGAGTAATGAGAGACATTGCTAAAGGCAGAAATATTTTAACTCGTTGTTTTTAGGGATTTACTTTTTATGATGGGAAAAGACGAGAAAGGTTTATGATGGTTACCCGAGTAACGCGCAAATACCTGACCTACCCCTAGCTATAAAGTATAAACGGGAAAATGCGTGAAAATATATATAAAACTATTACAAAACTTTATAAATTGTTGACGACCTGACCCAACATTCATATTCATGCGTGATTTTAATATAATTCTCTAATTTAATTAACTTGCGGACCATCGGGAATCTTTTCTTGTTCGCGGGGTTAAGCCATGAGGGCTGTCCGTGAGGTGCTGCACTCTTCGGAGGAAAACTTGAATCTTTGTATCGGTGGGCCCGACGTATCATGGTTTTGGTGAAGCCGTCGATGCCCTCGCTCGACTTCTCACCTCGAAGTCTCCAAGGCTCTATACATGAGCCTGACGCTTCGTAGTATTGGTGCGGCTCGATGAATGGAGCCTCGTCGAGCCTTGGTGTCTATCGTATCCCTTGGAAGTCGGCTACGCCCAAATACATGAGCCATCATTCTCTGGTAGTAGTGGTGACTTTTCTTCGTAGTGTGGTATTGGTGACACACGCTCGTCGTGCATGATCGAGCCGTGGTCTTACGCCGTCGGATAGAGCCTTTTGGAATTCTCGAGTAACTCAAGCCTATTAACGATTGTTGATTTTCTTCAAATTCCTGATGACAGAATTATTTAATGGCTCCGGCGCGATGAATTCGTGCTCGAATGTTTATTAAACAGTCTTCGGATGTCGATTCTCTGTCGACGATTCCCATATACGGTGATCTCTTCAGTAGATATGTAAGGCGGGTTCTAACCCACCCGGGGCGTATTGAACCAAGCGCTCGGTTGGCGGCGGTTCGAGGCGTGTTGATCGGGAGGAGGGGGGTATGGTGTGGTGGGTGGGTGGCAGGTGTGCGGCAGGTAATTGGTGGGTGGTTGACATTCTATTGTATTTTGTGAATCGGTGAGTGATGGGTGGGTGTGGGTGGCAGGTGTGTGGGCGGTGGGTGGTGGGTGGTAGGTGGGTGGGTGGGTGATGGCTGGTTGACATTTTCCTGATTTTAGAATCGGTGACCGGCAGGTGGGTGAGCCAGGTAGATGATGATGATGGGAGGTGGGAGGTGGGAAGTGGGCGGGTGGGGGGGGGGGCTATTGAACTGCTCAGCCTTGGAGGGTATCGCTTGGCCTGTGCTCTGAGACCCATCTGTCACTTATCACCTATGATTGTATAAACAATTATTAATAAACACTTTGGTGTTAAAATCAAACGCTCGTTAGGCGGGCGAGTGGGTGGTTTGTGTGATAATGTATACAAATGCTTTAAGTAGTCTAGCCCTCTTGTCACCCTTTGAAATTTATGACCGCGATAAACATCTATATACAAATGCTAATATAATAGCCGCATGTATCGAATGCTCGATGAGTCAGACCCTTGTTCTCGTTCTCGGCATTCACTACAGGGGAATGTCATGTAAACAAACATCGTCGCGAGGAATATCGATAGCTTTATATGCAGCGTGCATTCCTCCGAATATTGAGAGCGTAATATGCATATATATTCTAATGGGCCAATACTTAACGCTCATTCGTAATATTGAAACTCTGTGGGGATAAACACACAGAGGTGTTAAAATCAAATCACGCTCTTTAAGCGGCTGTGAAGTCTTGACTCGATGGCTCGCTCGTCACCTTACCCATCGTCAAGGGCCCCATCAAGTGTATGCGTGGTGGTGAAGTAAGCGCCTTGTTCGCAGCTCACACTCCGGCGGCATCAAATGTCTTGAAAAATATCAAAACGACGCAAAATAAATAGATGCTGTAGCGTTGTTTAGGTTTAGCATCCCTTCCAAAAAAAACACCCTTTTCACCCATTTCTTTCTGATAGCGAGCATCCTCGTGATTGGCTTTTTAAAATTGGTGGAGAGGGTGAAGTTAGAATATCTTTGACTTTGAAAATTAGTTGATCACTCTACTATGATTCTGCAGCTTCGAGCGCATCGCGAACACTTTATAGTTGAGATTTCCGCGTGAAGTATTTACTGTTGAGATTTCCTTTCATGTGATTAGTGTGTGTGTTCTCATACCTGTGCGTGATATACAATGGATCGTAATAAGCGTAAAAAACTTGTGCATCTTATAGAGAGAGCATATTCGACTCTCAACGATAGAACACTACCCGGCGAAAAGCAAAAGTGGATCGACATCGGCGAAAAAAATGTGAAACTTTTGAGCTCAATGTTACGCAAGTGTGATTCACTTACGATTCTTGATAAAATTCAGATTCAGGCAACGATAGTGAATTTAAAGTCGATGACTGAAAGGTTTAAAATGACTGGTGCCGGTGCAGTTTCAAAAAAAGTGCAGTGGTCCGACCTCGAGACGGCATTTATGCGGCGCGTACGTACGGGCGTCGTTGCAAACCTGCAGCACAAGGATTTAACAGAATTCTTGGATGATGCTAAACGACTCATCATCGTGAGATTAAAACGAATGTTAAGTGGAAGTGCAAGGAAAAGAAGGAGACGTTCGCTAAAAGTTAACGTCATCCTCGGATGCAAATTCAGTGTCACGAAAAATGCCGAAAATCTGGAGGAGAATAAATTTTTTAATACGCGAAACGAAATTATTCTTCGCACCACGAACATCGATGAGTGGTTCAGGGAGCATGTGAAGGAAAAATTATTGCACAAAGTGGAGGAGTTTCAACAAAAGGAATCGGGCTCGACTCTCGTTGAAATACTCAATCTACAATTTAATATGAACAAATACGTCCCACTACGAGGAGGATTGTCCACATTCGTCAGCGTTCCGCGGGATCTACAACTGAAACGAGCCATTGTCAACGTCGCCAATAACGATGAGTATTGCTTTCTCTGGTCCGTTACAGCAGCGCTGTCTCCGCCGGTTCAACGTCATAGTGATCGCAAGAGTTCATATCGACATTTTCGGGAAATTCTCGAATATAAGGATTTCAGTTATCCAATGAAGCTGAAAGACATCCCTAGGTTTGAGAAAGTAAATCGTTTAGCGATTAATGTGTATGCTATAGAAAGTAAGAAGCGAAAATCTAAAATTATATCGGAAATTATACCGATATATTTTAGTAAAAAAAAGAGCGAGCGTCCGACAATACATTTGATTATGCTCGAAATAAAGTTAAATGTAGGTGAGAATAATCCGATACATCATTTCGCGTGCATTAAAAATCTCTCACGACTTGTTAGCTCGCAAACATCGAGACCCAACGCGATGACGTGGCTTTGTGATAGATGCTTGTGCCACTTCCAAACCGAAGCAGGCCTAGCGAAACATAAAATCGATTGTTTTAATATAAACGGCTGTAAAGTGAAACTTCCCACGGAGGAAGATAAGATTCTGAAATTTAAAAACTTTAAAAATAAAGTTGATGTTCCATTTGCCATTTACGCGGACCTCGAATGCCTTTTGGAGCCCAGTCAATCGACACCTGGCGATCAGAAGCACGTTCCACACAGTATCGCTTACTACCTGCATTGCGCGTATTCCAAAGATATTTCTAAGTACAACTCGTACCGAAGCATAGATTGTATCGAATGGTTCATGCGAGAATTGCAAACATTAGCTGATTTTATTACACCGCGCGTGCTGACCGTTGTTCCAATGAAAAAATTGACGGTCGACCAGATTCGCGAATTTCAGACAGGAACAATCTGTCATATTTGTGAGAAACCGTTTAATGAAGGTGAGATAAGAGTCCGAGATCACTGTCATTTTACGGGAAACTATCGAGGGGCTGCGCATAACGGGTGCCACTTGCAATACACAAAATCGCACGTTGTGCCCGTCATTTTTCATAACTTATCGGGCTACGATTCTCATTTTTTGATTAGAGCGTTGGCAACACAATTTGAAGGTTCAGTACGATTGCTGCCGGTCGATAAAGAAAAATATATTTCTTTCTCGAAGGACGTAGCGAAGACGCGCGTGCAATATAGATTTATCGATTCATTTCGCTTCATGCCGAGCAGCATCGAAAAATTAGCATCATATTTGGAGGCCGATAAGAAAACTATAATGCGGAGTACCTATAGTAATGATGAAGAATTCGCCTTGTTGACGAGAAAAGGAGTTTTTCCTTACGACTATCTTGATAATTGGGGGAAACTTGACGAAACGGCTTTGCCATGTAAAGACGATTTTTTCTCGAAACTAACTAGAGAAGCGATAAGCGACGAGGATTATACGCACGCAATGAATGTTTGGCGCGAGTTCAACGTAAAAAGTTTAGGTGAATACTCGGACCTTTATTTGAAAACAGATGTACTTCTGTTGGCCGACATTTTCGAAAGTTTTCGGCAGACGTGCTTGAAAACGTATAATTTGGATCCGTTGCACTATTATACTGCACCGGACCTCGCATTCGATGCAATGCTCAAGTTCACGGGAATTGAGCTTGAGCTATTTACCGATGTAGACATGTTGCTGTTCATTGAGAAAGGCATTCGAGGGGGTATCGCGCAGTGTACAAACAGATACGCAAAAGCAAACAATCGGTACATGGGCGAAGATTTTGACTCGAGCGTAGATGAAATGTACCTTATGTACTACGATGTTAACAATTTGTATGGTGCGGCGATGAGTCAATACTTACCGTACAGCTCGTTCGAATGGTTGGAGAAATTTGATGATCTCGATATTGAAAGTATTGAAGATGATGCTTCAACGGGTTATATATTTGAGGTCGATTTAGAATACCCGCGAGAACTCCACGCCGAGCATAAAGACCTACCGCTGTGCGCTGAGCACTTCGTGCCCCCCATTCCCGGATGTACTCAGTCTAAATTGATGACAACGTTATTGCCGAAACAGAATTATGTAATACATTATCGCAATTTAAAGCAGTGCCTCAGTTTGGGTCTAAAGCTGACAAAAATCCACAGAATATTAAAATTCGAACAAAGTCCATGGCTGAAAAAATATATTGATTTGAATACAGACTGTCGCAAAAAAGCAACTAATGACTTTGAGAAAAAATTTTACAAACTCCTGAACAATGCGATCTTCGGCAAAACAATGGAAAACGTTAGAAAACACCGAGAGGTAAAACTTGTCACCAAATGGGCTGAGAGGTGGGGGGCACGCGCCCTTATAGCGAGAGCGACTTTCCATAGCTGTACCGTTTTCGATGACGATATGCTAATAATAGAGTTAAATAAAACGTCCGTCAAATTCAATAAACCGATATACACAGGCTTTACAATTTTAGATGTTTCAAAGATCTACATATACGATTTCCATTACAACTATATGAAGAACAAATTCGGTGAGAGCGCAAAAGTAATGTTTACCGACACCGATAGTTTGATTTATCATGAAAAAACCGAGAATGTATATGAAACGATAAAACGCGATTTGCACAATTTCGATACATCGGATTACCCTGTAAATAATTTGTATGGTATTCCTCAAGCGAACAAAAAAGTACTTGGTTTGATGAAAGATGAGAACAACGGTAGGATTATGACAGAGTTCGTAGGCTTACGAGCAAAATTGTATGCTTACAAGGTTATGGACGATCCGAAGGATAAAAAGCGCGCAAAGGGCGTTAAAGGATCCACCTTGAGGAAAATAACATTTGCCGACTACAAGAAGTGTTTGCTGCAGCACGAGAATCTTGTAAAGTCGCAATGTTTGATACGCAGTCGAAAACATGTAGTTGAAACGGTTACGCGAAATAAACTAGCTTTAAGTTGGAGTGATAATAAGAGAATGTTGCAGCGCGGCTCTACGGATACGCTTCCGTGGGGATATGGTGCATAAGGGTAAAAGTAATTGTACATATATATATTGTGACCGAAATTTCCAGCGAATGGCACCCTCACACTCAGAAAATAAAATTTCAAAATTTTAATAAAACAAAACCGGTACCCCGTTGGCCACAAAAATCGTCTCGATCGCTGATTTATTTTTAAGGGCGCCAGCCGAGCATCGCGCTCGACGCGATCGGATTTTTTACAAAATTTATTCAATAACGAAATTGATCTTTGCCGACTAGCTGCAGCTCACAAGGGTAGAGGGGCGGTTCGTTGACTTGGCGATTCATCAATGGGGTACATCACTAATAAATAAGACAATTAACAATCAACAAAGTTAGGGAAAATCAAAGAAATAAATTTATTCAAAGAAAATTAAATTCACACGTAATTTTTCTCCGGGACAGTACCCGGGGTGACTCGACACAACAATAAAAATTTCCCTACTAAAATTCTCACCGGTTACTCAGTTCGCCGGCTTGAATTTTCTCGACGAAAAATTAACAACAATTACAAAAATAATAGTCCCTACTAATTTCGCGGCTCGACGTACATCTCGCATCCGACAGTACCGAAAAACGTGTCGGAAAAAGACTAAAACCCCACTATGCCGCGTGGTCACTCGGCGCGAAGCGGGCAAAGGACTCGTTTAATTTTTAGAGTTCGCACTGCGAGTTCGAACAGCCAAAGCCGTCGAAGCACGCCTACGATTAACTCCCGCACATCCGAGCCCCCGAACCGCTCGCCACACTTATTCGAATGGATCTCTCGCGTACGTTAATTTCTACTAGCTACGTTACAAGACTAAGCGATCTCAAAGCTCAAAAAAAATTATAATACGACAATAAACTAAATCAAGAAAATGCGAGACGGCCGTCCTACTATCGCAGGCCAACTTCTCCCTTGACGAATCCCACGCGTCACAGAGAGAAGCATTTCCGATTTGCCTGGGACGAGAACCGTCATCGCGTAAAGTGCGCGCGGACACTCAAAAATAATAAGTCGACTACAAAAATAATAAATTAACGCGTCCGAGGAAAAAGACGGCAGCCTTACCAGCGAGAGACTGATGTTCGATGAGGAATTATCGGAATTTTGCCAAACCTCCAACCCGTCGATAATTCCCGAGCCGCGATCGGTCCGGTGCCGAGGTGATACACCCTTTCGCGCAGCGTTGTCCTCCGGCCATCTTGATCACTCGAGCATACGTCCTCACACCACAAAAGATACGACGAGAGTCCTCGAGTGATCTACGCTAATTTGTCTCGCTGTCTCGCTCTCCCCTCCCTTTGCTAATATTTTCGGTACCCCGGTACCTGGCGACGCCCTACGATTATCGCGAACTATCGCTCGCGCGAAATTAATATTCGAACGAAGTCGGCGCTGACGTCCCGTTCGAACTATCGCACGACGTTGCGCTTGAAGAATCTTCGTAGACGTCGGTCCCGGGGTGCAGACATCGTTGAGACGATGCTGACATCGCTAAGCTGCGACTTCTCCATTGTCGGTGCGCCCAGAGCGATGATTTTTGGTGTTGTTGAAGATGAGAGAAGATGCGATGACCTCGTAGCGATACCGTTAGCCAGAACGATACTTCTGTTCAATTCGTCTCGAAAATAGCGACGCTAAGCGTAGATCTCTCGCCAATGCAGATCGCGTCGTATGCTCGTGGAAAATAAATAAATCGGAAAACAAAGAAATTAATAATTTTACTCGCTTTCGTAAATTCTGAACCCTTGAGATCGCTTGGGGACTCTGTCGGTGGGGACAACGTGTGCTCGACGGGACCAGATCCGCCGATGACGCAATTCTTGTAACGCGCCAAAAAAAACGCGTTACAATATATATATATATTGTAAAAAAATGAGTATATTGTGAAAATTGTATATAGTGTATTATAATATTATGTGTGTATATGTATGTGCATTGTATTGCATTGTAATTTTTAAAAAATGTATGAAAATATACGAAAAATTATAATAAAAAATGTATAAAAAATTATAGAATTATCTATCGATCGATTTCTTCTTCTTCTTCTTCTTCCTCTTCGTGTCTTTCTTCATCATCGTTTTCGTCTTCGTCGCGTCTCTCATCTTCTTCATCATCATCGTCTTCATATTTTTCTTCTTCTTCATCATCATCCTCATCTTCCTCTTCTTCTTGAAGCGCTCTGCGAGCACTCGCTTCCCGTGTCTCGAGCTCATCGACAGTCGTCGATGCAAAACTCGATATCGAGCTTGAATCATCAAGCATCGCCAAACGCGCTCGCTCGTTTTCCCGACGCATTTCCTCCGCGCTCCAATACGTTGCATCCGAATCGATATCATCGGCATCGGATGGAGATGGAGTTCGCGGTTGGTGCTGCAGCGCTGCCAACCACGCTACCAACCGCTCCCTATACCAATTAATCCATGGGGATTCGTTGTCATCATGCCGATTATCCGTAGCAGCAGCAGCAGCAGTAGCGGTAACGACAGAAGCAGCGGTGGCGGCAACAGCAGTAGCGGCAACAGTGGCCGAGGCATGGGTATCGGTAGGAGGCAACCTTTCCTCTTGGCGCATTGTATTGTCATTTTTACAATTTACCCGCGGTCGTTTTACCTGGGGTTCGCCTGTAGATGAATAAATCTATCCTGCCGTATCAGAATCGGTATCGGCGGCGGCAGCAGCAGCAGCAGAAGAAGATAATGATGATGATGATTGTGTACCCGATGGACTCGGGACAGCACCGTCAATTTGATTGAATTCGTCATTGACATCGACATTGTCGCGGCTTTCCCATCGAGTCATTGTTTCCTCCTCCTCCAGAAATACTCCATTGTTCCAGATTTGATATTCATCGGTCTCACTGTCATCCTCATCATCGCCACGAGTATTTGATCCTCCCGATTTTGTCAACTGGCGTGCTTTAAGCACACGCACCATTGCATTACAGAGATCCCGATTAGAAAAATAACCGCTGCAATATGCAGCGAGAATATCACTTTTCCTCGCGGCGAATAAGACACTCCGAAGTTTTCGTAGAACCACATCTCGTGACATAAATCGCAACATACTCAATTTCTCGCGCGGCCATCGGCGATTAAGCGAAGGTTTTCTCGTTAGGAGAAACACCAAAAGCACGTACACACTCGAATACGTAAACGATCCAAAGGTCATCGTGAGCGAATTATTTTCTCTAACACGGGTGAAAAAGAACTAAGCTCTGTCACGTCTTGAAAAAACTAATGCCATCCGCCAAAAACGTTTCAAAGAATGGGAAGGGGAGAAGAGAGTGAAACTATGGACTTTTTTTTTATGAAGTACAATTTGCACTCTGTCAGGGTACCACATGTTCGAAGGCAAGAGAGAGAGAGAGAGAGAGAGAGAAATAGCGAAATATGCGGGGGGTCATACAAACCTTCGCCGGCGTAGAGGACAACAAGTGCTTCCAGAAACGGTGCATAGGCCATGTGCTCGAAAAGAAAGGAGCTCGAAAAAGAAGATAATTCTCGCTCCTTCACTTTCACTCTTTCTTTTTTTCTCCTTTCTTTCTTTCATTCTATTCATCATGTTGACTTATTGGAGGACACGCAGAGAGGCAAAATATGTGCCACAATATAATTATTATACATAATTGTTTTCACAAGTCTGACTTATCAATCCAACTATTGTGTGAGTTATCAAATCCGAGCCATTTTACATAAAGTTTGTCAAGTCGTTTTTTCAACACTTTTTCAACTAGATAACTATCGGGGTGTTTGCACTAACTGACACCGACCTATTAAAGTATGCAAAAATTATGGAAATTCCACACTTTCCTGGAGTCTTTATGCGAAATGGTTTACCAACGAGTGGTCCATTCAAACGGGAGTCCGCGATTATCAATCTGGATGATAGCAATGGAGCTGGTACACACTGGGTCGCATACAAAAAGTTTGATAACAACGTTATATACTTTGATAGTTTCGGTGATCTTCAACCACCGGTAGAATTTTTCAGTTATGTGCGTGTCGGTAGCGTGAAATATAACTATAAACAATATCAGACATATGATACAGTAGAATTCGGTCATTTATGCCTTAAATTTCTTTGTAATCAATTGAATCGTAAGGAAAAATATTCTCTATATAAACACTAACCATGATACTTCGCACTCAGTACTATATCAGTCAGCATCATGAATGATATTCTTACATTGACCATATCTGGAACTTCTTCTATTCTCGTAGCTCAATATTTTCCTCCTATTGAACTTTCCGCGGATAAAAACTATGCTCTAGGACTGGTTGAATTACTAACCTTCAACTCAATTCCCAATATAGACGTTGATAATAATAAACTTCACATTGGCGGAGAAGTAATAAGTATTCCGACTGGTAGCTATGAAATTGAGGATATTGAGAATTATGTGAAGCCTATCCTAATCGGTAAGAATATTACTATCGATATTAAATCAAATAATAATATTCTACGCAGTGAAATTAGGTGTGATCGCGATATAGATTTCACACCTGAAGATTCCATTGGCCGGTTACTAGGATTCACACAACGCATTTTGACAGCTAATAAAAACCACGAGTCTGATCTTCCTGTAGCCATTCTCAAAGTGAACGCTTTAAGAGTTGAATGTAGTCTTACAACCGGCGCTTATATCAACGAGCGAAAAGTACATACTATTCACGAATTCTTCCCATTTGTCCCGCCGGGATATAAAATTATCGAAGTACCATCACACGTCATTTATCTCCCTATACTCCACAAGATAATTGATCATATTCAACTACGTATAGTAGATCAGGACGGGAATTTAGTTAATTTCCGCAGGGAGGAGATAACAATTCGGTTGCATATTAAATGTCAATAATAATAATGGCAATAGTTTTTAACCGGAGGCCTAGCAATTATAATAAGCCGTCATGTGCGAAGCAGATCAGTCATCGACTAGCTCCCAAGGTGCTAACACATCAGAACGTACAACTTCTGAAAAATCTCGGCCTCAAGGTCAAGCAACGCGGAAGAAAATTGTAAAGCGATATTTACTCCGCGTATTTTGTATCTGCCGCTGGCGAATACGATGGATGAGGAAATAGTCAATATTCAGACGCCCATCGTCTTTGATGAATCCGTAACACACTGCGAGATTCATGCTCATCACGCCTTACGCGTCATCATCTTTTAACAACCGTGATGAGATACGTATTGCAGTTCAACATCAAAATCTCAGCTTGCTCCCCAGCAAGAGTTCGCTTCACATATGTGGAAAGCTCATCAAAGCTGATGGATCCGCAGGTGCCGCTTCTACAACTCTCGTGAACAATGCAATTTGTCATTTGTTTGAGGAAGCTCGATATGAGCTGAATGGTATCGAAATCGATCGAAACAGTCTTACGAGTCTCATGAAATGATTTGTATCTTTACGTCACAGTCACACTTCAGTAATGGAAAATATTGGTTGGCTTGATGTTGAAGAAAGGAAATCACTAACTAATTCAGGGTACTTCGATGTCTGCATACCGCTCAGCTTGATATTTGTCTTCGCTGAAGTTTATCATAAGATTGTCGTCAATGCCAAACATGAGTTGCTTCTCGCACGATCAAAAAATGACCTCAATGCAGTTATTCAAACAGCAGCGGAAGAATTTAAAATTGCTCTACATAAAGTAGAATGGCTTATACCATATGTCTCAATTTCCGATCAGCGGAAAATACGACTACTCAATTTTATAGCCAAAGATGCCCCAATTTCCATGAGTTTTCGCACATGGGAATTGTACGAGTATCCCCGACTCCCCACCACTACGAAGCATGTATGGACCGTTAAGACATCTTCTCAGTTGGAAAAGCCACGATATGTAATTCTAGGCTTTCAAACGAAGAGAAAAAATAGTACTAACAAAAATGTTAGTAATTTTGATCATTGCAACATTAGTGACGTGAAATTATACGTGAATTCACAATGTTATCCCTATTGCAACCTGAATCTCGATATTAATCAAAATCAGTACGCTTTGCTATATGAGATGTACGCAAATTTCCAAACTAGTTATTATGGTAAAGAAGCTGAACCATTGCTAAACAAGGAAAAGTTTTTGAATTATTCTCCACTCATCATAATTGATTGTTCAAAGCAGAACGATACTCTCAACTCTGGACCTGTTGATATACGTCTTGAATTTGAAGCTAAGTAATTTTTCCGCCGGAACATCAGCATACTGTCTAATATTGCACGATCGAATAGTCGAGTACAAACCAATGAGCGGCGGGGTAAAAAAGTTGGTATAAAAGCCGCTTCCATATGGGAAATCAAGTTAGTATTAATCAAGATGGACTTCGTCACCGATGTTCAGGGGTTCAAGAAACCGATGGACGAGTTCGTATTGAAAGAAATATCCATCCTTGAACTTGCTCAAGACATGGCAGCTGATCCTATAACGTTGCTCGTTAAACCGCCATGCTCATGGGCCTACCTACCAGCGAAATACAAGTGTATGAATACGTGGCTACAACGTAATTTCCACGGAATGTCCCGGGAGTCTGGAGAAATGTCTTACGAGGGGGCTATAAGTTTCGTTCGCGCTATCTTGACGCTTGGAACAACCGTTTTCGTAAAAGGCTTGGAGAAGAAAAGATGGCTGGATCGCATCATGATCGGTACATCGGTGTCCATTGTTGATTTGGAAACGCTGGAGTGTCCATCATTGCGTAAACTATCAACCACAATACCTGCCATAAGATGTCCGCATCATCCTAATCTCTTACTAAAATATAACTGTTCCGATGGAAATGTGAAATCCCTGAAGACTTGGATAATGCATATAAGGCGCAATGTAGACGAATGAAGGTGTTTTGTAAAGAAATAAAACACATTTACATATATAAGTTTTTATTTTTTTATGTAGAAAACCTTTTATAGTTATATATGAAAACTTATGTTATTAATACTGTAGTATACAATGGTATATGAAAACTCTTATTCTACATAAAGTTCGATATGGCTGCCACACAAACACAAACACGACTGGAATTTTCACACGACTTGGAATGTGACACTGTTATATTTTCCGCCATGATATGTCATGCGGAGATAATTCTTCTGCGATGATTCAACCATCTGCATGAACAGCGCCTGGTCGTCCTCGAAAACTTTTGCAAGTCGCGCCGGTAGGAAGAGAGCGAATTCTCCATTGAGCTCAGCGACGACTCTTTTCCCGAATTTCGTTGCCACGAATTTTAGATTGCTGATCGGATGTTCTTGCTGAATTTCCAGCTCGATCAGCTTCTTCGTTGAAAGGAATTCCGGCATCTTGCCCACCTTGTTGATTGCTGATGGATCCATTTTCGAGGATTTGAATGTTGTCGAATGTCTTTTATATGAAGCGCAAGTCTGACCTCGTGCGAATCAGATTTTGTACTTCTTTGATATTCTTCAAGAGTAGTTCGGTGCGTAGTTTTAGCTCACGACGATTGCTTTGTATACAGTCTTTGCTCTGCATCACGTCTTTGAATGGTACAATTCAAGCTGCAGCATCAGATTTTGTATCGTTGCACTGTAGCACCCCCACCACATAATCTTGTTCATCGACTCCGCCTTTTTCTTCTCTAACCCTATCAGCAACGAAAATTCGATATTAACGAATCACGCATTTTGTTATTATTTCTTCATGACTCACTGGACGTATGAATCACCGCTTTAGAATGACACTTTTCACACTGCAACCGGCGAGGCGCTGGTCCATCAACGTGAGTTCTCATATCTGGTGTATTCCAATGCTCCATACATGGTAGGTATAATGCTACTTCGGAATCAGCACGGAGATGTGCGGGTAATCGATCCCACAGGAGATGAATTTGCGTTCCCCAATACTTGAGAAGTTTAGACTTTGAAATAGTCTTCAACTCAGCCTTAGATAACTCCCATGGATTTTTAACATATTGAATGAATGGTGTTGCATTGGCTGCATTCATCTTGCCGTTAAGTTATAGACTGAGCGATACGAATTCAATATTCCACGTGCCGATGTTTGTTTATTTTAAAATACCCTTCCCCTCCTATACAAAGTCCGAGAACAAGGGTCTGACTCATAGTGCATTATTTGGATATGAATGCTCTATTCATTCTTTGTTTATCGATGTTTATCGCGGTCATAAATTTCAAAGGGTGACAAGAGGGCTAGACTACTTAAAGCATTTGTATACATTATCACACAAACCACCCACTCGCCCGCCTAACGAGCATTTGATTTTAACACCAAAGTGTTTATTAATAATTGTTTATACAATCATAGGTGATAAGTGACAGATGGGTCTCAGAGCAGTACAATAGCCCCCCCCCCACCCACCCACTCTCCTCCCACCTCCCACCTCCCATCATCATCATCTACCTGGCTCACCCACCTGTCGGTCACCGATTCTAAAATCAGCAAAATGTCAACCACCCACCACCCACCCGCCCACCTACCACCCACCTACCGCCCACCTACCACCCACCTACCACCCACCACTCCCACTCCCACACACCTGCCACCCCTCACCCACCCATCACTCACCGATTCACAAAATACAATAGAATGTCAACCACCCACCCACCCACCACCCACCACCCACCAATTACCTGCCGCACACCTGCCACCCACCCACCACCCCATACCCCCTCCTCCCACTCAACACGCCTCGAACCGCCGCCGACCGAGCGCTTGGTTCAATACGCCCCGGGTTGGTTAGAACCCGCCTTACATATCTACTCTCTTCTCCTTCGTGGTTTCTCCGTCACCTCGCGAGTGTACACGTACAGCTGTACTTTTTTTTCGGTTCGAAAAGAGCAGCGCAAGTTCGCGAAAAAGAAATCCCAATAATTGCGGGACGTAACACTATTTTTAAACGCGGCAAATATCCTTCGCTTAACTCGCTGTTTTTCACCTTTACATAAAAGGAGGAAACAGATCGAGTTGGAATGATAACGGTCTCTCGACTCGTGAATTCGAAGCGGTTGTCTCGCCAATACAAACAATGTTCCTTGTAATCTATCGTCGCCTTGTACCTCTCGAAGAACTCGTTTCCCAAAATCCCGGCTTGTTTGATCGGAAAAGACTCTCTCACCACATAGAATTTAACTGAACATCATAAGATATCCACCGTAAGTGACCCTATGATATCTATTGGATTCGTCGTCATTCCATGCAGCTCCAGGATATCGGTTGGATCGATTATCACCGTTGGTTTAACCGAGTTCTGTTTGCTGAGATTAGGCTCGGATCCCGTGTCGACCAATAAATGTATTGGTGAACACAGGCTCAAGGAGTGTATCTCGATTGGAGGGGGTCGACAACGCCGCTGTAAATTTACGTACGCTACTAGGACTCTTCTCCCGCTGAGGGTTGATTTAAAACCAGTGTCTTGCGCGGGGCTGGTTTGTTCTGATTCTCCAAGTTCGCCCCGTTGTTCTGGAGACTGTTGAAGTTTCCCTCCAACAGGAGGGAAACGTGGGGGGACGGGGGATTCACGTTTCCTACATTCTTCGATTACGTGTCCCTTGCGTTTGCAATACCGAGGGAATTTCTCCTGTGTATCGGCTTTCTGTGTTTGTTGCTGCGGCTGTTTATTCTGAGCGGGCGGTTTTCTCTATCTCTGGCCACTCGCGGTATTTTGGATACTGTTATTCCCCGAAATCATTTTTCGAAGGATAATTCGACAAATACGAATTATAAGGTACTGAAATAAAAGAGTTTGAAAGAACATCGCTTCACGATATTCTTTCGCAAATCCACCGAGTCGCGAAGCCGACACGTGTAGGAATTTGCAGAGTAAGAATCGAACGATGCCGATTCCTATGCCCATATATGGATACGGGTCAATAATGCAAACGCATCAAAATCAACCTCGCGGATAGCAACCGGGTAATTGCCAGTCTTAGCTCGACTATTCAATTTACCGGTTGGTCTCGGAGTTAGGCTCACGTTTGAGAAAGAAATAAAATTGTGAGACAAAGTCTTTTTTTCGTCTAACCGAATTGAAAAGACTTTTCACCCGACGCGGCTGGATCAAGGCTGTCGGGGCTCTGATTGACAAATCTTTTCCCTTTTTACGTCGACTAATTTCGACTGAGTTGGGCGCCAGCTGGTTCGGTCCAGCAACCGTAATAAATTATCTAATTATACCGACAAGAGACGTCTTAACCCCATGGGGGAGTACTTGGACGATCCGATTAAGGAGAGCAGGAGGACAGAAAGAAAGAAGCAATAGCGTTTCACAAATATATTCAGATTCGACTTACAGTTCGATGAGACACAGTTCCTTTATTCGACTTGAATTATTTTGGTTCGACTCCTCGCTAGTCGACTCTGGGACACAAGTATCTGATTCACACAAAACTTCTACACCGGCGATTACAATTCGTACTACGCAGAGTACCAAGACGCAAAGACGATACACAGTGCGCTCCCATAGACCGTTCACGCAACGTGCCCCACACAGAGTGTCGAATTATCGATCGTCTCGCGACCCCATCGACTCGATGATCTCCTATTGCGCGCGCGCGCTAGTGGTGTTCTCTCTTAATCACGCGTACGGTCGTCGATGCTCTCTCCGTCCCGCGTGAGCCCTTACTATAGGTTGCCGAAAGTATAGTAATTCTGAGTCGTCGCAGTGTCTAGCGTGCGACAACGGTTTTCGGCTTCTTACAAACACGCGATGTTGCCGTACTTAAAATTACGGACTGCCGAGAAGTCGCGCGAATTCTACCGCAACGTTGACAGATCGAAAACTGCTGTCACAATTATAATCGGACTTTGTAAATTTAAAAACGAACTTCAATTTAATCGAATTATTTCAATAAAAATGGAATCTAGTTTGTAATCGCAAACTTGAGTATTAACTCTTTATTTGGCAACGATCCCTTTACCAAATAAAATTATTTCGTTGCGTCGGTGACACAACATTACGAAACCAACACGTGTCCGCACTGTGCCCCTGGCGTTTACAAATTTGACAAACTATCGCGGTCTTCGATACTGTGCCAACCGTCTCTCGGCGCGGCGCCGGCTTAACCTCGGGCTGCCCGTTTCAGAGCTCGTTTATTGCCCTTTGTTTGTGATCCATCTTTATCGCGTCTGTCCCGGTATCGTTCAACATCTCGTACGTCGTTTTCATTTTCAGCTGTATTTCCGGCTTAAGGCCATCGAGAAAACTTTCGATAGATTCTTGCTCGGTAGGGGTTTTTTCTTCATATCTAACTTCTCCCGAACTATTGCTTTTATATGCTTTGTGACGTGACATTTCATCTCGCCACCCGTACGCAGGAGGCATTGGGCAGTGGGTCGGCTTTACGACCCATTTGACGTCGCACATCGAGTCGGTCGTCCAGAACTCTACTCCCGTATCTTATTTTTATATATATTTTTTTCATTTGTTCTTCCTCACCGTACACCTTCTCGGTTTTTACGGCTCCCACTCCTGGGGAGGTACAGACTGGGCCGGTACAGACGGCCCCTTCCCACGGGGTCTTCGTGTCCCGACCGGAATACTCACAGTCGAGACACGAATCCTCCGCGTTTGGCCTCCCCCGCTCGCCGGTTGATACGCCAGCTAGTGTGCAGCTAGACGGTCACCCATCCAAGTAGTGACCGCGAACGATAGTGCTTGACTTGGGTGACCGGCGAAGCCTCACACCAACCACCTACCCACCGGTGTCGGTTTGATTTTTTTAATATATTTTCGTTTACTAATATTAAGATTACCGACTTAGCATATACTACCTATTTAGCACTTACTATCTACCTCGCGAAATTATTATTCGAAGATTCTCTCTACCGAGTTGCCGATTCGCAACTATGTATTTATTTTTTTCTAACATAAATCTCACAGTAATATTTACGTCGCGCCGAAACGGAGAGTTCGGGAGCCAGTCTCACAAGAAAGTTATCCGCTAATGTGCGGGGGGGCGATGCCGCGTGTCGTCGCGAGTCGCGTGCGGTACAGTTACTGAATGGATGCCGGAGTGAATACGGTTTAATGACCAATACACAGAGGCGCCGATTCACCCCCGACTTATCAGCCTGGCGCTGAACCATCCCCGCGAGAAGTCGAGTTTGATATTCCCCGTTAAACGGCGCCTCGCTATTAGGGTTCAAGTGGGAAAAGATGCATCGGGGTGTAGTTTATTATCGCGTGGACCCACCGTGAGCAGGAGTGACGCCTTTTCCTTATGAGGGAGGTCTCCCCCCACTGCTATCGTCCATGGTCGAGTCCTTCGAGAAAGAATCTCGAAAATTCTCTATATTTCGTTGTAATTGGAGCCCTGACTGTACTTCGCGTGCGATCACGTGTTCGGCTCGTGGTATCGTTACTCCTCGCACAGTATTTCCCCTACGTGCTGCTGTACATTTTCTTACGCGTGCGGGAGAGCGCGCGAACAATAACATCCATCTCATTACGTTAGGCGAGTCGTGCGTCATCGACGAATTCCCGGAATTCCTCTATGGCTTGACCCGCTGAGGTATCACGTGAGATTTGAGGGAGGTAGACCAAGGGTCTTGTCGATCGGCCGAGAGGTGCAAAATATCAGTTCTGGTCGCACCGGCGAATTAGCAAGACGCTTTTCTTTTCGCGCTCTCGGCTGTGCGGATGACTGGGTGGGCCCGAGGCTCTACTATTCTCTGTGCGAGTCGGTTGTGATCTCACGTGTTAATCCTTTTCTTTTCGTTTCGTAATAATAATTAACTCGGGTTAATTAATTTGGCGAATCGATTCACGTATTTTATAGTTTGTGCTTTTAAGTGATTTTTGTGTTGCACGCGAGTAACCCGATCGGCTCGACTCTGGTCGAGAATTATCTAGTTATCTTTTTGTGTTATCTCGTATTTTTACGTATTGGTGATTCGAGATTTTTTGGATTAACTTATTTGGTGAATATTCACCACACCACCATATTCCACCATATTTTACTGTGAGTACGTTCCGTACTTTTCGTTAATCGATTATTCTGGCAGTCGCAACGTGTCTTGCGAATCATGATTCGCGTTATTATCTTTTTGGTGTTACCGAATTAATGATTTTGCAAGAATTCTTTGCCGTATTAATTTTACTCTCTACCGATTATCTACCGTTATCTATTTCCGTTTATCTACCCGCGTAGAAAAAATTAGTATGGGATTGACTCTGGGAGGACGATGGGCGAGAGGCTGGGATTTGTTTGGGATTGAATCTGGGAAGCACTATGGGCAGTCATCTGGGTTTTGGGACCCGGCTAGATGGTTTCCCAGACCTTTTCCCATAACTTCAGTGGACCGGGGGAATCCTCGTGCAATCAATCCCATACGCTGATCCAGATTCTCTCCCAGTCGTCGCGTACGACTTGGAGAATTCTCACGCGATCAATCCCATACGCTTTTCCAGACACTCTCCCAGTCGTCCCGTACGACGCGGGGATCCTCGCGCGATCAATCCCATACATAGAATCCCATATTATGTGTAAATGAAAGAAGAAGAAAAAATAGATTGTGTCAAATGGAAGGAAAAAATGAAAAACGAAGAAATATGCCCAAACTAATTTTTTTTCGGCGAATATGAGTTCGCCGAGCAAAGTTAGGCGCTGTAGTACATAATTGGCGGTTAAATTTCGTTTAAGGACGCAAAAATATTGTGATGTACTGGAAAAAGCTTGGATAGACAAATTAAAACATCTATGTGAGACTCATCCAATACTTTACAATATTTTTGGGACCAACATCGAATTTCAAACGTATTTAACTTTGCTCGGGGAACTCGTATCCGTCGAAAAAAATTAGTTTTGGGCATATTTCTTCGTTTTTTATTTTTTCCTTCCATTTGACAAAACCTATTTTTTCTTCTTCTTTCATTTACACATAATATGGGACTCTATGTTTGGGATTGATTGCACGAGGATTCCCCTGGTCGTACGCGACGACTGGGAGAAAATCTGGAAAAGCGTATGGGATTGATTGCACGAGGATTCCCCCGGTCGTACCCGACGGCTGGGAGAAAATCTGGAAAAGTATATGGGATTGATTGCACGAGGATTCCTCGGTCGTACGCGACAGCCGGGAGAGAATCTGGAAAAGCGTATGGGATTGATTGCACGAGGATTCCTCGGTCTACTGAACCTATGGGAAAAGGTCTGGGGAACCATCCAGCCGGGTCCCAAAACCCAGATGACTGCCCATAGTGCTTCCCAGATTCAATCCCAAATAAATTCCAGCCTCTCGCCCATCGTCCTCCCAGAGTCAATCCCATACTAATTTTTTCTACGCGGGTACTCGGGTTTTCATGAATTCTTAATTCTACTACCTAACTCATTTTACTACCTACCGGCGTTTACCTACTTCGTTGCGAGTAACAACACAATTTTCCGTCATGATATCTACCTATCTTTATTTATCTATCGCTCTTTCGTACCTGGTTGTCACGAATTATGATGTTACATTTCTGCCGAATATTTTCTACCTACCTATTTTTACTATCTACCCGGTTTCATGATACTGCGTTATATTTTACACTGAACTATCTACATCATCTTTATTTATCTACCGCTCTTACCTACCCGGTTTTCATGATTTACGATTGTGAATTTCCTTATTTAATATATGTAAAACTTATAAATTGAAAATAAGCAAAAAAGAAGAACAATTAAAAATTAAAAACACAGATTAACATTAACTCCTCTAGGATTCGTCTACCTTTGACGATTTCGGCTTTTATTTAACACGAAATCTTGTTTTCTTCTGCTTTCCACTCATTTCACACACACATTCCGATCATACAAGTCAAACACATATCGTCCAATTAAAAATAAATTACAAAAATGGTCGTTTACAAATTATCACGATCTCGACAAAGACAGCAGACACTTATCTTTTTTGTTGTTCGATGGCACGGTGGCTCTTTTGACTCTGGGGCTCGCAGAATTCTATTATTTTATGAAACTCCAACTCTCTCAGACGGTCCACCTGGCCAGGCTGGGACTCCGACGACACCGAGGAAAAATCGTTCGTCGAAAATGGTACAGAGTTGATAGTGCGCTTCGTAAATTCCGTGGAAGCGTCCTTTCGACTCTACGTCCCCAAAGGCAAAGAGGCCGAGTCGTGCGTGGTAATTAATTTTATTGTCGCACGCGAATTCGGGAGCGTGCGCCGATACACCGAATTATTGGTAGCGCGCAGCAATCAATATATATCGATTCGAGATCGAGGGTTGTCCAAACTAGACATCGCGCGAATAGGGGCGTCCAATTCATGGTGTTTGGATTTACACAAATTTCGCGTCTTACACGATGTTCCATTTATGCCGAATATTCTCTACCTACCTACTCTTACTATCTACCCGGTTGACTGATACTGCGTTATATTTTACATCGAACTATCTACTTCAACTTTATTTATCTAAACTATCTCTCGTAGCGGTGGCAGTTTACCTACCACTACCTGCAGTTATTATGCTACAATTTCTTGCGCCGATATTGCAATAAATACATCAGTGAACAGTTTTTCGACGTTTCGTTACTCTCCTCGTCCACCCCCCCTCTACTATTCTCCCAAGCGGGCTGAGTTAGCCGGCTCTCATTAGCCGTATGCCTTGCCTCGCCGTACGGGACCCTACCGTGTATCCCGGGGATTGAAATAAATAACCGATCGTTGATCAGTGGTACTTGTACCTGGCGCCCTGGCATCCCCGGGGTGCGTCTTGCGATAATTATCTCGTCGTGGGTTCGAGTTTGAACCGCCCGGCAGTGAGGGTTATCGGGGCCACCGAGTGTAGGAGTCTGGAAAATTTTCTCACAGCTTCGATAATGTGATTACCGATTTCGCATACCCGATTCATAAATGTAATAACGTCTTCTTTGTCTTTTTGAACTACCGTTCCTAGTTCTCATCTCACCTGATTGACGCTTCTCACAGGTGAAAATAATTATATTAAATGTTTTGTCAATGATTTTAAATTGTCAAATTTCATTCCCTGAATTGATCTTTTTGCTTCTCCCGTTATTTTAGTTCGAATTAATCTAACTAGAGTTTGTTCGACATTCGAAGGAAGCATTACTAATGCCTCTTCGCAGCTATCAATAAACTGATAAACAGGAATATTTGTTCCATCGAACTTTACGACTACCTCAACTGCATCCTTAAGAGAAACTTGCGAATTACCGATAGGCATTGTGTCGTGAAATAAAGTTTAGGCTGAGTTTACAGAGCCACTGTCGGAGTCTCTTCGCTCTCGTTAATTAAATTATCGTTTCTCGGTTCAGTAGGAAGAGAAGCAATTGTTTCTTGAGGTTGTGTGCTCACCCCTGGTATTTCGTGAGTCTGAATCTTGGGTGTATCACTCTTTTGCGGAGAGTGCTCAAATGGCATGATTTGATCAAACTACCATTTTTTTGTATTCCACCGCTGTCACCTTGACCTTTTTTCATCATTTTTGACCTTTGCGAAGGCATTCCGTCTGGGAAATGGGCAAACAGAGTTTGACCTGATTGAATTAGAATTAATAGGAAAATTGTAATAAACAGTTAATTTCTTTATTTAATAATATTTTTGTTACATTCAGCTAATCGCTTCTCGTAAATCTTCCGTCGAGGATCGGTTTCAGGAATCCTCGATAGATGTAGAAATTGAATTGTTAAAACGATTTTCTTTAATTGATATTTAAATTCCACGGTGCTATGACCGAAAAGACTCTGGATAAATTCTTCAGTGCAGTACCCGTGTTTATGGTTTCTTGAGTAACTACTTTATTCGGCGGTTATTTTCTGTAGGTAATTCTTCCATCCACCTGAGCGGCGTTTTTCCACTTCCAGAATAATTTTGATTTTAGAAGGACGAATTTAATAGTTTAGACTACACGAACCCCCAGGATTTAGAGGAATAGTAAGATCGCGGTGGTCCGCGCAACTCTTGAGTTCGAATTAGGGAAAGAATATCCGGTGTGCTCGCGGTGGTCCGCGCAGCTCGATGGATGTGTCGAAGGTTATGTGAGTTCGCGGTGGTCCGCGGCAACTCTTGAATTCGAATGATATGATGAGGAGTTCGCGGTGGTCCGCGTAACTCAAAACGAAATCGAAGATTGCGTTGAACTTACTTTTACTAGATTTCTTGGTGATTTCTGGAAGAGCTGTACAATACTGAACTCGAACCAGAGAGTTTGAAGATTTTACAAGATGTGGTTGTTAACCGTAAAATTCAGTTTTATATTGTAGAATAGATATAGAACTTCGGCACAAACGATGCGTATTCGTCAATGGGTCGAGTGACAATGAGAGCGAATCGTGGTGTCGAACGTTCGAAATTACCAACGCTACGGGGGCTCATTTGTTCTGAATCACGAATTCTCGGAAAATTCTCGACCCCAGGTGATACACAGTTTGTATCGCGTTGAAATAGAGCCACGAAGACGCGTCAGGTGTGGACAGTATCAATTTTTCTTTTGCCCAATAGCCGTTGTCCTAGACAACGCAGTAACTCTTTTCTATTACTTTTATCTTGCCTTTTTATTGTATCGAATCCTCCGCATTTTTGCTAATTATAGTATTGTCATTTCTCCCCGAATATTATGGTTTATTTTTGCATTCCGAATACACCCGCTATTCCCTATTCCTCTTCGATTCGTGTAGACATAGGAGATCGAGAGCTTCCTAGGCATTTGGAAACCCCCGTCAATATATAAAAGATTCATTTCGAGATGTACATGGAATCTAATTTCTTATCATTTCTTTTAGGGATCCAGATGATCCTGAGTTTGAAGCTGGGCGATACGCTGACGGTTATCAATACGGTCGTAGTGATATACGTTCTGGGTCTTCAACTATTCCTATACAGTTATGCGGGAGACTGTTTGACATCGCAAATTGATGATCTCAGAGTCTCGGCTTATTTTATACCTTGGTACGACTTGCCACCAAGCCTAGCTAAGGATGTGTTAGTTATAATGATGCGTAATTACAAAAGCTTCAGTATCACCGCAGGGAAAATTTATCGTATCAATATCGACAATTTCAAGAATTTTATCAAGGGTCTTGGCTCTTACTTCTCAGTATTAAGAATTATGCTCGACGCTTGAATAGACATTGAGTTCCAAAATTTTTATGCGTAACCTCAGTTGTGTTATAAAATTGTATGGATTCAATGGGATCCGGTATTCTAATGTTACAGATAATTAAATTCATCAATGTCATCGGAAGATTAATTTCTCCCATGTACATCGTAATTTACAATTGATGTACTTAATAAACAAGGCATAGATATAGTTTCGCTAACAACGGAATATTATACGATCATGAAATATATTATATCTCGAACTCAACTGTTCTCTAGTAAAACTTTTTCACCGCCAATTGACTGAAAATTTGTTGAACGAAGGATGAAACGGCGCCTCTGCGCCCGCAGAGGAAAAAGGTATTTCTAGTGAACCGCAAGCTAGAAAAAATGTCTGCAGGTATCGGAGTCACTTCAAATTGACTACGCATGATGTTGGAGGTACACCAAAGCCAACGCTATTAAATTAGATTATTGGGTTCATGCGCCGCGGAGTTTCCTCATCGACAGAGATCTGAAAAGCAACGGATGGTCATTTTAATAGGCACTATTTGCCTGTTTTTCGGTGAGTGCCTAAAAAGAAGGCGAATTTAATGATTTTATCGATCTTGGACAGGGAAAGAATCAAATTTGACGTTCGAATTTAAGATTCATTTCCTTGTATATTTCTGATTTTTTTAAATTTGTTGATTCTAATTTATTTCAGAGTTTTTTTTTCTTATTCGCGCATCACGACCCACTGTCGAATTTTGTAACGTATAAGAACTGTCGACCCGACGCTATTCATGCCCAGTGCAACAGTTGCACGGGACGCAAATAAAGAAGAGAGGAATGCAGAACTCGATATTAAGAAAAGCGACGGACGTGACATAATCGGGACGATCGAAAAGATGATATTTGATCCGAAATTCTACGGTGTTATCCACAAAGTCGGAGCGTTTCCATTTTATGTTTTATACATTATTCACACGTAATTTACCATGTTATCACGAAGTTTTGAAGAGAATAACGCGTAAAATGCGGATAACCCTTCGAGTTCGGCGATGGCCGACGCGAAAATTAAGATTGAACCTGAGAGCGACGCGGTAGTCGTCGAGGATCTTGTAAATCGGAAGTCGTCGAAACCGAGTTGCGGAAAAGCAAATCAGCTGAAGGTTTGCAGAAATCGCAAGAGGAAGAATCCGAAGAGTATCTCGCCGATCTCTATCTGTAGTTGTCGCACGACTATGGTAAAAAAAAAAAAATAAACAACTAACACGATTAAAATATATTCATTTATTCAAAATGAACCTAATTTCTATACAGTTGTGTAAGTAGAGATATTGCGACAGTATTGTACGAAATAATATACTTATAATGTTTTTAAATTGGATTTGGAATAACGATTACGGGGATTGATCATTGTGTTTTTTTTTTTCCCGCACAATCCCCGTTTCTCCAATTTTGCGAAGCATATGCAACGCCCAATTTTGAAGAATATAACGCTTGGAATGCCCTGACTAAGGGGCGGTTGGGTCACGGCGGCCGTTGGCAACTCAGAATTCATCGGAAAATACGCGACCGGATTTCCCACGGAGTTTTGCAACGTGACCGGATATTTGTCTAACGATCTGACCACTCAAGCTTATCGGTCCGGTTCCAACATCTTGATCCTTTGGTCGTTGTGTCGGTGTGACCGAAGATCCTTCCACCACAGCCCCCGGTGCTGTTTTTGGTGATGTTGTCTTGTTTTTGACGAACTAAGCACCAAAAGGGCATCGAGGAGCAAGCGATCACATTCACTCGCAATATTTTTTTTTACTTTGAAAATAATAGTATTGTGCGATACCAGTGCGAGAAAGAGAGAAGGCGAGAGTGGCTACTTCACAACCGCCGTCGGAAGTCCGCTTTGTCGTACACGTATCGCATGCTACTTTTTGCAACAAGTGCAGGTGGAGTGCTACTGCCGTGCCTGCCGATTGTGGCGTCGCAACAGCGTGCGAGAAGTACCAAAACTCGTCTGAGAAGTACTGACTTCCCGCACGCTACTCTTATTTGGGTGCGAGATGTAAAATCGGGCCGATGTGCGCATACCCCCTGTCATTACAGTATAGCTTGCTCTAACGGGCCACTTACGATACTCTTGGCAGCCACGAGAAGTAGCACTTCTCATGCACGCGATACAAAAATGTACTTTCGGTCCCATTATGATATTACCGAAATATTATTTCGTGATGCTACTCATTAAAATTTTTTTTTGTATTCAATCTGTTTTTTATTGCCTGTGTATTTTTTTACGACTAACAGTAATAAAATAAAAAACAGAACAAACCACCATTGCATCTTACTGCACAATTGTCAAAGGACCCGACGATCTTAACGTGACTGAAATTTTGTGAATGAAATCTTTCGCATACCTGATCGCATACCGTTGTGAAACGGTAGTCACGTTATTCGCGCACCTCTAAAAGAGAGATCGGAATAGATGCCGCAGCTGTAACGGTCCCCTATTCTAAAATATTTTTTTTCATTATTTTATTATAGACATAATATTTCGCTACGCTCGCTTCTCCTTCTGAGAAGCGAGATAACTCATATTTTGGCCGTCAGCACTTTTGCCGTGAGAGCGATAATTAGATCACCGTCTCACGACGACGGTCAAGCCGCCGCGCGATCAGCATCCGGTCCTTATCAGCGCGCGGAGGTATACCTCACGCGCGCAACAATACAAGTTACCAGCGTCGAAGCCCTTTGCTTCGACGCCTAATTAGTTAGTTCATCTCCGACCGCCAACATTGTTAGACGGTACAATCTCCCGGCTACGACTAATAAAATACTTATACTTTAGTATATTACTCTAATTGTGACTTTGTTATTCGATATATCTATACGTATACCTGGTTGTCCATTACACAGCCTTCGGTGTGTTAGAGCAAAGATCCAATTCTCTACTGCCCCACGAACTTCACCCGCTCAATCGCTAACTCACTCGGCCTGTCTCGTTCGTTAATTAACCATTTCGTTCCTTCGTCGGTTACATGCTTGATATACCAAGCCAACTTTATGGATATGTGTTGTGACGAGGCTCTGTAAGGCGCGTGTACCAGCGTTAAACCAATAAAAATATTGAGTAAGAGAGAGCCTTGAGGTTTCGAGGAGAGACGCGCGAGACGAGCGAGGGATGAGACAACGGCTACCGTGAGCGATGATCAACGAGAGCGATCTCCGAGAGGCCGTGCCCCCCACCCCGGATGCAGTTGACGCGTATTGAACCTCGAGAGTGTCACCCTCGCAACGGGCTACGAATAGAGGAGACGTTTGATGGTATTGAGCGATAGAGTCGAAAAGAGATTATCGAGTAGAGATCCGTGCGTGGAAAAGAGCGAGGGAAAATCGAGGACGATCCCGTATAGTGCGAAGCGACGTGAGCAAGCCACGAGGCGTACACCGAACTAAGGCGGTCAAGAATCTACGAGGTAACGTAGGTGCACGAGGTGCGAACTTCTCGACGAACGAATCCCATTGTCAACGTGAATTGTAATACGCAACCGTGTGTTCGCCTCGCTCAAGCCCGGCTTCTCCGGTACTCGATTAATGTACTCGCGTGATTGCGTAGTGAACGCGACAGAGTCCCGCGGATTTTTCGAACTCGAGTCGTGTCGAGTGTTCGTGAGAATGATTAGTCGGAATAATTGGTACGGTCGACGCGACCGTTGTGTGGATAGTATGGGATCTGGGAACGATCATTATTGGAATAGTTATCGACCTTCGGTGTTAATAAATTGACCAACAGTTGGTTGTTACTTTAAACAATTTTTGGCGAGTCGTGCATTATTTTGTGTTGACTGTCCCCGAACTACACCCCTTTCAGCTAGCCGGCAGTACGAAGGAAGTAAGGATCGAAATTGCGAAAGTGCGATAACCTGGCGTCCATCGGTAGTGGAAGAAAAGGTGATAGTATAATTAATTCGGGCATCATGATATTTGTCGGTGGGTGGCTCTCGTGACGGTTCCGAAATTCCGTTAAAAGGGCCCGCCACAATTTTGGCGCCCAATGTGGGGTAGCGACATTGAACATTTTAGACAGTTTGGAACAAAGTGCATGAAAAAACAAATTCGAGTAAAGTTAGTTACCAACATTCTCGAGATTTTTTGAAATTTTCGTATGGTTTTGGAAGGACATTTGAATCAGCGGGTCGAGCTGAAGCCTGAAGAGCGCGCGCGGACGTAGACAATAACATCGCGCGGCGAGACTCTTCGAAGCTCATTCGAAGAGCATTATCGTGAATATCGCTCGCTCTGCGAGTCGTGTTTCTAAGTTCGAGTGATAGGTCGCGCATTATACGATATTCGGATAAGCGAGTTATCATATCATCAAGTTGCGAACGCCTTCGGAAAGAGAGAGACGAAAAGTGTTTCGTGAATTGAAAAATAATTTCGCGAATGATTCGAAAAAAATTAATAATTTCACGAATTGGTATGAAAAAATAATTTCGAAACTTGACAAAATTTATTACGCGAATGTGTCGAAAATAATTGCGCGGTTTTGTCGGAAATAGAATCGCACGTGTCTGAACGTGATTCGTGATCGATGTGCGATCACTCGAGAAAAATATCTCGTGATCACTCGACAAATATTTGGAAGTCGGTAAAAAGTTCATGACGTGACAGTTATTTCGCCATTCGAAAAATGGCACGACGTCACTCGAAGAAAATAAATCGCGGCGAGAAGCGCGATAATAATGAACGCGTTCGCGGGAAATTGACCGAATGAACTATTGACCGGTATTACAAATGACGAAAACAATTGACCGAAAATACAATTGACCGAAAACAATTTACTGAAAATACAATTGACCGAAAACAATTCACCGAAAGTACAATTGACCGAAAGTACATTTGACCGAAAATACAATTGACCGAAAATACCGTTTCGAGCGTAGACTCATATTCATTTTGAGACCGGAAGTAGTGGGAATGTAGCGAGGAAAAGGTTCGAGAAATAAAGATAACACTTGCGAGATTTCCGGAGTAATAATTAGCACGAGCGTGCTCGAGTTTATTCGATGAGAGACTGACTGTCGCAAGGGACGACACACCTGCGAGTGTGGTCTTCTTGCGAGTTACAGGTAAATGAGCTCGGTACTGTAGAACGCTATTGATCGAGATTTCGCGCTCCGATAATTCAGACGCGAGATAACAGAAAATGCTGATTTATCGATCGGAGACAAATTCATTGGAGAATCTTCTCGTTTTCGTAACATTACCGCCCGTCTTGTCCCCTCGTCGAGGGGGCGAAATTAAACTGGAGCAGAAAATCTTGAACAAAAATAATGCAAATTAAAAGGCACAAGAAATGCGAGAAGAAACTGAACTTTAAAGCTCCATTGTTGTTTCCTCAGAAGAGCAAACTGGCAAGGGGTACAGCTTCACGATGGGCCGCTTGTATGTTGATGTGGAGGTCTTGACCGTGATCACACGGATCAGACCGCCGGTTCCGGGATGAGTCTCAATGACTCGAGCAAGCGGCCACTTGCTTAGAGGATAACGCTGATCGATGATGAGAACCAGTGAGCCGAGTTTCATCGATTCCGTTTTCATCGTCCATTTCGTTGTCGCTTGAAACCGTTGTAGATATTCTACGGTCCATCGAGACCAGAAATGTACCAACATTTTAGACACGAGCTGCCAGCGAGACAGCCTTGATATTGGAAGCGTTGATAGAGACGGCTCTGATACAGTAGAGAGCGCTGCACCGACACGAAAATGTCCCGGCGTTAGAGCGCTACGATCGCTGGGATCGTCTGAGAGCGGACATAGCGGACGAGAGTTTAGAGCGGCTTCGATTTGGACAAGTAGCGTTGTAAGCTCTTCGTACATGAGCACGTGATCTCCCGTGACTCGGCGAAGGTGAAATTTCGCCGACTTCACGCCTGCCTCCCATTTGCCTCGAAAATGCGGGGCTGATGGAGGAGTGAAGTGCCATTCAGTGCCGTCATTCGCGAGGAGAGCTGCGAGATTCCCTAATTCTTTCGATGACTGAGAGAATAGTTTTCTGAGTTCTAAGTCGGCTCCGACGAGATTCGTATCACAGTCACTCGACAGGGTGGCGCAGATTCCTCGACGTCCCGTGAAACGCTTGAACGCCGCGAGAAAACCATTAGTGGAGTAATCCGTAACGGCTTCAAGGTGAATCGCTGACGTCGCGAAGCACACGAAAATCACGATATATCCCTTGTAAGTTTTCATCGTGCGTCCGCACCAAGCCTTGAGTGTCAGAGGGCCAGCGTAATCGACACCGGAGTGAAGAAACGGACGCGATGAAGTTGCTCGAGTTTTCGGCGGTTGTCCCATTAATTGCTGCGACGGGAGTCCGCGATATCTCGTGCAGCGAACATAACGCAGGATGTAAGAACGGACCGACGCACGTCCACCCATGACCCAGAACTTTCGGCGAAGATAAGCGAGCGTAGCTTGCGTGCCGCCGTGCAGAGTTTCCTCGTGAGCGTCCGAGATAATGAGAGTCGCAAGCCGAGAATCTTTTGGAATGATAACAGGATGTTTTGTGCCGGGGTCGAGAATTGCGTTGTTTAGACGACCTCCGAGTCGGAGCAACTCGGAGTCGGAATCCAGAAAGGGAACGAGTCGAGCTAAATTATTCGATGTTGGCAGAGACTTGCCACTCAAGAGAATCTTTATATCCGATGAAAAGGAACTCTGTTGGACGAGTTTCGCCCAGTACAGTAATTTTCGTTCAAGCTCGAGAGAACTTAAGGAGGTTTGATCGCGGAGAATAGCGCGTCAAGAATCGACAGCAAGTAGCCGTGACTCTGAGGAGACGATTCAATGAGGAGTATCGATCGAGGAGATTTCACGGAGTTTGAATCGACAAACGAACAGTTGCAGCGATTTTTGTTCTCTCTTCGATTGATTTTTGAGTCGAGCGCGGGAATCGAGTTGGGCCAAGACGTGGAGTGTTGAGCCAGCCGCGGAGGTCCTTTCCACCATAAGTTATGGTCCTTGAGTTGTTTCGGCGTTAAGCCGCGCGAGACGCAATCTGCTGGATTGTCGGGTCCAGGTACGTGGTGCCAACGAGCTGTGAGTTCTTGCTTCGTGAATTGCTGCAACGCGATTGCGAACATAATCCTTCCAACGAGAGGGCTAACCTTGAATCCAAGCAAGCGTCACTGTAGAGTCGGTCCAGAAATGAATCGGAGCTTGCCCGAGATTCAGCGCTACTCGGATGTGACCAACTTGCCGCACAAGCAGCGTCGCTGCGGTCAGCTCCAATCGTGGAATCGTCATACGCTTCAGAGGCGCGACCTTCGTCTTGGAGCCCAGAAGTGCGAGATGCGCTTTGTCGAGATCTCGTGAAATTCTCAGGTAAACGACCGAAGCCATGGCCAGCTCGGAGGCGTCCGAGAACCCGTGAATTTCAACTGCGAACATTTCCGAATAAGTTCCAAGCCATCGTGGTATCGAGATCGGGGGTAGATTCTCGAGTTGTTCGAGAAATTCTGTCCAACGCTTGAGTAAAGCGTCGGGAAGAGGATCGTCCCACCCGATTTGAGCATGCCAGCGATCTTGCATCAAGATCTTTGCGCGTATCATTACCGGAGATAACCACCCGAGCGGATCGAACAATTGAGAAACGCGAGAGAGAACCTTCCGCTTGGTGTGTGGGGCCTCGAGGTTGGAAGAAACGCCCGAGAAGGCGAACGAGTCCGAATTCGGCTTCCACACGATTCCGAGAGCTTTTCGGAGCGGATCCTCAGCGAGAGAGAGCGAGCCTGAAGTCGCAAGACGATCGTGTCAAGCTGCTGTACAGTGCGTTGGGCTTCTTGCAGAGTGTCAGCTCCGCCGAAGGTATCGTCAACGTATGTTGTGCGACGTAAGATTTCGGTAGCGAGTGGGAAGCGATCTCCTTCGTCTTCGACGAGTTGTTGAAGAACTCGGATTGCGAGAAACGGAGCAGGTCCGAGACCGTACGTTACAGTCGTGAGTTGGTACTCTCGAGTCAACTGACTGGGCTCGGATGACCCGAGAATTCGTTGATAATCCCAGTCGTCGGGATGAACCAATATCTGTCGAAACATTTTCTCAATGGCCGCAGAGAACGCGAATTGATAACGTTGCCATCGAAGAATGACGTCGGAGAGATCGATCTGCAGTTTTGCTCCGGTGTGAAGAACAACGTGGAGCGAATAACCCGAGGTTGTACGAGCAGAGCCGTTAAACATGACTCGAAGCTTCGTCGTAGTCTCGAAGGACCCCGTGATGCGGTAAATAGTAGCCTCATTTCTCTCTTACACTCTTCTCCAGAGCGAGTCGCATGTGACCGAGTGTTTCGTAACTCTCTAGGAACTCCGTGTAGAGATCGCGAAGATCTGGATTCGCAGTGAGTCGAGTCTGCATGCGAGAGAGCATACGCAGCGCACATGCTCGAGAATCTCCAAGAAGATCGGGAGAACCTGTGAATGGGAGACGTACAATGTATCGCCCCGATACGTCTCTAGAGTGCGTGGAGAGAAAGTGCTCTTCACACTCTTCTTCCTTCGACGAGCGAACAGTCGAGGAATCTGGCTGAACTTCCTCTTGGAGCCAGAAGCGTTGCAGATCGTTTTGAAGACTCACGTCTGGCAATTCTAAATCGATAGAGCATTGTAGACCTTGGACGGGGATCGAAGACGATACGAGCGAAGCTGCGGAGGTGGGACCCGACAGAACCCAACCTAATCTTGTGAGGTGCGCGACAGGAGAGTTTCTGTTACCGCGCTTGACCCCAGACTCGAGAAGATAACCATAAATGTCAGAGCCGAGAATAAGATCGACTCGACCCACCGTTGCATAGTCTGGATCGGCGAGCTGAAGGCCACGAAGATGTTCCCAATCGTTTTCTCATAGAGGCAAGGTGGGAAGCTCGGCAGTGAGTTTAGGCAGAGTCAGTGCGTCAACTTGACAACTGAAACTCGAGTTAAAATGAGG
This sequence comes from Cryptus armator, assembly GCA_963971235.1. NCBI lineage: Eukaryota > Metazoa > Arthropoda > Insecta > Hymenoptera > Ichneumonidae > Cryptus > Cryptus armator. The sequence continues at coordinate 4,137,588 of CAXARG010000242.1, read as the reverse complement.
CCTGATCAGACACGTTACCGCACCTCGAGTTGACCCACTGCGCTGACGTCCGATTCCGACGAGAGGAATCTTAACTCGCTCACGAGGGAGTTTCAACACCTGAGCGAGAGATTCACTGATGAACGATAATTCGGAACCAGTGTCGAGGAGAGCGCGAGCTGTTGCCTCGATACCCTTAGCCGACTGCACTCGGATCAACGCAGTAGTGAGTAAGACGTTCTTGCTAGAGAGTGAGCTCGAGATAACGTGATTAGCGGAAACTGATGGTCCAGGAACAGCGTCTCGTGGTTGCTCATGTCGCGGTTGATTAGTTCTGTTATTAGGATTTTGAGTCGGAGCGCGAGCGGGTGGATTTTTCGAAGGTCGTGAGCTAGCTACATTGTCTAAACGAATGAGCGTGTGATGATGCCCATTACACGATTGGCAGCGCTTCTGCGATCGGCAGGCAGAGAGGCGATGAAAGCCTAAGCAATTAAAACAGACCTGTTTTTCAATAACAACCGCTTTTCTCTGTTCGGTTGTTTTATTGCGGAAGCTCTGACAAGACGCGATGAAGTGCGTAGCGCCGCACACAACGCAAGCATGAGAAAACGGAATCTGTGCATTGGAATTCGGAGCAATGGTTTGCGATCCGGTCGGAAGAGACGTCGCGACCGATTGAGTTGTCTGTGCAGTCGTCGCTTGTCGTGCGCGATTACCCTTTTGCGGTTCAGTCGAGGTCGAAGGAGGAGGACGTGGCTTCGCCATTTCAAATGCTTGTAAACTGCGAGCGCGAACCTCGAGAAATTTCAGTAGTTTTGTTAATGTAGGAAAGAGTTGAGAAGTCCCGAGAAGCTCCTCCCACTCTCTCACAGTGTTCGCGTCGAGTTTAGAACGACGATATAAATCACAAAGGCATCGCAATGATGATTATATTGATCGAGCGTTTCGAGAGCGATAACAGCGCGACCAATTTCGCCGTTAAAATGATCGAGATCTGTTCCCGAGGTTTTCAAGACCGATTTTGTTTCGAAAAAATCCCGCATCGCGGTATTCACCAACAATCGTTTATCATCATAAATCGAAGTGAGATAATTCCATGTCGCGACGAAATTCTCGTTACTGAGAGCAGTCGATTAAACGCGCTGAGCTGCAACTCCCGTGAGATAAGCTTTGAGATAATGCAACTATTCTACGCATGTGAGATGCGGACTCGAACCGATAACAGCGTTAAAGAGGTCGCGAAACAAGATCCAATTTCGTGGATTCCCATCGAATTTAGGAATATTGATTGGCGGTAACTGGTGGCCGTGTGGACTACTGCCCGGCAGTAAAATAATCGATCGTTCTCCCATTGCTTCCGCGCTGGCAGGTTCTTCGGCAATAATCGCGTCGAGTTTAGTATCCATATACTCCTGCGCGTCGAGAAACGCCTCTTCGACGGTGTAAATATTACCGTCTTTGAAATATTCATGCTCATCAAGAAATGCGCGAACGATTTTATCGGAAACAGTGTCTCGAATACTCACAAGTTGAGCGTGAGCTTCCTGGTAAGCCTTCCAGTTCGATTTCAAGGCATCGAGTCGACCTTGAATTCGTCGTTTCGTAAGATTGGCTTCTCCGACTTTCTTAAGATTGGTGATCGCTGGTTCAATCGGTCCGGCCAATTCTGTTTGCCGTTGCACTAAAGCCTTCACGTCAACGGAACTCATCGTGAACAAGAAGAGCCGCAACGACCAATCGAGAAAAATCACAAAAAACCACGCGAACGAACGGACGCGGGAAAGAGCGAGTTGAAAAGAATGAGCGGCGTCATAAACGATTTACAATTTTCGAAAATTGTTTGGTTTTTGAAATATTCATTTGTAAACACCCGATCGTAGCCGAATGTTCATGTGGGTGTCCCGAGGCAACACAGCGTTCATGTGTGTTCGGCAATGCCCCGAAAATTCACCGTAATTAAAGCCCTTTTTTTCCACTTCGAGAAAAACGCATAAAAAAAAACGATATTTCACTTTTCACAAATTGCAATTAATTCGCGAGAAAGAAATAAACGCACGAAAGAATGAAATTTCGAGAATTAACGAATTGTCGAATTCTTCGCACTGAATTCGCAACGAGAATTTTAGAGGTCGTCGAGAACGTCGAGTTTGTCGTCGAAGCCCACGCGAAAAGCGAGCAAGCGACGCTCGAGAATTTGAAATAAACTTTGTTTTTTAAAAACTGCACTAATTTTATTTAAATTAGATCCGTTCGATCGAGATCTCGTTGAACGTAAACTGTTAACGAGCGAGAACGACGCGCACGCGAGCGAGTCGCGAGAGAGAGACGACGCTACAGACCACGAGAGGCGTCCAAGCGCCGGTGCTCCCAAAAACCGAAAAACCGAATTTCCAAGCAAAATTCCACTATATCCGGCTAGAAGGACCAGAATGTTTCGAGCGTAGACTTATGTTACGTGCTCAGAGTTTATAGAGAGTAGAGTTTATAGAGAGCAGAGTTTATTTTTATGTGGGCGCTTTGCTCCGTCCCAAAAACGGGCCCGGTTTCTCGATACCTGTAAAAGGGTGAGAGGTCTCGAAATAAAAGTGTTAAGAGGAATTTTGGCTAACAAGAATATGAAAATATATTGAGTAGAAATATCTGATCGATGAATAATTAAAAGATACAAGAGGTTATGAATTTTGAATATGAGACAGAGATGGTAATGCGGTGTCGCACTCATTCATCCACACACACACGCATTCTCGTACTTACAGTTGTTTTTCTCCCGGCGGGGGTTCTTAGTTTTTACTACACACTACGTGTTCGATTATCATCGAAACTTTGACTCATATTCAATCATTTCTCTCGCGATGTATTTGGGGCTCAAAAATAAAACTCTTGACACGACCCTGCCACGAGGGGCTCCACGGGACCCCCTCGAGGCACGGCCCTGTCCTTCTCGCTCGACCACGAGGCGTCGCGGGAGGCCGCCATATTTATCTCGAGCCGGCACACGCGGCTAACGCAACAGGTGCTTACGGTGTAATTTTTGCGGTGTTATTCTCTTGGTGTCATCTCAATCACGCTCAACTCGGTTCCTCTCAATTTTCTGCACACACTCACTATACATTCGTGTCATCTCAACGGGCAGAAATCATTGTGATAATAAAATCAGTGCGCTCATCGAAAACTCGGACATTCGCTCGACAGTTTTCTTCTATCGGTCTCTCTCTCTCTAACGGACTTACTCACGATATCGGTCTCACTCACGCGCTATTCGAATTACCGTGTCAGCTCGAACGCGATTCGCGACGAATTGTCTACGCACGCATTTTGATTCGAGTACATTCCCAACGTGTATATTGTGTAAATAAATTATCGATTAAGATTGTGGTAAAGTAAAATACATCGAGTGAAAATTTATTTAAATCCCTGCCTCGATCCTCCTACTCATCGAACATTTTTTTGGTCCTTCGAGCCGGATCATCCGTACTAGTGAAGAAGTGAATCGTGTAAAGACTCAGTGACAAGTTCAACGGGAAACCTCAGCAAACGTGCAGTGTTCATCTTTAACCGTTTAACGTGGTGAGCCTTCAGTGCGACTCAGTGCGCTCTCTCACTCTCGCGACCTTCAGTTCGGCAAGTCGGTACTCTCTCTCTCTCGCTAGACTCACGATGCTACAGTTCTCGTTACTCGCTCACTCGCAGTGCGCGACCCGCGTCATCTCAGTTTTCTTTCTCCCTCTCGTGCTTCTACTCGTGACAGTTCTCGTTGCTCTCTCATTCGCAGTGCGCTACACGCGCCAAATCTGTGTTCTCTCTCACTCTCGCGGTTCGCATTGCGGCCAATCGGTCCGCTCTCTCGCTCTTGTTGGACTCTCGATAGCAACTCAGTGAATTTGTATTTTCATTACTGGTCAACGTACCTCACGAATAATGGGTAAAGGCAAAAAACATGCCTCCAGCGTGAAGACGCGCTCTCAGGGAAAGGAATCTACCCCCGTGGATTTGACAGAAGATTCTACCGTGAATCCTGAGGAACCGGGCGCTCCTACTCTCTCTCGCCCACCATCGTGTCATGGATCTCGCACCTCGTCACAAAACGGTTCTCGCTCGCCGTCACCGATCATCGACGCTCAGGTGAGACAGCGCTCAACCACCGAGGCTCGAGATCTAAATTGGGCAGATGATGTTGTGCCGCCAGATGGCAACAAGGCTCAACCGGTAAGCGCTCCTACTGTAACTACTCACACGGGAAACAATCACACTGGAGATATTCAATCGGGAATGACTCACTCGGAGACTACTCAAAGCGCATCGACTCACCCGAGATCGCTCGCTCCTCCCGTTGAATTCAGCATTGTATCTCAATACACGAGACTCGCATATTTGCAACAATCGCTTTCGCGAGCTCAACGCTTTTCAGCCGAACGGATCACTCTCATTGAACTCGACGCCGAATCAACTCAACTCGATGAGATATACAAATGCTTCACTACTCAACACGAAGCATTCGCCATGGTCTGCTGTGAGGATTTTTTCAATCACAAATACATAACAGATAACATGTACGATCTCGGAATCAGTGCATATAAGGAAGCTCATCGAATTTATGCAAGAATTCGTGCGCAACTCACTCCTGCAGTGGAGTCAGGAAGCACTCACGGCAGCTCGCACGCACTTAACCTCAGCACTCATCTAAGAAATCTTCCGGAAATTCCCATGCCGGAATTCAAGGGTGAATACTCAGAATGGCCGTCGTTTAAGGACCTTTTCACTTCACTTATCATCAACGACACGACTGTCGATGAAGTAGGGCAGATGCACTACCTCAAGACCGCAGTAAAAGGCACTGCAGCATCGCTCATCTCATCCCTACCGACCACAGCCGAGGCATTCGACTCCGCTTGGGCAATTCTCGTCGCTCGGTATGAGAATAAGAGATTACTCACCTCAACCCATCTGGACAAACTCTTCCGACTTAAGGCTCCTCCGTCTCGCTCTGCATCGGCTCTGCAGGAGTTCTTAAACACAGTCACGGAAGCACTCAACGCTCTTCAAGCTCTTGGCTCTCCCGTCGAACACTGGGACCAATTTCTGGTCTATCTCATCACTCAACGGATTGACTCGACCACTCGCGAAGCTTGGGAGAATAAGCTCGGCTCTTCTACGGAATTTCCCAAGTTCGAACAACTCAAGACGTTCCTCATGGGCCGTGCTCGCGCTCTCGAACGTCTCGAAGCTGCTCAGCCTGAGCCCAAGACAACTCAACAACGCAACACGAAATCACTCACACGGAGCGCTCACAGTGCGGTTGCTGATCAAGGAGAAACGCAACGGACTCAGACAACCTCCATGCGCCTGCTGCCAGGGGAACCACTACATCGTGGTATGTACCAAGTTCAGAGATTTACAGCCGGCATCTCGCAGAAAGCTCGTAGAGGAGAACAGACTCTGCTTTAACTGCCTTGGTCATCACGCTGCCCGCTCGGGTAACAGCAGCAAAACCTGCCGCACTTGTGGCGAGAAACATCACACGATGATTCACCTCAGCACGAGGCCAAGCAACGCAGAGACCACGAAACTGTCTTCCTCTACGACGTGACTCGGCAACACTCATCAGAGAATCACTCAACGGTCAGCTCAATCGGTTATACTCGCGACTAGCCAGGCTCTACTTCTCACACCTTTCGGCGCGTATCGGGTTCGATTACTTATCGATCCAGGATCCGAGTTAACCTTCATCAAGGATCAGAAGGCTAAGCTTATTAACCTCAGACGTCAACACTCAAGAATTCCAATCAGTGGAATTGAAGGAGCAACATCAACTACCACGCGGGGAGTGACTCAAGTCACATTACGTTCTCTGTACTCAGACGAATCAGTCTCACTCAACGCTCACGTACTCACCACACTCACATCGGTTTTGCCGACGTTTGTTGCACCTCACGAGGATTGGACTCATCTATATGGTTTGCAACTCGCGGATCCGGAATTTCTCACACCTCAGCCAGTTGACCTCATCATTGGAGCCGACACATACGGTCGAATAATCAAGCCAGGCTTGAAAAAACTCGACAATAACTCACTAGTAGTAGGTGGTGCACTATGGCGACCCCCACTCCTATCCCCACTCATATCCCCTCCACTTCGGTCCCGTTTTGAGCTCGGTTTGAAGTAGTGGGGTTAAGAGTGGGGATAGGTAGTTTTTGGGAGCCAACCACAGTGCACCACATTGTTAAGTGCTCTCCCACCCTTCATTTTTTTCCTCTCTCCGTCACCCCCACGCTCTTTTCGATTTCCATTCTTTTTGTGCTCTCTCTCTCTCCACTTGTCAATTTTCCCACCCAACCCCGACAACTGCTGCTAAGAGACTGAGGTGGCAGCAGCAGCAATAGGCTGTAATGTAATAATTATCCCCTCTCCACTTTGTACCGTTTTGGTCATAAAACGTAAAAAATAAAAAATAAAAATCAAAAAATCAAAAAATTAAATAAATTAAAAAATTAAAAAAAATAAAAAAATGAGTAAATATACCTGTTGCTTTCTCCGTTCTCTTGCCTGCGCAACACTCCTGCCCTCTCTCTCTCTCTCCTGTCTTTTTTTCACTCTGTCACTCTCCTGTCTTTTTTTCACTCTCTCACTCTCTTGTCTCTTATCATTCCTCCACTATTCTGTCCTGCTCTTCGGAGTCATCGACGAAGAGGATATGGTCGTACGCACGATTAAACGATAACACCACGATTTCGCCGATATCAATGAACGGTGTTACATCTCTACTATTGTCTAAATTGTCTTTATATAGCACAATGACAGGGATTGGGGTGTTTCGTAGTAACGTTAACGCTGTAAAAACAACGTTATTACGCACAGAGCGTTCGCCACCACCACCGTCACCACCACCACCCCTCTGTTCTTCTTCTTCTTCGGCATTATCAGCCTCGTCCGCGTAACCCTCATCGTCATCATCATTGTCGCTAGGCCACATGTCTTCTTCTTCTTCATGGATTGCGACGGCTTCATTATTTGTGGCTGCTTCCTCCACAGCTAGTGCGATTTCTGTTTTCAGTCGATTTTCAGCCTCGTAATTATCGACATCGTCGTCGTCTGCAAATTCGCGGAGGCCATGAATTTCGCAGTGTATTACAAGAGCCGGAACAGTAGCAGCGAGAGGATGAGGCCTGAATAGTTCCCTCAAGTAGCAGAATGTAGAAATATCTTCATCCACCAAATAAACCGCCGTATATTCTTCGTCATCTATATAGATAATTTCGCACCGATGTATACTGGAATTCCGGTACATCACACAAGCCGTACCAGGTTCTGCGAGACGACGGGGGAGCTGCCACTGCGGTTCACAACGTCTATAAAAATCGGTTAGCAGCGTTTTCAACGTTGTATGTGACCCGCACAAATTATCGAAACGTACAGCTATTATGTACGCTGACACTACATGCAGCACTTCACATATGAAGCTCTCTGGCATATCGTCGGTGGGATATCGAAGATACATTATAAAAAATATTTTGAGCACACGCACTATCGATAAAACTTATCACAATTTACAAAATACCGTTACACTTCTATTAAATTTTATAAATATTTAGCTCACGCACTACCGATAAGCATATTATAATTTATGCAGCAAGGCGACTGTCACGTTTAGAGGGTGAGGAAAGACTAATGATTCGCTTCATATATTTGCGAGATACTGGAGGGGATATAGAGAACATAGTAACCATCTTCTCTGTAATTAATATTGGTACATTCCCAGACAGCCGCTCAGGGTCACCTCACGGATTGATTCCCAAAAAAGCAGTGTCAGCGCATTCCCAGGTGTGCTCGTGACTGCAGCTGCGCTTCGTGTAGAGAAAGAGATGCTCTTTATAAAGAGGCATTATAGAACTAAATATCGTAATTTTTTCGATCTCGTAAATGTAGCCAGCTATTCAAGCGACAATGCATTGCGGGGGCCCAGAGCGTTTTTTGAATGTTAACGTATTAGGGCGTGGCAGTTTTATTTGGACCTCTAACTCGAGAACGGGAAGTTTTACACGAACGCCGACCACGATGGTACCATCCACGTGACTCCCCCTTTCGTCTCGCGAAAGTGCCGATCACTGTCCCGATTGGTAATTCGCGGTTTTCGCGGGAGGTACAGTCATCGGCCTAGCGTATTAGTGTATTATAAATGAGGTGTGCTGGCCCGAGCGCAGCGAGCCTAACACTCGGTGAAAATCGCGCACTTTCCTCCCTTGTGGCATAATGTACTATTATACAATAGAAATCCCGTACCGATTAGTTTGAAACTTCTAATTTTTTGAAACAATAGAAATGCTATACTGATTAGTTTAAAAAATAAAAATTCACGCAGATTCAAAAAAGAATGAAATAAAAAATTTAAACATTTTTCTTGCGAAAAATTGTAAAAAAAGGCCGCCAAGTACCATGCATATGGTTTGTTAAAAAAATTGTTTAAATAAAAAAAGCCAAGTAAGATTATTTTAAAAAATCACGAAAAACTATGCTTAAACTCCAGTTCAAAACCTTGGCGTCCCAGTGTTAGTTGTCGGACACGGTTTGTTAGGGAATCGCGGAGGGATAGGCTGAATGTGCATTGATGTGGACCTGAACCTTAATCGGTTGATAATTTCGGTTTTCGAGACCGAAAAACCGAACCGAACCGAACCGAACCGATTTTTTCTATCGGTTTTTGATTTTATACGTGTTCTAATTTCCGTGATAAGGGAATGAACATTCGTAAAGTAAAATATAACATTAATACATGCGGATCATTTTTTGTCGCAATCGACGCATAGGGGCATTTTGTAACCTGCAATCCCCTGATTTAAATACTGTACCAACTTCGTTATCCCTAGAATATCGGTACCCGCTTCGTCTGAGAGTACAGTATCCACTACCTCCCGCACTCACCACCACGACTACCTTCACTTCTAATCGCAAACTACACTCCCCCACCCTTCTCTCTCTCACCTCCCGAGACCTATTTTTCGCATACGATTCAGTTTACGGTGGTTTACGGTGGTGACGGTGGTTTCTTTCTCGTTAATTCTCCTAATGAGCCGTGTATGAGCGCTAACACTGGGACGCCAAGGTTTTGAACTGGAATTTAAGCATAGTTTTTCGTGATTTTTTAAAATAATCTTACTTGGCTTTTTTTATTTAAACATTTTTTTTAACAAACCATATGCATGGTACTTGGCGGCCTGTTTTTTACAATTTTTCGCAAGAAAAATGTTTAAATTTTTTATTTCATTCTTTTTTGAAATCTGCGTGAATTTTGATTTTTTAAACTAATCAGTATAGCATTTCTATTGTTTCAAAAAATTAGAAGTTTTAAACTAATCGGTAGGGGATTTCTATTGTTTAATAGTACATTATGCCACAAGGGAGGAAAGTGCGCGATTTTCACCGAGTGTGAGGCTCGCTGCGCTCGGGCCAGCACACCTCACAATCGGTGAAAATTCGCTCCTCCCGTGTGGCATACGATACTTTTTTTCCGTCCCTGCTAAAAATTGACCATATTTTTATGCCTACAACGGCCTGGCGGCACAAATTACCGATAAGAGAAACCAGAGCCGCAACTCAGGAGCGGTCCATTGACGCGTATTTTGTATTTATTAATTAAAAAAAATATTCCAAAAAAAATTTTTCAAAAAAAAAAGTTACAAAAAAAATTAATGAATTAATTATTTATTTAATTTTATTCGCGGCTTCTTTTACTTTTACTTAGGCGTGAATTTTTATTATTTAAACTAATGTTACGTCGCGAATCGTGAGTTTACGTGAGGAGCCGGCCTCATCTCGGTCAAGGAACTTAATCCATTTACGCGTTATCGAAGCGGCTACGATTCGCGGATGCCTCGTTTAGAGCCTAACCTTGCGGAAAATTGCTCGGGAAGAGGCTAGAGTTCATTCGCGAAATGTTGTCAAAGGGGAAGTTTAGACGGTTTCACTAATAGGATGGGTATCGCAACAATACGGGCAAAAATATTCAAGGGGAGCACTGGGTGCTGTAACGACTTCTTGCGGGGTAACGGAACGGAAAGCGCGGAGATACCAAACTATCGCGACGATGATGAAAACTACGATAAAACACGCAAGGAAAATCACGACAATCAAAGGGGAATTCATCGCGACATTGAAAATTTAACTAAACTCGCGGATTGGTATGAGGAACTCGACGGACGGTAGACACTGGATAGATTCGTACACCCGAGTGTACTACAGGGGCTTCACGAGTGACTCTAGAATCGCGGATATTGACGGTGATTTTAACGGAGATTCCGCACAAAAGAATAAAACTTAACACGATCACTATAATTGCCAGAAGGGCGATAATAACCTGAGATATGTACATCTCTTAAACTTTTCACTAACAACACGATAAAGTGGAAGGGTTCAGGGGAAAAATCGCAAACTTAGGAAAAAAATAAGACTTACCGAAGAACACAAAAATATCCGGCGAACAGGAGTTATGAAGAAGAGGTTGCTGGTGGTGGTCGTCGGTGGATCGCTGGTCGATACCCTCGGCTTCAAGTAAGTGGCGAGCGGTCGAAGGATTTTTCACGAAGAACGAACACAAAATTTAAGCACTGAGGTTTTTTATTCTATTAACTTCGATTGAAGTTAATAGTGAAACAAAACTTGGTACAATTCCACAAATGAACACAACGAAGGATAAGACTTGGAAATTTTCCAAAGTCTTTTAACAAAGATACAAAAACACAAAACTGTCGCGAACAGAGTAACGTCGTTGGTCGTTTTTGGAACGGTAATGAGCATGGCCCTCCGTAAAGGGCGCAGTTTAAATAGGCTTGACATAGACCGCGGTGGAAGGGGCAACTTTTTGGTCGAGGCGTGATTTTCCACGCCTCCCTTGTTCTCTTTCTATCGGCTGTCAATTGTCGATAATTATTCTAATTAACTATTTTCAGATGGATTTTGGATTTGTTAATTAGCGATTTATTCTTTTTATTTATTTTGGAAGTGTCTCGAATTTGAATCACCTTTTTAGGTGGAAAATTACGAATTTTAATACTTGATAAAAGGAAAATTTTCTTGATAAAGAATTAATTAATTATCAAATCCAAAAATATTAAAAATGAACTCTATTGCAATTTCGCTCTCATTCTTCACTCTATTACATGCATTCTCATTCGGTTTTTACTATAATATGTGAAATATCGATCGATACCGATTTGACAGATCTAATTAAATTGAATTTAAATTTGATATAAATTTCATAACTACCAGGGTGTTCTGGTATTCATTCTTAATGGTTTTTCGTCGGCTTTCAATATAAAATGATGAATTAATTAACTTAATTAATTAATTTGTTTAACCTTTCCATTTGTCAAATTAACAAATTTCGAGTTAAACTTTTACGATAATTGTAACATTTGGCTATTGTAAATCATGAAAAAATGGTTATTATTAACGATTGTTAATAATTATTATTCGGTTATTCTCTCTTTCATCATCCCTACTCTTGGCTAAGAATTGCATTTGTCTCTTGATTTTTATGGCTCTGTTCCTATTGGTTGAGAAAAGTTCGGCTATCGATGAGTGGTGGGCCTTCTCGTACGTTCTATGCATTGCGCGGGTGGCTCACCCTTCCCCTACTCTCTCGGTACGATCACGTGTACCGTAGCTGGCCCGCGAGCTAGCCAACAGCGCTACCTCCCCTTCGGGGTGGCTCTTGACTTCCCTTGTTCGTACCAGCCACGCTCGCGTGGTCGCTTCTCCTTCTATCCTACCTAAAGAGTATGCTGGTACAGAGGCTTCCTCCGTCGTGGCGACATAGCAACGACGTGCAATCCTCTGTTCTCTCCCAGCACGGAGTCTTCTCTTTTTTTTTCTTTCTGAGAACTGTGACAAATCGGCGAGCTGAATAGAATCGCTTCTTCGAACGAGCACCACTTATCTTTATTTATTCCATCCAAATGTTTAGAAGAAACTTCTCGGAGGTAGTTGTTGAAAGTAACATTTCCTATGTAACCCGATATTCTTCTTTCGTCGCTGGTTAAGATCGTAAATTGAACTATTTATCTTTGAAGCAATATCGATTTGCAAGATATTTTTCATTTAAATGTTTAGTCTCTGAGTAATGAGAGATATTGCTAAAGGCAGAAATATTTTAACTCGTTGTTTTTACGGATTTACTTTTTATGATGGGAAAAGACCAGAAGGGTGTATGATGGTTACCTGAGTAACGCGCAAATACCTGACCTACCCCTAGCTATAAAATATAACCGGGGAAATACGTGAAAAATACATAAAAAATATGATTACAAAGTTGTAATATTGTTGACGACCTGACCCAATGTTCATACGCATGCGTGATTCTATTGGAAATCGTCTAATTATCAAATTCGCGACTATCGGTAATCTCCTATTGTTCGCGGGGGTGGCGGTAAACGATGCCCGAGAGGTGCTGCACTCGTTGGAGGAAATCGGAAGTTTTTCTAACTCACTGGGCCCTATGCATAGTGGTTAGAAGGAAGCTGTCGGTATCGTCGCTCGAGGTGTTGGTTGTCTTCGGAGTCATAGAGCGCTCGCGTCTGTGAGCCTCGCTGCGTCGTAGTGTTGGTGAGGTTTGGAGTCACCGAGAGCTCGTATCCGTGAGTCTCGATGCGTCATGGTGTTGGTGTATTTCGGCTACATCGAGCGCTCGTGTCTATGAGCCTCGATGCTTAGTGGTGTTGGTAGGTTTCGGCAAACAGAGACCTGCCGGCTTAGCAACAGTCAAATCCCTTCGATGGCGGCTGGCCCAGGTACATGAGCCGGCGTTTCTTACTGGTATTGGTGACTTTTCTTCACAGCGTGGTGTCGGGGCCACGTGCTCATCTTGGGTGATCGAGCCGTGGTGTTATGCCTTTGGAATTCTCGAGTAACTCAAGTCCCATTGAAGATGTTGATTTTTTTCTCGTGTCTCCGATGACAGAATTATTTTACGACTTCGTCTCGACAAAATCGCTTTCGAAAGTTTGTTTCTCTGTCTACGCTTCTCACGCACAGCGATCCTCTCCCTTTTTCCCTTTTTCCTTTATTTCCCTCAGTCTTTCCGTTTCCTCGCGAGTGTACGCGTGCAGCTTCTCTCGGTGCAATCGAAGAGCAGCGCAAGTTCGCGAATAAGAGTTCTCGAAAAGTGCGTGACGTAACACCTCCCCCGGAAAACGAGAGTCGCTTCGAAGAACGACGATCGTCCTCGGCAGAGGCCACAAAATGATACAGTACTTTTTGGGTCAGCTCGTCCTGGATGCTGAAATCTCGAGATTTCTGAAACAATATGAAATATATGCGAGATACAATCTGTTGATTCTTGATGGTTGAATATAATCGATCGGAAGTAACGTGCCTTTTTTTCGACGTTGGTTGTAGATGATTCTTCTTCGAGATGCTGCGTTGGATTTTGATTTGGACAACTTCTTCTTTGGTTTCTTCCTTCGCTGTTGTGGATTCCCTGATATGATGATTTTAACACTGGGGATACCAGAGTATCCCGGCAAAGACTCGATATAAAGATATAATTCTATGGGATGCAAAATGATTTTCTATAGGTGAAAAATATGATCAGATAAATCATAAGGATTTATTCGGATAGGATTGGAAAATAGGATTACTATTAGGTGACAAAAGGTTTTCGACTCTACTGAATTTAAACATGCTAAACTATCGTGCTTCTAAACTACTACAAAATTTAGAGAGTATATATTTTTTTTTTTTTTTTGAAAAATGAAAAATGATTTTATTTTAAAATAATCAAAATAATTTGCCTTAAGGGCTACAACATTATTTTGATATTTAAACCTAGATATATCTATTTTGATTATTATTAAGATTATAAGAAGAATAATAGAGGGTCACTTATATAGCGTGCTCCCTTTTTTAATAACGATAAAAATACGAATAGTAGCGATATATATATATATGGAGGGCACTTATATAGCGTGCTCCTTTTTTAATAATGATAAAAATACGAATAATAGAGATATATATATACATGGAGGGCACTTATATAGCGTGCCCTTTTCAAAAATAGAAAATTAACGGTTTTAACAATACAAACAAAAAAAAATAAGGATATATATATATTGTTATGAACGAAGGGTTGAGGCGTGTTATTCCTCGATCCCATCGTCGTCATCCTCGGATTCAAACTCATTTTCCGCAATTTCATAAAAAATGCGGTTAGGCCTCTGGCCTACGGGCACTGCGGTGTCCGCCTTTATCTCGTAGATATGGCCGCCCAGTTGTAAGCGTCGGGCCTCCTTTAGGGCCCTCACCCACGAGCGAACCTCGTGGTTAGAAAGGAGTCTCCACTCCGGCGGTACGAACAATCCTTCCGGGGTATACCAATACTCAATCTCTTCTTCGATTCCGGCTGGCGCTCCCTGCGGCCACGATTGATTCAATTCAATCGTCAGCGTGATAACATCGGATCCATACGGCACCATGTTGACTTTAATTTTGAAAAATCAAAGAAAAAATGAAAATAAAATTTTGTTTGTGATTTTAAAGTTCATGGTTTCCCTTATGGATTACCATGCACATGCACTTGCACGAGCAACAAAACGAAAATAAAAAATAAAAAAAATTATTCTTTTGAATTATTTTGTGTCGCTGCTGATTATAGCGCGATCTTTTAACCCATTCTTCCGAGATTCGGATAAAGTGAGATAGTTGCTGAAGTGTCGGACCGTGCGGCTGGAACCATAATGTTTGTTGGCGCCGAACTCACAGGTGCACTGGAGCCACTATCATTTGTTTCATTGTCTTGTCGTGGAGGTACCTGCTCAATAGGCAGATGTACCGACTCACTTGCAACGTTCATGGTCACTACCTGCGGAGGGGGTTTCTCTATTACACCTCGTTTAAGATGCAACAATAGATTTGTAACTGAGTCCCATATTGCTCCTACCAGATACAATGGCCATCTATACACGGTATGCAGAGCATATCCATGTATGATAGTGTCTATCAAAAGTTTAATTCCGCGGATTAGCATTATCACACCGATCACTTCCGCACTAATGTGTCCAAAGGAGACGAACTTTGCCCATGCTTTATTCCACGCAGATTCCATAAGTTTGTTAAATTCCGGTCCTTGCAAAAGATTCGCAATCGATCCTCCTTGCGAAACCACTGGTTTACCCAACAGTCCTCTGGCCATGGTGTTGAGTACGGCTGGTTGCTCAGTGGGGAACATCACATGATCCCTTAGCTGGTCGAGGTCAGCGGCTGTATATATTCCACTGGTGGCCAATGACTGTGTATTTCGGTATCTCCATGTTGGTTTAGTCATTGGTTTCATTGTTTCCGGAGGGATTACTCGAACTGGCCCAGGTGTTAGTCCGAACCATTCTCCTTCGATCATATACATTGTTGGTACGAGACGATTGCAATTTATTTGCATTCCTCTTTTCATCAACACGTGGGTTCGTGGTGACAGGAATTGTGTCTCGTTTCCGACGACTACCGGTAGTTGCGTGTAACACTCCTGCAGGTGTTGTACTCGAACTTCGACCGGTACACATTTTACTACGTGTACTACCTCTCCCGAGATTACAGCCATATATCCTGGTCCTTTCATCAATTGATATGCAAATTCATCCGGAGATTGAGTTGCTATTGCCAATCGATTTTTCAGCATTTCTCTCTCCAAACTACACTTGTGGTTCATAACGTCGTGATAAAGTTGTTGAATTTCGGTTTTGATATGTCGTTCCACATACACGAATTTTGAGTTTACATACGCGAAAATGTCCATATTAGTAACGTCCAATCGAGTGGCACTCACGAATCCTTGTTCTCCTCTCACTTCGTGTATCAGGAGACGCGGATGTTCCATTCGTATTAACACTTGTCCACACACTGTTATCGGAGGGAGAGTGGTAAGCGCGAAGGTAATGTCCGACGCGGTCAGCGAATACAAAACTCCGGAGTCTTGATTTATACTTCGCTCCGCCATACCTTCGTACAAAACACTGTATTGTTTGTCTCCACATTTGTCCAAGGGAATCGGATCCCAAAACGTTGGTCCACTTTCGATATCCGCGCACTGTCCTTTGCTTAGTTCACATCTCATACCTGAGTTCAAATAAACTATATTGTTTTTTATTCCAACTCGCGCACGGTAATCTCGAAGGGTCACTATTATATCCGCGAGCACATAAACTGAACTCCAGCTACCGAAAGGGTCTGTGTATGAAACACCTTCACACAGCCATCGTTTCCTACCCAGCCGATCAACGTTGCCGGGAAGGCTTGAGTGTGGTTCGGTGGAGCCCCGGCGAATTGTACCTGATCTACCTGAAATGTACCGTACATCTGGACTCGCTCGCAGGCTTCGCGTGGTATTTCCTTTATGTATGATGCCTTTCCACCATCCACGTTGCTGACGTGCGAATGCATCCCGCATCGAAGAACCGTTCGACGAACCTCGATCTTGCATTGTCGCACATGTACAGTTGCATATTCGTTAATTTGAAGAAACTGGATTCGTTCGGTTGTCACGTTCAAAATAGGCGGTGGAATATCGCATTCGTCCACATCCAAAAGTGATAGTGTGGTGATGTTTGAGGCCATCCCTCCACACTCGTATCCCAATAGGCTGCTTACGATCGGTGGTCCATTCCATATCCATATCCACATGAATATCAATGGCGTCAGCAGATGGAGATGCATTTTTTTTCTTCCTGTATACAGACAATACTTAAATGCAAAGCCCCCCCCTTAACTACCCTTTTCGTAGACGAGGAAGTTTGCTACTTAAATATTCTAACTTGAATAATATATATATTGTGACGTGATTTTTCGGAATCACCGTCACACAATAAAACAACATCATATTTCTGAGGAAATTGAGACATCTACCGTTTTTCGTTCCCGTTTTCTGCCTCTCCCAGCGACTTAAAGATATCGTTAAACTCTCGTGAGGTATCGATCGAGTTATTTCTTTTCTTGCCGATTTAGTACGCTAGTACTGCCGTTTCATAATTCTTCAAATCCGTCAATAGAATAATAATTAAGCAATTTGATATAGACTCCGTTACTGTTTTAGTTCCGTTAGTCGAAGTTCTCAAACTCACTTGGTGGGTCAAAGTTAGCAAATAAAAGCACAAGTGAGGGAGAGACTCGACGAAGAGTCTTGCGAATACGTGAAAGACCGGTGCGAACCCGGCACCCTGTAGCAAAGTGCAATGCGTTGAGATCAGGCGGAGGTACGAGTTACAGGCGAGGATGGGACACCTCGCGCTGCATTAGAGTTGAGAAGAGCCTTGTATCTCACGCATTGACTTTGGGTAGCGATCGCAAAGATTCTTCAAATCCCCGCTCTAGTATCGTCTTGATTCGGCAAAGTAGCGTTATGGTTGAGAGGGCAGTAGCTCCCGGTCAAGGCTCCCGCAATAATAATGATAACGATTTCGATTCGTTATCGTAGGACAGTCAGTCTATCGCGAGCGGCCCTCGAGGTGATTCGGGCTCTCTCTCTCGCGCTCCCGTGACGGTAGGTGCCGGCTGCCGACCAGTGTGTCGCTCTCTCGTTCGCGCTCTCGCGTACGCCGGACTACCGTGAGTTCTCGACGACGTGTGTGTCTCGCTCGCTCTCACGGGTTTCGCTACCTGTCAGTGCGAGCGAGTATCGTGCTTTTCCGTGCAATACCGTGTGTGCTATCCTCGTGGTTTTCGAAAGGAATTCTCACGAGTCGATTATTCGATCGATGCGTAGTGTTTGACGCTCTCGAGTTGCAGTGCATATGTGTAAGTTCTCGAGCGTCTGATGATGCAGTTCTCGGTCCTTCTGTGGATAATTTACACGCTTCGGTGAGTTTTGAGTTATCGAATTTTATCGTTCTCGTGTCGCGCTCGTGGTCGCGTGTCTCGCTTCGATCGTTGGATCAGCTGAGTGCTCGCGACACACGGGCGTGCGATCCCGTGGCTTAACGCCAATAAATGATTATTTTTCGCGCGCTGTTTTATCGGCCACGGATCGCGACCCTTCTACCATAATCGCCTCCTGAGCAACCGTGCATTTCCGCACCCGGTTATTCTCGCGGGCGCATTGGCGATTAGGATAGTTCGAGTTTAGGTTTTACTGTTTCATTTGGTTGTCCTTGCGGGGGTCGGCTCGTTCCACCGCCCCCCGGATTAGTCCGGTTATTAATACCGGCGAAACAAAATTAACTGGCGCCCACCGGGACGCTGATGCATCCGCGAGGGTGAGCGGCCGAAGGTGACGTTCGATATCGCGTTTAAAGTCACGTTTTGAGCTTTTGATTTTGTTTTTTTTGTTGTTCCGATACAAAGTTTCAAGTCGCATATCGATACGGAAAAATACGTCACAATATTTTTCCAAAATTATCAATATAAACAGACTATTTCTACTATTATAAACTTTTTGAAACTTATTATTTATAAACTTTAATATAAAAATAGATTATTATAAATCTTTCAACTTATCAAACATACTTTTTAATAGAAAAATACAAAAATATAACTTTTCAAAACTACTGAATATACTTTTACTGATAAAAAAAAAATAAACTTTGAAACTTAAATCTTTTTCTTTCTCAGCTATTAATTAGCGTATGCATATATATTTTTTTCTTTGGATTTTTTTTTCTCTTTTTTTTTTTTTCCTCTTTTTTTTTATAAAGGGATACTTAAATAACTATACATTGACTCATCTCAATCAAATCTAGTCGCGTTCTCAAACTATCGATGGTCTCAAGGAGCAGATCGTATTTAATTCGATTAAACGTCTGTCCGGACGCTGCCTGTATTATCTTCGGATTCGCGGTTATTTCCCATACGATCAAAGTTTCCTCTCGACCGGGGTAAATACTCTCACGGATTCCTGCTCCTTGCGATCGTAGGAGACAGGTCAACTCTTCCTGGAGGAGAGTGACACTGGAGCTGTTCCACCAATAGCGACACCCTCGTACTCTTTTTTCTATACGCCCTAGGATTTCACGCAGGAAACCTCTGTTGGCTTCCGCTTCTATCTTATCATCCCAACGGATGTCCTGCTCTAGCCACGGGAAACTTCTTATTTCTGCTAATAATCCTAACATCTTTTTCGCAGCAAAATATATTGATTTTGCCCTGGTCTGTCCATTTCCGTGCGTTAAATACGGACCACAAGTCAAGCGGCAATCCCACCTTGTTTGTGAGATACGCGAGCACTTAATGTGCGCTTCTATCGATCTTGCTCTTAAATATGCTTGTAGTCTCGCCATTGGATGGGGATGAGGTTCTCCTGGTTGACTTCCTCCGTCCATTTTGCTTTAAACAAACGGTTTTTCCTAAAATTTCTCTCTCTTATTTTTTTCTTACTTAACATAAGCATGCAACTAATAATTAAGATTACTAATTTATTATCGATAATACTCCCACTTTCTTCATACGCTCTTTACATGTCTCGATGATAGAAAGAAGAAGGGTATAACGAAGCTCACTTCGCAATATACCACCGGATACATGAACGATAGTAGGTATCGTGTTTAATTCCCAAAACATCAGGCTTTTTGTTTTATATACTACATGACGTTCTGTCAATTCTATCCGTTGCGATTCTAATAATCGGTCAAGCTCATCCCTGAAGACTAACGAATGACCCTCGCTCCAGGAGGCTCTATGGCGCTTTACCTGGTGCGCTATACTTTCTAATACTCCCAAAACGTTTTCCTTGTTGCATTCTGTTCCTATTCCGGCGTCTACTTGTTGTTCAATCCAGGGGAACACAAGGGTTCTTCGCAGATTTTCCCACATACGAAATATGCCTAACGCTTTGGCATGATCCTTGGATTTACCATTTCCATAGGATTGGTATGGCCCGCAGGTCACCTGACAAATCCAATGGTTACGAAACATATACTTGAAGTGAGGTCTTATCTTACGCCTCTGCATATATTCCCGTAGGAATTCCTCCGGATGGGGTCGCTCCATATTTTTCTATAATTTTTTTCTTTCGCAGCTGAAAATTAAAATAAAACTCGAACTAAATTTTTTCTTTGAATAAATTGTTTTTAATTTAAACTTTTTTTTTCTTTTTCTCCCTTTTTCCAATATACAATCTAATCGTTATTTAATGGTAATAAAAAAACACAATATAGAAAAAGGAAAAAATGATTTGAACTAAGCCTATTCCAATATATATAAAAGAAAATCTAATTATCAAAAATAAGAAAATGAAAACATACAACTAATCTATTCCAATATAAAAAAATTTAAACAAACGAAAAATGGAAAATTCAATTAACCTATTCCAATATACAGAGAAAAAAAAACGCTAATCAAGAACGAAAAATTTAACTAATCCTATCTATTTTCAATATAATACAATATATACATTTACACTTATAATATGTCCTTTTCCATGGGACAGGTATCCGAGAAGACAGGTTTAGTCACTCTCGGAGTCAGTACCTTCCCATGCCCTGATCCTTACGCATGCCATGAAATGTTGAATCGCCACCATTAACATGTGTAATTCGACCAGGGTCTTATCGTGATAATTTATGGTTAGATAAAACTCCGGTACACTATTCATCAACCATGCCGTACTGTAGTCACCCGTTGCGGTGACTTCCATATCACGGATGACTTGAATTCCAGCCAAGCCCATTAACCTTACGAAATAATCGCAAAGTTCCTCGACTTGTTCCTCTGTCGGAGCGGTCAGTTGGACGGCCCTTGTGTGCAGCCGTTCTAGGCTGACCAAAGGGTCGTCTTCAAGATCGCGCTCGAGTTCAAGGATACGGACATCCTCTTCATCGTCGGAACTTTCTTCCTCTACTATCATGGGGGGGTCGGGGGTAACAGGGGTCAAAGGGTGGACGATGTTGATAGGGATCGGATCGTCGCTGTCAATCTCCAGGATAATTTCCATCAAATTTTTGGCGGCGGCTTCCTTCGCGTCCTCTTCGTCGTCCCCATACCCGATTGCCATGCAATCTTCCACCTCCACCATGTAGGAGGCGGAATTGCACCTTCCCTCCTCCTTTTCCCGGAGAAGGGTATACGTAGCCTCTAATCCATTCAACATTAGAAACTCCCGAAGGTGAGTAAGCGACGTCTGTTGGGCTGCCATTTTTTTCTCGCTGTAATTCGAAGACTCTTTATAAATAAAAGGTTTTCTTCTATTGGGGGGTAATATGCGATATTCGCAGTCTATCGGCGTGCACTACCTGGGTTTTCCTTTTGATTCTAATGCGGACGTTGTGGTCCCCCATCACCTCTACTACCTCATGCGGCCCTGTATAATTATCTTCGAGCTTTTTCGGCTTAGGGCCTTTCTTTAAAAATACGTATTCTCCAACTTGAAAGGTTTTCGGATTTATTTTCCGATCGTAGAGAAGTTTCGACTTCTCCTTCGCTCCTGTTAAGTTATCACGTGCAATAGCTCGAATTTCATGCATTTGAGTTATTATTTTAACGAGATAATTGTTATATGTTTGTAGTCGATCCTCGGGATGGATTTCTTCGCTTGATGGTGTTCTTGCTAATCTTCCAAAGACAAGTTCGTACGGTGTATGTTTGGTTCCTTCGTGGACGCTGGTGTTGTAATTAAAAATCGCCAATTCCACCCATTCGTCCCAATCGAACTCTCGACCATTATATTGCTTCAAGTATTCTCCTAGAGCATGGTGAGATCTTTCGAGTGATCCGTTGGACTGTGGATGAAACGCAGTTGTACGCAACTTCTTGATACGAAATCTTTTCGCTAATCGTCTCATTAATCCGCTCAGAAAATTACTGCCTTGATCTGTCAATACTGCCTTAGGAGATCCGAAAATACAAATAAAATGTTTTACGAACGCGTCAGCCACTGTTACGGCCATTGCGTTTGGCAAAGGAATCGCGATGCAAAACTTTGTGAATTGATCTTGGATTGTCAAAATATACTCGTTAAGCCTTTTTGTTTTCGGTATCGGACCGACTATATCCATTGCTATTTTCTCGAAAGCTGTTCCCGGTGTATCTGTTATTAACATTGGCTGTTTTGTTTTGAATCTATCGCATTTCTTTAATTGACACGGCAAACATTGTTGAATGAATTGTTGAATATCGGTTTTCATTTTCTCCCAAAAGAAGTGTTGTCGCACGCGATTATACGTTTTGCTAACTCCTCGGTGGCCTCCCACAGCTGAGCTATGCATCTCACGCATAATATCGTACCTCTCTTCTTTCTTCGGATACCGAATTATCCCATGACAAACTATTACTTTTATCGCGCTCCCTTTAAATCCAGATCGTAATTTTGAAGCTATTTCGTCCCAAACTACGTTACCTACTTTCTCTGTTTTGGCGATACTGACACTCGGAATATTTAAAGACTCCATTGTATTTCGAAGGCTAATAATCGAGCTATTAATTTGACCTAACATTCCCGACAAACCCTCTCCGGACTCGTCACTGACAGGTAGAGCTATATGGTACCTGTTCCCTCGCTTCACCGCACTGGCTTCGCCAAGTACGAGATCAGGGAAATATGGCAACTCTCTGCGCTCAACGAGTTTTCGAGATCCGAGGTCGAAGGGTGCTCCGTTGGTTTTGACGAAATACGCGAGAGTATCTTTTCGTATGAAAAAGAGATCTCGCGACTCGATAATATTTCTCGAAAGTGTTTTCTCTTCGTTTTCTACTCGAAGACGTTCCTCTAACGGCAAATCGTCTTCATCCAAATCGTTATCGCTTTCATCAGAGTTCTCATTTTCCTCATCGGATTCCATTCTCTGTGGTGTATTTTCCTTTGGTTGGTAATTTTCCTCGTTATCGGAGTTTTGATCTTCATCGATGATAAAATCTTCTCGTGGTATCTCTTCTCGTGGTATATCTTCTTCTGATATATCTTCTCGTGGATCGTAATCTCTATCTCTCGGATTTTCGCAATTTTCGTCATGCAAATCCTCGAAATCTTCGTCTGGTGGATCTTCCATTGGTTCTCCTCGATAACTTGGATCTACCTGATTCTCATCCTCCTCGGATGCAGAATCTTCGGATTCGATTGGATCTATTCTCTTCGATTGTTGTTTCATCCTTGGTGGATTCTTCCTTGGAATAATCTTCGATTGATTTTTCTTCTTTGTTGGTTTTTTCTTCGGGAGTGGTTCTTCAATTGGAGGTTTATCTACCTTACCCTTTCTTTGTAATTGTTCTTCCTATTGTTTTTTCGCTTGTCGTCGAGTAATTACACGCGCTGACAGTTCTTCCACTTGTTTCGAAATTTCTTTCGCAGGTGGATTAGCGGCAGGCTGTAAAATTTCCTTTTGTTGTTGTTTAGCTTGATTCCTTGTTATTCCTATAATATACGAAGGGTCTTTCGTTGACCTGAGTTTACGCTCGGCTAAAGGGTCAGTCGACTGGCCCATTGACTCACTCGGATCGTCCTTTCGGTCGGCCTCGAGCAGCTGTATAGGGGTCAGTGACTCTCTCCATAGCTCTTCGTAATCCTCTTCATATGGAAATTCTTCATCGCTCTCACGATCGGTTTCTATATCGGTATTTTCGAGTAAACGCAATATTTCGTGGGTGGTTTGGGAATCGCCATAATCCTCGCATGTCACGAAAATCTCTTCGTCGCTCTCGTTAGAGTGCGTCTCGACAGGATTTCTCGACAATGCGTCGGCGTTCACGTTTGTTTTCCCTGTTTTATACACAACGTCGTATTCGTATTCGGACCACTTCAGTCTCCAACGAAGGATGCGTGCATTACGGTCTTTACAGTTCTTGAACCAAATCAAAGGCTTATGATCGGTAACCAAGGTGAATTTTCTACCATAAAGATACGGTCGAAAATGTAAAACGCTGTATACAATCGCTAAGGCTTCTTTTTCGTAAGTATCATATCGAGTTTCTGGATCCTTCAAAGTACGTGAAGCGTATGCTACGGGTTTATCTTTTCCTATTATTCCTTGAGACAAAATACCTCCGATTGCGTAACCGGACGCATCTGTTGTGACTATAAATGGTTTTGAAAAATCTGGAAAAATTAAAACTGGTTCGGTGCAAAGTCTTTCTTTTAATTCGTTAAAGCTTTCTTCGGGACTATTTCCCCATACAAAAGGAACATCGTCTCTTAAGAGGTTAGTCAATGGCTTTGCCAACTTCGAATAACCTTCAATGAATCTACGATAATATCCTGTTAATCCCAAAAACTGACGGATTCCTTTTACGTTCTTTGGTCTTGGAAATTCTCTTACGGCAATTACCTTTTTTGGATCGAGTTTCAAACCATCTCCACTGATAACATGACCAAGATAAGCTACTTCGCGTTTCAAAAATTCACATTTATCCGGTTGTAAAGTCATGTTAGCCTTTCTTAGTCGATCGAACAACCTTTCACATTTTTCGTTATGTTCCTCGAGAGTTTTCGCGTAAATGACTATATCGTCGAGATATACAAACATTTCGCGACCCTGCAACCCTGATAACACCAAATCCATCGCTCTTTGGAACGTCGGAGGTGCATTTTTGAGTCCCATCGGCATTCGTACGTACACGTAATGACCGTAGGGTATCGTAAACGCTGTTTTATGACAATCATCGGGGTGCATTTTAATCTGGTAGAACCCGGAGGCCAGGTCAAACACTGAGAAATAACGAGCTCCTCCGAGTTGATCTAAAATATCCACTATATTCGGCAAAGGGTACGCATCACTTATTGTTTTCTCGTTCAGCGCTCTGAAATCGAGGACTACTCTCCACTTTCTATTTCCTTTTGAATCGAGTTTTTTCGGTACCACCCATAAAGGTGTATTATACGGAGATGATGATTCACGAATAAATCCGGCTGCTAAAAATTCGTCTATCTGTTTTCTAATTTCCTCTTTATGGACTTCGGGGAATCTATACTGTTTCGAATTCACGGGAAATTCATCTGTAGTATGGATTCTGTGCATTACTACGTCGGTGGCGGCTAATGGCTCACCGGGCAAATGAAATCTATCGGCGGTTTTTGCTATGATCTTTTTAATCGAATCTGTCTCTATTTCATCCAAATGCTCTAATCTCAACAAATCTATTACTCTTTCGCTTCTATTGTCATTCGACATTGTAGCTCCAAAAGAAAAACAATCGCAATCTACAAGAAATCTCTCAGCTATTAATGGCTCTAAGTACTCATGAGCCGAGGTAGCCCTTTTCGCAAGACTCGAACCCTCGGCGCAGGCATACACGGAGTTCTCTTGGACTCCACTAACGTTTCGACTTTCTCCGCTATTTAAAGAATTTACTGCGGTATTGCCGGAACGAAAAAGAAACAACAAAACATACAAAACGAACGAAATAAATCTCTGGTCATAACGCGGTTGAGAATTTTTCCTTTTCTCACTATTTTTCTTTTCTTTATTCTTGTTTTCTGACTGGGTTTCGACACTATATATTGGCAGATAATCCGCGGCTCTTCTCTGAGTGTATACCGCCGGATTTTTACACCACACTAATCTTGGATTCGGAATATCTTTCTCTATTGTCACATTTCTAATCTGGTTGTCGGACACATAAACGTTTTTATCTGGACCGTTCTCTACAAAATATCTATCGGATACACTAGCGTCTAGTACTATACCACCGCTAGCATTTTTCTCAAAAATAAAATCTTCGTTTCGGTTTCTCATTATCGAAATATCGTTATCTCCGATAAAACCCTGATTTTTGCCACATTTACATCTACCTACTGAACAACTGGTTCCTACTACTAGATTCTCTATTGGACTTCTTACATCAAAACTCTCGGCTACTGCTCTATTGTTTCTCAAAACATTCCTTACGGGATCTTCCGAATTGGAATCGACAAAATTTTCACAAAACTCTCAAACACAGGATTCTCGATTTCCGGATTTCTAACCTCTGAATTCTTGATCACGGGATTTCTAATCTCTGGATTCTCGATCACGGGATTTCTAATCTCTGGATTCTCGATCACGGGATTTCTAATCTCTGGATTCTCGATCACGGGATTTCTAATCTCTGGATTCTCGATCACGGGATTTCTA
Source organism: Cryptus armator (assembly GCA_963971235.1). Taxonomy (NCBI): domain Eukaryota; kingdom Metazoa; phylum Arthropoda; class Insecta; order Hymenoptera; family Ichneumonidae; genus Cryptus; species Cryptus armator. The sequence goes on along the minus strand of CAXARG010000242.1, from coordinate 4,111,600 downwards.
ATCTCTGGATTCTCGATCTCACTGTTCTTGACAACAAAACTCACGGGATTCTTTTCAACAAAATTTTCGACTACAGGATTTTTCTCAACAAAACTCTCAGGTTTTTTCTCAATACAACGATTCTCAGGATTTTCCTCGATGCAACAATTTTCTGGATTTTTCTCAAAGGTTATCTCGGCAACAAAATTCTCTGGATTTTTCTCGATACAACAATTCTCTGGATTTTTCTCAAAGGTTTTCTCGGCAACAGAATTCTCTGGATTTTTCTCAACGCAACGGTTCTCAGGACTCTTCTTGATAACAAAATTTTCTGGATTTTTCTTGACAGCAAAATTTTCTCTCTCTACAGGATTTTTAGTTTCAGACTCTTCAACAATACAAATTTCAACTTCTGGATTTTCGATAACAATTTTTCTCTCTACGAATTTTTCAACGACTGGATTTTTCTCTTGATTTTCCTCTTCAACAAAACTCTCATCGGCTACAAAGATTTCTACTGGATACTCTGGATAACGGATTTTTCTCTCAACTATATCTCTCTCTACATAATTAATTTCTCGCTTTACGGTTCCTACTTTTGGTGGCTCTATTACTCTCTCTTTTACAATACGAGTCTCTCCGACTAGATTCGCATTGGAGCCTGAGCTGTTATTTCTTTCGACAAAACTTGGATTTCTCATGGATTGTTCTCTCGCGATTTTATTATTGAGGTTGTCAACCATCGCTTCAAATGACCTCGAGGGAAACATTTTTACGACGGGTACTTCGATTTCCACCTTTCGACTACGGTGATTAGTGATATAAACGTATGCCTTTCCGTTGTCGTTCTTGACAAGTCCCTGCTCTACGGTTATTCCTTCACCTGCATCTAAAGTCGGTAAAAATCCCTCTGTTACTTCCTGGTTCTTTATTCTGACATAAAAAAGTTTTCTTACACCTGGCGGGAAGACTATACTTTCTCTCGTATGGAACGGTATTCTCAATCCGTTAACTTCTAAACAATTGTTCTCATAATCGATCTTTGCAAGGTTATCGCGGAAAAACTCGGATGACAATATGCCGGATTGTCTAATCGGAAAACTATTCGGTACTAGATGGAAAGATGTGTCTTTGCCTAGCGTGAAAATTTCTACCGAACCGAGAGTTTCTACTATGTTCGCTGTTATTCCGCTAAGCCTAAGAACTCTCGATCGATCAATGTATAAATAACGATCTATACATCTCTCTTTCAGGACATTCTTACTCGCACCTGTATCTAGCATCAAAGTAATTGTTTCCGACAGCTCTTTTTCTTGCAATAATATCGTAGGACCAATAACGTCGTCGACGTATCGCGCCATAAAAACGGTCGCGACCTCGGGCGCGCATTGTCCTATACTACCTTCAGGGTGAGAGTCGGGTGCGTGTCCGCGGTGGCCTCCACCTGGGCACCCGATTCCAGCTGGCCGTTCGCGTTTCCCGGAGCGGTGACGATCTGACCGTATTTACGGATTCGCGATGGACACTCCTCCAATTTATGTCCGATTGTTTTACAATATCGGCACACATTTGGAGGATACTGAGGAGAGGCTGCCTGAGCGTAAGTTATCGAACTCGCTATCGGCGGTACATTTTGCGAAACATTACCTCTGCTGGGATTGCGGGAGGGACAGTTTCTCGTAAAATTCCCCCATCCTTGGCATCCATAACACTGAATCGCGGGTGGCTGAGTCTGGCCACTACTTACCTGGACCGACGGATGATTTTGTTTCACCGCTGGCGCCTGCACTCCGGCAGCTCGCTGCGCTAGAAAACAACTCTCCGGTAGATGACCCTTTTTCCCATAGATCGTACACGGCTTTGAGAAGCATTTCTCAGCGGGATGCCCTCTTTTCGAGCATAACTGACAAACGATTACCTGTCCTGAAGAAGTTACAGCATTGCTCGGCGCGGATACCTGTGGAGCAGGAGCCAACAGCGGACAATTGTTCGCTGTATGACCCTTCTGCTCGCACATTTGGCACGTGGCCTGTGACTGTTGACCAGACGCGGCTTGCGCGGCCCAATAGCTCTTAGCAATGTGTCCCTTTTTTCCACAATACTGACAACTCGGAACGGCGGAGCTACCTCCTGCCTGATTCTTATTCCCTGGTTTACTATCGGTTGCAACAAAATTAATTTGCACGGATTTCTCGGTTTTACTTGATTTCGCGGATTTTTCGGATTTTTCGGATTTTTCAGATTTTTCGGTGGGATTTTTCCCTTTACGGAGTCGATCTAGATCCGCGAGTTCCCGCTCGATATCTCGCGCTCGATTAATCGCGTCGCTAAGGGTGCGATCGTCGCCCATTTCACGACGGATATCCGGTTTTAATCCTCTACCGAAACAGCTAAGTGCCATTTTTTCGATTCTCTCTTTTTCATTCTCATCAAGTGCACCGTCTGCATGCTTGTGAGCCTCTAGAATTTTCACAGCGAGATTACGAATTCTATCCGCGTAATCATCTACTTTTTCTGAATTTTCCTGGAAGCTACTACCGAGCTCACCCGTGAGCTGAAACACGTCACGCGGCGGATCATACGTTTTACGAAGATAATCGGTAAATTCACGGATATTTGCAAAAGTTATTTTTGATATTTTATTCCAAACGGCGGAACTCAATTTTGTTTTCGCGAGTCTCAAGAGGTGAGTCTCACAGGCGGGTCCTACCATAGCGAGGGCTTCTTCTAGCCCCGTGATATACCTACTCAAGTATTCTCGACCCCCGTTAAACTCGGGTAACAAACGAATCGCGTCGCGCAAAAACCCAAGACTCGCGGCATCTGGTCTCACCTCGTCAGGCATTGTGAGTTTTGGTATTTCTCCGGTAAATAGATTTTTCGGTTTAATTAAAATGTCGCGTCTCCGAATCGATTTCGGTGTCGCGGGATACGGTGCAAATTTCTGTTCACTCGGCGTTTTTAATGATGAACTGAGACCAATATCTCGTCTCGAACTAGAAAAATTACTTTTCGCGGAAAAATAACCGGGCGTACGAAAGCTACTATTGAAGGGAGTTAATTCACTTTTCGCGGTTACGAACGTTGATGTGGAGGCAATGCTTCCCGACGGTACACTACCTCCCCCGGAAGACTCGACTTTATTTTTCGATAAACTTTTCTCGGTTTCAAAATTCTCTTTTTCTGGTATTAAACTCGGTGTATTTTCGATTTTTAAACTTTGCGGATTTTCAATTTTAAGACTTCGTGGATTTTCGATATTAAGACGCGGTGAATTTATTTTTAATTGCCCTAACGGTTCGATTATCGACTCTAGAATCCCTGATGCTAAATTGTCTACACTTTTTGACGGTACTACTGAGTTATCACTGAGTTGACTGCTAACAAAAACCTCATCGGAGGATTCACTTTTTGGTGAATCGTTGGTTGATTTGCGCCTATCGGTATAACCTACGGCTTCCGCACCGCCGTCGGAAGGGCACGAGCGAGCGCGAAGCGATCGCGTGGTTTGCGCGTCACCCTGCTCCTCTCTCTTGTTCGGTTTGTTACGCTTACGAGTCCGTTCTTCCGGATACTCGTGCAACACTTTTTTATCAATATTCCGCTTCGATCGGGTGAACATTGAGACTACTTCTCATGACGGTAAAAAAAAAACACTCGCGATTCACTGCTGAAAATTTAACCCGGAAAAACACTTACGGAATTCAAAAATACTCTACCCTGAAATTCAACCCGAAAATCTAACGCGAAATTACACAGAACACAAGTAGTAGGGGTCAGGTATAGGGAGACAGGATTTACCCCCTCCACGCGGCCACTGGCGCCAACCCCCCACCATCGCCGTCTACCCCCCCCCCCCCCTGCTGTCTGGCCCCCACTCCTTCCCCCACCACCTGTGGTCCCCTCCCCACCCCCATTGGGCCCCTCAAGCCACGCCCCCCTTATTTATAGGGAGCCAATGAGAGAGAGGCTGTGAAAATCTCTGGACCGTGATTGGTCGTCTCATTTTCTCTGAGCCGTGATTGGTTGTCTGGAAATTCCCCGAGCTCTTATTGGTCGAATGATTTTTCCATGGCGCCCTCTATATATTTTCATCGTTTTTCTGAACTAATATTATTCCAGTAAACTTGCAGCTTTCTGATTGGTTGTCCAATTTCTCCTGGTGCCCTCTAGGAATTACCGGTAGTTTTTAATACTAATACTATTCGGCAGTCGGTAAATTAGTTTTCGTCCTCTATTATTCTAATGGTAATACCGTACCGTCAAATAAAAAAAAACATTTACAAAAGTATTGTTGTTTATTTAATTTTCTTGTATTGACATTTTACAATTTCTAGATTTTACAATTTTTAAAAATCAGTGGTCTTGGGTGATGGGTCAGGGATCATGTTAGAGTCGGTTGACGGCAGTGGTGTGTCTTGCTGGCGCTCAGGCTCGGGCTTCGGTGTACGCGGTAATACCTTCTCAGGTTGGTCCGGCGATGCTGTTGACTCTTGTTCTATGACCTCCTGTAGACAGTCGGGGCATTCTCTCTGTTGCGGTGGATACCCTTCGAGCCGTATCTTTAGATCCTTCGATGCCCAATGTTTATTACAGGCTCTGTATGATGCAACCTCGGGGTCCAGTCGAATATGTTCAGGTAGTTTTGCCCACAGAATGTCGATGTATTCGCTCCAGTGCCTCAGTAGCAAGGGTTTGGGAATGTATTCGAGCTCCTCCGGGAGGAGTTGCCAGGGATCCTTGCCACAGTCGATGACTAGTATGCCACTGATGATCTCCATTTTAGCGAGGTTGTTGACGTTGCCACGAATCGTTGTCAAGTGTGCTTTCTCGTGTGGAGTGATCGTCTTTTATATCTGCTGATGGTGGTGGTGGGGGATCGTGTGTCGACGATGAAGATGAGATGAAAACTTTTTCTATATTTTTTCCTTCTATTCGTTTATTTACAGGTGACAGCCGAAACGGGCTGTACATGTTTGTATACACCGTGATGTACAGTCATTACCGCTGCCTTTTAAAAGTCTTTTTCGGCGGGTGTTTGAGAAGTTTCGGCTTTTATGTTTCACATATCGTAGATTCTTATAGTAACGTCGCACAATATTGTCGTTTTTCACCTTATTAGCCGAGAATAGCCTGCAAAAAGCAGCAAGGTTGTAGCCCCGAGACATATAGTCAAGAAACATAACACAATATTCTCCACACACTCGAGACTTGATACACTGTAAGGGTTTGGTGCTCCACTCGTAGCTCGTGGTATTTCGTCGCAGTCGATTGCGATGTTGGTGGACAAGTGGAGGCAGTCCGTAACTGTCGAAGAAGATCCCTTGACCATTGTTGTCGACGTATATGGCTACCCAATGAGTTCCTGGTTTCGTATGATCGTCCGTGTTGGCGACGATGGCTGTGGGTCTAGACCAGCGACTCGGGATGCGATCGGCGGGGAAGACTCCTTTCGTCTGTGCTGAGACATGTCGTAGAGCCTCCAGTACTTCTAGGCTGTTCATTGTAGATGCTGCCTGTGCGAGAGTGGGGGCGACGTCTTCGTGAATGCTGATGATGATGATGATACTGATGAGGGTTACGGGGGACGGTAGGCGTTGGTTGGCGCTTTGGTGGCGGTGGTGGCGAGAGTTGTTTATTACGGTAAAGGGCAACTATTTCACCCGCCGCAGGTACCGTGGCGTCGCAGGTGTTCGTCGTAGCACTGCTGTCACTGCTAGAAGGCGCTGGGACTATATAGTCTCCCGCGCTAGAAGCTTGATCTGTATCGGTCGGAATGTCGATATGTATTGCTTTTCTCGGCATATCGGTTGGCCGATCTTTCCGCTGCACGGCGTCCACTGGTTCCGAGTAAACGGCATTCTCCTTATCCAAAATCTGAGTCCGAAGCCAACGTTTAATTTTCCCCACGTTGTTTAATGCGCACTTTGCGGCGTCTTCCTTTGACACGCCATGATATATGCACCAAGTGTCGTACTTCGGCATGTTCTTGAAGCTAGGTCCCTCGTAATCTTCGAGGTTGACTATGTCGCGCCCCAGCACGTCACGTAGAATTTCCGCTTTTTGTACACCTCTCGTGTATATGCGAAGTGCGTATCGGCACATGGCTTTTAGTGCCGCGTATACTTTTGGTAATGGTGTATCACCGTCAACCCACTCTATACCGTGATGAAAGCACGTTAGACGATTATTACTCGCGCGTACTTCTTTAGGTAATTCACCAAAATCGTATGGTGAGTCGATAACCCAATGGCCGATATGATCACCCTGTATCGTTGTAACGGCGATCTCCTTAGGAAGAAACTCTCCATGCTTGCCGTATAGCGCTTGAATATCAACTATTGCGTCCATGCTGAAGGCGTGAGACGAAATGATGTCGAATGCTTGCTCGTAGCCGGTCTTAAATACGTTTCGACTATACGTATAGCGCCCTCGCCGGGGAATGCGTGATCACGCGTTATACAGCGGAGAAGGGATGGAGTGCTCAAGCACTAAAATCCGTGATCACTTGACGAGCCGAATCAATTTCAATCACATTGTCATACTCGGCGTAGACAATACAGTTTATTGTAGATGAGAGGGGTCTAGCGAAACGTACTTCGATTCTCACGGTACCGTGTTTAACGAGATTCCAGTGGGTGAAACAGTTTGCGGATAGATCGGGCGTCAAGTCAAAGGCGAACAGACAATAACCTTTTGCGTAAGCGCTACGTGAAATGTCTATACCGTCGTTTTGAAAATGTATACCTGTGCCTGAAAAAAGGGTATGGTAGCATTCGATCCACGTTTTGTTTGTCTCAAACTCCGGTTGCAGCGGCTTTCCAGGTATCTGTTGACCGTCAGCGTAGAGCGATAGGAAATTTATCGAATAATTTTGAAAGTTAAAAGGATTTGACGTTTTATCGCCGTTGAAAGCTTTGTTGCTAACAAAACCGAGTATTATGCGCTTCGGTAATTGGCCGAGTATTACATTGTCCAGTGTATCGCCAGCGACGCCGCTATGCATGGTAAACGACTTAACCTCCACACGCGTTATAGGATATTTCGCTGTTGTTTTAGCCAGCGTCTTTGCATGGGCTATAAGTACTCCTGGATTGATTTTAGCTCGTCTTATCAGCAGTGTTGTATCGTGAATTATTATCTTGTGTGTACAATCTTTTGATGGTGTTTCCATAAGACAAAAATCGTCTTTTGAGCGTACGAGTCGTAGTCGTACTTCCACGCCGTTCAGCAAAAATTTGTCTTGATTGAATACATCACAGTGTAGATGGCCAATCATATCCAAGGTCCGAGCTCCTTTGACATAACTCGCTCTCGCGTCTTGGCCACCGTTGCTCGGACTCGCGCCCGGCAGCAACTCGAATCCGCCTGCAGTATCGGCATACCACAAAGCCGTAGTGAGATGCGATGCTTTTGCCGCAGGGCCATAGTTCAACAACGTTTCAATGTACGCCCTGTATGCGTAGGCATTATTAGGCGGTGCAACAAGTTTTTGATTAAAAAACACATCTACCTGATTAAAGAGACTGTGTAAAAAATTATTTACGGGTGCAACCTTGTACTCTGTGCCACCGTTGGATATCACTTTAAGGCTCACAGCAATCATTGTATGCGCGAGATCCAAGTATTCCTCCCCGTGGCCAGGTATCACAAATTCAACGGGTCCATCGTCCGACAACGAAGAGACCGGCTTGTAGTGAACCCATTGCGATGATTCTATAGATGTCTACGTTGGCGGTATTGTGAATAAGTCGAGTTCCGACTTCATACATTCGCACGAGTGTGAGTGTAGAAAGGACATATTTAAGCACTTCCGAAGATATCAACGCGACGTCTCTTTTTATTTTTTCGAGTCTTCGTCACTTTCCCAGTCTTCGTCCTTCTCTTCTTTCCTCGTGATGTTGCACTAGTGGTGCTTCTCTTTTTTGCCTTCTTCGTCTTCTTATTTCTCGTGATGGTAGATCTCTTTCTCGTGGAGGTGCGCCGAGTTGCGCGTCCAATCAACGACTGCATCGTTCTCGCGGCGATCGCACTATTATAGCCAGAGCCCTTCATAAGTAGTGCAATTTTCTCGTCGGCTTTTCGTTTCAAATTTTCGCCGGATTCTCTGGCCCGACGCTTTAGTGACTCCTTGAAGGGTATATTATTACCACTTACATCTTCAATAACATGCAATCCGGTTCGCAAAGCCTCGCGTCCTATAGCTTTAGCGCCTCTCGAGAGGAGCGGTAGTATACTTCTGAACAGTCCGCCGAGAAATCGACCGATCCCAGGACCCCTTTGATAAGGTGCACCCACGAAAACATTGCTCATACGTCCACCGCCGCCGATTTGATTCTCGTAATATGATCCGTAGTGGCTTGCCATTTCGTCTAAGAGACTCGCTTAAAGTGAAGCGTCAGCGTTAACGTTCCGTACTCAAATGTGATTGGCCGGCCCAATTTGTCTCTTATATCTATCTCGATCGTACGAAAGCAATTATTAAGCAGCGGTAAGTAATTTGCAGGTGAAAAATATTTCACCTGTGTCGAGCCGTACTTGTACTTTGCTGTATTCAGATTTACTATCCGCAATAGAGCGGCTTGTGTGTCACCAACTGTGTAGGGTACGCACAAATCCGTATAGACAAAGATTTCTTCGGGTAGAGCGCGGGCAATGCAGGCGGGCATCTGACTTTCGCGTTGTATACCTCGGGTAAAGCTGACGTACGAATTCCCGGCACTTTCCCAATCTTTACCGGGCGTTAACTCGAAGCCAAACACGTGACGAAGTTTGTCGCTCATTTGCAAGAAATTCAGCGATTCCTCAATTTCTTTGCCGCACTTTTTACCCTCATTGCCACGTAACCGCTTGCATTTTTTGCATTCACTAATCGTATACCGGCCTCGCTTATACCCTGCAGACTATTAATACTTTTCATTAAAGCCTCATGATTGTCATATATACCGTACGGTATATGGTTGATTTTTAGGTCTTTTCTGCCACACTGTGTCCACTGAATTTCAGTCTCATCACGCTGGATATGTATCATCGTACAGGGTATGTGAACTTCCGTTAAACCCACGACCCAGTGACCGTTGAGGGTTATTTCACGTGAAAGATGTGTGGTGAAATTTGTCGTAGTGTTGTTCGGAAAATACTTCACGCTACTGTTGCTCGGCAGCACGAGAAAAAAATTTTCGTCGTTCATGTTAACCGAACGTATTCATTACGCTAGCCGCCAAGGTCGTGAGCGTTAGACGCCGGTATCCACGAATTGAATTTCGATGGGTAACCGACCCAGCTGACAAAAAGCTGTTTCGTAGCGCCGCGCCCTTTTGTTCGTATTATACGGTCGATTTTGAATTCTTTATTTTCCGCAACACGTTTCTCGTGTACAGGCGTGATTTCTTCCGTATAAAAAAATCCGTCGATTAACTCTCCCTCAAGATCATTTAATTCGTAAACTCGGATACCCTGACGGAGCGTAACTTTTGTGATTCGGAAAATTTCTTCACTCCAATTCCGCTCGTAACCCTTCTCGAAGGTGCCTTTTGTTCGACTAATCCTAACGTAATCGCCGCACTTGTATTTAACGTCGGTGAAACGCCTTTTTTTGCGCTGTCTCAACGAGGCTCTCGTCATATTCTCGTACGCTATATCGGCATTGTGTAAAGTCACAGCGGCCGGTTGCATCTTAATTGACGAGTGTTTGGCATGGTTGTACGCATCGACGAGTTGTTGCAGAATGTCAATGTATCGATGAGTATTTCGGTGCGTGAAGTAACGCCACATTCGCTCTTTTAGCGTACGATTGAAGCGTTCGACGATTGCTGCTTTTATATCAGGGTTACGCGTAACTCTAAACACAATATTGTTCTCCTTAAGAAAGACTTGCAACTCTTTTTCGACAAACTCCTTGCCTTTATCGGTCTGTAGACAGACGGGTGACCGTCCGGTGCTTCGTTCAAAAATCCTTTTGAAGGCTTGCGTCACAGAGTGCACTGTTTTGTCTTGCAACGGTTCGACCCATGCGTACTTGCTCAATACATCAATGACTGTGAGCAGGTAGCAGGTATTATCGTTGTAACTCTTTAACGAGCGTAAATCGATGAGATCAGCCTCCCAAACGTCGTCTATGTTGTCAACACTGTAGCGAAGTCTTGGGAAAAGCCGCTTGACAGGCTTGTGAATGGTGTACGCGTCCTGTTGGGTCAACCAGTCATAAACAGCGGCTACTTCATTTTTTTTATCTGTGAGTCGTCTTGCACCGGCGTAGCCGGCGGGGTGCGAAGGGTCATAATACACTTTTCCGTACGGCATCCTACTCTCGCTCTCTATATATCTCTGTCGGTTATGTTACAGCAGGCATTGAACTATTCATAGTTTTAGCCAGTGCGCAAACCCTCGAGGTATTTGAACGGAGCCGTCTGAACGTGGAGTCGTCGTGATGTCGCCAATGCTCGACCGGTCTGTAGCCCCCGTATCCTCGGTCATACTATCCTTCTTGTTCTTCTTCTTTGACTCGTCCTTTTCACTCTGTTTCGGCGAATAGTCAGAATTTAGCCCTCGTCGATTGTTGAACGCCTCTTCACGACTACTTCTAGTCCTAATACCAGTCGCACTTTTACCACCAGACCGTTTTACTTTCACAGCTGAAGCATTTTCAACGGTTTCTTCTTCTTCTTCTTCTTCTTCTTCGCTGCTGTAATAGGGGGTTTCGTCGTTATCCGCGTTAGGATTATTTTGTGTACGCTTAACATTGAATCTCGCCTCTCCCAGTGCCCATAATGCGGTGTTTCCGATAAATTCACGTGGTATAGAGATATCACGTAGACTCTGAATAAAGTCACGTCGACCCACGGCTTTAAACGCCTTTCTCGATCGTACCGCGTCGTTAATAAGATCGACAATATTTGAATTTGGTACGAGCTTGCCGTCTATAGTCACGCGTCCCTCTTGGTCCCATCTGATGCGTTGTACTGCTCCCGGTGAATTGCGGAGATAAGACACGAGAGCTTTAGCTTTATGCCGAAACTTTTGCGGAACGCTGTCTATGATTATCGTATCATTGAACGAACCATTTGCCTGTGATGGTGCCTGCTGTTCGCGAGACATGGCAGAGGTCACTCCAGGTAGTGTCGGATCTATCGGACCTTTTCGTGCTTCGAGCAAAAATAAATACCTCTGCAGTACTTGTAGATATTCTTTCCACTTTTCCGAGTCATCACGATACTTTTTTGAGTGTAAAATTCCCGAAAGCTCCTCGTCGAGTCGTGATATAGGATCGCCAGGCGTCTGTACACTTGGTGGACCGGCAGGTGGTGCACGAGTTCCGCCGCCGCCGCCGCCGCCGATCATAGGCTCTTTCCATATCCCGGCCTCTTCAGCCGGTACTAAAATCATTTTCTTCGCGTGTTCCATTAGACCTCACACGTTTGAATTAAGAGTCAGTACTTCCGCCGCCGTTGCCGGTAAACAGTCTACTGAGCAAACTCGTGATAATCGGTGCCAATAAAAGTGGCAAAAATGCTCCACAGCCTTTCTGCATGATGAGACGTTTTTTCGCTCTCCAGTTGAATTTTCGTCGGTTACGAACGGCGCCACTGGCTCTACTTTGGCCTCCACCGCCGCTCTGTCTTGCAGCGGACCACGGCGCTAGTTGTCGTAACACTTTTTTATATCTTTTAAGACGATTTTTCACACCTGTTTTAAGCGTTACAACACCGTGTAAGACGTTCAGTGCACATTCGCATATACACTTGACCAGCGATTCATCGGCCGCGCGTAGCAGCGCTCTTTGTTGCTCTTTACTAGCATGGCAGAGGGCGTTCAGAAAAGAGGCGTGCCGTTTATCGATCGGTGATCGCACAGAACACGCTGTTCGCTTCTTCTTCTTTACCGTCATCTTCCCCATTATCGCCCGCCGCCGAGATGTTTGCGTAACCGACACTCGAGCGCTACTGATGCCTTTGCTGTTCCACCATTTGACTAAATACGTCAGGTAAAATCATCATTTACGAAAGCCTCGCTTGTTTTTCGGTATATATACGTGCATTTGTGGATCGTCGGGAAATATATTGGTGCGGCATCGACACATATCAGGCGTCGATTGCTTTAGATCCAACAATAGATAGCCATGCGGCTGCGCAGTTGCATCGTGATACGCTTCCGTTAAAAAGCGCGGATCCTCGGGATAAACTTGCCTCGCAAGATGTTGAATTTGTGCCCGATCTCGTGGATTTTTAAAAATAACAATATAATTCGCATTCAGCGAAATATCGCGTTGTCCGTGTCCCTGATGAAAAATATTTTGCGTTATGAAAATAACACTGATATTTTTATGATGACTGCCTTTCGTGAAGAGGTCTACTATCGTATTGTTTGACGATTCTCTCATCAAATCGTCGATAATAACTAATTTCTTACAATCGTTATCTTGCGAATAATCTTCCGGCTGCGGCAGTCCTTCGTGAAATTCAATCTTAACATTAGCGCTCATTGAATCCTCATGCGACGAATTCTTGAACAGTGCGGCAGTATCGGCATCGAGATTATCACCGTAGTAAAATATAATACGGCCAAACGTTGCATCGCTCATAGACGCTAGATGGCGTAAGAATCTTCGCACGAAAACTGTCTTACCACAGCCTGTTGGCCCACAAATTAGTGAAGTCCACGGATGTTTCCATCGTACGTCCATTTTCGCGTGTTTTTCTTTCTTTTACGAGCGTTTCGTCGACGTAGCCAAAACTCACACCGAAAACACTTATAAATATACTCGTTTTTACGCGACTATAAGCTTAACTCGGCGGCGGCGGCGGCGGCGGCGCGCGGAGGACACACGTCGCGGACAAGCTAACTCGACGTGTGCGCGGCGGTGGTTCAGCTAACACAGGCGGCCCGCGCGCTCGCAATATCAGCTTATGAGTGGGCGAGCGGGTGTGCGGACCAGCTTTTCACCGCGGCCACATGTGAGCCACGAGCTTGTATCGTACATGTGGCGCCGCCTAGCTTATAATAAAATAAGAAAATTCCAACAGCTGTAATGGGATATTTTATTTTTATTTTATATTTATCGAAAATAGACATTACTGCAACAATAAAATAAAAAATTGAGGTGGTATAAAATATTATTTTTATTAAAAATCACCAATGCCCATTATTTTACAAGGAGGGGTTTTTTTTATTGACTATGCCGCACACATCTATATCTAAACAGTGTATACATTTTTTTTTTTTTTTTTTTTTTTTTATAATCTATTGTAACGGTACGTTTTTGGAGGCTTACAGCTCTTTGCTCCGAAACGTTCGCTATTGTGAGTTTTTGGCTCACGTAGATGTGAGGGCAGGTGCTGTAAATTAGAAATCTATTTGTTGATTCGAATTGTCAACAATAATTTTGATTTTATTGAAACAATGATGTGAATACAAAATAAAATAGGGAATTTGTCCAATAATTTGCTTGGAATTGTAGCTCTTGAATGTTTAATTTGCGAATCAGATCGACAGGTTATTTTATTGTGGGTATGAGGTGTGTGATTCTACTCTACACGATTCTTACTAGACAATGACTAGACGAAAGCAGTCGCCGAGGTCTCCCAGGGCAGTCGCCGGCGCTGTCACAGAGTAGTAAGTCGTAAAAAGAATGATTCTACGTTAGATGATCGCTATCAGCCACCAACTAGACGAAAGCGGTTGCCGAGGTCTCCCAAGGCGGTTGCCGGCGCTGTCGTGTACTGATAGGTCACCGCAATGCAATTGATTCTACTGTACTTTATGAGTTTGATGGATAAACCGAGACGAAAGCGGTCACCGAGGTCTCCCAGGGTAGTTGCCGGCGCTGGTTTTTGATAGGAAGGGTAACACTAGACGAAAGCGGTTGCCGAGGTCTCCCAAGGCGGTTGCCGGCGCTGTGTTTGGAAAGGAATTTTTAAATGCAAAGGTGGATCTGTTCGCTGAAATAAAAGTAATTAATTTGTTGGTTATTTGGTGTTGAATGGCCGACGTTGGTTTCCTCCTTCATCGATTGGATCGTCGTTGAAAAATTGGTCCCTTGCTTCTTCTTAGCGTCGGGACTCTGTCGAGTAAAGCAACGCTTTACTCGAAAAGGAAAGTGTTGAACTCTTCTTATCGAGAATTATCGATAAGCAAGATGGAGGACTCAAGATCAAACGAGCCGTAGCCGCGCATGAGTTCCTCCTTGTTCGAGTTTTTGGATCGAAGTCTCTCTCAGTGCTCGCGATCGGTCTTATATACCCGAGCGTGAGGCCCTTTTTTATGTTCATTGACGCACGAAGTACGTCAAACTTCGCTGTCCATTACTATCGCTGCCCGGGGTCCGTCGCAACAGCTTAAGAAAGCCGTGTGCACAAAATGATGCAATACTACCGGGCATCTCATGCTATCGACCGTAGTTATCGATTAGCTGCGCGGTCGGTAATTCGCACGTTAACTTCTACGCAAAGTATGATAAATGACCGATAATCGATCCGGTGTTGACCATATGAATTTTTCATATGGATTTACTGTTCTAATTATTTATTCTCTTTTGTAGATACAGAGGTCGAGGGTTTTATACCGTCTCAACGCCCCCCCGAACTAAAGCGTGTTTAACTGAATGCTTTTGTTCTCAACTATCGGGTGTAAAACTGATCCAAATAAATTGCTTTTTCAATCTTATTTTGCTTGCGTGCTTTTTCTTTTTTGTTTGCGTATTATTCTTACAGGGTTTCGGTGTTTCAAGAAAATTCAAGACGTAGTGTTTTTTAGATGTAACAAACGAAATATATCATTTTTTTATTAGTTATTCAGTCTTTATAGTTGTAACGGTGATCACAATCGAGGTATGATTTTTTTTATCACAAGTTTATCGCATACACGATATCGAGGCTTTGAAGGAATCGTAACAATGATTCTTCGTAAAAAATAATACTTTTCTATCTTAAATCTATCGCATACGTGATTCTGAGAAATTAATCGAATCGTATCGACGATTTTTTCGTAAACGGAATCTATTTGTCTTGAAAATCTATTGCCGATAGATCGATTGTACACACGACCTCACAAAACAAAATTTTATTATTATTTTTCGTAAATTCGTCGCATATTTGTCGCTCCCGCGACACCGAGAATTTGAATGAATTGTCGAATGATTGATTGCCAAAGGAAAATAATTTATTGTTGTCGTAACTTTTTTGCTCGCGCAAAATCGTAAGTGGATTATTTGTGAACAAAATTTATCGTTGACTTATCGTAACTCCGTCGCTCGCGTGACGTCGACAATCTTAATGAATCGTAAGAACGGTTCTTCGCAAAAAAAAATATAATTTATCGTTGATTTGTCGGAAATCCGTCGCTCGCGCGTCATCGAAAAAAAAATTTTTAATCAATCATAAGAACGATTATTCGCAAAAACAAAAAAAAATAAGTTATCGTTGATTTGTCGAAAATCCGTCGCTCGCGCGACATCGAAATTTTTAATGAATCGTAAGGACGATTGTTCGTAAAAATAATAATTTGTCGGAAATCCGTCGCTCGTGCGACACCAAAAAAAATTTTAATGAATCGTAGGAACGATTATTCGCAAAAAAAAAAAATAATAATTTTACCGTAGATTTGTCGGAAATTCGTCGCTCGTGCGACATCGAAAAATTTTAGTGAATCGTAAAAACGATTATTCGCAAAAAAAAAATACAAATTTTTTTTTTACCGTAGATTTGTCGGAGATTCGTCGCTCGCGCGACATCGAAAATTTTAGTGAATCGTAAAACGATTATTCGCAAAAAAAAACAATAATTTACCGTAGATTTGTTGGAAATTCGTCGCTCGCGCGACATCGAAATTTTCGTGAATCGTAAAAACGATTATTCGCAAAAAAAAAATACAAAATTTTTTTTTTTTTTTTTTTTTTTTTTTTTTTTTTACCGTAGATTTGTCGGAGATTCGTCGCTCGCGCGACATCGAAAATTTTAGTGAATCGTAAAACGATTATTCGCAAAAAAAAAAATACAATTTTTTTACCGTAGATTTGTCGGAGATTCGTCGCTCGCGCGACATCGAAAATTTTAGTGAATCGTAAAACGATTATTCGCAAAAAAAAAAACAATAATTTACCGTAGATTTGTTGGAAATTCGTCGCTCGCGCGACATCGAAATTTTCGTGAATCGTAAAAACGATTATTCGCAAAAAACAAATACAAATTTTTTTTTTTTTTTTTTTTTACCGTAGATTTGTCGGAGATTCGTCGCTCGCGCGACATCGAAAATTTTTAGTGAATCGTAAAACGATTATTCGCAAAAAAAAAAAAAATACAATTTTTTTACCGTAGATTTGTCGGAGATTCGTCGCTCGCGCGACATCGAAAATTTTAGTGAATCGTAAAACGATTATTCGCAAAAATAATAATTTATCGTTGATTTGTCGTAGATTCGTCGCTCGTGCGACATCGAAATTTTTTACTGAATCGTAAAACGATTATTCGCAAACAAAATATAATTTTATTGTTGATTTGTCGTAGATTCGTCGCTCGCGCGACATCGAAGATTTTAGTGAATCGTAAGAACGATTATTCGCAAAAAAAAAAAAAAACCAATAATTGTCGGAAATTCGCCGCTCGCGCGACATCGAAAAAGTTTAATTAATCGTAAAAACGATTCTTCGCAAAAATAATAATTTATCGTTGATGTGTCGTAGATTCGTCGCGCGTGCGACATCGAAATTTTTTTACTGAATCGTAAAAACGATTATTCGCAAAAAAAAATAAATTTATCGTTGATTTGTCGTAGATTCGTCGCTCGCACGACCTCGAAGATTTTAGTGAATCGTAAGAACGATTATTCGCAAAAAAAAAACCAATAATTGTCGGAAATTCGTCGCTCGCGCGACATCGAAAAAGTTTAATCAATCGTAAAAACGATTCGTCGCAAAAATAATACTTTATCATTGATTTGTCGTAGATTCGTCGCTCGTGCGACATCGAAATTTTTTACTGAATCGTAAAACGATTATTCGCAAACAAAATATAATAATTGTCGGAAATTCGTCGCTCGCGCGACATCGAAAAAGTTTAATCAATCGTAAAAACGATTCGTCGCAAAAATAATACTTTATCGTTGATTCATCGTAACTCTTTTTACCCGCGATTTTGTTTAAAAATAAATAAATAAATAAATAAATAATTCAATCTTCGCGAGTTGTCGGGGGAGAAAAAGAAAAGAGAGAGAAAAAAAATTTTTTTTTTTTTTTTTTTTTTTTACTAACTTTTTCGTTCATTTTTTTTTTTGTTTTTTACCCCTTGTGGGTTTTTTTTATTTGTTCGTTTCTTTTTCCTTCTTCTCCTTTTCTTTTTCTCCCCTTCCACATGGGTGCTTCCCTGCGGTTGGGAAGTCGACGGTTCCGTGTCGGAATATTCGGAAATTCCTGAATCCTCGGATTCTTCGTTGTTTGAGTTTTTTTCGTTATTTTCCGCGGCACCAATAGGGGGAGGGAAAATCGTTGGAGGCTGTACTTGCCGTTTGGCGTATCCTTTTTCGATTAGCCATTCGCTAATGTTTTTCTGCGGTGCTCCCCATTGAAATACTAAAAGGTGCGATCCTTCCGTATCCCTCGTCAAAACAAGTTGTCGTCCTCTCAAATATTCATAGAGATCCTTCGTTGCTGCGTCGTCCCATATTGTGCCGATGGGTTCGATGCCGGACACTCGCGCAATGGTCGCATGCCATTTTGGTATTGCGAAGTGTGATGGCAAATCGAAAATTTGTTGTTTCGGTACTTCGACTTCCGAAGCGAAATCTCCGGCGAAAAAACGGTATCGTCCGTCGTCACAGTCGCCGATGAATTTTGCTCGATGGGCCGAGCTACCCATTCGAAGGGCGTAGAGTCTTCCGAGGGTTGGAGGACTCGTAATTGGATGCGCTCGTCGGGTCTGGAACTCCAGACTCCGTTGCGATGCCAATGTTGCCAAAAACAATTGTGGCGTTGTTACGCATAGTTCCGTTGGCGTGAAACACCTCGGAACTATGACGTCGTAGCGATTGCCGAGGAGTTGTTCGTGTATTTCATCCATCCTGTGATGGAGAATTCCACGTAATTGTTTTATTTATTTTCTCCCCTTTTTTTTTTATAAGTAGTATGGTTCTTTTTTTTCTTTTTTTTTTTTTTTTTTATGTAAATTTGGTAAAACTAACCTCTTTTTTTTCGGAGCGCTCGACGTATCGTCGGAAACTGCGGCGTTTCCCCGTGCGATGCAAAGAAAAACGGAGAAGTAAAAAAAAAACACTCGGAAAATCGCATTCGCAATACGATAATTCGGCCCACGTTATTACGGCGAGAAACGGAAAATCACCGGAAAAATTTTCGTGGTGCGTTGATTCCACTTGTTGCCGCGGAGACTTTATTTTTATGTTATTATTTCTTCTGTTTTATTTTTCTTTTCTTATTTATTGTTATTCTTTTTATATATTTTTTTTTTTTTTTTACGCGTCGCGCACTTTTAATATATTTTTCTTTCTCACATCGTGAGATTCGACCGGCCGGCGCGATGTATCAAAGACAATGGTGCCTCGGCGTCGTGTGCGTGGGTCGCGACTCGCAGACCGCGTGGCGCCAATTGTAACTTTCCGATGTATCTTACTGGTTATTTTTCCTCGCCGAATAAATTAATTAGTTTCTTCTTTATTTTTAATTGTTTCTTTGTTAGCATGGTGTTTGTTGTCTTTTTTATTAATTTTGTTGTGTTTTTTTTTTCTTTTATTGCCTTTCGGCTACGCATTTTTTCGCGAATTGTTATTTCGTTGATTTCCGTTGGGGCAGATCTTTCTGGCCAATGAAATTCGCCCGGCATCCAAGTGCTTATGTCGGGAAGAGCGCTCGTAATTTTTCCTTTGTTTTCCCTTTGTACACTTGTTCTTGGTGGGCTTACCGGAAATGGTGTTATCATGACCGGAAGTTTCGTCATTTCGCTTAAAATTTTTTTGATTTCACTGTCTTCGTGATGTAATTTCCGTATGAGAGGGCGATATTGGTCGAAATTCGATGGTTTTTCTGGAATACTCGTGATACTTCGTAATTTCCATTCCCCTGAGTCCTTTGTTTGCGTGGCACGGTCTTTTTTTTGTATTTTCGTTGTCTGAGTGGCTATACCGGGGGTTTCAGTCTCACTTCTTTTGTTATTGCACCACTTTTTTGGGGTTTTTGTTACATTTTTTATTCTACCTCTCTTCTCCCAAGATCCTCTTTCGCCGGTTTGTGTACAAAAATTTCGCGTTGTTAGAAATAACTCAGTTTGCGTGTTCGCGTCCATTTCGTATGTGTTTTTCACTCTAAATTCAAGGGATAACTGGAGTGATTATGCTGAAAAGTTCAGGTATTCTCCTTCCCCCTTTTTATTGCGTCATTCTTCTGAATTTGGGGTGTTTTGGTTTTTGTTTTCGGTAATCTTCTCTGCTATGTCGGTATTGTAGAGATGATCTTGCGGAAAGTATTTCTTTAAATTTGCCGCGTGGTACATTCCTCTTTCAATCCGAGTATTTACTCCTTCTAGAATGTATGTGGCTGGAGCGATTTGTTTTTTTATTCGATACGGTCCTTCGTAGATCGAGAAAAATTTAGCGACCATTCGATTTGCGGGGTCGCTAACGTTACACGCTTTTGCTAATACGAGATCTCCGTCAGAGAATTCGACTAATTTATGTTTTTCATCGAATCTCTTTGCTCGGAGACGGCCTTTTGCCCGTATCCTCTGAGCTGCGAGCGTAAGTTTCTGTTCGTATTTTTCGTTTGAATCATTCTCTTGAATATCGTGGAATGTTTGGATCCATCGTTTCCAAACGCGAGTTGGCTTCTTATTGAAATGTAACTCGATTGGGGTGAATTCCGTAGTGTCGTGGTAAGTCTCGTTCATACAATCTTGTATGACTCGGACCCATTTTACCCACGAGGAATGTCTCCCGGTTAATAGAGTTCGGAAGAATCTTCCGATCTCTCGGTTAACCCTTTCCACAATATTCCCCTGGGGATGTCGGATTGATGAAAATATAGCTTGTATGTTTTCTTCTTTAAGTTTGTCCAGCCATTTCCGGGATGTGAATTGAGTCCCATGGTCAAATTGCAATGCTCGAGGTTTGCCATAAGTCGGAACGTAATCGTTAAAGATCTTGTTCGCTGTTGTTAGTGCCGTTGCGGTTTTTAATGGGTACAAAACAACGTATTTTGAGAAAGCGTCGATTGTAACCAGCAGATATTTCATTCCTCCTGCCCCGGTTGGTAATGGGCCGTAAAAATCGATTGATACCAGATCTCCCGGACGTTCTGGGGTCAAATTTTGTTGTGCCGCGTAAGAATGTTGATTTGGTACTTTGTTTCTTTGGCAACTATCGCATGTGGATAGAATCTTTCGAATTGTGTGGTACAATTTCGGATATGTGAAAGATTCATCGATGATTTTCCATACTTTCTTGGCTCCCGCATGACCATAGAGTCGGTGTGTTTCCCAAACTAGCGACCACATTGTGTCACGTGGTAGGACCACCCGTTCATAATTTTTCGCCGAGATTTTTAACAGAACCCCGTCTTGTAGACGGTATCTATTGAATTTCATTCTCCCTTTTCGTAGGCCCATGATATACTCAGCGAGTCTCTCGTCTCGGGCTTGCCATTCTGCCATGTTCTTGAGTCTTTCTTCGAGCTCACTAGAGGGTTGTTCGGCCAAAAGTGTCGCAATGGTGATGAGCTTGCCTTTGACACCCCCTGGATCGGGTACAGAATGTCGGCTAAGTACATCAGCGACCACGTTCCTTGTCCCTGGACAATGTTCGAACATAAGGTTGTAATCTTGGATTGCCAAAACCCATCTTGTGAGTCTTTCATTTAATAGTTGACAATTTTTTAGGAAGATTACTGCCTTGTGGTCTGTTATTACACGGATTTTTGCCCCGTATAGGTACGTACGGAACTTTTTTAGTGCCCATACAATTGCTAACAGTTCCTTTTCGGTTGTTGTGTACATGAGCTCCGGTCCTTTTAGGGTGCGGCTTGCGAAAACCACTACCGAAAGCTCTCCGTTTTCATCCTCTTGTGCCAAAGTTCCTCCGAGCGCGTAATTACTTGCGTCGGTTTGTAGGATGTATTCTTTGTTGGGATCGGGATGTTTGAGTAAAACATTCTCGATAAAAAGTCTTTTTACGTTTTGGAACGCCTCTTTTTCCACCTCTCCCCATCTCCATTTAACTCCCTTTTTTAGGAGCTCGAGAAGAGGTAGGAGCGCGCTAGCGTGATGTTTAGCAAATTTTGTATAATAGACTGTTAGACCCGTAAAACCTCGTAGTTGTTTTATGTTTCGTGGATCTGGGAAGTCTTGGATTGCCCTAATTTTGTCCGGCTGTGGTTTTATTCCCTCGGTTGTGATGATGTGGCCGAGGAAATCCATCTCCTGCCGAAAGAATTGAGCTTTTCTGAGCTTAATGGTCATCCCGTGATTATCCAATCTCTCTAGGAGTTTATCGAGATGACCCATGTGTTCTTCAAAGTCTTGTGAGATGCATAGTAGGTCATCCACGAAATTAATGATGTTGTCCCCGAGATCACGCAGGACAATGTCCAATGCTCGCAGGAGGCTGGCGGTGCTTGTTTTCAGACCAAACGGGGTTACGATAAACTCGTAAACTTTACCCCTGTGGCGGAACGCGGTGTATTTATATGAGTCGGGTGCAATGGCACCTGCCAAAAGCTATTTGTTAGATCCAGACTCGTCATGACGCCGATTGAATGACACCTTTGAAAAATCTGTTCAATGTTTGGTGTGCATTCGTGGTCGTCTGCTAAAACTTGATTAAGTTTTCTGGCATCGAGACACAGACGGACTGTACCATCCTTTTTCTCAACCACAGTAAGGGGATTCACCCACTCACTTGTCGATCTCTGTATGATTCCATGTTGCATAAGTTTCTCGATTTCTCGATCCACTTTGTCTTTAAACAACATTGGAATTGGGTAAGAGTGTGCCACTACCGGTGTATCCGTTGTGACCTCTAAACGATGTTGGTACACTTGGATTAATCCGGGCCTTTTCCGGAAAACATTCCTGTGTTTCCAGAGTACCTTTTGTAGGGATTGTCGTTCCCGTTCCCCCAGGAGAGGGCTTGCGTTTATGATTTCATTGATTTCGTCTATCGAGACTCCATCTTCACAGCTTCCCCGAGGGATTTGTTTCTCGATCGTTGCAATCGTGGGTGTTTCGGAAATATCTGCGTTCTCTACTGGTTCCCTGGGATGTTCTAATTGTTCTTGTGGAGCGTTCTGTTTTTCCCTTTTGTTCTTTTGACGGTCGGGGGTGACTTTTTGGGTCTCGAGTGTGCTGTACAGACCTTTTTTAGCAAAGGTATCCTCTCTGGACCCCAGCTGTGTCGGTACTGTTTCAGTCACCTCGTTGTATTTGACCCTTAATGTGTCGTTTTCCACGTCTATTAGACTTTTTAGGGGTTGCAGAGTGTCTACTCCGAACAAAACATCCCGTATGAGTCCCGGAACCACAAGATACCGAACGTATGTTCGAACTTGTCCAATTTCTGTTGTCGCCATAATCTGTTTGGTGATTCGGCATGGCCTTCCCTTGATTGCTCCTTTTACTGTCACTCCCGTTACGGGAAGTATTGGACATTTCACGAGAATATCTCGATTTTCCATAAAAAACTCTTCTGATATCGCGGTCACTTTGGATCCGCTGTCGATTAGGACAGTGACAGGGATGCCTTCGATCTTTGCATAAATCTCAGGACATTCCACTATCGGAACCGCCTGTTCTTCATTTACCTCGTCACCTATCAGAAATTCTCTTGTGTCTGAGAAAATCGTATTGATAGGCAACCACCTCTCTTCATCTTCATATTCGTTTATCGTTTTTACCGTTGTACTCCGCGTTTCCTCCTTATTCCTTGTATCCGATGCGGGTACAACGGGTATTAGTTTCCCGTCTTGGAGGCAGAAGGTTTCGCAGTGTCTACCTCCGTGACCACAGCTTGGATCATTTGCTCTTGTTGTGGTGGGTTTTGTTGTTCGTTATTCGGAGGATAACTCCGTTTTTGTTTATTCCATGGCGGCTTCTGCCCCCCCGAACCTTGATTCGACTTGGGTTGGTTGTTGGAGGGGTTGTTACCTTTGGGTTTCTCGCCCTCTGGAATTTTGTAGGGCTGATTGTCCTTAGGTCCCTCTGTCTTTTTATCAGAGGATTCCTTGTTGCGTTTAGCATTCACAGGTCCTCCCTGTTCAATTTTCTCGAGGAAACCCATGAGTTCTTCGAGTGTCTCGAACCCTCTACCGACAATCGTCGCTTGGATTTCATCCGTAAAATGTTGCGCTAAAGCGCTGATGATCTCCTTGTCGGTAGGGGGTGGGATGAGATCCCGAGCGCTCCCAAAGATACGTGTTGCGTACTCGACTTTATTGGTCTTTCCGTCCTTATTGAAGAATCCGAATTCGAGATTTCTCCGGACTTTTCTCTGCACATCTTTGCTCCAATATCTCTGGACAAATTTTGATTCTAACTGGTCGATGGTACTAACGTACTCCTCGACCAAAAGCCACCATTCCTTAGCTGCTGCTTTGAAGCATTGGCCGATGAGGTACTTCAATTCTGCGGGTTGCGGTTGCATCACCACACAGTATTGTTTAAATTCCCGAAGGAATTTCATTGGTCTTTGGGCACCCGACGCATCAAAGGTCGGTGGAGTTAGACGGATGTGATTGTCCGTTGCCCGTCTGTTGCGTAGCGTTGTATTCTCTATTTCCGGTTGAAATTCCTCGTCTTCTTCCGGAAAATATGCAGTTTTTTTACGGTTGCCTTGGTGTGCTGGGACAATCCGAGTGCTCTCAATATCGTGTCGGTCCTGGTGACTGATTTTCTCCGCTAGATCTTGTACTCTTGTCTCTAGATCCTGTTGGACCAGTCTGTGTTGTGCTGTGTTCACTTCGAGGAGACTCATCCGTTCCGCATTGTCTTGGACTTTTGAGTCCAAATCACGCATCTTATCCTTCATGGAGGCTGTTACCTTACTAACTTCCGTCGCAATATGCGTTTGAAAGATTTTGGTCTTTTCCACAATACGTAGTTCGACACATTCGAGACGGTTGTCAACTGCTTTGACAAGCGCCTTTTCCATCGCATCGATGGCATGACTTGTCTCTTTCCGGTGAGCCATGAAGTTATTATCCATGGTCTCACATCGACTGGTTACATCGATGACGACTCTTGCCAGTCCTTCCACCTTCATCGACATGTCGCGCATCGCCTCGCGTATCTCCATTAGAATCTCCTCAGTTAAAGTTGATTCTCGGAGTTTGGGTGTAACGCGTCTCGGTGGAACTTGTTCGGCGAGAGGTTGACGTTTCTCTCCGAATTTCCCGTGTTCCTCAGCGAGAAACACTTTTGCCGCGTTCGATGGGAGTGTGATGTCCGCTTTGGATGTTCCTACACCCGAGTCGAACAGTGCTTGGATCTCCAGATCTTCGGGTGATTCGCGATCCCCAGTCTGTTCGATGATCTGGATGCTGTTGTCCGGTATGTTGACGGTGTCGTCACCCATCTTCGGGTTGGGTTTATCGACGCCGTCGGCCATTTTAATTGTTTTAATCAATGAATTTAATAGATTTTAATAGGCGCACCTGCCCCACGTTGGGCGCCAGTTGTAACGGTACGTTTTTGGAGGCTTACAGCTCTTTGCTCCGAAACGTTCGCTATTGTGAGTTTTTGGCTCACGTAGATGTGAGGGCAGGTGCTGTAAATTAGAAATCTATTTGTTGATTCGAATTGTCAACAATAATTTTGATTTTATTGAAACAATGATGTGAATACAAAATAAAATAGGGAATTTGGCCAATAATTTGCTTGGAATTGTAGCTCTTGAATGTTTAATTTGCGAATCAGATCGACAGGTTATTTTATTGTGGGTATGAGGTGTGTGATTCTACTCTACACGATTCTTACTAGACAATGACTAGACGAAAGCAGCCGCCGAGGTCTCCCAGGGCAGTCGCCGGCGCTGTCACAGAGTAGTAAGTCGTAAAAAGAATGATTCTACGTTAGATGATCGCTATCAGCCACCAACTAGACGAAAGCGGTTGCCGAGGTCTCCCAAGGCGGTTGCCGGCGCTGTCGTGTACTGATAGGTCACCGCAATGCAATTGATTCTACTGTACTTTATGAGTTTGATGGATAAACCGAGACGAAAGCGGTCACCGAGGTCTCCCAGGGTAGTTGCCGGCGCTGGTTTTTGATAGGAAGGGTAACACTAGACGAAAGCGGTTGCCGAGGTCTCCCAAGGCGGTTGCCGGCGCTGTGTTTGGAAAGGAATTTTTAAATGCAAAGGTGGATCTGTTCGCTGAAATAAAAGTAATTAATTTGTTGGTTATTTGGTGTTGAATGGCCGACGTTGGTTTCCTCCTTCATCGATTGGATCGTCGTTGAAAAATTGGTCCCTTGCTTCTTCTTAGCGTCGGGACTCTGTCGAGTAAAGCAACGCTTTACTCGAAAAGGAAAGTGTTGAACTCTTCTTATCGAGAATTATCGATAAGCAAGATGGAGGACTCAAGATCAAACGAGCCGTAGCCGCGCATGAGTTCCTCCTTGTTCGAGTTTTTGGATCGAAGTCTCTCTCAGTGCTCGCGATCGGTCTTATATACCCGAGCGTGAGGCCCTTTTTTATGTTCATTGACGCACGAAGTACGTCAAACTTCGCTGTCCTTTACTATCGCTGCCCGGGGTCCGTCGCAACAGCTTAAGAAAGCGGTGTGCACAAAATGATGCAATACTACCGGGCATCTCATGCTATCGACCGTAGTTATCGATTAGCTGCGCGGTCGGTAATTCGCACGTTAACTTCTACGCAAAGTATGATAAATGACCGATAATCGATCCGGTGTTGACCATATGAATTTTTCATATGGATTTACTGTTCTAATTATTTATTCTCTTTTGTAGATACAGAGGTCGAGGGTTTTATACCGTCTCACTATATATATATATACTTTAAAAATTCGGCGAGTAATTAAAACTATAGAATAATACAAACATTGTCACTCGTGTGACTACATAACACACTCGGATACAATCACCAACGTTATTTTTATTTACAGTTTGAAACTATTTTCTATTATTGCTGAAACGATATTAGAATGAGGATGACAGCGATGATAATGTCCATTAATCGGCTACCGAGGGCTCGTTTTTATATCCAAACGGTAACGACAACGAGTGGGTCACATGACGTCGTTTATGACAAACGACACGACAGGTCTTCGACATCTCGCAGGTTACGACCTCATGTAGAGCCGTCCGCTGGATTGCCGTATAATTTAGCTGAATCGATTCTACATTTTGTCGTGGTAAATCGGATTCGATCATCGACCGTATCGACTCAAACTTAACTTTCTTCAAATTGCGATAATTTAAACTCAGCCCCTTGACTTTACACTCAGTTTTCGTAATAACATTGGGGTTCGAGCTATTGACGACTTGATAGCCGTAAAATTTGGGGCCTCCCGAGACAAAAGACTTTATGTAGTCTGTGGGTTTCTTCAATTCGTTGGTCATGTCGCCAAGGAAGTTACCGAGCGGCGGTGTCCATTCACCCGGCTGACCTGAGCTCACATAGATCACCGAGTCGGTGTCATAATACAGGACTCTGCGTTGTAACCTCTCCAAGTAGCTGTACAACTTTAAACGCGCTTGAGCTGTTGTGAACGCCGCGATGACTACATTCGTTTGCGCTGAAGATGTTGCAGCCTCGTCTATCGACACCCAGTTAGCATACAAGACATCGTCGTTTACCGGTAGCAACCGCTGTACATCTTTGTCGTTGTCGCCCAAAAGTGATAGTAGCTGTTCGCGATTACTTACTACAGTCGTTTGGGTTAAATTATCGCGTTGCCCGAATTTTCCCCAAAATGAATTCAAGCACAGTTTCGCAACGGATCGCAAGCCTGAGTTTTTACTAATATTTTCCGGCGTTAAACGAATGCCTTCGGCGAGTTCGTAGTCATCGATGTACTTTGACTGCGACGCTTCATCAACACATTCCGCAGGCCAGCCGCTGGCCTGTTGTTTGATTTTTAAAAATGAATTTATGTACTCGACGAAGAGTCCACCGTCACGTGTTTCCGGATTGTACTGCGTCATCTCATAGGCCCAAATAACAAACATTTTTACAACCCGATAGCCAATGTCGATCGCTTTGCGAACTTCATCGATTACCCATGTACCGGTAAATTCACGATCGCTTGTATTTTCATGAGGACACGATGACTGCATCTTTTCCTCAGCACATGAACGGCACAATGCAAACAGTAATTTTTGGTGCATGCGGACAGGCAAAAGAGGATGAAAAAGATCTCGAGGTGGTAACACCGTACAACGAATCAAACCGTTAACCGTCTTGCCTAGAGCATCGAATGTACCATCCGACAGTCTATCGCACTCCGACCCCACGTAAATCTTCGGATGACCCACCGGAAAACGACCCGTTTTCGAAATATACGGATAAAGCGAACAAATATCGATGTAATGTATTTTTTCGCCATCCGAAACATCGTACACCGTCACCGTGTTGCCTGTTCGACCACCGAAAAACGCGTCACGAGGGTTCAAACAATAAGATGTGAGACGCGGGTGATCGCGCAAAAACGCATCGATTGCAGGATTAACCTTTCGCTCGTCTGCAAATTCGCACTCCCACACGGTCTGTAGAGTGTATCCTCGTTCGCGAATTAGGGCGTCGGCAGCCAGAGTACGCTCATAACGCTCTTCGTACGTCTGGTCGTTGGCACGCGAGCGCACCGCACGGTTCTCCGGAAAACAGCGGGGGCAACCGTGCCAATAACAACCGTGGAATTGATAGACAAAGTAGTCATCGTCCCTCTGAGCATAGCCGTCAACGATCACCCCTTCAGGTAGTCTGAACTCTCTTCCGCGCGTGGCTTGAGTTATTTCGTAACCTACACAATGCTCAACCCATAAAAGCCATTCATTGGCCTTCATTGAGTGACTGTCCGCGAGTCTGTATCCGCCAGTAGGTATAAGACCGATCGTTCGCGGTGCCAAATAATTACGCCTAAAAACTTTTGAGCAAGCCGACGCAATTGTTGCAGCCTCCGTGAATGGACAAACTTTACCGACGTCGAGAAAAATCCGACGAAACTCTTTGCACGCCCTCCTCAAAATGTCGACGTCCATCGTACAATATTTCTCGATCTCGACTTGAAAGTCAAAAATCTCGTTTGTCGCAGTTGCTTCAGCGTACCATACGGTGAAAGCACTATGGTCGACGGGATTCATAGTCTCCGGAGAATAGAATTCCGCGGCTGGCAGCGCGCCTCTATACGACTGATTTTCAAGCGTGTTAAATAAATGAGGAAAATACCCCTTACCCATTTTATCTTTGAAGCCGAAGGCTTCCGGAAGAGCGCTGAGTCGCATGTGAAAATAATTAAGGCTGTCTATAAAAACTGTTCGGCCCACGCGCATCGACATGATCGAATTCCCGGTTAAAATAAGCTTCGGTACGCCGAGATCCTTACAATTTTCGACGATATAACGCAATATAAACTGAGCATCGAACGCCTTTGCATTGTGTGCGATACAGACGATTTTGCTGAACGACGACGTTCGGCGAATTGCGAGGTCAAGTAATTCAGCGACGGGTGACCGGCGGAAGATATGTTGATGCACACCGCACCAAATACACGCGCTATCGATACGAATATCATCAACGGTCGTCAAACATTTTTCGCACAGCTGCTGAGCGACGCAAAGAGTGACAGCATGCTTACGGGTATCGTCCCCCGGCGTTTTACTATACAACGTGTCTTGACGGGTCTCAAAGTCGTAAAAAATAAAAAGCGTTCGCGGAGGCGCCGCTTCGTCCAGTATAACACGCGGTGTCAACGGTTGCATGTAACAAAACTCATTGTAACCGTGCACGCTACGACAAAGCTGACAGAATTTTTTACCACAGTTGTGGGGCTTGTGTGTTGTGTCAAACAGTTTGAAGCATGTTTTACAGAAGCGGACTGTTTGACAAACAGATTTTCGTTCAACGGCTCCCGAGTTTTTACGATTTTCGCGCGGTTTGAGATGATTAGCAAAACACGTTGCGTTGTGAAAAAACCGGTTACAATCCACACATGACCATTCGCCCTCGCTTCCCATAACCTCGTCGTCATCGTTATCGCTAATTGGTTGCACCGGACACGGCGGAGATGTATAGCATCGCGGACATTTACTCGAACAACGGTGGAGCTGCAAATAACGGTAAGAAGTGTTACACGGAACACAGTAATTTCTACCACCAGCAGCGGCTAAAAGATTGGTAATAGGTGAATAATGATTTTCGTCTGCAAAATAAGCGATATTTAATATTGTCTGCGCCGGGGCGTCTTGAAAACGCTCGTGCCCGTTGAAGATGGGTTGCGCGCCGCTACCTAGAGAGGCATAGTCGTATACGACTATAGCAACACCTTTAGCCATAAAATGTCCTTGAAAGACCCCAATTTCCGCGGTACCGCAACCCGATGCCGGTACTGTGACCCGCGCCTCCTTTACAAGCTTCTCGGCTTCGATGCGTTGAAGTTTCGAACTTTTATGCCGAATCTTGTCATAAAAGAGTTTCGATTCTTCGCTTCGGTCTTGCTTGTTACGCGTATTAGCGAGACCCACAACGATAGAACGAGGGAAGCACAAATTATCGGAATTCGCAATTTGCACGATCGAACGATTACCAACGATTTTACAATCTAAACCCCCCGAGCCATTTACCATGTCGACGTACGTGACCGTAAACATAAGTGTGTCATATACCGACAGAATTCTCGCGCTTTGATGAACGCTGCAAAGGAGATCCCACAATTGTTCGTATTCGAAGCGCCACACAGGCCTCATAGAAATGCCGGCCGTGCCATTCGTCATACCGGCTGCCTCGAACGTTACTCCGATCCTATCGTTTGGCGAACGACCCATGACGAAATGAGCGTGGATATCGCGTATCGCATTGCGTATCCATGAAATCGGATTTATACCGTGTGGCGGGTCTATTAACGAAATTTCCGTTTGCCGACTATTTATTTTAAATTTTTTCAGGATATGATCCCTCGGTACACCGACTATTCTAAATCGTTGACCCACGGGCAAGACCTGGTCGCCATCTTCCACAACTTGCTCCGCGTCAGTCGCGTTATTAACATTATCATCGCGGTCATCAGCATCGTCGATATTTTGACGATCACGTACACTTAAAATTAAATCGCCATTGTCGTTTGGTCGCGCAGGACCTCCACCTGTTTGTAGCGTATTATCGCTATCACTCACCAGCTGTGCAACAGCAGCCGCTGTCTCAGCTTCCCACGATGCGCTTAGCAGCGACGAGTGCGATGCAGACGACGCATCTGGTGATGATGATGACGCTGATGACGATGACGATGACGATGATGATGATGACGCTGATGATGCTGATGATGATGAAGATGATGATGCTGATGATGATGAAGATGATGATGATGTTGTTGATGTTGTTGATGATGACCGTGCCGAGCTCGACGATGATGCTCCTGAACGGTCTGCGGAAGGAAGAGGGGAGGGTGATCAACTTTTACCGTGCACTACGGTTCTGGGAAGCGGGGGAACGAATCGATAATTCGATTGATGATTAGATCATCATCCTCGTCGTACGAGTCGGATCCTGAGCACCGCTGCCCACGCGAATCGCACCACGGCGCTTGTAGCCAGTGGTTGGGTATCGCGCGAACGAAGTCGTTGTCCGAGTGATCCGCATCGTATGACGATGGCGATGCAGATTGCGAATCATCGGTTGGTAATGGTCATTCTGTACCCAGATCATCAATATCCAACGATGATTCTGAATTCAAATCAGCTTTCGTCGCAGGATCGTAATGACGCGAGGAGACAGGACTATTTACATAGGCGGGATCGGGTCTTTGGGTCACAGGCGGATATTCTAATACGGTATGACCGCCCAGGCACCAGTCGCCGTGCGCGTCGAACGGTTGAGCAGCGTGCAATAACCACCGGTACATACCTGTGGGTTAGCTTTATTTGTAAACGGATGTTAGAGGATAGAGGACTATACAGACATATAAACAATGCATGTATATCCGCGCATATATATTATAGATATATATGTACACGTATATACACATATGTATATATGTGTGTATACACGATTTTGCTTGTAAAATAAATCTGGACTCACCCTCTGTAACAGTCGATTGACGGTCCATTATCGCGCCGACCTCCATGTCGAGGCTCCTCTCCGCTGCAGCTTCTTCCTCGCAAACGTCCATTGCCTCATCGCAAGGATCCACGGCATCCGTCGACGTGATGATTATGGTTCCGGCGGTTGAAAATGTATCGCCTACATTGTCACTCTCGACGACCGCGGCGTCACTGTCCTCGTCGTCGTCCTCGCTGAGTCGTACCCCGTAGGCCTCAGCATCCGTATCGTCGCGATCATCCGACGATACGAGGATTAATGTGGCGGCGTCGGTATTATCGTTATCGGTGACCTCCGATTTATTGTCCTCGCTGTCCTCACTGTCCTCGCTGTTCCCCTCGCTGTCGCTCTCGTTGTCCTCGTTGTCCTCGCTGTCGTCCTCATTCTCCTCGCAGTCGTCCTCGCTGTCCTCACTGTCCTCGCTGTTCCCCTCGCTGTCGCTCTCGTTGTCCTCGCTGTCGCTCTCGTTGTCCACGCTGTCCTCGCTGTCGCTCTCGTTGTCCACGCTGTCCTCGCTGTCGTCCTCGTTGTTCTCACCATCGTCTTCGTCGTCCTTGTTGCCGCCGCCGTCGCTATCGCCCCCATCGTTGTCCTCGTTGTTGCTCGCGTTGTTGCCCTCAACGCCATGCCTCACATCGTTGGTCTCGTCGTCGTCGTCACTCTCCGTATCACTCTCGATCATCGACAGCCAACTTTGAGCGTTCGCGTGGCTGTCGATAAGGCCTCGAACGGCATGGAGATGGCCCCCATTTCGCTCGCGAACAACACTTACGGCAATGACCGTGGACTCGTGCGAGCCATCGAACGCTTGGAAATCGAATAAACGCCCTATAACCCTCACAGGTAACATTCGCAGGATCGTTTTTAACTCACGCTGCGCCTGCTGAAGGGTCATAGCGTTTAAACGTGTAGACCATCGAGTCGTACAACGTCTCGCAATTACCGGACTACGCAATCTCGCTAAGCTAACGATTTTCCGCATAGCCTTAACGATTGCACGAGCACGGTAGGCCTCCATTTTTTTTTTTTTTATAATTTAGGCTAATAAACGAATTTCGCACTAAACTTCACTTTTAAAATTTTCGGCTAATGGTGAATACGCACAAACACTCACACGTACCACAGATTTCGTGAATAGCAGAAGTTGGCGCACGGCTCACAATTACCACAAGATTGCAGCAAAACTTTGCACGATGTCACCACCCGATCGATTTAAAGAAATCGAAAATTGCACGATAAAGAAAAACTCGGAATCGAGAAACAGAAAAACTCTAGCAATCGAGTAGTTGTACGAAACTGTTGATTGCAGGAAGCTTCACGAATGATTTCTCGTCAGAGAATTATCTCAGAATTGAGTTTCCAAGCCTTTTATAGGTTTTCCCTCGTATCCCACCACATTTTCTTGTTACCGAAAATGCAAAAAAAAAAGCACAGGCGAAGACACGGTCTCTGCCAAACATTACTCTGTAATTGGCGGGCATTGTTCTCATTGCCTTAAGCCGTCTTATTTTTTCACTTCTTTTGATGACTTCGCGACATTGCACCCCCGACAGTGAAAATATGGGGCGGTGCATGTCAGAGGTGCCTGTGACAAAGCCTATTGACCTCGCGTGCATCCTTGTACTAAAGTCCCCACGCTCATAGTGTACATAAAAACAATATTACCTGTTGTCCCACCAAAAAGCCGATGAATAGCCGTCTCAAGACAGCATCCGAACGTCTTTGACGCCTCTAAGGGAAACAGAGCAAAAAATCACCGATTTTCAAAGTACCCCTTGAAGGATTACGCAAAGGCTTACCGGTCATAAAAAGTGACCTATGGGTAGATGCCGACTAACACGAGGGTCCTTTTGAAATAGATCTAAAACTATAGGCTGCTGCAATGCGCAGACCCATCGTCTATTGTATCGTACTGTGAAAACACATCCATATATTTTCACGATCGAGAAATCTTAACGTTTCGTCTAGGTTAGTTTTACGACCGTGGAAAACTGTTATACAAAACTCATGAAGAAAAACTCACGTCTTGTGTTTTCACCGGCAACTATTTTCTATTTTTATTACCCTTCAAGGCCCGAAGACCACCAACTGTGTGGTCCATCGATCGATATCTTGGATCTACGGAATACTAGATTTATTGTTCCGGCTTGCCTTTGCCCTCAAAGATCAGTATCTTTTCTTTATGTATGACAGCTTTTCTTTCCCATATACGGGTGTTTTCTTTATAGTGTGCATCACGATCTTATAACCGGTTCTCCCCTCTCTGGAGTAAGTGAAATTTATACAGATACTAGCGCCGCTGTACCACAATATCACATATAAGCGGAACGATACAACAAACATCGGCAGTCCGGCCCGTGACACCGTTAAAGATATTTGAGTTTAATCTTTCGAGTTTCTTCTCGTTTATTTATTATACTCTTATTCGCTGTCCATTGTTTAAAATGAGTCAAGCTATCGGTGGTGAAGATCTTCGGAACTACGATTTAAAATCTTCAACCATGGATTACGTATTGTCCGAGGACGACAAAAAGCGTCTCGAATCGCCACTGATTCTCGGTACAACATATACACTCAACCAGTCCGAGACAAAAAAAGTGAGCATTGGACTACAACTGCGCGCCGATGGAAGTATACAGCCTGTCGTAAAACTTCAGAACAACAGCACGGCCGGTGGTATTGTCTTTGAATCGGAAACCTGGAACTTGCTGCAAACTCATCTACCTGCCATTTCACAATATTTTGACGGAAGTCAAAAGATCGCCTGGGGATCGGGTTGGCGCACCCCATCTTCCATACGTGCCGGTGACTGTGAAATCGTGTTTACAACAAGTTTCGGTTCAAAATCTGTCGCGTTTGATCAGCGTGTTGAAGAAAACCCCGCGGAGAAGGACGACGACGACGAAGGAGTAGAATCACCGACAAAGAAACGTAGAAAGTATTCGCCAGCCGTTGTGATGCAAAAACCGTCGTTTGACGGGCTTATCAACTTAATGGTATGCACGGACGAACGTTTCCGACGCCTACAACGAAATGTCACACATGTTCAAAAGTGCCTCGACGTACTTTGTGCCGAATTACTGCTGTATATTCCGCCAATGGAGACACCGGAAAGGATAGACAGTTTACGTGTCAAAGATTTGATAAAAAATAATTTCAAGTCATTGAAAGAAGCTGTTAAACACCGATTGGACCCGTCGTTTATCGAGCTCACGTTTGGCATCGTATTCCTTGAACTGACGGTTCTGGGTATCCCTTTCATCGTGAACGAGATGAAAAAACACCTTATGAAGAATAAGAAAAGTGCGGTTGAATAGCCGTGTAATCGTATACATACCCATTTGCTGTTTTGGATATACTATTAACAGACATCAGACCATGCGTATAATCATACTAAACGGTAACTTTACGTCGATCCAGTATTATTAATTATATCGTTTCCCATTGTATTCATTATTATAAGTAGATTTAAGATTATTTCTCGTCAGTCTTCACATTGCGTCACTTGCCCTTACTTATATAATAAACATATATGAATAAGTATTTTATGTTTCGTTAACCGTGTATTGTAAACTTTCGTTAGTTCGGGAGGATGAGACATGGGAGGGGATGGATTATACAGAACGTCTAAGCTACTCAATAATAATAATTCGATATACTTAAAACACCGATTTATTTTTTACCGGCTTCGAATTACCATCATAAGGATCCGTC
Source organism: Cryptus armator (assembly GCA_963971235.1). Taxonomy (NCBI): domain Eukaryota; kingdom Metazoa; phylum Arthropoda; class Insecta; order Hymenoptera; family Ichneumonidae; genus Cryptus; species Cryptus armator. The sequence goes on along the minus strand of CAXARG010000242.1, from coordinate 4,076,653 downwards.
TAAAATCCATTTTACCGACTGCAGAATATTTTTTAGTATTAACAAGAAGCCGGTAACTCTGAGAGGGCGCCTTGGAAAATTTTTTCGACGAATCAGAACGTCGGAAAAATCTGTCGTCCAATCATTATTGAGCGAATGATTGGAATAATACTAGTACATAAAAGACGATGGAAATTTATAGAGGGCGCCATGGAAAAATCATTCGGCCAATAAGAGCTCAGAGAATTTCCAGACAACCAATCACGGCTCGGAGAAAATGAGACGACCAATCACGGTCCAGAGATTTTCACAGCCTCTCTCTCATTGGCTCCCTATAAATAAGGGGGGCGTGGCTTGAGGGGCCCAATGGGGGTGGGGAGGGGACCACAGGTGGTGGGGGAAGGAGTGGGGGCCAGACAGCGGGGGTGGGGGTAGACGGCGATGGTGGGGGGTTGGCGCCAGTGGCCGCGTGGAGGGGGTAAATCCTGTCTCCCTATACCTGACCCCTACTACTAACACAAAAGACAATGAAACACAAAATACAGAAAATTCACTTTTTTAAGATACGTCTCGCATTGGTGGGCGAGCTAAATTACGTTTCCACTAGTACGGGGCGGATTAAAATACGTTTTCTCGCATAGTACGGGGCGAGCTAAATTACGTTTCCGCTAGTACGGGGCGGATTACATTACGGGTCTCGCATTGGTGGGGCGAGCTATCTAACATGCCAAACAAAACACACTCTTTCACACACATGCTCAATACACGGAAGGAGGAAACAATGAAAATTCGAAACGACAAAAGAAAAACTAAATTTCGCGAATGGCTCTGTAGATCCCGGACGAGCCCCCAATTTTTATTACGTCGTGAATCGTGAGTTTACGTGAGGAGCCGGCCTCATCTCGGTCAAGGAACTTAATCCATTTACGCGTTATCGAAGCGGCTACGATTCGCGGATGCCTCGTTTAGAGCCTAACCTTGCGGAAAATTGCTCGGGAAGAGGCTAGAGTTCATTCGCGAAATGTTGTCAAAGGGGAAGTTTAGACGGTTTCACTAATAGGATGGGTATCGCAACAATACGGGCAAAAATATTCAAGGGGAGCACTGGGTGCTGTAACGACTTCTTGCGGGGTAACGGAACGGAAAGCGCGGAGATACCAAACTATCGCGACGATGATGAAAACTACGATAAAACACGCAAGGAAAATCACGACAATCAAAGGGGAGTTCATCGCGATATTGAAAATTTAACTAAACTCGCGGATTGGTATGAGGAACTCGACGGACGGTAGACACTGGATAGATTCGTACACCCGAGTGTACTATAGGGGCTTCACGAGTGACTCTAGAATCGCGGATATTGACGGTGATTTTAACGGAGATTCCGCACAAAAGAATAAAACTTAACACGATCACTATAATTGCCAGAAGGGCGATAATAACCTGAGATATGTACATCTCTCAAACTTTTCACTAACAACACGATAAAGTGGAAGGGTTCAGGGGAAAAATCGCAAACTTAGGAAAAAATAAGACTTACCGAAGAACACAAAAATATCAGGCGAACAGGAGTTATGAAGAAGAGGTTGCTGGTGGTGGTCATCGGTGGATCGCTGGTCGATACCCTCGGCTTCAAGTAAGTGCCGAGCGGTCGAAGGATTTTTCACGAAGAACGAACACAAAATTTAAGCACTGAGGTTTTTTATTCTATTAACTTGGATTGAAGTTAATAGTGAAACAAAACTTGGTACAATTCCACAAATGAACACAACGAAGGATAAGACTTGGAAATTTTCCAAAGTCTTTTAACAAAGATTCAAAAACACAAAACTGTCGCGAACAGAGTAACGTCGTTGGTCGTTTTTGGAACGGTAATGAGCATGGCCCTCCGTAAAGGGCGCAGTTTAAATAGGCTTGACATAGACCGCGGTGGAAGGGGCAACTTTTTGGTCGAGGCGTGATTTTCCACGCCTCCCTTGTTCTCTTTCTATCGGCTGTCAATTGTCGATAATTATTCTAATTAACTATTTTCAGATGGATTTTGGATTTGTTAATTAGCGATTTATTCTTTTTATTTATTTTGGAAGTGTCTCGAATTTGAATCACCTTTTTAGGTGGAAATTTACGAATTTTAATACTTGATAAAAGGAAAATTTTCTTGATAAAGAATTAATTAATTATCAAATCCAAAAATATTAAAAATGAACTCTATTGCTATTTCGCTCTCATTCTTCACTCTATTACATGCATTCTCATTCGGTTTTTACTATAATATGTGAAATATCGATCGATATCGATTTGACAGATCTAATTAAATTGAATTTAAATTTGATATAAATTTCATAACTACCAGGGTGTTCTGGTATTCATTCTTAATGGTTTTTCGTCGGCTTTCAATATAAAATGATGAATTAATTAACTTAATTAACTAATTTGTTTAACCTTTCCAATTATCAAATTAACAAATTTCGGGTTAAACTTTTACGATAATTGTAACATTTGGCTATTGTAAATCATGAAAAAATGGTTATTATTAACGATTGTTAATAATTATTATTCGGTTATTCTCTCTTTCTTCATCCCTACTCTTGGCTAAGAATTGCATTTGTCTCTTGATTTTTATGGCTCTGTTCCTATTGGTTGAGAAAAGTTCGGCTATCGATGAGTGGTGGGCCTTCTCGTACGTTCTATGCATTGCGCGGGTGGCTCACCCTTCCCCTACTCTCTCGGTACGATCACGTGTACCGTAGCTGGCCCGCGAGCTAGCCAACAGCGCTACCTCCCCTTCGGGGTGGCTCTTGACTTCCCTTGTTCGTACCAGCCACGCTCACGTGGTCGCTTCTCCTTCTATCCTACCTAAAGAGTATGCTGGTACAGAGGCTTTCTCCGTCGTGGCGACATAGCAACGACGTGAAATCCTCTGTTCTCTCCCAGCACGGAGTTTTCTCTTTTTTTTTCTTTCTAAGAACTGTGACAAATCGGCGAGCTGAATAGAATCGCTTCTTCGAACGAGCACCACTTATCTTTATTTATTCCATCCAAATGTTTAGAAGAAACTTCTCGGAGGTAGTTGTTGAAAGTAACATTTCCTATGTAACCCGATATTCTTCCTTCGTCGCTGGTTAAGATCGTAAATTGAACTATTTATCTTTGAAGCAATATCGATTTGCAAGATATTTTTCATTTAAATGTTTAGTCTCTGAGTAATGAGAGATATTGCTAAAGGCAGAAATATTTTAACTCGTTGTTTTTACGGATTTACTTTTTATGATGGGAAAAGACCAGAAGGGTTTATGATGGTTACCTGAGTAACGCGCAAATACCTGACCTACCCCTAGCTATAAAATATAACCGGGGAAATACGTGAAAAATACATAAAAAATATGATTACAAAGTTGTAATATTGTTGACGACCTGACCCAATGTTCATACGCATGCGTGATTCTATTGGAAATCGTCTAATTATCAAATTCGCGACTATCGAAAATCTCCTATTGTTCGCGGGGGTGGCGGTAAACGATGCCCGAGAGGTGCTGCACTCGTTGGAGGAAATCGGAAGTTTTTCTAACCCACTGGGCCCTATGCATAGTGGTTAGAAGGAAGCTGTCGGTATCGTCGCTCGAGGTGTTGGTTGTCTTCGGAGTCATAGAGCGCTCGCGTCTGTGAGCCTCGCTGCGTCGTAGTGTTGGTGAGGTTTGGAGTCACCGAGAGCTCGTATCCGTGAGTCTCGATGCGTCATGGTGTTGGTGTATTTCGGCTACATCGAGCGCTCGTGTCTATGAGCCTCGATGCTTAGTGGTGTTGGTAGGTTTCGGCAAACAGAGACCTGCCGGCTTAGCAACAGTCAAATCCCTTCGACGGCGGCTGGCCCAGGTACATGAGCTGGCGTTTCTTACTGGTATTGGTGACTTTTCTTCACAGCGTGGTGTCGGGGCCACGTGCTCATCTTGGGTGATCGAGCCGTGGTGTTATGCCTTTGGAATTCTCGAGTAACTCAAGTCCCGTTGAAGATGTTGATTTTTTTCTCGTGTCTCCGATGACAGAATTATTTTACGACTTCGTCTCGACAAAATCGCTTTCGAAAGTTTGTTTCTCTGTCTACGCTTCTCACACACAGCGATCCTCTCCCTTTTTCCTTTATTTCCCTCAGTCTTTCCGTTTCCTCGCGAGTGTACGCGTGCAGCTTCTCTCGGTGCAATCGAAGAGCAGCGCAAGTTCGCGAATAAGAGTTCTCGAAAAGTGTGTGACGTAACACTAATCAGTAGGGAATTTCTATTGTTTAAATAAATTAGTCGTGAATTTCTATTATTTAAACTTATCAGTAATGAATATCTATTATTTAAACAAATTAGAAATATGTTTCGAATTTTTAATCGAATTAGTAGTGATTTTTCATTATTTAAACAAATTAGAAATTTATTTCGAATTTTTAATCGAATTAGTAGTGATTTTCCATTGTTTAAACAAATTAGAAATTTATTTCGAATTTTTAATCGAATTAGTAGTGATTTTCCATTGTTTAAACAAATTAAAAATGTATTTCGATTTTTTAATCAATTAGTAGTGAATTTCCATTGTTTAAATAAATTAGTCGGGAGTTTTTATTATTTAAACTAATCAGAAGGTAATTTCTATCGTGTAAATAAATTAGTCGTGGATTTCTATTATTTAAACTAATCAGTACGGAATTTCTATTGTTTAAACAAATTAGTAGTGAATTGCTGTAGTTTACACAAATTCGCAGTGAATTTTTTAAATGAACATGTTTATACGTTCACGCTAGCATCGTATAACACCTCCGCACATGCGTAGTGTTATACACATTTCGTCGGTCACCCATCCAAGTACTGGATTGTCCATTCGGGCGGTCACCCATCCAAGTATTGTATTATCGAAGAGGTAGCTGTGACGTCATGTACACAGCTGACTCTGAATCGATGCTTGCCGGCTGGCACGATCGATAATTTGTCTGTAGGTGTGACTCACGCACGAGCACACCGACACAACGCAGCGGCAACGGCCGTGACGTTGCGCGTGACGTCAGACGACAGGACACGGAGAGTGGGACAGTCTGAAGAAAACATCGTAAAAGTGTGGATTTTTTGAGCCACACGATCATAGCTCGAGAACGCATGAACGAATAGGGTTGCTGAAGGGCTCGTGGGAAAGCTAGTAGTCGATTTATATGATTAGACATGTTTTATTTTTTCTATTAATTCAACCGTTCACGAGAACGAAACGTCGGAACACGAGGGTACCCAATATTGGCGTATAACTACTTGGTAGCGCTCGACGATTTGCGGGTCTTTATACTTTTTACTGGTACTTGGCGTCGAGACGCTACCGCGTCTCTTGACATATATTAGTATTAGGGCGTGGCAATTTTATTTGGGCCTCTAACTCGAGAACGGGAAGTTTTACACGAGTGCCGACCACGATGGTATCATCCACGTGACTCCCCCTTTCGTCTCGCGAAAGTGCCAATCACTGTCCCGATTGGTAATTTGTGGTTTTTGCGGGAGGCACAGTCATTGGCCTAGGGTATTAGTGCATTATAAATCGTATATTGCTTTTCCGAAGATGCAACATCAGCGCTTGTGTTGTTAGGCTCGAGTGCAATTTTTTTCACAAATACAAAGTATACGCGCATCAGACAGTAGCGCTTCAGTTATCTACCGATTCGGAAGTGACGGACGAACGATTCTCAATCGAAAATGACAGACCACTCCCTTCGTAAATGTATTCTAGATTTATTGAAATTAACAAAATTGCGAAGTGCGGAACTTCGACGACGGTGTGATGAGCAGTGGTGTAGAGATTTGCGCAATTTATCGGGAAATAGCCTTGTGAGACGCTTGAAATTAGTTGTACGGTGGTCCCCCATACGTGCCATTGCGAAAGCTTACAAGAGAGGGATGTTGAACGGACAGCGAGTGTTAACATGTGTTTTCAATGAATTACGACGGCGAGGTGTCGAAGAATCACAGTGCTTCCGTGAGATTGCTGAAGAAATTAGAGGTAAGTTTAAAATTGTATAGTATCAGACTCTTAAAATACCCCCAAAAAAAAAAAAAAAAAAAAAACACAGTGTCTCGGAAGCCATGGCAAGTATAGACAAAGGAACGCACGAAGTGTTTCATTTGACCCTGTGCCTAATTACTTGGGCTTTAACGACTTAAGGAAAAAATGTCGATATTTCGTGAACGGGGGTTGTTAGGCGTATGGCGATCACGGGGGTACCATCGATACAATTCACCCTTTCATCTCGCGAAAGTGCCAATCACTCTACCAATTGGTAATTCGCGGTTTTCGCGGGGTACAGTCATTGGCCAGCCCACTAAATCACATGTTTGTCGATATCATCGATTTTATCCCCTGAAAAGATTTCGTATTTCGTCTCATTTACGAAATATTGACAATAAAATAATAATTAGTATTTGACTTGTAGCGTATCGCGTGTTAATGGATGCAACTCCTCGTAAAGAGGAGGAACTTATCGAGTTGGCCGATAATGTGGAGCGCCAATATCAGCATGAGGCCCCTCTTATAGAGGTAACTGCCGATAATGTCGAGTATCAGTATAACCAACGGCATGAGGCCCCAGAGCCAACAGTAGATAATGCCGAGTACCAGCGGTATGAGGCCCCCCTAATAGAGACAGCAACTGCAACCGATAATGTTGAGAGTCCACGTCAAGAAGAGCATGAGCCTATTGAATATTCACTCGTAAATTTTCCGCGTGATATTCCCTTTGCGCGTGAGTATAAAAATTGATACAGTATGAGTATTAAGGAAACGTGTAATTGACTAATTATATTCATATTTTACAGCTGCGTTTCGTCATCGCCTAACGAGACCTGTAGAAGACGATGGCGAAGTCGGAGGAGCGCCTGAATTGTGGGCATCTGAGAGGCCGGCAGAGAACGAAAAAGAAGAAGACAGACATACGCAACGATCAGAGGATCAGCAAAGTGACGATGAAGAAAACTGTATGTACCATGAAAATCAATTGTGGGAGTGCCGCCGTTGTAACCCCGGCCTAATGAGGGCCGTGGAAGACGATGAAATCACAGAGCGTGCAGACTTGCAAGCATCAGGGAATGAAGAAAATCAGCTGTGGGAGCGTCCAATAGTAGCGTGTGAAACGCCACAAACCCAAGAACCCCGAGATCACAGCTGGTTTCACGAACTGACGGCCGATGACAATACAGGTAAATATACATTAATTTTGATTTCGACGATATAGTAAGTTGAATTATTTTGTAGCACGACAGCTGGTAACCACTTTAATTGATGATGATGAAGATGAAGATGCTTAAATTGCTTCAGCAGGTACTAGCAATAATTCAACAAATTTTAGAAACAATAAATTGATCTCATAAGGCAATACCTTTTACAGAAATACAAACGGGCACTGGCAGAACGCGCACTGCGACGAGAACCCCAGCATTCGGTGACGTGCAGCCACCGGGGATGCGAATCGAGATTGTGCAGAACACCAGGCGTTATTTTAAACGTTTTAAACTTCGAGGCCAAGAGACTACGTTGCGCATACGTAGGCCACCCCCAGAAACAAATATCATAGAGTGGCTCGAGGGTGCTTTCCGCGATCTATTAACGTATATTACTAGCTCCTGTGAGGGCGGCGATTGCGCCGGCATATCATTTACAGCTGACAATTTATCTCACGGACCCGTATGGCTTTCTTTTCAACCCATCCGTGACTTTACGTTTGAAGATATTTGGTAATTGATATCCAGTATTGCTCAAAGTTCAGCATCAATAGATATAAATGATTCGTGTAATATAAAAACGTGTATTGTCAAAGGTGTCGAGGGTACAGGTAGAAATGCTCTCACGCACGAAGACGTCGCGAAAAAATCCATTTTGACAATACGAAACGACGATAATCTATGTTTGCCACGCTCGCTTGTAGCAGCTCGAGTCCACGCCGAACGGGGTGAAATTCGAACAGGGGTTCTGCATACAAAATGGCAAAGAATTAGGCAAATCAATGGGTCAATGCAAAAAGAACAAGTATTGCAGCTTACAAGAGCTGCAAATGTTCGTATACCTAGCAACGGTTGTCGTCTCAGCGATGTTGCGCTGTATCAAGATCATTTAGCGCTAGACGACATAGCGATCGTGATTTTTGAATTTCTGGGTTTAGGTCGCCGCAAGAAAGAAGCTATATTCAATGGCACACAAAAAGTTCTCAATACATGCGGTTCGATTCAACATACGCTATATATTGTGTATTACGAGCGCTCGCACCATTACGTCGCCCGTTCGTCGAAAGGAGTTTAAAAGCAATATTTATATTTTTTATGACTTCGAAACGCAGCAGTGTACGCCAATGCAAGGCAATCCTGCCACATTCGCGCATTTGTATTCAAGCATAGTCCCGTATGTCAGCTCGTGGAATTGGCTATGCAGGACATCGGAGATTTTTCGCGCACAATTTTAATTGCGCATAATGCCGGGGGCTTTGACGCTCAGTTCATTTTGCGCTATTTAGTCAACGAAAAAAGACGCAAATGCCTGAATTGATAATGAACGGGACAAAAATTATTACCATGCGAATCGGTAAGCTCGTATTTCTCGACAGCTTAAATTACTTTCACATGCCTCTAAGTGCGCTACCAAAAGCCTTTGGCTTAACGGGTTCTATTGCTAAAGGGGCTTTTCCCCACTTGTTCAATACACCGGAAAATCAAAATTATGTAGGAAAATTGCCAGCCATAGAATATTATTCCCCGGAAACGATGAACACTGCTGCTCGCGAGAAATTATTAATCTGGTATAAAGAACCGAATGATGCCAATTATGTGTTCGATTTTGCAAAAGAGATAGTGAGCTATTGCAAGACCGATGTCACAATATTGAGAAGAGCTTGTATCGCTTTTAGGCGGTTGTTTATTACCAGCGGAAATGTTTGTCCATTCGACGAAAGCACGACGATAGCTTCAGCTTGTTTTCGCGTTTTTCGAAAAAACTTTCTGAAACATTATTCAATAGGTATAATACCCACAGGGGGCTACAGATGGGCCCATAATCAATCAAAAAAAGCGGTCTCATGGCTCGTGTGGATGGAGCATTCTCTCGGTCGCCCTATAATTCACGCAGGCCGAACGCGCGAAAATAAAATATTTCAAAGTCTTCTGGTAGACGGGTACTACGAAGCCCAGGACGCAGCGCATGTATTGCAGTTTCATGGTTGTTATTGGCACGGATGCCCTCGCTGTTTCGTAATAAATAGAGAAAGCAATCAGAGCGACAATGTGTCAATGAACGAACGTTTCGAGAAGACAATTGCTATGTCTAATAGGATCCGTACGGGCGGTTACGTACTAACCGAGATTTGGGAATGCGTGTACGATCGTATGTTAGAAGCAAACGTTGAAATGAGGGAATTTGTGCGAAATCACCCACTAGTTATGTTAGAGCCTCTCAATCCGCGGGACGCGTTCTTTGGTGGCCGTACGGAAAACATGGTTACACTCTACGATGTAAACGAAACAGAGCAGATACGTTATGTGGACGTTTGCTCCTTGTATCCGTATATCTGTAAATTTGGCAAGTATCCTGTTGGTCATCCAACAGTATATGTAGGTGATGAGTGTAAGGTTTTGACAGGCTCTGATAACACAGACCTGTCAAAAGTCGAAGGCCTTGTAAAATGTACTGTATTACCGCCGCGAAATCTGTATCATCCTATTCTGCCTGTACGTATGCATCATCGTTTGTTATTCGCTCTGTGTCGGAGTTGTTGCGAAAATATGAGCCAGGAAGAGTGTGTGCACGAAAATCCTGAAGAACGTATGTTCGTCGGTACATGGGTGGTAGATGAGCTGCGAAAAGCTGTCTCGTGTGGATATAAAGTGATAAGCGTTGATGAAATCTGGCAGTATCAAATAACGAATTTTAAGCGCGAAACAAACGAGGGCGGCCACTTTGCTACCTATATAAATACATTTTTGAAAATCAAACAAGAAGCCAGTGGTTGGCCCGATAACTGTTCCGAAGACAGTGTAGTTCAAGATCAATATATTGCTGCTTTTAAACAGTCCGAAGGCATTGAGCTGAACTGCAATGCGATAGACAAAAACCCGGGATTGCGATCAGTGGCTAAGTTATGTCTCAATTCATTCTGGGGAAAATTTGGCCAGCGCGAAAACCTGCCACAAACGACAATAGTGTCCTCGCGTAGGGAGCTTATGGAATTACTGGATAGTCCTGAGTACGACGTCACAGGCATTCTGCCTGTTAATCGTAAGATTTTTTACGTTAGTTATACGAAAATTAACGAGGCTATTCAGCCGTCTGGCATTGCTAATGCTGTAATAGCTGCTTATACCACAGCACAAGCTCGTTTGAAACTTTATAGTTACCTTGAGCACCTGGATCGTCGTGCACTCTACTGTGACACAGACTCGGTAATTTACGTGACAGACAAAAATAGACCGAACGAATACGAGCCGCCGATAGGCCAGCTTTTAGGAGAGCTAACGGATGAGCTGGGAACAGGGCATTATATTAAATCTTTCGTTTCCGGAGGACCTAAATTTTATTCGTTTATAGCATGCGCTCCCGATGGAACCGAAAGGGAGGTCTGTAAAGTAAAAGGTATTACACTTAATTTTAAAAACAGCGCATTAATCAATTTTAAGTCAATTCGATCTTTTATTATGGGTGAACGCGAAGAACCGATTGTATTGAACTCCGACGCTATTCGCCGCACACCATTTCATCAAGTTGTAACGCGCCCCGAAACAAAGTCGTGTAAACCATCGAGCGTCAAACGAAGGCAAGATGGCAGATATGGTAGCCTGCCTTATGGCTACAAGAGTTAAATTATTTTAGAAATGTACTAGAAGTGGCAGATATAAATAAAGGATCTATAATTTAGTAAATATTCCGAGCCCTCTTTATTAGTTACAGCGCAGTAGAAAACTTGATCACTCACACAAATGGATACGCGGTGGAAACATCCCTGGACCGCAATGATCTGCGGTCCTACAGGTTGCGGTAAGACGTATTTTGTGAAAAAGTTTTTAAAGTTCGTTACGCGTATGAACAGTGTGCCATTTGAGAGAATTATTTTCTATTATTCTGAATGGCAATCAGCCTACGTCGAATATGGTAAATCAATAGAATTTCACGAGGGTCTACCTCAATCTGCAGATTACGCTAACGATCCCCGTGCTAAACTCATAATTATTGATGATCTGATGCGCGAAGCCTTGAACAATGCGGTCGTTGATCTATTCACGAAAGGTAGTCATCATAAGAATTTAAGTGTTATTTTCATAACGCAAAACTTATTTCATCAGGGTCACGGTCAACGAGATATTTCTCTGAATGCCAATTACATAGTTGTTTTCAAGAACCCTCGTGATCGTGCTCAAATACAGCATCTAGCGCGTCAGATATATCCAGAAAATCCCCGATTTTTACAAGAGGCTTATCACGATGCTACTTCCATGCCGCACGGTTATCTTCTACTTGACTTGAAACAATCAACGCCCGATAACTGTAGATTTCGCACGTGTATTTTTCCCGATGATCCCCATAATTTCGTGTATGTGCCTCGTAAACAGATAAAAAGCAGTCGCACACAGGACGAACTTCCAGTATTGCGCTTGTAATGGTCAATAGCGGGTCATCAGTCAGTCGGCCGTGCATTGTACAAAATCTCTGTCAAGAGTTGCGCAACGTCATTTTGCATGAAGAAAAAAAATTGTCCGCGTCCCGAAGCGTTTGTGAATGTGCACTTAAGGTTCTGCGCGGTAGTGCACCAACCCGTGTACATTCTACGAAAAAGTTAAAGACCTTCATTGCACTGTCAAAAGCCTGTCAGTTTGACGCCTGTAATGGCACGAAACGGATCATCTCTCTGCAAGAAGTACATTGCTATATTGCAAGTTCTTCAGCATCTCAACAAAGATCAGCGTGAGGCTGTTTTGCGTAAAGCAGACTCATCCACAATACGGTGTATTTGTGAGTATGCACTAAACATACTTCGCGGCAATGTACCACTGAAGCCCGAGCAGAAGAAAAAATTACAGAGACACGCGCATGTTCTTCGTCGCTTAGCAGCAAAGACTTAGCAAAAATACGTTGTCCAGAGCGGTGGCTTCTTGCCGCTCTTGCTGGCTCCTATATTAGGCACAGTTTTGTCAAACTTGATAGGAAGATAATGGAGCATACAAGAAAAATGGTGCTTGTGCCTGAAGAAAACCTACCGCAACTGAGTGCGCAAAATCAGAGGCATGTAATTTTTATCGAACCTACGGTATCACCCGAAGTAAGAGCTATTGGCGTTACCTTGAGTAGACTGGATACGGAAATGAATGATATTTTGAAGTGTAATACTTACAAGGATTATAGGGAAAAGTGGTCTGTATATTTGACTGTATTGCAGCGCTATCTTCATTTTGCTAATAGCGAGCGAGCTCAGCAATACCTGAATCTGGTCGTAGAAAAAAAAGAGATACCTGCGCAGAGCTGTGAAAAGAAAAAGAAATCGACGCACATGCATGATTCTGTCATAATCGAAAGTATACCAGCAAAATATCGCACTAAAGCAAAGCTTTTATTGCGTCGTCTGCACGACGTGCCTGAATCGAATTTTGCGTGGGATTCTGCGGGCGTTGTTTCCATTAGTGGAAAGCCAATCAAAGAGTCGAATATTGTTGATCTTGTGAACGATGCGATGCGAGCAAGAAAAACCCCTAAACCGACGGGCCGGAAAGCGTTTGCCCGATTTTTGAGAAAGATACAAGCACCTCGAGAATTTGTGGGGAATGAGGAGCTGTGGGCTGAATCCCGAGCCAATTCAACAATGCAATCCCTCGATAGTGGCGACAACAGTGGCACAGGCGGAGGCGTGGGTGATAACGAAGAGGAGGAGGGGGAAGAAGAAGAGGGCATCAGCGATATAGACCCTGATTTTTTCAGTGACCCATATCAATCTGGCCGCAGTGGTGGGAGTGATAGCAGCAGACCTAGTCCCCTTCGTAAATCAAAGCGTCGTGAACAAAGTGGGGGATCTGGATATAAAATTAGGCGTGTAACCTGGTCAAACCTCAAATTATAATCATGAAAGTATTAGAAAAAGCGTATTTTGATCCATCCCATTCCGCATCGTTTTCGGGTCCCACTAATCTATTACGTTTGGCCCGTAAGAAAAAAATTAATGATAAAAGAGCGCTACGGTGGTTGGAGGCTCAGGAAGCGTTCACCAGGCATAAGCCTGTAAAACAGCGCTTTCCCCGACGTTTCTATAATGTATGAAATATTGACGATGTTTGGGAAGCTGATCTCGTCGATCTTCGCTCGCTCAAGGATTATAATGACGACTTTGTCTATCTTCTCGTAGTCATAGATGTTCTCAGCAAATACGCCTGGGTTGAACCTCTGCGTGATAAGACTGCTTCGTCAGTGGCTAAAGCGTTTACGCGCATTTTATCACAGAGCAAAGGAAGATCGCCTATCTGTCTTCAATCGGATAAAGGTAAAGAATTTATAGGCACTGCATTTCAAACTTTACTGCAGAAAAAGAATATTACATTTCGAACAGCGAGAAATCCCGACATAAAAGCTTCTATGGCAGAAAGATTCAATAAAACATTGAAGGAAAGGATGTGTCGTTTTTAGGCACTCACTATAACAATAGGCAAAGAGTGCCTATTAAAATGACCATCCGTTGCTCTTCGGAGTCTGTCGGTGGGGTTACTCCGCAGCGCATACTCCAAAATTTTTTATTGTTCACCATTTGCTTCGCTGTGTCTCCAACATCATGCGTAGTTAATTTGAAGTGACTGCGATGACTAGAAATATTTTTTTTAGCCTGCGGTTCAATAAAAACAACTTTTTGGCTGAATTTTTCTTCTCGGACGTCCGTATCACACTGCAACTTTGGATGGTGCGAACCAATTTTGTTCTCCTTCGCAGAAATTTTTTATCATATCATGACAAGTATGCACATCACTTTTAGAGTCCATTTGAGAACTATAAGTATCTTAAAAAAAAAAATATTGCTAAAAATATCCCTTTTCCTTTCGTCAAATGTCCGTACGGCGCTGTAATAATGAACTGTGCGAACCAATTTTTTTCTCCTTCGCAGCAATATTTCATTTCATTAAAAACGTTATGCACGTCAAATATGAAGACAATCCGACATCTCTAAGTATTTATTTTTCAAAATTTTTCATTAAAAACAAATTTTCTCTCAACGAATGTCCGTACGGTGTTCCAACTAAAAATCCTGCGAACCAATTTTTTTGTCCTTCGCAGCAATATTTCATTTCATCGATAACACTATGCACATCAAATATGAAGACAATCCGACATCTCTAAATATTTTTTTCTTAAAATTTTTCATTAAAAACAAATTTTCTCTCATCGAATATCCGTACGGCACTATAAGTAGAAATCCTACGAACCAATTGTTTTCTCTTTCACAACAATATTCCATTATATTAAAAACACTATACACAGCGAATTTGAAGTCTTTCCGATATGTATATTTGTTTCATTGACAAATTTTATTAACAATTAGCAATTACAGTACAGGTTATGTTCGTTTTCGTTTTATCTTTCAATAAAAAATATTTTATCATATTAAAAAAAAACAGCACTAACAAACACAATAAAATATTAATTAACATAAACAAATACACATTTATTTTTTCCTTTTTATGATATAAATGATAGTTTTTCACCAAAATTATGTCAAAAGTATCTTGCAATATATTATTCAAATTTGTAATAAAAAATCTAAATTTCACATTCGGATGTAAAAACTTGTATATTAATTCACAAAAACATTAATTCATTATTGCACATTCAATCACTCTATCACTCTATTCACTCTATTTGCAATTCAATAAATAAATTTCTTTTTAAATTTCGAGAGCAATTTTTTTTTTCGGTCTGCTAATTTTCAGAAGCAGACGATAATTCATTGCGGCCGTGAAATAAACTCCGATGAAAAAAAAATATATATATATACTGTAATAATTCCGTTTTTCACCGAAGCCTACCTCGCAAAATGTTTTTTTCTTCTCGAAAAGAACAAGTTCAAACAATTATTTATCGACAATGTAAAAAAAAATATATGAATTTATCGATTTTACGATTTTTTACCGACCGAGCAGCTTATCCTCGAAAGCCTTTTGTTAATCGCTCAGAAATATAATCGACAATAGCAACAATAAATCTCGTTCATATTTGTTTTAGCGTGCGAACGATGCTTGATTTACAAAAAAATTCATTCACACATATAACGAACTAGTTTTGTATTAGTTCATGAAAAGTAATTTTGAAAAATGCGATATTATCAGTAATTGTCAATTTGCACGAAAATTAAAGAAAAATATTAACGAAAATAATTAGTCATTAGAAATTTAGATTTTTTTTCATGGAAATTAACCCTTTAACTACGATCAACACACCGAACGCATTATGCATTTTTTATCATTATTCTTTTTATATTGTCTGTTTTTTTTTTTTTATTATTTGGGAATTTTCATTTTTATTAGGGAATGGGAAGGGAAGAAAAAAAGAAAATATACATTACTAATGTTGCAAAATGTTTCTTTTTCCTTCTAATTACGTATAGCTAACGATTACCATCAACAATTCAATAAATATTTAGAACTCAATTTCATACTTTACATTTACGTATAAATTACTTTCCCCTTTATGCATAATTACGTAATTGCATTATTTTCTTTTTTTCTTCCCATATTTCCCATCCCATACGACATATCTATTTATCGTATACACATATTTCATACGTATGTGAAATTGTATCACGCGATTTTTTTTTTCACGAAACGTTTTATCAATCGTTTAAATTTGCATTAAATTATATGACTCTGTAACGCATCATTAGTCATGATTATTCCGCCGCCCCCGCCCTCTTCGTCTTTTGTACGGTAGCAATTAATAAAATTTTGTAAGCAAAATTTGCGAGAGTATTTTTTTTTTGTTTATTTTATTCGACACACAGGTGTACTATCTTTTGTTTCGATACAATCGAATGATGAGTTTCGCCAGCCATTTATCAAAGGTTATTATCAACGTGGCGATACAAAGTACTTACATTTTTAACCTGAGAAAACAATGAATATTAAATGAAAAAAATTAACAAATTGCAGCGATTGGGATGATTTTGGAAACGTTAAACGAATTTTGGAAGCTTCGCAGCAGAAAATACGGAAAAATGATTTAAATAATGAGACATTTTGACACAAAAGTAGTAACGAGATTCGAAGTGCGCACGGCGCTGTTTTTTTTATGTTTATAATTTTCATTGACATTTCACGCCTCACGATGAGCTTATCGTTTATCTTAATACTTAGTACATTTTTTGGTTATCCATTTTATACTCATTAAATCTATTAATAAGTGTTAAGCCAATAAAAAAAATTTTACTAGATATGATTTGATTTTTTTAATTAATTTGTTCAAATTCTATGCGACGCAATTCATTATAATTGTTTTATGTCTCAATATTTAACAATTTATCGTCAAACAAAACAAATATCTCAATGACGCAAAATAATAATCAGTTTGTATATGAAAGAAATATTGTTATTCTATTAAGATTAAACACTATGAACCAATTTACGTAACTGATAAATGCTTTTTTCACATACATACTTCCGAAATAAAACGCGCAACGCGATGTGTGAACACACTCGATACGGAGCGCGTAGCGCGACGTGCGTATGAATTTAAAACGGAGCGCGTAGCGCGACGTGCATATAAATTTTAAACGGAGCGCGTAGCGCGACGTGTACCCCTGTGTGTGCCTTAAAAAATGTCCCGAAGGGACATTTTTCAGGGGGTTTGGGGGGCGGAGCCCACCAACAAGAGCCTCTGCGCCCGCAGGGCGCTGAGGTGCTTGTTTTACGTATTCCAGGCAAAAGCGATATATCGATGTTCTGCAAAATATCGTTTCGGCATTCAATCACGCGCAACATAGTAGTATAAAAATGGCTCCTACAGATGTAACGCTCGTTACAGCCGCTAGGGCGCGATCTAATCTATTAAAACGCTATGATATAAAGCCTGAGCATCAAAAGCCTCCTAAATATCAAATAGGAGATACAGTACGTATCAGTAATGCAAAAGCAGCCTTTGCAAAAGGTTACGAAAGTGGTTGGAGTAGTGAAGTCTTCAAAATACATCGTATATCGGATAGCTGTTGGCCTACAGTGTACATCTTACGCGATCTTCAAAACGAAGATATCGACGGCATCTTTTACGAGGCTGAATTATCGCGAGTGCAGGAGGTTATTCAAACGAAAAAGCGTAAGACAAAAAATCATCTAGAATGAAAGACGAGTTTTATATTGTACTGCCTAGCAATAGTAGCATGGCATATTATCCCAATAACACAACAACGCACTACACTACTCACTTACCGCAGTACGTGACTTTGCACGGTAATTGGGCCGTTTCATTAGCTGAAATTCATATACCTATGACCATTTTACATGTCCCTCCTGAGGGAGAACGGAACTTTATCAGCGTAGTCACGAATGCTGTGACACCTGCTTCTGGCGCAGCCACAGATTTTAAAGAAGGTCGTGATTGTGTACCGTCGGGAAACTATCAAAATATAGATTCGTTGCTTGAAGCTGTTAACGAAATTTTGTGTGTCAAAGGTCACTTAAGATTTCATTGTGGGAGTAACGGTTACATTACGGCAGAGACTATTTGTCATAAGTGTACGGGTCTAGAACATGCATTTTTATTTTCGCCTGAATTAAATAAAATTTTAGGTTACACACATAGTCAGGCCGTTGTAGTTCAAAGTGGTACCACGTACGCTGCTCAAAGCCCGGCAAGTCTCATCAACGGCGTACCAAATATGTTTTTCGTTTATACCGATATCTGTGAACCTTATATAACAGGTGATGTTCATACGCCTCTGCTCCGAGTCGTACGATCAGCAGCCGCCGACAATTTTAATTTTGGATCCATGAAAATTAGAAGCTTTTCACCACAGCGCTATGTGCCTCTATTGCGCACTAACTTTCAAACTATAACTATTGATATAAGGGACGAATTCGGCGAATCAATCCCATTTGAGTACGGGACTTTGACGGTGACACTACACTTCAAACGTACAGATTAATAGAATGGATATCTACAGTGATTACTTTGATGCACAGGCAGGGGGCGGTGCACGGACAGGGCACGGTGGTATTAGCAATGTATACGTGGAATCTCCAAATCAGCGTGGACACGGTATCGGCAGTTTTCTTGGTGGTCTCTTCAGACGTATTATACCTCTCTTAAAGCAGGGGGTACGCACCGTCAGTAAAGAGGCACTACGTGCAGGGGTTAATGTAGCTATTGATGTATTGGATTCTGGTATGCACCCGCGAGAAGCTTTTAAAACACGCCTGCGCGAATCAGGCCAAACCCTAAAACGAAAGGCAGAGGAAAAAATTGATACTCTTATGAAAGGTTCTGGGTATAAAGGGGCTAGACTTAATAATTTGATGCATTCTGCCCGTGGACGCACGCCTCGTCGCATCGACTCGAAAAAACGAAAGAAATCGACAGTGAGGAGAAAACGTTCGAGAAAAGCGAATAAGAAGAAGAAGCCTGTGACACGAAAATTGGGAGTCGGTATAGAGAAAAAAAAGAGGAAGAAGGTGAGGTCCGTGGCCGATATTTTTGCCTAGAAAAAAAATGGCTTTCCTACATGCTCACTCGTGCGAATGTATGAAGTCGGAACTTGAACTATTTACGTTACCCCCTACTCAAATGACTATTGAGGGAACGCAATGGGTATACTATAAACCAATTTCATCACTGACCGATGATTCGCCTATCGAGTTTGTGGTGCCAGGACACGGAGATGAGTATATTGACTTAGCCCATACTATGTTGAGTTTGCGTGTTGAAATACCAAAGACAACCACAAAAGAGGAGCAGGTTAAAGTGGGCCCCATCAATAATCTATTACATTCGATGTTCAATCAGGTAGATGTATACTTGAATCAGAAACTTGTATCACCTCCTAACAACGCTTATGCGTATAGGGCTTATATTGAAACACTTTTGAATTATGGTCAAGGCGCAATGGCCTCTCATCTTACGAGTGTTCTATGGTACTCAGACACGGCTGGTAAAATGGACGACTTGAACGACGGCAATGCAGGGCTTAAAGCCCGTAGTAATTTTCTAAGCGACGGCAAAACAGTCGATCTTCTTGGACATCTTTACTGCGATATTTTTAATCCGGACAGATTCTTGCTGAACGGTGTTGAAATGCGGTTACGCCTCGTGCGCACCAGTGACGCATTTTGCCTCATGACCACCTCAAAAAATAGCAAGATCCGTATTATTGAAGCATCGCTTCTTGTGCGCCGTACCAGGATAGCTCCCGGGATACTGCTGGGTCACGCAAGAGCTATGTCTAAAGTTACGGCCAAATATCCCTTAACACGAGTAGAAGTTAAAGCCATATCAATGCATGCTGGTGTACATGGGGACACTTTGGATAATGTTATACTTGGTCAATTGCCCAAGCGCATAATTATTGGCTTCGTGAATAATAAAGCCTTCAATGGTGACCGCACACTAAACCCATTTAATTTTCAAAATTATGAGATCAACTATCTCTCTTTATACGCTAACGATATTCAGATATCCTCGAAAGCTCTACAGCCGGACTTTACCGATACCGCTCTATATGTAGATGCTTATCATACGTTGTTCTCAGGCACGGGCATTCATTTCCTCAATCAAGGCAACTGTGTATCACGCTCATCTTATCCGTGGGGGTACAGTCTTTTCGCATTTGATCTTACACCTGAGCTTTCGGCAAACAATAACAGTCATTGGAATCTGGTGAAACACGGTAGTGTTCGAATAGAAGTACGATTCAAGGAGTTTCTAACGTCGACGGTTAACTGCATCGTATATGCTGAATATGATAATGTATTGGAAATCGATTCGTGCCGTCAGGTTATTGTAGATTTCAGCGGCTAAGCTATACTCGCTGCTTCTTCAGTTAACATTGAGAGCCCGAAGCATCAAGATGTCACGCGAATCCATAAGTGTTGTAATTGATATACAAGGCGTAAAAGATCAATTTAATAACTTTTTGCCTAAAGAAGTTGCAGTTGTTTCGGTGACGAGTGATTACATCGGGTACTGGCTTGTAAAACCACCCTGCGCATATATAAATCTGCCCCCTGCTATAAAATGACAAAACGCGTGGCTCAAACGTCATTGTCACGGTCTAGCATGGTCCGAGGGTGACACATCTTTAGAAGCTATCGAAAATATTCTGAAGAAAACGGCTGAACAAGCTGATAGAATATTTACCAGAGGCGCTATCAAAACTTCGTACTTGACAAATCTCACCAGCTGTGTCATTGTAAACCTGGAAGAAGAGGATAACGAACATCCCACCTCGTTCCATAAACTTGATGGTGGTCACGGTACTCGATGCATATATCATAGCTTGCTGCATACAAGACCTTCGTACAACTGTGCTCTGGATTACGCTACAAGAATCAAAGAGTGGCTCTGTCAGTATGATCGCTTTGACTGCTTATGGGAATATAGGACTACTGGCTCCATAGCCCTGTCGGAACCCCAGAACGTGAAGAAGAATGAAGACCGCGACGAAACAGGCTGATAACAAATATGAATAGCCTTCAAATTCTTCATTGTCTTCGCGGCATAGAAAATCATACAACTGGAGTGTACCCTGCAGATCGCATCCCAAAGGTGTTGACGAAACCAGTAGCGATTGTCGTTAATACAGATGGGCACAAACTCCCCGGGGCCCACTGGGTCGCCATGTACGTCGATCGAAGTGGACATGGATGGTTCTTCGATAGCTACGGGCTCCCGCCAATCATACCGAACCATCTCATACGTCTCCGACGAAACTGTCGCCTCTTCCAATACAACACTACTCAACTTCAAGGAGCTAACTCGCAATGCTGCGGACATTATTGCGTCATGTTTCTTCATTATATGTGTACTGGACTCGGTATTCATAAGTTTAAAAGTGTGTTTTCAAATAATTTGGAGCGGAACGATAAAATAGTTTACGACTATTACAAGGCGTATATTAATAAAAAACATAAATTAATAGCTCCTGGCAATAACACTGGTGCTACTGTAGGAGGTAGTTACAATAAGAAAAATTGTGCTTTTAGTAATAGATATTTACACTGCATACAGAGTTGCTGTTCTCGTGAACGTTGTCTGTAAATATTATAAATTTATTTAATAAAAGTAACATATAAAAAGAACACGACGAATTCCTTGTCTTAATCAGTCTTCCTCGCGAATACTGCTGAGGTTAGCATGAGTCACTGCGATAGCAGCAAGTATAAGCGTGCTCTAATTCTATACGTATAACCTTGAAAGTCACGCGCATCTGTATTAATCATCGCCGCCATTTTCTTCAAAATGTCGGATTCAGCAAATATTATATTTCGCGTGAAACTCAGATTTGCATGAGTCACGAATGCTGCTGCAATAGCAAAGAGCCCTCATACGGTGATATCATTTCTTCTTCTCAAAATGGAGGTAGTGGGGGCATCAAGTAATAATTTCGTCAGTTGCCAATGTTCTCATCACTCGTTCTCCGATCACGCTACCAACATCAAGTCCATACAGAGAAAACAGCGCGAATTAAAAAAGCGAATAGAAAGACACTTGCAAAATATCAGTGCTATTAAAGGGCTAATACAATCAAGAACTGAACTTTGTCTTCTAACACGCTCGTTGAAACACCTCAAAATCTAAAATGGATTTCTCGCGAATCAACAGAGTAGGAAGATTGACGGAGTTTCTGCCTGTGAAGAAGCTATGTGAGTTGGCGGCAAATAAAGACTACAAGATCACGAATATCAGATACGCCAATACTAAATGGGGCTCAAGAATCACCATCGATGTGGAGAATGAGTTTACGTGCTTTCTACCAAATCGCTTCGTCAAAGCTTTCGATGAAGACGCAGAGATGTTTCGACAAATGGAAGCAGCGGCTCATGGAAACGCATTGTTCATGCGGTATCTCGGGACAGAATATAATAACGTCGAGTTTAAAGCAGCGCCTCAGTGATTAGTGTTGCAAAATCCATTCGGAGTGGCACAAGTTTTTTTTTTTTCGAGAATAACATTATGGCTGGTACTGGCTACGATATCGTGTTTGATATTCAAAGTTGTAAATAATAAAAAAAAATGTGCTGCACTATGGCTATCACCACTGAAGCGACCGACGTGGAGGGGATAGGAGTGGAAGCATTGCTCATGCGTCATCTTGGGACGGCGCATAATAATGTCGAATTCAAAGTAGCACCTCAGTGATTAGTGCCGCACAACCCTTTCGGAGTGGCACACCTATTTTTTTTCGAGAGTAACATTATGGCTGGTACTGGCTGCGATATCGTGTTTGATATTCAAAGCTTTAAAGACAAGCACGGTAATTTTCTACCGAAGGAAGTAGCAGTTGGAGCAGTGCATAAAGTACGCCGTAGAGCATTATGGATTGTTGCACCACCTTACGATATTAGCGAGTTACCACCACAAGTACGTGCAGAAAATGATTTGCTAACCACCAATTATCATGGGATACATTGGTCCCAAGATGGCATTACTATCGAAGAATTGCGCGATGAGCTCCAGGACACTGCAGAATTTGTTGGTGATGACGCAATTCTTTACGCCAGAGGACATGACGCTGTTCAATTTTTGGAAGAAGCTACTGGACGAAAAATTGAAAATATGGGCAGCAATGAAGATCTACCATTGAGGATTGATCCTTCACCGTCGACAATAGTGTGTTCGTGGCATAGTCAACATGGCGGTGACAAGAATATTATCTATAACTGTGCTCTCAACAATGTAAAAATACTTCAATATTATTTTAATCCATTTCCCCTTGATAGAATGTGGGTAGATATAGTCAATAAGAAATGATTATATTATTTGGGTATTGTGAAAAAAAATAATATGCAATATAAATAAATATGCGGAATGTAAAAAAAAAAAAAAGAAAGGTGGTGCACTATGGCTATCTCCACTGAAGCCTATTGTTATGTCGCGAATCGTGAGTTTACGTGAGGAGCCGGCCTCATCTCGGTCAAGGAACTTAATCCATTTACGCGTTATCGAAGCGGCTACGATTCGCGGATGCCTCGTTTAGAGCCTAACCTTGCGGAAAATTGCTCGGGAAGAGGCTAGAGTTCATTCGCGAAATGTTGTCTAAGGGGAGGTTTAAACGGTTTCACTAATAGGATGGGTATCGCAACAATACGGGCAAAAATATTCAAGGGGAGCACTTGGTGCTGTAACAACTTCTTGCGGGGTAACGGAACGGTAAGCGCGGAGATACCAAACTATCGCGACGATGATGAAAACTACGATAAAACACGCAAGGAAAATCACGACAATCAAAGGGGAGTTCATCGCGATATTAAAAATTTAACTAAACTCGCGGATTGATTTGAGAGACTCGACGGACGGTAGACACTGGATAAATTCGTACACCCGAGTGTACTACAGGGGTTTCACGTGTGACTCTCGAATCGCGGATATTAACGGTGATTTTAATGGAGATTCCGCACAAGAGAATAAAAATTGATACAATCACGATAATTGCCAGAAGGGCGATAATGATCTGAGATGCGTACATCTCTTAAACTTTTCACTAAAGTGGAAGGGTTGAGGGGAAAAATCACAAACTTAGGAAAAAAAATAAAACTTACCGAAGAAAAATAGGATCCGGCGAACAGGAGTTGTGAAGAGGTTGCTGCTGGTGGTCGTCGGTGGATCGCTGGTCGATACCCTCGGCTTCAAGTAAGTGCCGAGCGGTCGAAGGATTTTTCACGAAGAACGAACACAAAATTTAAGCACTGAGGTTTTTTATTCTATTAACTTCGATTGAAGTTAATAGTGAAACAAAACTTGGTACAATTCCACAAATGAACACAACAAAGAATAAGACTTGGAAATTTTCCAAAGTCTTTTAACAAAGATTGAAAAACACAAAACTGTCGCGAACAGAGTAACGTCGTTGGTTTTCGGAGAAGTAATGAGCATGGCCCTCCGTAAAGGGCGCAGTTTAAATAGGCTTGACATAGACCGCGGTGGAAGGGGCAACTTTTTGGTCGAGGCGTGATTTTCCACGCCTCCCTTGTTCTCTTTCTATCGGCTGTCAATTTCTTATAATTAGTCTAATTAACTATTTTCAGATCGATTTTGGATTTGTTAATTAGCGATTTATTCTTTTTATTTATTTTGGAAGTGTCTCGAATTTGAATCACCTTTTTAGGTGGAAAATTACGAATTTTAATACTTGATAAAAGGAAAATTTTCTTGATAAAGAATTAATTAATTATCAAATCCAAAAATATTAAAAATGAACTCTATTGATATTTCGCTCTCATTCTTCACTCTATTACATGTATTCTCATTCGGTTTTTACTATAATATGTGAAATATCGATCGATATCGATTTGACAGATCTAATTAAATTGAATTTAAATTTGATATAAATTTCATAACTACCAGGGTGTTCTGGTATTCATTCTTAATGGTTTTTCGTCGGCTTTCAATATAAAATGATGAATTAATTAACTTAATTAATTAATTTGTTTAACCTTTCCATTTGTCAAATTAACAAATTTCGGGTTAAACTTTTACGATAATTGTAACATTTGGCTATTGTAAATCATGAAAAAATGGTTATTATTAACGATTGTTAATAATTATTATTCGGTTATTCTCTCTTTTCTTCATCCCTACTCTTGGCTAAGAATTGCATTTGTCTCTTGATTTTTATGGCTCTGTTCCTATTGGTTGAGAAAAGTTCGGCTATCGATGAGTGGTGGGCCTTCTCGTACGTTCTATGCATTGCGCGGGTGGCTCACCCTTCCCCTACTCTCTCGGTACGATCACGTGTACCGTAGCTGGCCCGCGAGCTAGCCAACAGCGCTACCTCCCCTTCGGGGTGGCTCTTGACTTCCCTTGTTCGTACCAGCCACGCTCACGTGGTCGCTTCTCCTTCTATCCTACCTAAAGAGTATGCTGGTACAGAGGCTTTCTCCGTCGTGGCGACATAGCAACGACGTGCAATCCTCTGTTCTCTCCCAACACGGAGTCTTCTCTTTTTTTTTCTTTCTAAGAACTGTGACAAATCGGCGAGCTGAATAGAATCGCTTCTTCGAACGAGCACCACTTATCTTTATTTATTCCATCCAAATGTTTAGAAGAAACTTCTCGGAGGTAGTTGTTGAAAAATAACATTTCCTATGTAACCCGATATTCTTCTTTCGTCGCTGGTTAAGATCGTAAATTGAACTATTTATCTTTGAAGCAATATCGATTTGCAAGATATTTTTCATTTAAATGTTTAGTCTCTGAGTAATGAGAGATATTGCTAAAGGCAGAAATATTTTAACTCGTTGTTTTTACGGATTTACTTTTTACGATGGGAAAAGACCAGAAGGGTTTATGATGGTTACCTGAGTAACGCGCAAATACCTGACCTACCCCTAGCTATAAAATATAACCGGGGAAATACGTGAAAAATACATAAAAAAAAATATGATTACAAAGTTGTAATATTGTTGACGACCTGACCCAATGTTCGTACGCATGCGTGATTCTATTGGAAATCGTCTAATTATCAAATTCGCGACTATTGGAAATCTCCCATTGTTCGCGGGGGTGGCTGTAAACGATGCCCGAGAGGTGCTGCACTCGTTGGAGGAAATCGGAAGTTTTTCTAACCCACTGGGCCCTATGCATAGGGGTTAGAAGGAAGCTGTCGGTATCGTCGCTCGAGGTGTTGGTCGTCTTCGGAGTCATAGAGCACTCGCGTCTGTGAGCCTCGCTGCGTCGTAGTGTTGGTGAGGTTTGGAGTCGCCGAGAGCTCGTATCGGTGAGTCTCGATGCGTCATGGTGTTGGTGTATTTCGGCTACATCGAGCGCTCGTGTCTATGAGCCTCGCTGCTTAGTGGTGTTGGTAGGTTTCGGCAAACAGAGACCTGCCGGCTTAGCAACCGTCAAATCCCTTCGATGGCGGCTGGCCCAGGTACATGAGCCGGCGTTTCTTACTGGTATTGGTGACTTTTCTTCACAGCGTGGTGTCGGGGCCACGTGCTCATCTTGGGTGATCGAGCCGTGGTGTTATGCCTTTGGAATTCTCGAGTAACTCAAGTCCCATTGAAGATGTTGATTTTTTTCTCGTGTCTCCGATGACAGAATTATTTTACGACTTCGTCTCGACAAAATTGCTTTCGAAAGTTTGTTAAATAGTTTGTGGTCAACGGTTCTCTGTCTACGCTTCTCACGCACAGCGATCCTCTCCCTTTTTCCCTTTTTCCTTTATTTCCCTCAGTCTTTCCGTTTCCTCGCGAGTGTACGCGTGCAGCTTCTCTCGGTGCGATCGAAGAGCAGCGCAAGTTCGCGAATAAGAGTTCTCGAAAAGTGCGTGACGTAACACCTCCCCCGGAAAACGAGAGTCGCTTCGAAGAACGACGATCGTCCTCGGCAGAGGCCACAAAATGATACAGTACTTTTTGGGTCAGCTCGTCCAGGATGCTGAAATCTCGAGATTTCTGAAACAATATGAAATATATGCGAGATACAATCTGTTGATTCTTGATGGTTGAATATAATCGATCGGAAGTAACGTGCCTTGTTTCGACGTTGGTTGTGGATGATGCTTCTTCCAGATGCTGCTGTTAGATTTTGATTTGGACAACTTCTTCTTTGGTTTCTTCCTTCGCTGTTGTGGATTCGCTGATATGATGATTTAAATACTGGGGATACCAGAGTATCCCGGCAAAGACTCGATATAAAGATATAATTCTATGGGATGCAAAAATGATTTTCTATAGGTGATAAATATGATCAGATAAATCATAAGGATTTATTCGGATAGGATTGGAAAATAGGATTACTATTAGGTGACAAAAGGTTTTCGACTCTACTGAATTTAAACATGCTAAACTGTCGTGCTTCTAAACTACTACAAAATTTAGAGAGTATATATTTTTTTGAAAAATGAAAAAATGATTTTATTTTAAAATAATCAAAATAATTTGCCTTAAGGGCTACAATATTATTTTGATATTTAAACCTAGATATATCTATTTTGATTATTATTAAGATTATAGGAAGAATATTAGAGATATATATATATGTGGAGGGCACTTATATAGCGTGCCCTTTTTTAATAATGATAAAAATACCAATAATAGATATATATATATATATGGAGGGCACTTATATAGCGTGCCCTTTTCAAAAAATAGAAAATTAATGTTTTTAACAATACAAACAAAAAAAATTAAGGATATATATATATTGTTATGAACGAAGGGTTGAAGCGTGTTATTCCTCGAACCCATCGTCGTCATCCTCGGATTCAAACTCATTTTCCGCATTTTCATAAAGAATGCGGTCAGGCCTCTGGCCTACAGGCACTGCGGTGTCCGCCTTTATCTCGTAGATATGGCCGCCCAGTTGTAAGCGTCGGGCCTCCTTTAGGGCCCTCACCCACGAGCGAACCACGTGGTTAGAAAGGAGTCTCCACTCCGGCGGTACGAACAATCCTTCCGGGGTATACCAATACTCAATCTCTTCTTCGATTCCGGCTGGCGCTCCCTGCGGCCACGATTGATTCAATTCAATCGTCAGCGTGATAACATCGGATCCATACGGCACCATGTTGACTTTAATTTTGAAAAATCAAAGAAAAAATGAAAATAAAATTTTGTTTGTGATTTTAAAGTTCATGGTTTCCCTTATGGATTACCATGCACATGCACTTGCACGAGCAACAAAACGAAAATAAAAAAAATTATTCCTTTGAAATATTTTGTGTCGCTGCTGATCATAGCGCGATCTTTTAACCCATTCTTCCGAGATTCGGATAAAGTGAGATAGTTGCCGAAGTGTCGGACCGTGCGGCTGGAACCATAATGTTTGTTGGCGCCGAACTCACAGGTGCACTGGAGCCACTATTATTTGTTTCATTGTCTTGTCGTGGAGGTACCTGCTCAATAGGCAGATGTACCGACTCACTTGCAACGTTCATGGTCACTACCTGCGAAGGGGGTTTCTCTATTACACCTCGTTTAAGATGCAACAATAGATTTGTAACTGAGTCCCATATTGCTCCTACCAGATACAATGACCATCCATACACGGTATGCAGAGCATATCCATGTATGATAGTGTCTATCAAAAGTTTAATTCCGCGGATTAGCATTATCACACCGATCACTCCCGCACTAATGTGTCCAAAGGAGACGAACTTTGCCCATGCTTTATTCCACGCAGATTCCATAAGTTTGTTAAATTCCGGTCCTTGCAAAAGATTCGCAATTGATCCTCCTTGCGAAACCACTGGTTTACCCAACAGTCCTCTGGCCATGGTGTTGAGTACGGCTGGTTGCTCAGCGGGGAACATCACATGATCCCTTAGCTGGTCGAGGTCAGCGGCTGTATATATCCCACTGGTGGCCAAAGACTGTGTGTTTCGGTATCTCCATGTTGGTTTAGTCATTGGTTTCATTGTTTCCGGAGGGATTACTCGAACTGGCCCAGGTGTTAGTCCGAACCATTCTCCTTCGATCATATACATTGTTGGTACGAGACGATTGCAATTTATTTGCATTCCTCTTTTCATCAACACGTGGGTTCGTGGTGACAGGAATTGTGTCTCGTTTCCGACGACTACCGGTAGTTGCGTGTAACACTCCTGCAGGTGTTGTACTCGAACTTCGACCGGTACACATTTTACTACGTGTACTACCTCTCCCGAGATTACAGCCATATATCCTGGTCCTTTCATCAATTGATATGCAAATTCATCCGGAGATTGAGTTGCTATTGCCAATCGATTTTTCAGCATTTCTCTCTCCAAACTACACTTGTGGTTCATAACGTCGTGATAAAGTTGTTGAATTTCGGTTTTGATATGTTGTTCCACATACACGAATTTTGAGTTTACATACGCGAAAATGTCCATATTAGTAACGTCCAATCGAGTGGCACTCACGAATCCTTGTTCTCCTCTCACTTCGTGTATCAGGAGACGCGGATGTTCCGTTCGTATTAACACTTGTCCACACACTGTTATCGGAGGGAGAGTGGTAAGCGCGAAGGTAATGTCCGACGCGGTCAGCGAATACAAAACTCCGGAGTCTTGATTTATACTTCGCTGCGCCATACCTTCGTACAAAACACTATATTGTTTGTCTCCACATTTGTCCAAGGGAATCGGATCCCAAAACGTTGGTCCACTTTCGATATCCGCGCACTGTCCTTTGCTTAGTTCACATCTCATACCTGAGTTCAAATAAACTATATTGTTTTTTATTCCAACTCGCGCACGGTAATCTCGAAGGGTCACTATTATATCCGCGAGCACATAAACTGAACTCCAGCTACCGAAAGGGTCTGTGTATGAAACACCTTCACACGAGCCATCGTTTCCTACCCAGCCGATCAACGTTGCCGGGAAGGCTTGAGTGTGGTTCGGTTGAGCCCCGGCGAACTGTACCTGATCTACCTGAAATGTACCGTACATCTGGACTTGCTCGCAGGCTTCGCGTGATATTTCCTTTATGTATGATGCCTTTCCACCATCCACGTTGCTGACGTGCGAATGCATCCCGCATCGAAGAACCGTTCGACGAACCTCGATCTTGCATTGTCGCACATGTACAGTTGCATATTCGTTAATTTGAAGAAACTGGATTCGTTCGGTTGTCACGTTCAAAATAGGCGGTGGAATATCGCATTCGTCCACATCCAAAAGTGATAGTGTGGTGATGTTTGAGGCCATCCCTCCACACTCGTATCCCAATAGGCTGCTTACGATCGGTGGTCCATTCCATATCCATATCCACATGAATATCAATGGCGTCAGCAGATGGAGATGCATTTTTTTTCTTCCTGTATACAGACAATACTTAAGTGCAAAGCCCCCCCCCTTAACTACCCTTTTCGTAGACGAGGAAGTTTGCTACTTAAATATTCCAACTTTAATAATATATATATTTTTCCAAAACTATCAATGTAAACAGACTATCTCTAATATTATACATTTTTTTGAAACTTAGTATTTATAAACTTTAACATAAAAATAGATTATTATAAATCTTTCAACTTATCAAACATACTTTTTAATAGAAAAATACAAAAATATAACTTTTCGAAACTACTGAATATACTTTTACTGATAAAAAAAATAAACTTTGAAACTTAAATCTTTTTCTTTTTCGGCTATTAATTAGCGTATGTATATATATATTTTTTTTTTCCTTTGGATTTTTTTCCTCTTTTTTTTTTTTATAAAGGGATACTTAAATAACTATACATTCACTCATCTCAATCAAATCTAGTCGCGTTCTCAAACTATCGATGGTCTCAAGGAGCAGATCGTATTTAATTCGATTAAACGTCTGTCCGGACGCTGCCTGAATTATCCTCGGATTCGCGGTTATTTCCCATACGATCAAAGGTTCCTCTCGACCGGGGTAAATACTCTCACGGATTCCTGCTCCTTGCGATCGTAGGAGACAGGTCAACTCTTCCTGGAGGAGAGTGACGCTGGAGCTGTTCCACCAATAGCGACACCCTCGTACTCTTTTTTCTATACGCCCTAGGATTTCACGCAGGAAACCTCTGTTGGCTTCCGCTTCTATCTTATCATCCCAACGGATGTCCTGCTCTAGCCACGGGAAACTTCTTATTTCCGCTAATAATCCTAACATCTTTTTCGCAGCAAAATATATTGATTTTGCCCTGGTCCGTCCATCGCCGTGTGTTAAATACGGACCACAAGTCAAGCGGCAATCCCACCTTGTTTGTGAGATACGCGAGCACTTAATGTGCGCTTCTATCGATCTTGCTCTTAAATATGCTTGTAGTCTCGCCATTGGATGGGGATGAGGTTCTCCTGGTTGACTTCCTCCGTCCATTTTGCTTTAAACAAACGGTTTTTCCTAAAATTTCTCTCTCTTATTTTTTTCTTACTTAACATAAGCATGCAACTAATAATTAAGATTACTAATTTATTATCGATAATACTCCCACTTTCTTCATACGCTCTTTACATGTCTCGATGATAGAAAGAAGAAGGGTATAACGAAGCTCACTTCGCAATATACCACCGGATACATGCACGATAATAGGTATCGTGTTTAATTCCCAAAACATCAGGCTTTTTGTTTTATATACTACATGACGTTCTGTCAATTCTATCCGTTGCGATTCTAATAATCGGTCAAGTTCATCCCTGAAGACTAGCGAATGACCCTCGCTCCAGGAGGCTCTATGGCGCTTTACCTGGTGCGCTATACTTTCTAATACTCCCAAAACGTTTTCCTTGTTACATTCTGTTCCTATTCCGGCGTCTACTTGTTGTTCAATCCAGGGGAACACAAGGGTTCTTCGCAGATTTTCCCACATACGAAATATGCCTAACGCTTTGGCATGATCCTTGGATTTACTATTTCCATAGGATTGGTATGGCCCGCAGGTCACCTGACAAATCCAACGGTTCCGAAACATATACTTGAAGTGAGGTCTTATCTTACGCCTCTGCATATATTCCCGTAGGAATTCCTCCGGATGGGGTCGCTCCATATTTTTCTATAATTTTTTTTCTTTCGCAGCTGAAAATTAAAATAAAACTCGAACTAAATTTTTTTCTTTGAATAAATTGTTTTTATTTAAACCTTTTTTCCTTTTTCTCCCTTTCTCCAATATACAAACTAATAATAAAAACACAATATAGAAAAAAGAAAAAAAAAATGATTTTAACTAAGCCTATTCCAATATATATAAAAGAAAATCTAATTATCAAAAATAAGAGAATGAAAAGAATCTATTCCAATATATATAAAAAAAATAAAAAAAAAAATTTAAACAAACGAAAAATGGAAAATTCAATTAACCTATTCCAATATATAGAGAAAATAAAAACGCTAACGAAAAATTTAACTAATCCTATCTATTTTCAATATAATACAATATATATATTTACACTTATAATATGTCCTTTTCCATGGGACAGGTATCCGAGAGGACAGGTTTAGTCACTCTCGGAGTCAGTACCTTCCCATGCCCTGATCCTTACGCATGCCATTAAATGTTGAATCGCCAACATTAGCATGTGTAATTCGACCAGGGTCTTATCATGATATACTATGGTTAAATAAAATTCCGGTACACTATTCATTAACCATGCCGTACTGTAGTCACCCGTTGCGGTGACTTCCATATCACGGGTGATTTGAACTCCAGCCAAGCCCATTAACCTCACGAAATAATCGCAAAGTTCCTCGACTTGTTCCTCTGTCGGAGCGGTCAGTTGGACGGCCCTTGTGTGCAGCCGTTCTAGGCTGACCAAAGGGTCATCTTCAAGATCGCGCTCGAGTTCAAGGATACGGACATCCTCTTCATCGTCGGAACTTTCTTCCTCTACTATCATGGGGGGGTCGGGGGTAACAGGGGTCAAGGGGTGGACGATGTTGATAGGGATCGGATCGTCGCTGTCAGTTTCCAGGACAATTTCCATCAAGTTTTTGGCGGCGGCTTCCTTCGCGTCCTCTTCGTCGTCCCCATACCCGATTGCCATGCAATCTTCCACCTCCACCATGTAGGAGGCGGAATTGCACCTTCCCTCCTCCTTTTCCCGGAGAAGGGTATACGTAGCCTCTAATCCGTTCAACATTAGAAACTCCCGAAGGTGAGTAAGCGACGTCTGTTGGGCTGCCATTTTTTTTCTCGCTGTAATTCGAAGACTCTTTATAAATAAAAGGTTTTCTTCTATGGGGGGGTAATATGCGATATTCGCAGTCGATCGGCGTGCACTACCTGGGTTTTCCTTTTGATTCTAATGCGGACGTTGTGGTCCCCCATCACCTCTACTACCTCATGCGGCCCTGTATAATTATCTTCGAGCTTTTTCGGCTTAGGGCCTTTCTTTAAAAATACATATTCTCCAACTTGAAAGCTCTTCGGATTTATTTTCCGATCGTAGAGAAGTTTCGACTTCTCCTTCGCTCCTATTAAATTTTCACGTGCA
Organism: Cryptus armator; assembly: GCA_963971235.1. Lineage (NCBI taxonomy): Eukaryota > Metazoa > Arthropoda > Insecta > Hymenoptera > Ichneumonidae > Cryptus > Cryptus armator. Next base: position 4,043,568 of record CAXARG010000242.1, on the reverse strand, counting down.
ATAGCTCGAATTTCATGCATTTGAGTTATTATTTTAACGAGATAATTGTTATATGTTTGTAGTCGATCCTCGGGATGGATTTCTTCGCTTGATGGTGTTCTTGCTAATCTTCCAAAGACAAGTTCGTACGGTGTATGTTTGGTTCCTTCGTGGACGCTGGTGTTGTAATTAAAAATCGCCAATTCCACCCATTCGTCCCACTCGAACTCTCGACCATTATATTGCTTCAAGTATTCTCCTAGAGCATGGTGAGATCTTTCGAGTGATCCGTTGGACTGTGGATGAAACGCAGTTGTACGCAACTTCTTGATACGAAATCTTTTCGCTAATCGTCTCATTAATCCGCTCAGAAAATTACTGCCTTGATCTGTCAATACTGCCTTAGGAGATCCGAAAATACAAATAAAATGTTTTACGAACGCGTCAGCCACTGTTACGGCCATTGCGTTCGGCAAAGGAATCGCGATGCAAAACTTTGTGAATTGATCTTGGATTGTCAAAATATACTCGTTAAGCCTTTTTGTTTTCGGTATCGGACCGACTATATCCATTGCTATTTTCTCGAAAGCTGTTCCCGGTGTATCTGTTATTAACATTGGCTGTTTTGTTTTGAATCTATCGCATTTCTTTAATTGACACGGCAAACATTGTTGAATGAATTGTTGAATATCGGTTTTCATTTTCTCCCAAAAGAAGTGTTGTCGCACGCGATTATACGTTTTGCTAACTCCTCGGTGGCCTCCCACAGCTGAGCTATGCATCTCACGCATAATATCGTACCTCTCTTCTTTCTTCGGATACCGAATTATCCCATGACAAACTATTACTTTTATCGCGCTCCCTTTAAATCCAGATCGTAATTTTGAAGCTATTTCGTCCCAAACTACGTTACCTACTTTCTCTGTTTTGGCTATACTGACACTCGGAATATTTAAAGACTCCATTGTATTTCGAAGGCTAATAATCGAGCTATTAATTTGAGCTAACATTCCCGACAAACCCCCTCCGGACTCGTCACTGACAGGTAGAGCTATATGGTACCTGTTCCCTCGCTTCACCGCACTGGCTTCGCCAAGTACGAGATCAGGGAAGTATGGCAACTCTCTGCGCTCAACGAGTTTTCGGGATCCGAGGTCGAAGGGTGCTCCGTTTGTTTTGACGAAATACGCGAGAGTATCTTTTCGTATGAAAAAGAGATCTCGCGACTCAATGATATTTCTCGAAAGTGTTTTCTCTTCGTTTTCCACTCGAAGACGTTCCTCTAACGGCAAATCGTCTTCATCCAATTCATTATCGCTTTCTATCTCTTCATCAGAATTCTCATTTTCCTCATCGGATTCCATTCTCTGTGGTGTACTTTCCTTTGGTTGGTAATTTTCTTCGTTATCGGAGTTTCGATCTTCATCGATGATAAAATCTTCTCGTGGTATCTCTTCTCGTGGTATATCTTCTTCTGATATATCGTCTCGTGGATCGTAATCTTTATCTCTCGGATTTTCGCAATTTTCGTCATGCAAATCCTCAAAATCTTCGTCTGGTGGATCTTCCATTGGTTCTTCTCGATAACTTGGACCTACCTGATTCTCATCCTCCTCGGATGCAGAATCTTCGGATTCGATTGGATCTATTCTCTTCGATTGTTGTTTTATCCTTGGTGGATTCTTCCTTGGAATAATCTTCGATTGATTTTTCTTCTTTGTTGGTTTTTTCTTCGGGAGTGGTTCTTCAATTGGAGGTTTATCTACCTTACCCTTTCTTTGTAATTGTTCTTCCTGTTGTTTTTTCGCTTGTCGTCGAGTAATTACACGCGCTGGCGTTTCTTCCACCTGTTTCGAAATTTCTTTCGCAGGTGGATTAGCGGCAGGCTGTAAAATTTCCTTTTGTTGTTGTTTAGCTTGATTCCTTGTTATTCCTATAATATACGAAGGGTCTTTCGTTGACCTGAGTTTACGCTCGGCTAAAGGGTCAGTCGACTGGCCCATTGACTCACTCGGATCGTCCTTTCGGTCGGCCTCGAGCAGCTGTATAGGGGTCAGTGACTCTCTCCATAGCTCTTCGTAATCCTCTTCATATGGAAATTCTTCATCGCTCTCTCCATCGGTTTCTATATCGGTATTTTCGAGTAAACGCAATATTTCGTGGGTGGTTAGGGAATCGCCGTAATCCTCGCATGTCACGAAAATCTCTTCGTCGCTCTCGTTAGAGTGCGTCTCGACAGGATTTCTCGACAATGCGTCGGCGTTCACGTTTGTTTTACCTGTTTTATACACAACGTCGTATTCGTATTCGGACAACTTTAGCCTCCAACGAAGGACGCGTGCATTACCGTCTTTACAGTTCTTGAACCAAATCAAAGGCTTATGATCGGTAACCAATGTGAATTTTCTACCATAAAGATACGGTCGAAAATGTAAAACGCTGTATACAATCGCTAAGGCTTCTTTTTCGTAAGTATCATATCGAGTTTCTGGATCCTTCAAAGTACGTGAAGCGTATGCTACGGGTTTATCTTTTCCTATTATTCCTTGAGACAAAATACCTCCGATTGCGTAACCGGACGCATCTGTTGTGACTATAAATGGTTTTGAAAAATCTGGAAAAATTAAAACTGGTTCGGTGCAAAGTCTTTCTTTTAATTCGTTAAAGCTTTCTTCTGGACTATTTCCCCATACAAAAGGAACATCGTCTCTTAAGAGGTTAGTCAATGGCTTTGCCAACTTCGAATAACCTTCAATGAATCTACGATAATATCCTGTTAATCCCAAAAACTGACGGATTCCTTTTACATTCTTTGGTCTTGGAAATTCTCTTACGGCAATTACTTTTTTCGGATCGAGTTTCAAACCATCTCCACTGATAACATGACCAAGATAAGCTACTTCGCGTTTCAAAAATTCACATTTATCCGGTTGTAAAGTCATGTTAGCCTTTCTTAGTCGATCGAACAACCTTTCACATTTTTCGCTATGTTCCTCGAGAGTTTTCGCGTAAATGACTATATCGTCGAGATATACAAACATTTCGCGACCCTGCAACCCTGATAACACCAAATCCATCGCTCTTTGGAACGTCGGAGGTGCATTTTTGAGTCCCATCGGCATTCGTACGTACTCGTAATGACCGTAGGGTGTCGTAAACGCTGTTTTATGACAATCATCGGGGTGCATTTTAATCTGGTAGAACCCGGAGGCCAGGTCAAACACTGAGAAATAACGAGCTCCTCCGAGTTGATCTAAAATATCCACTATATTCGGCAAAGGGTACGCATCACTTATTGTTTTCTCGTTCAGCGCTCTGAAATCGAGAACTACTCTCCACTTTCTATTTCCTTTTGAATCGAGTTTTTTCGGTACCACCCATAAAGGTGTATTATACGGAGATGATGATTCACGAATGAATCCGGCTGCTAAAAATTCGTCTATCTGTTTTCTAATTTCCTCTTTATGGACTTCGGGGAATCTATACTGTTTCGAATTCACGGGAAATTCATCGGTAGTATGGATTCTGTGCATTACTACGTCGGTGGCAGCTAATGGCTCACCGGGCAAATGAAATCTATCGGCGGTTTTGGCTATCATCTTTTTAATCGAATCTGTCTCTATTTCATCCAAATGCTCTAATCTCAACAAATCTATTACTCTTTCACTTCTATTGTCATTCGACATCGTAGCTCCAAAAGAAAAACAATCGCAATCTACAAGAAATCTCTCAGCTATTAATGGCTCTAAGTACTTATGAGCCGAAGTAGCCCTTTTCGCAAGACTCGAACCCTCGGCGCAGGTATACACGGAGTTCTCTCGGACTCCACTAACGTTTCGACTTTCTCCGCTATTTAAAGAATTTACTGCGGTATTGCCGGAACGAAAAAGAAATAACAAAACATACAAAACGAACGAAATAAATCTCTGGTCATAACGCGGTTGAGAATTTTTCCTTTTCTCACTATTTTTCTTTTCTTTATTCTTGTTTTCTGACTGGGTTTCGACACTATATATTGGCAGATAATCCGCGGCTCTTCTCTGAGTGTATACCGCCGGATTTTTACACCACACTAATCTTGGATTCGGAATATCTTTCTCTATTGTCACATTTCTAATCTGGTTGTCGGACACATAAACGTTTTTATCTGGACCGTTCTCTACAAAATATCTATCGGATACACTAGCGTCTAGTACTATACCACCGCTAGCATTTTTCTCAAAAATAAAATCTTCGTTTCGGTTTCTCATTATCGAGATATCGTTATCTCCGATAAAACCCTGATTTTTGCCACATTTGCATCTACCTACTGAGCAACTGGTTCCTACTACTGGATTCTCTATTGGACTTCTTACATCAAAACTCTCGGCTACTGCTCTATTGTTTCTCAAAACATTCCTTACGGGATCTTCCGAATTGGAATCGACAAAATTTTCAACAAAACTTTCAAACACAGGATTCTCGATTTCCGGATTTCTAACCTCTGGATTCTCGATCACGGGATTTCTAACCTCTGGATTCTCGATCACGGGATTTCTAACCTCTGGATTCTCGATCACGGGATTTCTAATCTCTGGATTCTCGATCTCACTGTTCTTGACAACAAAACTCACGGGATTCTTTTCAACAAAATTTTCGACTACAGGATTTTTCTCAACAAAACTCTCAGGATTTTTCTCAATATAACGATTCTCAGGATTTTCCTCGATGCAACAATTTTCTGGATTTTTCTCAAAGGTTTTCTCGGCAACAAAATTCTCTGGATTTTTCTCGATACAACAATTCTCTGGATTTTTCTCAACGCAACGGTTCTCAGGATTCTTCTTGATAACAAAATTTTCTGGATTTTTCTTGACAGCAAAAGTTTCTCTCTCTACAGGATTTTTAGTTTCAGACTCTTCAACAATACAAATTTCAACTTCTGGATTTTCGATAACAATTTTTCTCTCTACGAATTTTTCAACGATTGGATTTTTCTCTTGATTTTCCTCTTCAACAAAACTCTCATCGGCTACAAAGATTTCTATTGGATACTCTGGATAACGGATTTTTCTCTCAACTATATCTCTCTCTACATAATGAATTTCTCGCTTTACGGTTCCTACTTTTGGTGGCTCTATTACTCTCTCTTTTACAATACGAGTCTCTCCGACTAGATTCGCATTGGAGCCTGAGCTGTTATTTCTTTCGACAAAACTTGGATTTCTCATGGATTGTTCTCTCGCGATTTTATTATTGAGGTTGTCAACCATCGCTTCAAATGACCTCGAGGGAAACATTTTTACGACGGGTACTTCGATTTCCACCTTTCGACTACGGTGATTAGTGATATAAACGTAAGCCTTTCCGTTGTCGTTCTTGACAAGTCCCTGCTCTACGGTTATCCCTTCACCTGCATCTAAAGTCGGTAAAAATCCCTCTGTTACTTCCTGGTTCTTTATTCTGACATAAAAAAGTTTTCTTACACCTGGCGGGAAGACTATACTTTCTCTCGTATGGAACGGTATTCTCAATCCGTTAACTCCTAAACAATTGTTCTCATAATCGATCTTTGCAAGGTTATCGCGGAAAAACTCGGATGACAATATTCCGGATTGTCTAATCGGAAAACTATTCGGTACTAAATGAAAAGATGTGTCCTTGCCTAGCGTGAAAATTTCTACCGAACCGAGAGTTTCTACTATGTTCGCTGTTATTCCGCTAAGCCTAAGAACTCTCGATCGATCAATGTATAAATAACGATCTATACATCTCTCTTTCAGGACATTCTTACTCGCACCTGTATCTAGCATCAAAGTAATTGTTTCCGACAGCTCTTTTCCTTGCAATAATATCGTAGGACCAATAACGTCGTCGACGTATCGCGCCATAAAAATGGTCGCGACCTCGGGCGCGCATTGTCCTATACTACCTTCAGGGTGAGAGTCGGGTGCGTGTCCGCGGTGGCCTCCACCTGGGCACCCGATTCCAGCTGGCCGTTCGCGTTTCCCGGAGCGGTGACGATCTGACCGTATTTACGGATTCGCGATGGACACTCCTCCAATTTATGTCCGATTGTTTTACAATATCGGCACACATTTGGAGGATACTGAGGAGAGGCTGCCTGAGCGTAAGTTATCGAACTCGCTATCGGCGGTACATTTTGCGAAACATTACCACCGCTGGGATTGCGGGAGGGACAGTTTCTCGCAAAATGCCCCCATCCTTGGCATCCATAACACTGAATCGCGGGTGGCTGAGTCTGGCCACTACTTACCTGGACCGACGGATGATTTTGTTTCACCGCTGGCGCCTGCACTCCGGCAGCTCGCTGCGCTAGAAAACAACTCTCCGGTAGATGACCCTTTTTCCCACAGATCGTACACGGCTTTGAGAAGCATTTCTCAGCGGGATGCCCTCTTTTCGAGCATAACTGACAAACGATTACCTGCCCTGAGGAAGTTACAGCATTGCTCGGCGCGGATACCTGTGGAGCAGGAGCCAACAGCGGACAATTGTTCGCTGTATGACCCTTCTGCTCGCACATTTGGCACGTGGCCTGTGACTGTTGACCAGACGCGGCTTGCGCGGCCCAACAGCTCTTAGCAATGTGTCCCTTTTTTCCACAATACTGACAACTCGGAACGGCGGAGCTACCTCCTGCCTGATTCTTATTCCCTGGTTTACTATCGGTTGCAACAAAATTAATTTCCACGGATTTCTCGGTTTTACTTGATTTCGCGGATTTTTCGGATTTTTCGGATTTTTCAGTCTTTTCGGTGGGATTTTTCCCTTTACGGAGTCGATCTAGATCCGCGAGTTCCCGCTCGATATCTCGCGCTCGATTAATCGCGTCGCTAAGGGTGCGATCGTCGCCCATTTCACGACGGATGTCCGGTTTTAATCCTCTACCGAAACAGCTAAGTGCCATTTTTTCGATTCTCTCTTTTTCATTCTCATCAAGTGCACCGTCTGCATGCTTGTGAGCCTCTAGAATTTTCACGGCGAGATTACGAATTCTATCCGCGTAATCATCTACTTTTTCTGAATTTTCCTGGAAGCTACTACCGAGCTCACCCGTGAGCTGAAACACGTCACGCGGCGGATCATACGTTTTACGAAGATAATCCGTAAATTCACGGATATTTGCAAAAGTTATTTTTGATATTTTATTCCAAACGGCGGAACTCAATTTTGTTTTCGCGAGTCTCAAGAGGTGAGTCTCACAGGCGGGTCCTACCATAGCGAGGGCTTCTTCTAGCCCCGTGATATACCTACTCAAGTGTTCTCGACCCCCGTTAAACTCGGGTAACAAACGAATCGCGTCGCGCAAAAACCCAAGACTCGCGGCATCTGGTCTCACCTCGTCAGGCATTGTGAGTTTTGGTATTTCTCCGGTAAATAGATTTTTCGGTTTAATTAAAATGTCGCGTCTCCGACTCGATTTCGGTGTCGCGGGATATGGCGCAAATTTCTGTTCACTCGGCGTTTTTAATGATGAACTGAGACCAATATCTCGTCTCGAACTAGAAAAATTACTTTTCGCGGAAAAATAACCGGGCGTACGAAAGCTACTATTGAAGGGAGTTAATTCACTTTTCGCGGTTACGAACGTTGATGTGGAGGCAATGCTTCCCGGCGGTACACTACCTCCCCCGGAAGACTCGACTTTATTTTTCGATAAACTTTCCTCGGTTTCAAAACTCTCTTTTTCTGGTATTAAACTCGGTGTATTTTCGATTTTTAAACTTTGCGGATTTTCAATTTTAAGACTTCGTGGATTTTCGATATTAAGACGCGGTGAATTTATTTTTAATTGCCCTAACGGTTCGATTATCGACTCTAGAATCCCTGATGCTAAATGGTCTACACTTTTTGACGGTACTGCTGAGTTATCACTGAGTTGACTGCTAACAAAAACCTCATCGGAGGATTCACTTTTTGGTGAATCGTTGGTTGATTCGCGCCTATCAGTATAACCTACGGCTTCCGCACCGCCGTCGGAAGGGCACGAGCGAGCGCGAAGCGATCGCGTGGTTTGCGCGTCACCCTGCTCCTCTCCCTTGTTCGGTTTGTTACGCTTACGAGTCCGTTCTTCCGGATACTCGTGCAACACTTTTTTATCAATATTCCCCTTCGATCGGGTGAACATTGAGACTACTTTTCATGACGGTAAAAAAAAAAACACTCGCGATTCACTGCTGAAAATTTAACCCGGAAAAACACTTACGGAATTCAAAAATACTCTACCCTGAAATTCAACCCGAAAATCTAACGCGAAATTACACAGAACACAAATGAAACACAAAATACAGAAAATTCACTTTTCTAAGATACGTCTCGCATTGGTAGGCGAGCTAAATTACGTTTCCGCTAGTACGGGGCGGATTAAAATACGTTTTCTCGCATAGTACGGGGCGAGCTAAATTACGTTTCCGCTAGTACGGGGCGGATTACATTACGGGTCTCGCATTGGTGGGGCGAGCTATCTAACATGCCAAACAAAACACACTCTTTCACACACATGCTCAATACAGGGAAGGAGGAGGAAACAATGAAAATTCGAAACGACAAAAGAAAAACTAAATTTCGCGAATGGCTCTGATATCCCGGACGAGCCCCCAATTTTTGTTATGTCGCGAATCGTGAGTTCACGTGAGGAGCCGGCCTCATCTCGGTCAAGGAACTTAATCCATTTACGCGTTATCGAAGCGGCTACGATTCGCGGATGCCTCGTTTAGAGCCTAACCTTGCGGAAAATTGCTCGGGAAGAGGCTAGAGTTCATTCGCGAAATGAGAACAAAGGGGTATCTAAACGTTTTCATTAATAGGGTGTATATCGCGGCAATACGGGCAAAAATATTCAAGGGGAGCACTTGGTGCTGTAACAACTTCTTGCGGGGTAACGGAACGGTAAGCGCGGAGATACCAAACTATCGCGACGATGATGAAAACTACGATAAAACACGCAAGGAAAATCACGACAATCAAAGGGGAGTTCATCGCGATATTAAAAATTTAACTAAACTCGCGGATTGATTTGAGAGACTCGACGGACGGTAGACACTGGATAAATTCGTACACCCGAGTGTACTACAGGGGTTTCACGTGTGACTCTCGAATCGCGGATATTAACGGTGATTTTAATGGAGATTCCGCACAAGAGAATAAAAATTGATACAATCACGATAATTGCCAGAAGGGCGATAATGATCTGAGATGCGTACATCTCTTAAACTTTTCACTAAAGTGGAAGGGTTGAGGGGAAAAATCACAAACTTAGGAAAAAAAATAAAACTTACCGAAGAAAAATAGGATCCGGCGAACAGGAGTTGTGAAGAGGTTGCTGCTGGTGGTCGTCGGTGGATCGCTGGTCGATACCCTCGGCTTCAAGTAAGTGCCGAGCGGTCGAAGGATTTTTCACGAAGAACGAACACAAAATTTAAGCACTGAGGTTTTTTATTCTATTAACTTCGATTGAAGTTAATAGTGAAACAAAACTTGGTACAATTCCACAAATGAACACAACAAAGAATAAGACTTGGAAATTTTCCAAAGTCTTTTAACAAAGATTGAAAAACACAAAACTGTCGCGAACAGAGTAACGTCGTTGGTTTTCGGAGAAGTAATGAGCATGGCCCTCCGTAAAGGGCGCAGTTTAAATAGGCTTGACATAGACCGCGGTGGAAGGGGCAACTTTTTGGTCGAGGCGTGATTTTCCACGCCTCCCTTGTTCTCTTTCTATCGGCTGTCAATTTCTTATAATTAGTCTAATTAACTATTTTCAGATCGATTTTGGATTTGTTAATTAGCGATTTATTCTTTTTATTTATTTTGGAAGTGTCTCGAATTTGAATCACCTTTTTAGGTGGAAAATTACGAATTTTAATACTTGATAAAAGGAAAATTTTCTTGATAAAGAATTAATTAATTATCAAATCCAAAAATATTAAAAATGAACTCTATTGATATTTCGCTCTCATTCTTCACTCTATTACATGTATTCTCATTCGGTTTTTACTATAATATGTGAAATATCGATCGATATCGATTTGACAGATCTAATTAAATTGAATTTAAATTTGATATAAATTTCATAACTACCAGGGTGTTCTGGTATTCATTCTTAATGGTTTTTCGTCGGCTTTCAATATAAAATGATGAATTAATTAACTTAATTAATTAATTTGTTTAACCTTTCCATTTGTCAAATTAACAAATTTCGGGTTAAACTTTTACGATAATTGTAACATTTGGCTATTGTAAATCATGAAAAAATGGTTATTATTAACGATTGTTAATAATTATTATTCGGTTATTCTCTCTTTTCTTCATCCCTACTCTTGGCTAAGAATTGCATTTGTCTCTTGATTTTTATGGCTCTGTTCCTATTGGTTGAGAAAAGTTCGGCTATCGATGAGTGGTGGGCCTTCTCGTACGTTCTATGCATTGCGCGGGTGGCTCACCCTTCCCCTACTCTCTCGGTACGATCACGTGTACCGTAGCTGGCCCGCGAGCTAGCCAACAGCGCTACCTCCCCTTCGGGGTGGCTCTTGACTTCCCTTGTTCGTACCAGCCACGCTCACGTGGTCGCTTCTCCTTCTATCCTACCTAAAGAGTATGCTGGTACAGAGGCTTTCTCCGTCGTGGCGACATAGCAACGACGTGCAATCCTCTGTTCTCTCCCAACACGGAGTCTTCTCTTTTTTTTTCTTTCTAAGAACTGTGACAAATCGGCGAGCTGAATAGAATCGCTTCTTCGAACGAGCACCACTTATCTTTATTTATTCCATCCAAATGTTTAGAAGAAACTTCTCGGAGGTAGTTGTTGAAAAATAACATTTCCTATGTAACCCGATATTCTTCTTTCGTCGCTGGTTAAGATCGTAAATTGAACTATTTATCTTTGAAGCAATATCGATTTGCAAGATATTTTTCATTTAAATGTTTAGTCTCTGAGTAATGAGAGATATTGCTAAAGGCAGAAATATTTTAACTCGTTGTTTTTACGGATTTACTTTTTACGATGGGAAAAGACCAGAAGGGTTTATGATGGTTACCTGAGTAACGCGCAAATACCTGACCTACCCCTAGCTATAAAATATAACCGGGGAAATACGTGAAAAATACATAAAAAAAAATATGATTACAAAGTTGTAATATTGTTGACGACCTGACCCAATGTTCGTACGCATGCGTGATTCTATTGGAAATCGTCTAATTATCAAATTCGCGACTATTGGAAATCTCCCATTGTTCGCGGGGGTGGCTGTAAACGATGCTCGAGAGGTGCTGCACTCGTTGGAGGAAATCGGAAGTTTTTCTAACCCACTGGGCCCTATGCATAGGGGTTAGAAGGAAGCTGTCGGTATCGTCGCTCGAGGTGTTGGTCGTCTTCGGAGTCATAGAGCACTCGCGTCTGTGAGCCTCGCTGCGTCGTAGTGTTGGTGAGGTTTGGAGTCGCCGAGAGCTCGTATCGGTGAGTCTCGATGCGTCATGGTGTTGGTGTATTTCGGCTACATCGAGCGCTCGTGTCTATGAGCCTCGACGCTTAGTGGTGTTGGTAGGTTTCGGCAAACAGAGACCTGCCGGCTTAGCAACCGTCAAATCCCTTCGATGGCGGCTGGCCCAGGTACATGAGCCGGCGTTTCTTACTGGTATTGGTGACTTTTCTTCACAGCGTGGTGTCGGGGCCACGTGCTCATCTTGGGTGATCGAGCCGTGGTGTTATGCCTTTGGAATTCTCGAGTAACTCAAGTCCCATTGAAGATGTTGATTTTTTTCTCGTGTCTCCGATGACAGAATTATTTTACGACTTCGTCTCGACAAAATCGCTTTCGAAAGTTTGTTAAATAGTTTCTGGTCAACGGTTCTCTGTCTACGCTTCTCACGCACAGCGATCCTCTCCCTTTTTCCCTTTTTCCTTTATTTCCCTCAGTCTTTCCGTTTCCTCGCGAGTGTACGTGTGCAGCTTCTCTCGGTGCGATCGAAGAGCAGCGCAAGTTCGCGAATAAGAGTTCTCGAAAAGTGCGTGACGTAACATCACTTTTCAACAATTGGCGATATTTTACAATAAATAATTTCCAATATATTTTTTTTATAAAATATACATTTTTCCTTACAATTCAAAATAAATTACGATATTTTGCGGATAACAATCCATAGTAATTTGCAAACAAGTGAGCAATAAATCCCAAAACAAAAACAAAAAGGTTAACGTTCTTTCTCTTTTATCGACATTATCGCATATTCAAAATGGCGACCGGAGGCGGAAATGAAACCGAAAATATCTGGAGCTTTTTGACATTCCGCGATGTATTCAAAAACATACCAACGTTCAGCGGAACGAACATACCGCTAGAACAGTTTGCGCAGTCCTGTAGGCACGCAGCAGAAATGGTTCCTGCGGAAAATATGCCCTCTTTCCTGGACATGCTGCACCTAAAGTTATCAGGCGAAGCAGCAGACATAACAAAAATAAAAACATACGTAAACATGGAGACACTCCTAAAAGACCTAAAAGATTATCTTGAAAAACCCTTCGAATTATCGGACTTAGAATTAAAGTTGAAAACAAACATACAAAATTACAACGAACCGGTAAAAACTTACTCAGCACGCACTCGCAAAATAGCAAACCGAATACACTATCGCCTAAACGAGGCCTATAATACCCCCGCACAACAACACTACCTAACAAACAGTATCATCGAAGTCGATAAAGCGGTTATTAAAGCGTACATCCACGGACTTTCCGATCAAATCGGCAACTTACTAATGCACAAATCTTGGCAAACAATAGACGAAGCTATTAACGCAGCAGAAACAATTGAGATGGAACTGCTCCGTAGGCAGGAAATCCACCGTAAAAAAAAAATCGACAGAAAAACTCAGGCCGAACTTAGACTTACGTCGATATTCGACGAAATCGACGACATTATCAAAAAAGCAAATACCAAATATTGCGAGGTTCACGGTGAAAACCGTACTCACGAAACCTCAGAATGTCTTGCGATAAAGCGCACTCGCGATTTTACTAAAAACCGCAAAATAAGAAAACGAAGGCCACGAGATAACTCTCGAAACCGAAACACACGTAACAATAGCAGGGATAGGTCGCGTAATTCGAACGACTCGCGTGGTCGACAACGTGGTCGATCCGATCGTGATTATTCCTGCAGCCGAAACGACTCCCGAGATCGTAGCGGTTCATGGAATCGAAACAATTCACGGGATTCTAACAACGCTAGACAACGCAGTCAGTCCCAAGATCGAGATAGTCGCGATAACTCTAGAGATAGAGGAAATCGTATTCCGCGAAACACGGACTTCGATCTTTCACAAATCGAACAAGCACTGAAAAACATATTAGAAAAAAACCAGAATTCTACCTCACGGAACAGCGCGACGGAAGGTCAGAATTAAGTGATCAAAAACACGGAACAGATACGAATATAGGGGAAACATCTCTACGTAAAAATGTAAATAACGTAGAATTAGCAGTAAGAAAAGCGAAAATTAGTTTAGGTTTAAAGTAAAGGCATAAGCTATCGATAGTAAAGATACTCTCGCCCGATCTACGCACGAAAGAAACACTGTTTCTCGTAAACACCGGTGCCGAGATAATCTCGTAAAAAAGTCCAGCCTTGCGCGAAACACCGAAGTTGATGAAACCATGATATATGTACTCACGGGCATCACTTCAGGGCTAGCACGCACAATAGGCAGATGTCACATTCGCATGGAGAAATTTACTATCGAATTCCATGCAATCGAGGACAATTTCCCGATTTTGCAGGACGCTATCCTCGGTGATGTGTTCTTTAGAGACACTCCCGCGGATCTCCTTTATAGCGAATCGTGCATCAAATTCGCAAATCATATCACACCGTTCGAAACATTCGAACGAGTAATGCTACATCCTCGATCAAAGGTTGCCATACCAGTACGTCTGAGGCCGACAGATCTAGAGGAAGGATATATATCGAGAATCGACGCAGGTAAAAACATATACATGGGCAACGCAGTTGTCAAAAACAACAATGGGATAGCGTACCTTTGCGTCATAAACGCCAATACATGCGATATCAACTTAATTCTCTAGCCAATATAATTGCACCCGTTCGAACAAATTTCGGATCTTCCGTTCGACGACGAAACAGAGGACGCTCATAGTAGCGCAGAAATTTGCTCAGCCGAAATCGGTGATAAAATAGGCTGGAAGAATTGAAAAAACGACTACATCTTAATCACCTTAACAAAACCGAAAGGGATCATGTACACCAGTTAATTGGTGAATATCAACACCTATTCTGTCTTCCAGGAGACACTCTCGGATCCACGACAGTCAATAGTCACGAGATCCACACGACCGACGAGAGACCAGTCAATGTCAAATAATATCGTATTCCCCAGACTCAAAAAATCGAGTTACAGAGACAAGTCAAAAACTTGCTCGATAAGGGAATAATCAAACCGTCTCTCTCTCCGTACAATTCTCCAGTCTGGATAGTACCTAAGAGAGAAGACTCAAAAGGAAACAAACAATGGCGATTGGAAATCGATTTCAGGAAACTGAACGTAAAAACAACGCCAAACGCATACCCACTGCCGAATATCATAGATATCCTGGATCAGTTGGGCAATGCGAAATATTTTCCAACAATCGATTTAGCATCTGGTTTTCACCAAATACCGATGCACCCGGAAGATAAACGTAAACAGCCTTTTAGACACCACATGGGCACTACGAATATCAGCGTATGCCGTTTGGACTCCGTAACGCACCAGCAACGTTCCAAAGACTCATGGACATAGTGCTGTCCGGACTCCAAGGCACAAACCTATTCGTATACCTAGACGACATAGTGATCTACGCGATCGATATCAAAAATGACGGGAATAAAATCAAAGGTGTAGCAAAACGGCTGACCGCAGCAGGACTAACGCTCCAAACTGATAAATGATACTCAATAAATCTTTTCAACCTCGGTACCGTTCATCGACGGACGAAGGCTCAGGCAATCCAGCCTCGAGGAAAAAACTAACTCGTCAGGAGAATGTTGATAACTCAGACGAAAATCAAGTCGCATATCAACAACCTCACAACAACGAAGTACCAAAAACTCCGGAACAATTGGCCGATGTTCCAAGTAAACCCGATCAAACGACTTTGCAACCACTGGAAGAAACTACGTTAAAAACAAAACAAGAAGAACAAATACCGACAAACGCAAAAACTAGGGAGAGTGAACCAATAATAGACTCGTCCATTGACGACGAGACACCACAATCAGAACCGTCTGACAACGAAGGAGAACTCCGGAGTTCCATAAGGAAAAAACTAATGGAACTATGGACATCATCGCGAAGAGACACCATCGCGATCATAGGATAGGATGTCCAGAGAACGAACCAAAGACTCATTCAAAAATGAGCGAGCCAAAAAACAATCTGGCAAAAGATATTGGAAACACGAAGGAATAACTGATCAATATTCCTTAACAGTAGAAGAAGATAGCTCGACGGAGCTGGAGGAAGAACAAGAAAATAGAAAAATAAAAAATAAACAAATAGAAAAATTAAAAAATAAACAAATAAAAAAAAAAAAATAATAAGAATAGAAACAAATAAAAAGTAATGAGAACAAAAATAAAAGCGCGAATAATAAAAAAATACAAAAAAAAAAAAAAAAGAAACCAATACGACAGGAAAACAGCCCAAAGCGGCCCGAATATAGCCCAAAGAGGCGGGAAAATAAGGATCAGGATAATTATATAAGCGACACGGAACTAACCACGGAGAACGAATTGATAATAGATATGGAAACAATCGACAAATCTCGATGGAAGGTGAATCTGAACCGTTGTCAATGAGTATCCGGAATTCAACTGACGATGAGAACAGTGGCAAACCATCAACTGAATTTTAGATTAGCTTCAGTATTCGAAAATAAAAATAAGACAATCTCCATCACGAAACAATCATTAGTGCCACTAAATTTTCGACTATCATAGACATATGTTATCGCAATCATCGTACGTAAAAACACATCACCGATATTATCATCTTGTCTCAAAACATTACAAAAAACGTTTACTGATTTGGTACATTATATTGAAGCTAATCATACTACATTATCAGCAACCAATAGAAACACTGAGACGAATTTCAAACCACGTGAGACCAAAAGCTTTTTTTTTACTCAAACTCCGAGACAGACAGGTAACAAACGTAAAAGGACAGACACAGACAACTAAGGCAGAAAACAGAGAACACACACTACACACACACACGTATTACTACTCATATATATACTACCCAAAACAAAAATAATAAAACTACTTAAATATTAATCACATATATACTACTACTGAAAAACACACATATTACTCTAAATAAAAACTACCTAAATAATCATTTACAAAATAAAAACCTATGTTAATCATTATATATACATATAAAACTAAACAATAATTACATTTTTTTTTGGTCATTGTGGTTCTCTCTCGATTTTCTTAATTACTTTCGGATATTCGATGAATTACAAAAAAAAAAAAAAATAGACATAACGATACTCGAAACTCTTTTTTTTTTTTTTCAAAAAGATAGAAACACACATTCGTTTCTTTAATCAATTACCCTCTTTCCAGAATCGCTATACCGAGCGAACCAAATCCCGGAATAACATGTCCCACCTACTAACTAATCATTAATCAGATTTTTAGACTGTTACAGGAACCATACAATAACCAAAAACTATATCGAAAATGGGAATATATAACAAAAGGACTTATAACTCGCAGAACAAAACTTCAAAAATAAATACAAATACATACGCAATTTTGGAACGACAATAAAATGAATAGTAGCACCACAAGAGGATTTAGGCTAAACACGTTTTCGTATTAAATTTATATATTATCCACAACCGCAATCCATCCGAAATAACAAATCCACTCTTACTAACCCGAACAACTAAAAGTTTCTTAGTCTCATTACAGGATTCAACAGCAATCATAATAACGATTAATAAAACCAAGGAATTATAAACTGGATAACGGATCATCAAATCTCAAAACGAAAGGGAAATTATGGACAATTCAACGACAAAAAATACAAATAACAAAAAATACACATACACACAAAAAATTTTGAATTATATAGAGACACATAATGAAAATGTTTATGTAAAACGCGCGATGCAGGAGCATCGTTGAATTTTCCTGGGGGGGGAGTGTAACGGTCCCCTATATTGAAAAAATCTTCTTTTTATATTTTTAACATTTCGCAACGCTCGCTTCTCCTTCCGAGAAGCGAGATAACTCGCATTTATTGTCGTCAGCATTTTTGCCGTGAGAGCGACAATAAGATCGCCGTCTCACGGCAACGGTCAAGACGCCGCGCGACCAGCATCCGCGTGGCGGCCCTTATCAGCGCGCGGAGGCATACCTCACGCGCGTAACAACACTAGTTACCGGCGTCGAAGCCCTTTGCTTCGACTCTTAATTAGTCAGTTCTATTCCAACCACCGACTCTGTCAGACGGTACGCTCCCCCTGCTACGACTAATAAA
Source organism: Cryptus armator (assembly GCA_963971235.1). Taxonomy (NCBI): domain Eukaryota; kingdom Metazoa; phylum Arthropoda; class Insecta; order Hymenoptera; family Ichneumonidae; genus Cryptus; species Cryptus armator. Next base: position 4,026,036 of record CAXARG010000242.1, on the reverse strand, counting down.
TTATCCATTCTTTAATTATTTACAATTACGACTTCGTTATTCACCATATCTTATCCGCTCACCTGGCTGTCCATTACACACTAAATCCAGTCGATTTACGATTCACCTAATACAATTAAATAATACATTTTTTTTTTCAGTTTTATTCTATCGGCCCAACTTCGGAACTTCGAATAATTCGTTGCAGACGTCAAATTACTTACGAAACAAATATATCTCTCTCTATATATTGTAACGACCGAGCGAATGAATAATACGCGTTTTTGGTTTTGGGGCGGATATTATTACTAATGATAAACGTTAATTATCCCGGTCACTAAACGTCACAAGTCTGCTCGCTTTTGAAGTCCCGTCCAGACTCTCTTCTCGTGACGATCGATATCGTATCGATCGTCCGTGCGTTCGTCTATTGTCAAACTAACTAATATCGTGTGTCTTAATAAACATGCAGCTACATTCGTTAGTTAGTCAGCTATATTCGTTACAATATATAAAGTTACCGCCGCTGTCGCCGCCGCCGCCGCCGCCGCCGCCGCTGTGTCAGGAATCGAGACCCCCGCCGCCTCAATCCCGCTCGCTCGACCCCTCCCCCGTCACGCCGCCGCCGCTCGCTCAAAAGGAGCCCCAGCCCGAAATATTCTAAGTCCCCATAGGGGCGGTGGGGGGGGTCACCGGCAAATATATTCTAAGTCCCCAAAGAGGTCTCACCCTGAAATATTCTAAGTCCCCCTTAGAGGGACTTAGAATATTGTTGGTCGAAGGGGGGTGGGGGAGCCAAAATATTCTAAGTCCCTCTAAGGGGGACTTATTTATTTTTATTTATTATATAGAACTTAGTTTCCGGGGGGGAAGAGCGTGGGAGGGCAAAGCCAAAGTATTGTAAGTACTTTTAGAGGGGACTGTCTAAGTAAAAATACAAAAAAAATAGCGGTGACGGCGCCGGTTATTGAAAAGTTGCGGCGGTGATGAGACATTTTTATAATGTCGATAAACGGAATGCGAGCGCGCGAAGCGCGCGAGCCCGGGGAACCTCTAGTATATATCTCTCTATATATATAAAGTTACCGCCGCTGTCGCCGCCGCCGCCGTGTCAGGAATCGAGGAGTGGGCAAAAATTTTCTAAGTCCCTCTAAGGGGATTCCCCCCTTCCAAATCGACCCCATCCACCAAATCGACCAAAAATATTCTAAGTCGCCCTTAGAGGGACTTAGAATATTTTTCTCTCTCCTCCCCCCCTCCCACCAAAAAAAAAATATTCAATGTCCCTCTAAGGGGATTCCCCCTTAGGCACCCCATCGACCAAAAATATTCTAAGTCCCCCTTAGAGGGACTTAGAATAAAAAAGAGAAAAAAAAAAGAAAAAGAAAAATATTCTAAGGAAAAAAAAAAAAAAAAAAAATATTCTAAGTCCCCCTTAGAGGGACTTAGAATATTTCTTCCCCTCCCCCCCCCCTCCCCACGAAAAATATTCTAAGTCCCTCTAAGGGGGACTTATAATATTTTCGGTCGAAGGGGGGGAGAGAAAAATATTCTAAGTCCCTCTAAGAGGGACTTAGAATATTTTCGGTCGAAGGGGGGGAGAGAAAAATATTCTAAGTCCCTCTAAGGGGGACTTAGAATATTTTTGGTCGATGGGGTGCCTAAGGGGGAATCCCCTTAGAGGGACATTGAATATTTTTTTTTTTGGTGGGAGGGGGGGAGGAGAGAGAAAAATATTCTAAGTCCCTCTAAGGGCGACTTAGAATATTTTTGGTCGATGGGGTGCCCAAGGGGGAATCCCCTTAGAGGGACTTTGAAAATTTTTGCCCACTCCTCGATTCCTGACACGGCGGCGGCGGCGACAGCGGCGGTAATTTTCTCTCTATATATATAAAGTTACCGCCGCTGTCGCCGCCGCCGCCGCCGTCGCCGCCGCCGCCGCCGCCGCCGCCGCCGCCGTGTCAGGAATCGATACCTACTTATGAGACACCCGGTATATGAGGCCCCTTCGAAAATATTCTAAGTCCCTCTAAGGGGATTCCCCCTTGGGCAGCCCATCGAGCAAAAATATTCTAAGTCCCCCTTAGGGGGAATCCCCTTAGAGGGACTTAGAATATTTTTCGGGGGGTGGGGGGAGGGGAGAGAAAATATTCTAAGTCCCTCTAAGGGGGACTTAGAATATTTTTGGTCGATGGGGTGGCCAAGGGGAAATCCCCTTAGAGGGACTTAGAATATTTTTCGGGGGGCGGGGGGAGGGGAGAGAAAATATTCTAAGTCCCTCTAACGGGGACTTAGAATATTTTCGGTCGAAGGGGGGGAGAGAAAAATATTCTAAGTCCCTCTAAGGGGGACGAAAAATATTCTAAGTCCCTCTAAGGGGGACTTAGAATATTTTTGGTCGATGGGGTGCCTAAGGGGGAATCCCCTTAGAGGGACTTAGAATATTTTTTTTTTCGGGGTGAGGGGGGGAGGGGAGAGAAAAATATTCTAAGTCCCTCTAAGGGGGACTTAGAATATTTTCGATCGAAGGGGCCTCATATACCGGGAAAAATATTCTAAGTCCCTCTAAGGGGGACTTAGAATATTTTTGGTCGATGGCGTGCCCAAGGGGGAATCCCCTTAGAGGGACTTAGAATATTTTTCGGCGGAGAGGGGGGGGGGAGAAAAATATTCCGTCCCTCTAAGGGGGACTTAAAATCCCTCTTAGAGGGACTTAGGATATTTTTCGGGGGGGAGGGGCGTGGGAGGGGAAGGCCAAAATATTCTAAGTACCTTTAGAGGGGACTGTTTAAGTAAAAATACATTAAAAAAGCGGCGGCGGCGCCGGTTGGTGAAAAGTTGCGGCGGTGATGAGACATTTTTATAATGTCGACAAAAAGGAATGCGAGCGCGCGAAGCGCGCGAGCCCGGGGAACCTCTAGTATATATATAGAGAGATATATACTAGAGGTTCCCCGGGCTCGCGCGGGGAAAAATATTATAAGTCCCTCTTAGAGGGTCTTAGAATATTTTCGAAGGGGCCTCATATACCGGGTGTCTCATAAGTAAGTATTGATGCCTGACACGGCGGCGGCGGCGGCGACAGCGGCGGTAACTTTATATATATAGAGAGATATATAGTATATATATAAAAAAAAAAACATTTTTTTTGCAAAAAATGTAAAAAATGTCGCCAACTAGTTTAAATAGTTTTTAAATAGCTTTGTGAAAATAATAAAAAATCATGTGAGCCAAGTGAAAATAATAAACAAACTTTGCTCATCCTTTCTTTCTATGCAAATACATTTATTTGTATTCTAAGGACTCGCCAAGTTTTTTTTTTATTTTCACTTGGCTCACATGATTTTTTATTATTTTCACAAAGCTATTTAAAAACTATTTAAACTAGTTGGCGACATTTTTTACATTTTTTGCAAAAAAAATGTTTTTTTTTTATTTCGTTCTTTTTTTTTATTTCTTATTTTATAATTATTTATTTAAAAAAAGTGTTTTATTACTTGATAACGTTAAGAATCCGCATGACATGATTTTTCTTGTATCACACGCACAATATTTATCAATTAAAATGACCTCTCGCCCGCGATTATTTGAACAATTTTATCAGATGAACCCATTTTTTTAGCCGCACGAGAGGGTCTTTTTTTTAAACTAATTTTCACGAAAAAATGAAATTATAAATAACCTCTAATTAACCTTCTTTTCGATCACTCAGTGTGAGCGTACTATTTACGAATCGCGAATACGGATATTACCAGTTGCTGTATTCACGAACTGACACTTGGAAAATTGCAAACCGCTGATCGTTCGTTCCGCTTTTACCGTTGTGTATGAACGGCACACGCATGGACGCACGAACACAACACGCACGTCCTGGGACATCGGACAAACAGCTAACAGTCGAAAACATCTCTGAACACAAATTTTTATAATGAAAGTGACGATTTTTCGGGCGACATCGCGATATCTCATCATTTCGCGCACCGATCGGGCTGATTCCAGGCGCATTTTAAAGCTTGTATTCGATTTATATGGTGAAAGTGTCTTTAGAATTTAGATCCGATGCCTCGTTTCCGAGAAAAAAAATGTCAAAGTTTAGGGGGCACAATATTGGCGTATAAGGACACGGTAGCGCACGACGCGCGCGGCTTTGCCACGCAGACTTTTTCTTTAAACTACTTGGCGTCGAGACGCTACCGCGTCTCTTAACTAGCGTTTTCCCGGGCTCGCGCGCTACGCGCGCTCGCTCGTCAATTGTAAACTATTTTGAGTTAAGACCCATTTGAGGAATATTTTTGCTTCTTTCTCCGCCGCCGACCACCGCGGCTGCCTCCTTCGAAATCCCCTTAGAGGAACTTAGAATATTTTGGCCTTCCTCTCCCACGCTCCTCCCCATCCCCCCCACCCCTCGAAAAATATTCTAAGTCCCTCTAAGGGGGACTTAGAATATTTCTCTCCCCCCGCTCGCTCGACCCCTCCCCTGCCACTCCGCCCCCGCTCGCCCCCCACCCCCTCGACCGAAAATATTCTAAGTCCCTCTAAGGGGGACTTAGAATATTTCAGGCTGAGCCCTCTTTGGGGACTTAGAATATATTTGCCTGGGACCCCCCCTATGGGGACAGAATATTTCGGGCTGGGGCTCCTTTTGAGCGAGCGGGGGCGGGGCGGCGGGGGAGGGGTTGAGCGAGCGGGATCGAGGCGGCGGGGGTCTCGATTCCTGACACGGCGGCGGCGGCGGCGGCGACAGCGGCGGTAACTTTATATATATAGAGAGATATATTGTAACGCGACCAACGCCGGCCTCGACGAGAGAGCGCCGAGCGAGAGTGCGACGGCGGGGGGAGCGAGGCATGGTAATCGTCCGGCAAGCGCGAGAGACAGCGTCCGCGGTAGCTGGGAGAGCGAACGCCACGCCTCGATAAATCCGATTAACGAACCGCCGTAGAAATTAAGAGAGAATCGCCGTTGAGGAAATTCAAACACACACAAGCGCGAATAGCAGCGACCCACGCGACATCGATCATACGATCGCGACGCGAATAACGGGACTCTAAGCGAGTATAAAAGGGCGAGCGACGAGACGCTCGATCTCTTACAACTCAGATTTCATCCGATACCTACCTACACTCCTTGTCTAAGTGAACCCCAGCAAGCACTAGCCTAGCACGAAGACTCCTTTGAAAAAAGCCAATTCTCCCTGAAATTAAACATCGTCATTTCTGCAGTCGAGGGATAGCCCAACTCTTTAACGTTAGATTTGATAGAAAGGAATTTCTTGTACTCTTGAGACAGCTCAGTTCCTTTCGAGGCATAGCCAAAGCATCGATCGTACTTAGGGGAAGTTTCGGAAGAATATTCAAATCTCGTATATCAATCGCGGATCGAGGTATTAGGGATAGCGTTGACAAGCGTTAAACCCAAAGCTAGAGACGGAATTTGGAAGACGAGAATTAAATTGCGTAGAGTACGATCGATTGTGCGACGTCAGAAATATTTACGAATTACGCCTGTAACTCCGAACATCGCGAGAGACGAAATTCGATCTATTCCCGTCGCTGCTCGAGCATCATAGCCGCTGAGCGACGTGGTTCCGAGGCAACTAGTAATCGAACCACGCGATTTAACGTGCATTCGTACAATACTCGTTGCTGCTTGTGCATTGCCGCCGCTGAGCGACGAGTTATCCTTTATTTAAACAAAAATATTCGTAGTATCCCGGAGCACGGGAAAGGCTCCAATCGTTGGTTCGTCTTGAGCTGCGGTTGAATTTACGAGTAGAATTAAAAACAATTGTAGTCCGGCATATATACCGTTTAACCGAGGCGAGTCGGTGTTTAACTCGCGAATTCGGGATATTCCCGAATTCATAGATAGTCGCGCGTAGGGATTTGCAGAGGCAGCCTCGCGCCGGCTAATAAGCAGATCCGTAGCACGCACCACCTCTCATACCATAACCCATCGACAATAGACTAAGATAAACCCGGTATTCCACAACGTTTCCTTGCAACCTTGTCCATCCGGCCGATGATGACAATAGTCTTCGTCTTCGGACAATGTTGTGAGCAGATATCTGAGGCCTCTCCTTAAGAAATTACCCCACGATATTGCCCCGAAGTGCTCGGCCGCCCAGAGTTCGCATCCCACGCACAAAATAAAATTCTGCACTCAGAATCTCCGGAATTCGGCAAAGCCAAATTCCCGAGAAAATCACAATATATATCTATATACCGGTATTTCAAATGTTACTGTAATATAATATTTTATTATTGCGACTTGCAAACATATTCACTTAGGATCGTAAATAAATTTTTCAAAAATTAATTTAACATAATAAAAAAATACAAATTATTTTTCTTTATAATTTAATTTTCATTTAATTTTTTTTTTATCGATTTTGTAACCGTTTACCCCGAGAACACGCTACGATTACAAAAATTGTAACGAGTGTTGTATCATAAGGGCGCCAGCCGCGAGAACCCGGAATTCTCGCGACAAATTTATTACAACGATACGACAATTTCCTCGATCTGCCGCTCGGCTAGCTACAGCCCGGGAAGATGGTAGAGGGGAGTGGTTCGAGTCGCTCTCGCGAGTGGGAGAACAGAGTCAATCTCGGGACACCAGTAACAATTTCTTTATTTAACCAAATAATATCGGGAGCGGAGTCGTGAAGTGACAGATATCCCGCCTCCCGCCAATGACCGTTACAATAACTCTCGGGCCCTCTGTACTATCTCGAGAGCGTTAGTTCTTGTCCCGTTTAATAAAGACGGTTGAATACGAAGATAATATATAACAGTTTCCGTGCGCCCACCCGCACGCCAAAAGATCGAGAGCGCGCGAACGCGACGTGAAAGCGTCGCGTCGCGGAAATCAGAGGTCGAACCGCCCTTGCGGTCGACTGTTACGCGCGGACTTAACTTAACGGACTCTCTCGCGGATTTTGAAGGGAAGTTAAGGAATAAAAGAGAAAGAACTCAACGGAATAAAATATACAGAGTCAAAGAAAGTCAGAATAATCAAATCACGATAGCCGAAACATAAAAGAGTCAGAATACAAAATAGTCAAAAGAGCAAAGTCCAGAAAACCCTTCAAGGCTCCTATCAGGAACTATCTGTTGTGCAAACGAATTTTCCCCGAACGAATTGGAACGCGTGCCCCGCACGCAAAACGCGCCCCCCCCCCCCCCCCCCCCCCGATAGCGAGTTCAATTCACCCCTTTTAATCTCTGGTCTCAAACCGAACACGCACGACGCTCTTACCCTTTGGAATGTTGCAGTAGTGGAAATCCCACGAATTTCTCCGAACCGGGATCCCAAATCGCGAATCAGGGAGAAGTCGATATTCTGGAGGTGACGATGTGCACGGATCTATCCGAGAGCCACGTCCTTCCGTATCGGGATCCTACGATCGAGTCCCCGAGTCGATTGACTCTCGAGAGCTCGCGAACCCTTTTCTCCCCACCCCGGCCTACACAAATCTCTCGCCCCTTACGATTATTGGTCGCGATTTCCCCGAATAACGTTACGATTCTCGGAAACGCCGCGCGACAATTCAAAATGCGCGAACGGCGACTCGAGAGCTCCTCAAGCTCTCGCGGGGACGATGTATCGACGATCCAGCGACGGACGAGAGCGCTTCTGTGCTTCGGCAAAGGGTGAGGCCTCGGGAGGTGTTTTTCTTTCCCCAGCGATAATCTTCGCGGCCGACGAGATCTCGACGATAGCCGAAGGGAGTCCGCCGCGCTGATGCAGCCTCCGCCGGCGTCGGTACTCGGGATCCCGGGTGACGTGTCGACGCTGTTATCGCTGCGTGTCGCTCGTGCTATGCGATGGTGGTGGTCGTAACGATCGTCGTGCGCTCGGGAGCAATATTCATGAAATAAGATAAATCGGGGAAAATTAATTATGCGCTCTAATATTCCTAATCTAACTCTGTCCGAATGCCTTGAAGGGACTCTCCCCGAGAGCAAGAACGCCGCTCATCGCGATAGTCCGTACACCAGTCGATAATCTTGTAACCGGAATAACGGCAGTATCTCCCTCAACGTCGACGTTCGACTCGACACCTCGAAACTCGTAGGTTAATTTGTCAAAGTAGGCTAGGAAACATTGTCAACACCGTCTCGCCAATTAATATTTTGAATACGCGCGTCTCTACGACCCCTAGCGCGCTCGAACGATCGAAGAGCGACCAATCGGCAAGCGGATAATTGGGGAGATCGCGCGCCGCTCTTGCTGACTAGGAGCGACGATCGGACACTCTTGTGTCGGATATTGTACCGAACGGAGGTCGATCTTCGAGGTGTCGTATCGTCGCAATCTCGTTTTGTGTTGTCAAATATTGTAAAATCATTCCGCGATATTATTCGCTAAAGAAAATAAAATTATTTGTCAAAGTTGATTTGTCGAGTGTCAGCGTTGTGTTGTCAAGGAGGCTGGTGGCGTGGAGGTAGAGGAACCATAACAGCACGTAAGTAGCCGTTCTTTAAGCCTCGCTTATCGCTTCCCTTCTGCTTCGCTTGGCCTCGCCGTTACTTTCGGGTCTTCCAATGGACTCCCCCCTGAGTTCCTTGCTACATGAATAGAATATTAGTTCTCGCACTAATTGGCGCCCAAAAAAAGAAATCTACAAACTCGAGCTCCGGCAGTTGACAGACCCCAACCGCGCCGGGTGGTGGCTTGTCTAGCCGAATAGAATTTACAAAAACAAGCCGATCTCAATCTTAACATTTTTGTGACGCGGCAGAAAAACCACGTCACAATTTATTAAATAAAATTAATCTCTTTGTATCAATTATTGCGAACGATACCACCAGATAAAAATCCTATTTAAAATTATTCGAGCCGTAAAAAAAATCGACTGGTGAGATAATCCTTACTGTAAAATAAAGGAAATAGAGAATCAAATTTGAAGACATTATTTATATACTTTTTATATGAAAACTCATGCAAATCAAGGTACATCTAAATTAAAGAAATTCTATTTAATGTAAACAATGATATTTTACAATAAATTTGCAGAACATTAAAATAATCTGTAAAGATAAATACACAAGCATTTTTTCACATCTTTTTAAAAACTGAAAATTACGTGCTAAAATTACAATACTGACTTTATCAAAACTAAGCATACTCATGAATGACATACTGATGGATCGAGTAAATTCAAGTATTTTTTAGTAATCACAATGTTATTTTTTTTTCTTTTTAACTTCAATTCTGATCCCCTTAGCTTAACACAAATTCTTCGCAGTTATGTCGTAGCACACTTTTGAGACTCTTGCCATTACGATTTTTTCCGAGTATACACTACGTCCTGATCGGAAAATCTATGCAGTATTTCTTCTTTATAACCGAGTAATGATCGGTGCGATTATTCAGCATGACGTACATGATCAGCTGATAATTTGCGCGGCTCACCATCTCCTCGATACGGACATGTACGTATTAGCCCGATCATCGATTATCGTACAATTTCTCGGCTGTGATATCTGAAACTGCATCCTGCTATCCATTGATTGCAACATGCCGACAAACTCCTGAAAAATGGATCGCAGTTATTATCATTTGAAAAGTAAATCAAATGTCATAACTTTACAAACGCAGATAACGACTTTTTTCCAATTATCTGTGTAAAATTACGAAACATTATCATCATTATAGCAAAGATTAAAAAACAATAGTTTCCCGCAACTTCCAAAAAACAGTGATATAAAAATATAACTAGAATATAATATAGAAAATCGCTTTGTGTTTTACGCCCTAAATTTACGTAGATCTCCATTAAGATCGTCAATTCGTTGCGTCTACATACTCGCCAATTATTACTTTCGAACCACGAACGTTTACAAACTAAATTGTTTATTTTCCATATCTGATAAGAGTCGCCGTGGCGGTTATAATAGTACATTATAATACAAGTGCAAAAAAAAATTTCTGACGAGTGTAAATTTGCAACACAAACCGAAGGCGAGTATTGCAATCACACGAGTTAAGAAAACGTTTTACGCACGAGTATCGTACAAAATTTTACTTCGCAAAATGTAAAAATGAGAATAGGGATGGAAGGCTTTGCGTACGTATAACTGTTTTTTTCGCACCCAGTGAAATAAAGGTTACTCAATATATCAAGGATCGTCTCTTGTCGCATGATTTTGCGAGTTATCTCGGCATACATAAGAATATCGATTTTGTGTTGGCGTATTGAAAACTCGTAACCGGATTCACTCTGTATTGATACACCTCGATCTTACAAGAATGAATAAAAAGAATGAACAAAAAAAAAGAAAAAAAGTCATACAAAAAAAAAACAGAAAAAAAGGGAAATGAAAAAAAGACAAAAAACGAACGAAAAGAAAAAATAAAAGGTAAAATCGAAATGAAATTAAAAAAAAGATACGGATCGAAAAAAAAAGGACAAGAGATACGACAAAAAAAATTACAAAGAATACAAAAAACAAACGAAAAGAAAAAAACAGAGAAAGAGGTTTTAAAAATTAAAAAAATAAAACGGAGTTATAAAAAAGTTAATATGAAATGGATAAAAAGCAAGATACAAAAAACGAAAAGTAATAAAAGTAAAGAGTAAGAAATAAAATAAAAAATATAGAACATAATAAAAAAGTGAAAAAAAAGAGAAAAATGATACGAAAAAAAAGTTAAATGTAATAGGTAAAAAAGCACTCCGGAATTAAAAAAAAAAGAATAGAAATGGGACACAAAAAGTGAAATGGAAAGCAAAAAAAAAAAAAAGGAAAAGAGAAACGACGAAAAACGGTATTGCAAAGAAGAAAAAAGTAAACGGAAAAGAAACAAGTATTTTTTTCTCGTATTTAGAAAAAAACGTGCTTTTACCATCGATATTTTCAAGCGAAATAAAATACATATGAATAAAATTGTCATATTACAAGCGTCGAAGTAGTTTCTGCTGTCCAACTGAAGATTAAGTTACTCGAGACACTTTCGCATTATTACGTTGAAGAATTGAAATTAATGTACATCTCGCTTTACCCTGCAAAAAAAATAGTAGATTGTGATACTAGTACGGGAAAGCGGATATTCCGCGAAGGTTAGGTAGCGGCGCACGAGCCGAGGCGAATTTTATATAGCGCCAGTGAGCGTTGCCAGCCGAGAGGATCCCGGCCGCGGCAAGTGAGATCGAGGAGGATCGATCGTTTCTCAATATAAAAAAATTTGAAAACAGCGAAAAATATAAAATTCAAAAAAATAAAAATCCGTAACAAAATAATAATGCAAAAATAAAAAAAAAATAAAAAAATAATGCAAAATAAATGAAAATTTTCAAACGTAGCAAAAAATAAAAAATGTATACATTTTAAAAGTTTAGAAATGTATCGAAATATACAAAATGAAAAAAAGGTTGATGAGACAAAAAAAAGGAAATAAAACAAGATTAAAACTTAGCAAAATATTAGAAATTTGAGAAAGTTTGAAAACTCAGCATAAAAATACAAAATCTAAAAAAGTTTGAAAACATAACAAATAATGTAAAATCAATGAAAAAATTCAAAGAAAGCGGAAAATATAAAATTTTCAAAAATTTAATAACGCAGAAAAAAACTAAGAGAAAAAAAGGTAACGAAACAAAAAAATAAAAACCGAAATGGAAAAAAAGGAAAAAGTCAGACGAAAAGAAAAAAAAAATAAAACTAACATCATAATTATAAATGGCCGTCTCACCAATATCTCGAATAATTTCAGATGATAAAACAAAGAAACGACGAATGAATCGATTCCATGTAATGGCTTTAAATTTCCGCTCAGTTTCTGCCCATGAATATACTGACAACGTTACTCTGGGACGCAGTGTAATCACGGCAATTCATCGAAGAACCATGATAATGTATCGTATTTCTGTCATGATTCTGAATCGTTTTTATTCAATCATTGGTAGGAAAACCACGAAATGCCTTGGAATCTCGTCTTGCAATCTATTAAAAAAAGATTTATATTATTTAAATAGAAATAAAAATCTCTCTATATATATAAAGTTACCGCCGCTGTCGCCGCCGCCGCCGCCGTCGCCGCCGCCGCCGCCGTGTCAGGAATCGATACCTACTTATGAGACACCCGGTATATGAGGCCCCTTCGAAAATATTCTAAGTCCCTCTAAGGGGGACTTAGAATATTTTTCGGGGGGAGGGGGGGGAGGGGAAAGAAAAATATTCTAAGTCCCTCTAAGGGGGACTTAGAATATTTTCGGTCGAAGGGGGGGAGAGAAAAATATTCTAAGTCCCTCTAAGGGGGACTTAGAATATTTTCGATCGAAGGGGCCTCATATACCGGGAAAAATATTCTAAGTCCCTCTAAGGAGGACTTAGAATATTTTCGATCGAAGGGGCCTCATATACCGGGAAAAATATTCTAAGTCCCTCTAAGGGGGACTTAGAATATTTTTGGTCGATGGCGTGCCCAAGGGGGAATCCCCTTACAGGGACTTAGAATATTTTTCGGGGGAGAGGGGGGGGCGGGGGAGAGAAAAATATTCCGTCCCTCTAAGGGGGACTTAGAATCCCTCTTAGAGGGACTTAGGATATTTTTCGGGGGGGAGGGGCGTGGGAGGGGAAGGCCAAAATATTCTAAGTACCTTTAGAGGGGACTGTCTAAGTAAAAACACAAAAAAAAGCGGCGGCGGCGCCGGTTGGTGAAAAGCTGCGGCGGTGATGAGACATTTTTATAACCCAAAGAGCGACGAGGACAGGTAGCGTTCTGACGGAGCGCACACAATGTCCATCTCTCTCGCTCGCCCAGTCTAGCCCCATGCGGCCTACGTATCTCGTTGCGCCGAGCGGCGCTCAAGCCCTCCCGACTTACACAGGATGATAACAGTAATATAATTTATTTTCTTTCACTCGTACGCTAACTTTACTTTGTCAACATGCTTGCGAATTCTCTGTCCATTTATTGTTTCTAGAATTATATTGCTACGATCAGAGATCTCTACGATTTTATATGGTCCGTGATATTGACTATCGAATTTCCCCTTTTTCGGTTCTTTCAGGATATAAACACTATCACCGACTTTACCTTCGAAGGGGCGGATCTTTCGATCAGAGTAACCCTTGGACTTTCCCTTAGCTTTGTTTAGATTATCCCGCCATCGCTCTAATTTCCGATAATCGCTTGATTAATTCGATGGTGTAAGAGTTATATGTTTCTAATTTATTGTCAACGGGGAATTCGCTCGGCAGCCGAGCCAGTTTCCCGTAAACAATTTCATAAGGTGTAAAATTTGTTGCCTCATGAACACACGTGTTATACGAGAGTTCGGCATAAGGCAATAACCTATTGTTACGTCGCGAATCGTGGTTTGACGTGAGGAGCCGGCCTCATCTCGGTCAATGAATTTAATCACTCTACACGTTATCGAAGCGGCTACGATTCGCGGGTGCCTCGTTTAGAGCCTAACCTTGCGGAAAATTGCTCGGGAAGAGACTAGAGTTCATTCGCGAAATATGATCAAAGGGGTATCTAAATGTTTTCACTAATGGGATGTATATCGCGGCAATACGGGCAAAAATATTCAAGGGGAGCACGGGGTGCTGTAACGACTTCTGGTGGGGTAACGGAACGGAAAGCGCGGAAGTACCAAACTATCGCAACTATTATAGAAACTAAGAGAAAACACGCAAGGAAAATTACTACAATCACAGGAGAATTCATTTCGATATTGAATTTTAATTAAACTCGCGGCTTAGTATGGGAAACTCGACGCACAGTAGAAAACAGATAGATTCGTACACCCGAGTGTACTACAGGGGTTTCACGGGTGACTCCAGAATCGCGGATATTGACGGTGATTTTAACGGAGATTCCGCACAAAAGAATAAAGGTTAATACAATCACGATAATTGCCAGAAGGGCGATAATGATCTGAGATGCGTACATCTCTTAAAGTTTTCACTGATAACACGATAAAGAGGAAGGGTTGTGAGGAAAAATCGCAAACTTAGGAAAAATAAAACTTACCGAAGAAAAATAGGATCCGGCGAACAGGAGTTACGAAGAGGTTTCTGCTGGTGGTCGTCGGTAGATCGCTGGTCGATACCCTCGGCTTCAAGTAAGTGCCGAGCGGTCGAAGGATTTTTCACGAAGAACGAACACAAAATTTAAGCACTGAGGTTTTTTATTCTATTAACTTCGATTGAAGTTAATAGTGAAACAAAACTTGGTACAATTCACGAACACAAACGAAGAACAAGACTTGAAAATTTTCAAAGTCTTAGCAAAGATTCGAAAACAGTGGTCGCGAACTGAGTCACGTTGTTGGTCGTTTTTGGAACAGTAATGAGCATGGCCCTCCGTAAAGGGCGCAGTTTAAATAGGCTTGACATAGACCGCGGTGAAAGGGGCAACTTTTTGGTCGAGGCGTGATTTTCCACGCCTCCCTTGTTCTCTTTCTATCGACTGTCAATATCTGATAATTACTCTAATTAACTATTTCCAGATCAATTTTGGATTTGTTAATTAACAATTTATTCTTTTGATTTATTTTGGAAGTGTCTCGAATTTGAATTACCTTTCTAGGTGGAAAATTATGGATTTTAATACTTGATAAAAGGAAAATTTTCTTGATAAAGAATTAATTAATTATCAAATCCAAAAATGTTAAAAATGAACTCTATTGATATTTCGCTCTCATTGTTCACTCTATTACATGCATTCTCATTCGGTTTTTACTATAATATGTGAAATATCGATTGATATCGATTTGACAGATCTAATTAAATTGAATTTAAATTTGATATAAATTTCATGACCACCAGGGTGATCTGGTATTCATTCTTAATGGTTTTTCAACGGCTTTCAATATAAAATGGTGAATTAATTAACTTAATTAATTAATTTGTTTAACCTTTCCATTTGTCAAATTAACAAATTTCGGGATAAACTTTTACGATAAATGTAACATTTGGCTATTGTAAAACATGAAAAAAATGGTTATTATTAACGATTGTTAATAATTATTATTCGGTTATTCTCTCTTTCTTCATCCCTACTCTTGGCTAAGAATTGCATTTGTCTCTTGATTTTTATGGCTCTGTTCCTATTGGTTGGGAAAAGTTCGGCTATCGATGAGTGGTGGGCCTTCTCGTACGTTCTATGCATTGCGCGGGCGGCTCACCCTTCCCCTACTCTTTCGGTACGATCACGTGTACCGTAGCTGGCCCGCGAGCTAGCCAACAGCGCTACCTCCCCTTCGGGGTGGCTCTTGACTTCCCTTGTTCGTACCAGCCACGCTCGCGTGGTCGCTTCTCCTTCTATCCTACCTAAAGCGTATGCTGGTACAGAGGCTTTCTCCGTTGTGGCGATATAGCAATAACGTGCAATCCTCTGTTCTCTCCCTGCACGGAGTCTTCTCTTTTTTTTCTTTCTAAGAACCGTGATAAATCGGCGAGCTGAATAGAATCGCTTCTTCGAACGAGCACCACTTATCTTTATTTGTTCCATCCAAATGTTTAGAAGAAACCTCTCGGAGGTAGTTGTTGAAAATAACATTGCCTATGTAACCCGATATTCTTTTTTCGTCGCTGGTAAAGATCGTAAATTGAACTATTTATCTTTGAAGCAATATCGGTTTGCAAGATATTTTTCATTTAAATGTTTAGTCTCTGAGTAATGAGAGATATTGCTAAAGGCAGAAATATTTTAACTCGTTGTTTTTACGGATTTACTTTTTATGATGGGAAAAGCCCAGAAGGGTTTATAATGGTTACCTGAGTAACGCGCAAATACCTGACCTACCCCTAGCTATAAAGTATAACCGGGGAAATACGTGAAAAATACATAAAAAATATGATTACAAAGTTGTAATATTGTTGACGACCTGACCCAATGTTCATATGCATGCGTGATTCTATTGGAAATCGTCTAATTATCAAATTCGCGACTATCGGGAAAGTCTTATTGTTCGCGGGGGTGGCTGTGAACGATGCCCGAGAGGTGCTGCACTCGTTGGAGGAAATCGGAAGTTTTTCTAACCCACTGGTCCCTATGCATGGTGGTTAGAAGGAAACTGTCGGTATCGTCGCTCGCGGTGTTGGTCGTCTTCGGAGTTATGGAGCGCTCGTGTCCGTGAGCCTCGCTGCGTCGTAGCGTTGGTGAGTGTTGGAGTCACCGAGAGCTCGTATCCGTGAGTCTCGATGCGTCATGGTGTTGGTGTATTTCGGTTACATTGAGCGCTCGTATCTATGAGCCTCGATGCTTAGTGGTGTTGGTAGGTTTCGGCAAACAGAGACCTGCCGGCTTAGAAACAGTCAAAACCCTTCGATGGCGGCTGGCCCAGGTACATGAGCCGGCGTTTCTTACTGGTGTTGGTGACTTTTCTTCACAGCGTGGTGTCGGGGCCACGTGCTCATCTTGGGTGATCGAGCCGTGGTGTTATGCCTTTGGAATTCTCGAGTAACTCAAGTCCCATTGAAGATGTTGATTTTTTTCTCGTGTCTCCGATGACAGAATTATTTTACGACTTCGTCTCGACAAAATCGCTTTCGAAAGTTTGTTAAATAGTTTGTGGTCAACGGTTCTCTGTCTACGCTTCTCACGCACAGCGATCCTCTCCCTTTTTCCTTTATTTTCCTCAGTCTTCCCGTTTCCTCGCGAGTGTACGCGTGCAGCTTCTCTCGGTGCGATCGAAGAGCAGCGCAAGTTCGCGAAAAAGAGTTCTCGAAAAGTGCGCGATGTAACACTATCCCAATCGTCGTATTGAGTGGCGTATTGTTTAATATATTCCACCAATCCTATGTGACTCCTCTCGAGTACCCCATTAGTTTGCGGGCGGTACCCGGAGGTCGTTAATTGTTTTATTTGAAATATCTCGGATATTTCTTGCAGCAAACTGCTGGTGAAGGCGGCCCCTCGATCGGTTAGAATAGCCTGGGGGGCGCCGAACTGCGTAAACAGCCGGCGCGCTACGGCTTCTCCGATAGTAGTGGCCTTTAAATCCGGTATAGGCTCGACAAGGCAATACTTCGACAAATGATCCTGCATGGTAAGGATGTGTTTATTACCATGAGGCGTCGTGGGTAAAGGGCCCACGGTGTCAAGAGACACTTTGTCGAACGTATCGGCGGGTGTATCCGTCAGCAGCATCGGCTCACGGGTCTTAGCCCGTACGAGCTTTCGCTCCTGGCAGCCTTGACAATGTCTAATAAAATTTTGGACATCGTTGCGAAGCGAGGGCCAATAAAAACGTTCTCGGATTTTCCGATAAGTTTTCGTTATTCCTTTGTGTCCTCCTAAAAGGTTACAATGAAACTCATTTATTATCTTAGCTCTCGACTCTGCTGGCGGCAATAGCAGCTTGCCATAGCAGACTGTCACTGCTACGCCAGACTTATCGAAGAGCTCGTGTAGTTTTTCAACGAGTCGTCCACTCGACAGGGTGTCGGAGTAATCCCCTGCTCGTGAAATTCGAAACGACTCGACGTCTGAATTTATGAGAATTTTTTTTTAATTTTCCATACCCTGCAGTGCGTTATTGTCTAGCATTTGGTCAAAGTAACGGTTTTTTACGACCACGCTGTAGACATTCCGCTCGCCGTGTGACGTTATTGCTATTTGGCCGACCCGTAACCCTTGTTTTTTTATGGCTTGTGCGTTGATTTTTCCCAGGTCGGCTAACAATCGCCCGATCGGGGTGGATAGTTCACCGTCCGCTGAAATGAAGTGCACATAATTGTCTATTCGGTAGGTCAGGCACTCGCGAGTACCGACTACCGGCTTATCGTGTCTTTCTGCGACGTTATCGCTCAAGGGCTCGGGTTCGCGCCCGGCGTTAACGAACTCGGTGTCTAATGGCCCTACCTCGAACAAATCATCGAGGCAATTAATTTTGGTTTTTGATATTTTTTCCGGAAGGACGATTGTATTATCAATCGCTTCACCCTCGGGGATCGGATCAATGCTTGATTCGTCCTCGGGGATTGGATTGACAATAGTGTCGTCCTCACGTGTCACGCGTGCCGCTCGCTTCGGGTGTGGCGTCGAACGTGCCATGGGGTCGTGGCCCGCGGGAGGCAGCGACCATCTCACCGATCGGCGCGGGGCTTCCGACGCGCCGGATGCCAGTTTGGTTGCCTCGTGTACCGTGACCTCCGACGCGGCGGATGCGTGTTCGGTTGCCTCATGTACCGTGACCTCCGACGGCGTCGGGTAAATTTCTTTCGACTCCTCGGTCTCGTCATCGGCATCGGTGTCATCCTCCTTACCTGGCAACGTGACTCCCTTGAGGCTCACGCGCCGAAGTAATTCGGCTTCGCTTACTCCTCTCTCTCGCTCGGCGAATTTCTCTAGCCGTCGCGATAGCTCGAGATCGAGTCCGGCTTCGTCAATCGGATCGAGAGCGTTAAGAATTTCCCGTGTTTCTAGTGGGAGTTCGTTTCCCTCGGAAAGGAAATCCGGCCAGTCGAAATTTTCCTCGCTATAGGAGTCCTGCTTAGGATCCTGTGCACTGATATTATTTTCAAATCGTTCCTCCAACAGCCGAAGCGATTCATCGAACCATTGGAGGGAATCCTGCATTGTTTTCGATGCGCAGTCTCCTCCGGTTTGCTCACATGGTTGAATCTCGTCAGCCCGAAATACATCGTCATCGTCGGATTCATCCATTGGTGGCCTCACGACCACGGCAATGCCGGGGGAATTCATCGGCGGGTCCTCAGCAGCCGCCGTATCCGAATCGATTTTCGCTTCCTCCGAAACAGGCCCGAGAAGCGGCGTACTTATCGGCCGTTTCGGGGGAAGCAGCGCCGCGGGCAGCATGCTTCGATGCAACCGTTGTATCGGTGGATCGGACACCTCCGAGCTCGTGCTAACCTCCTTGTAAACCGGTGCGGTGGCCGGCGTCGTGCGTAACCTCGCACGCGTTCGTCCGGCCACCGCCTCTGTGCTCGGCGGTAAAACAACCCGCGGAGGGTTCTTCTTCCGTGACCCTGACGGAGCTTTGAGAACCGGTTTGAGCTTCGGTACGTTCCCCTTATCGGTGGAAACAGCGCCAGATGAAATTGGCAATACCTGTAAACCTTTCTCATTTGTCTCTTCTGGGGCTTCTACCTCCGAATCGCTTGTACTCGACAGCGCTCGGGCGACCGGATTGCGCGAAAGGGCATCGGCATTTATGTTTAGCTTTCCCGGCTTGTACACGAAGTCGAAGTCATACTTTCGCAGACGCATTTTCCACCGGTTAAGCCTTTTCCCTGGATCCAGAGTGGTTTGCATCCATTTCAGCGGCTCGTGATCGCTCACGAGCGTGAATTTCTTCCGGTAAAGATATGTCGCGAAATGTTCAATAGATTCGATTATCGCGAGACAGTCCTTTTCGGTAGTCGAGTAGTTGACTTGAGGAGGCGAGAAATACGCGACCGGCAAGTCACATCCCTCGTGTTCCTGTGACAACACTGCGCCGAGAGCTATATCCGACGCGTCGGTCGTCAAAGTAAACGGCTTCGCAAGGTCGGGATATCGCAAAATCGGTTCGCTGCAAAGTGCTTTCCGTAGTTTGCGAAAACTTTTTTTCTGCTTCGGTCCCCAGACGAAGGGTTGTCCCTTTTTTAAGAGATCCGACAATGGTTTGGAGATCTCCGCGAAATCGAGAATGGAACGACGGTAATAACCGCAAAGGCCGAGAAATAGCCGTACGTTTTTCTGTGTCTTCGGTACTGGAATATAACGGACGGACTCAAGCTTCTTCGGATCCATACGGAGCCCGTCGCAGCTGACGATATGTCCGAGGTAAGCGACCTCCCTTCGCAGGAAGGAGCACTTATCAGGCTCCAGGCTCAAGTTTGCATCCTCTAGACGCATCATGAGTCTGCGAACCTTTTTCTCGTGTTCCTCGAGGGATGCAGCGAACACCACT
The DNA here is from genome assembly GCA_963971235.1 of Cryptus armator. Taxonomy (NCBI): domain Eukaryota; kingdom Metazoa; phylum Arthropoda; class Insecta; order Hymenoptera; family Ichneumonidae; genus Cryptus; species Cryptus armator. The sequence goes on along the minus strand of CAXARG010000242.1, from coordinate 4,006,178 downwards.
ATGTCGTCTAGATAGACGAACATTTCGGTGCCCTGCAATCCTAATAACATGCGGTCCATGAGACGCTGGAATGTCGCGGGCGCGTTTTTCAACCCTTCCGGCATTCTGGCATACTCATAATGACCATTTAGCGTAGAAAACGCGGTCTTCGGGCCGTCCCTCGCATCCATTGGTATTTGCTGAAATCCGCTCGCCAGATCGAACGTTGAAAAATATCTGGCTTCGCCGAGTTGCTCTAGGATTTCAATCATATTTGGCAATGGGTATCCATCGGAGATAGTTTTTTCATTAAATTTACGGATGTCTATAACCATTTGCATGCGAGGACGTCCCTGCGAATCGGCTTTTTTTGGCCCAATCCACACGGGAGAGTTATACGGAGAGCAGGAATGAATTATGACTCCGTCGTCGAGTTTCTTTAATACCTGACGGTCCAACTCCTCTTTATAAACCACGGGGAAACGATACTGCTTTGTAATCACGGGTAAATCGTCAATCGTCGGGATCCGATGGTATACCAGATCCGTCCGTTGCAACTTATCCTCCGGTAATTTATATCGATAAGGGAACTCCTCTACGAGTCGCTGAACGTGTCGACGCTCTTCCTCGTTGAGGTCGTTTTATCGTAACGCCTTGACTATTGCCGATACTCGATCGGCTGGCGGAGAAGCCTCTTCGACCGTAGTGCTATCATCTTCAAATCCGGAGTCTAAATCGTCCGGGTTTTTTATTTCAAAGGGCTCAATCTCCTGTGGGCCTATCGCTATCTCCACGTCTTCGAACCGCGTATTAATCGCTAATATTTGACAGACGCCCGCGTTTCGCGTTACGATCGCGTTCCCAACGTACACGCCCTTTAAAGTTTCTACCCGCGGCAAGTACCCTTCGTTCAAGTTCGTTTCCGCGATTGGTAACGCAATCTGCTCACGCATTCGCGCGCGTAACTTGTATTTTCTTTTCGTGGACTTCGCCTTCGTGAATAGTACCTCTGCCGTCGGTTCGGCTTCCACGGGAGTATTCTCGATAAATGGTTTAGGGCGGATCGGGTCGCTTCGCGTTACTAGAGCCTTATGGTGGAAAGAGAATTCGGCTCCTTCGTCGTAGAAGAACGGTCTTCCAATTAACGCGTCACTGGATAATGGCAATCGGTGAACTACGTAAAATTTACTCGGTTTTTCGTTAAAGTGAAGATTAACGGAACCTAGCGTAGGAATTTTCGTTTCCTTCAGGCCCGTTATCCAAATAATATCCTGTATGTTTACGCGCAAGTCTTCATCTAGCGCATCTAATTTGATTAGGCTAGTCGCGGAGCCTGTTTCGAGAAAGAATCGCCCTTTCTTACGGCGCAGCTCCGGGGCGGTTAATTCGACTACTGGGTTCTCGACGGGGGTTGGGTTCCAGAGGACGAGGCATTGCTTCCCAGGAACCTCACTGAGGGTAGCCCGTCCGGCGATCGCGCCCGGTTCGCCGGGGAAGTTGATCGCGCTCGGCTCGTCGCCGATTCCATGGGACGAGCCGATTGCGAGTTTAAAGGGGATTCGGTTTGTGAGTTCCGAGCCTCGGCCGGGCATCGTCGATTCCATGGGCAACAAGGACAGCCTCTACCCTGAGACCAACAGTACTCGTGGCCGCAACCCTCGGGAAAACGACCCGCGTCACCCACATCTCGTTTCGTAGCCTCTGCTTGCCCCACATTACCTCGCCCATCTCTAGCTTGTCAATTTGGGCTAGGTGAACGATGCGTGGCCTGCTGATTTTGCCAATTCGATCGCGGGTCCGGCGATCGGGCACGCGAGTCGCCGTAGTTAGTATATCGCGCATCCGGCGATCGACCACGCGGATCTCCGTGATTTCGGTAACGTAGATCAGGCGATCGACCACGCGAGTCGCCGTAATTCCCATAGAGGACTTGCGCGGTGAGCCCATCGCGGCGCGTACGACGTTCTTCATTGTCGATATATTCGGCCGCGATTTCGTACGCGTCTTCTAGTGTTTTTGGCGCTCGAGGCCACACGGCTTGAGCAATATTCGTCGGCAACCCGTCCATGAACCCAGCCAACGCGAGGTCGTAAACGGGATCGGTCGCCCGATTCGGCGGCTCCGCACCGTGCTGTGCCCGATATGCCGATCGGCTTCCGCTGATTAAAATTCGTATTCTATCATAGAAGTCGTCGACGGTTTCGCCCTTCTTCATCCTAATGGACGAGATTTGCTGACTATAATACGCGTATGTTTTCCCGCGCGCAAGCCGTTTCTTTAAAAGTCGTATTAATTCATTGACCGTATTAACCGTTTCTCCGTACACGCAATTGCGCACGCTCCCGCGCAATTTTCATATTACTGCCGCGATGAATTCCGGTTCGTTTTCCGGTGGCACGAACGTCGCCACATTTTGGAGATCCTGGAGGAAATCCCTTAAAGACATATTTTTCCCATCGAAAGTTGGCAGATTCGCGTATCGATTGTAAAGGGTCATATTTTGCATCGCGGTGCTTACGTCTTGCAGAGCCCGCGTCGAGACGTCGAGCGCCGGCAATGGGTTATCTCCGCCCGTCGCCATTTTTATTTATTACTTTCCTGGGGGCGTGCGAATAATGGGGAATTAGAGGATAGCTAGAGAGTATCGTTATTTTCGCTTTTGGATTATTCGCCCGGCGCGATTAAAATCGGTTGATACTGATAATCCGTCGGGTCCCAAGTGGCAACCGTGCCAATCACTCCCGCATACGGACCGGGAAAATTCTCCGCGATGTAAAAAAGATAGATGGAGTTCTCAATACCCCCAGGTCCCTCTGTCGTAGTGATAAGGTGTTACATCCCCGTAACTCCACCAAAGCGCCTAGTATCTAGCAACTCTCAAAACAGCATTGTATTTCCTGAAGATAAGGCCCTACTCCGATGGTTAAAGGAAGGGGACGTCTAGGCCCTCACAAATAGTCTACAGATAACAATTCCTTCCAATTTGTTCAAAACATAGGAAGTGGGAGACGGCGAGTTCGAGCCAATAAGCTACAAGAAACTTGCCCTTTCCTACCCTTATTCAAAAACAAAGATAGATATACGACTAGTATATAAGACTACATTTTGTACAGAAAAGTATCAGTTCTTGTAAATATTTCAACCTCTTCGGATCGAGCTGGAACTTGTATCGCTCGTCCATATTTTCAAGTAAAATAGTTTAAATGGAATCTTCGATTTCTTTCCGAGCTGCGCGGACCACCGCGAGTTCATCATCATAACCTTCGAATCCAAATGAGTTGCGCAGACCACCGCGAACTCATAATAAGATCTTCAAGACGATTTCCAGTTGCGCGGTTCACAGCGAGCTATGGAATCGTTTTCCAAAATCCACCGAGCTGCGCGGCCCACCGCGAGCAATACAATCCTTTTCCTAAATCCACCGAGCTGCGCGGTCCACCGCGAGCTCACTGGATGTCCTATATTCAACCGATAGCAGAAGTTGCGCGGACCACCGCGAATTTCTCTTTCTTTCAATCTCAACAATTCCTTATTGTCCCAAATAATTACTAAATCATCCAAAACTATTATCCAACAAAATTCCATTACAACCAAATCACCAAGCCCGTATCCCGGACTAATTAGCCTTTGCTAAGGTCTAAAACAGGGCAAATTCTCAATGTTACTCGGACGTAACAAAGGATCGTTCCGAGGAACTCGATTATATCGTCGCCCTTTAAGAGCAGGGCAGGGTTCGCAGAGTGAATTTCAGCACCTAGCGCTGGCTCGCTAAGGCGGACGACATTTACTCCGTAATTAAAGTTGGGTTCGAAAATCGCCGAACCTTCCGCCAATTGCTCGGAAAATATCTCGTGCTCGGGAACCCCGGAGCTACGGATGCGTACCCTTGCTGCACCATTAGCGTAACGCGTAAGAGTTGGTTTGATTTGGGTGTGAAGTTTGATAGTCAATATTACGGTTTTACAATAGGCTAGAGATAAAGCTTTTGACGGAATTGAACATTGAGATTTGTTTTTAAATTATACCCAATAAAAATTGTTAAATTTTGAAAGTACTGACAAAGTCAAGCGTAACCAATCTCAAGAAATTTCCGTATCCCACTTCTGACACCAGTTTACTTGTTACGTCCCAGGGCGTTGTTGGGCTCTCAAGTGAAACCCCTTCGTACGAAATACGAAGAGTTTATATTTATTTTTGTTCGGGTTCTTTCCGGACGTCCGCTACAGGACGTTTCTTGAGGATGGCTCAGGCTTGTTCAAATAATTAGTTATCACTTTCCAATTTAATTATCAAACAATGGATAAACGTTATTTTAATAGAAGTTAAACGTCAATTCCAGAGTTAACAATATTCACTCATTTCATTCATACCTTAAATATTACTTACAATGATATTTGATCGCAGACACCTTTCTCCCTCACTCTTCCTCCTTCTATACTTCGAATGGCTGCGATCTCTTAATTCTACACGACCGTTTAAGTTATTGTTCGTGGCGCGAGTTGTAACTCTTAATCCTAACACGTAAAGACTGACCGTCGCGGCGCAAACACTAATCAAAGCTCCCTTCGGCCCTATTGACTTCACGGACAATTTCTCTGAACCGCGGATCTCTATTGATAGATTTACAATACTTTGCGAGTGCTATTACGAGGAGTTTTTCCGAAGACAAGCTTTCGCTTCTCGTGTCAAAACGGGACTAATTTCCCCGGCGCACCCATCCGCCGATCTCGCGATCGGCGGGTGGCTAGCCGGGGGGTTTTTGCTATTCTCGCGGTTTTGTTATCAGCGGACTCGGCGGCGGAGAACGCTCTCGCGATATCCGTTACCGAGTCACGCGTCGGTCAGCCTTTTTGGTAACTTAACTAATATCTATATCTTAGCGTCTAACTGCTTAGCGTCTATTCGGTTATTTAATTACATTCGTGGTAACGGCGGCAGCAGCGGAACTTACCGCTGCGGCCCTCGTCAGCACGAAGTCATTCTAGGCGCGCGTGATAGGGGTTACGAGTCGCGCTGCGCATGTTTGGATCCGGGGAAACTGATCCTCTTGCTGCGCGATCGTAACATAACTACGCATGAAGTTGGAAGTACACCGAAGAAAATGGTGAAAAACTAATTTTTTTGGAGCATACGCTGCGGAGTAACCCCATAGAAACCTGTGTGAAGAGGCCTCGCAGGTCATTTTAATAGGCACTCTTTGCCTATTTTTATAGTGAGTGCCTAAAAACAAGGAAATAGGAACAACGGCCGAGCATCGAGCAACGACTGTTTCTCTCGGGCGGATGTTCGTGTGTTCCACCATCAATGAATCGGAAAATGAGAAGAACAATTCATCTAAAGAAGAATTAATTGAATTTGCGAGTATAACTCCACACGGGTCGACAGAAGTATCAAGTGAAACCAAAGGATCTCGCGATCAGTTTATTAAAAAAATAACTCAAGACGAAACTAGTGAAGGAAACAATTCTGTTGTCGCTGCAGAGTACGATAGCCCAGGTACTTCAAAGGGTCTAGGTATGACCAAAGGGAGTTACTGTGGTATCGGAGAGTCGAAGGTTGACGAATTATATTGCCACTCGACTGAGGTGGAGGAACGAAAGGAAAAGAATAAATCAAGTACGAATAGTCGCGAGGCCGTGAAGTTAAAAGCACCCATCTTGGTGACAAATAAAAATCTTGTACGAAAAAATCACCCTTTAGAAACCGAAGAGGACAATATGGCAATGCAATACATAAAGGGCGTAACGTCGAAAGAAATCTATAGCTTCGCGAGAATGTCAAACCATGGAAAGATCTCGAAATTTCATAAGAGTTACACCATCAGAAATCTCCAACTAGCAGAAAAACCACGCACTATGGGCATTTCCCGCTGCATCCAACGCTTCTCGAGGGAAAGTTTTTGCTTTACACTCTCAGCATCTCATACCGAAGAACGTTTCGAAAAAATAAAGGCTCTCTTTCGACTAGACGGATTGAATAGCGAGGAAAAATTTAGCATCGAAACGTTATTACGCAATAGCTCCCATCTCTATCACTTGCCGGGCGAAGCATTAACATATACCACGATATTGCAATATCGGATTCCCACGACGGACGACCTCCCCATCAATACGAGAGGCTATCGTTGGCCCGAATGTACAAAGGACGAAATAGAAAAACAGGTGGACGATATGCTGGTGTTACGTCCTCTGAATTGGTACATATATATAGTAACTAATAATCAGCTAATGCAGTATTCATTTTTTTTTACGTTATTGCAACAATTAATTTTCTATTTAAATATCCTTGAGAGAACATATGGTTCCTCGGATATAATTTAATAAACATTTAAATTACTAAAATATTGAGATCTGGAGGGGCAATGCATGCACCTCTCAGATAATAATTATCGAGCCGTGTGCAAAAGCTGAGCGAAGTCATTACTCAGTTATTGGCATCTTAACGTTTAGCCACCAAAATTCGAGCTATGTCTCGGATATACAGTATTTCCGGCGAGGACACCTGAGGAAAATCCGAAGAGAATTCCGATGATAAAAGTCGAGCCATATAGGCAATTTGAATCCTTCATTAACACGTGATCGGCGGGCGGTTTCTTATCGCTCTAACACTGCGAGCGATGCACCTCACGCACGTAGACTACCGTGCAGCCAGAGAATCGGTGAGACTGTCTCGAAGGGACCGATGCACGGCTTGACCGTCATCGCGTTCGAGTGCAGCTCCTCTCGGCGCATAAATTATAACATTTCAATAATCTATAAAATAAGTTAACAATTCATCAAACTATTCCAATAATAGGAAAAACATTGCATTGGCTGAATAATAACCATTTATGGAAGTATCATTAGACTCACGCAGGAAAATACGTTGAAACCGATAATAAACAATAAAAACAGTGATAAAGATTGAGGAAACAAGATGAAGTTGAGAGAAGTAATTAAATAAATAAAAATTAAGTTAAACAATCAATATGAAACAATAATAATTACTCGAGATAACTCATAAATTCATAATTTGATAAACTAAAAGTTATTAAAATTCACGGAAGTAAATATCAAATAAAAAGTTTAAACATTTTAAAATCATCAAATTAATTTTAGATAAAATTTTCGATAACACCAAAAATAACTTTTGATACAAAAAACATAGAAACTCCATTCAAATTTGTAAAATATTGTTATTTAAAATCTTAATTTTTGACATAATCCTTTAAACATTTTAAATATTGTAAATGCGTTAAATTAAAAATTCATAAAAATTAATCGATTGCACAGGTGACATTTGATCGATATTAACGTTGGAGGGAGGCTCGTGAGCGGCGGCGGCTCGAGACCGTTCGCAGGTGAGGAGGTCCCCCGCGCAAATTAATAAAATCAGGGCCCGCGGCGTCGGAAGCTCATTACCGACATTCTACGGACATCCTACGATAACTATTGTCACCACGAATTTCAACACAACCATTGTCTTTGAAAATCATCGAAGTTCAATATTAAAATTTTATCAGCGAATAAAACAAAGTCGCAAAGACGTGTGCGGAAACGTGTAAACCCCTAATACAGTTCGAAACGGGGAATTGTCAGAACTTTAATCGACACTTACGACATTTGTTTTCGAGACTTTAAAAATTTATAACGGGAATTAAATTGTGAAACACAATCAACAGAATTAGCGAGTGTAAATTGAAAAGAGTATTTGTGGAAATCGAAATCTAAATAAATCTCAGCGATAAATTGAAATATTTGCCAAGTGTTAAATAACTTATTCCGAATTAAGTGAATTCGGTTGTTATCAATATCATCGATAATTCTTCATCGTCAACAATCGGCATCACCAATTGGAAATCCTGAAGGAGGGAAGGAAGGACGAATCCACGCAATTTTCCACTACATACATCAACCGACTCCGAGAACCTTCACTCATTATTTAAATTTCATATCATTCTTCATTCATCAACTTAAGTTTTTCCCATCAAAACGCTTAAAATATTTTGATAAATAATTCTGAACAATTAAAACTATAAATCAGTGCATCGATGTTATAAAACCAGAAGGATGTACCTTCTTTAAGACTTAAAGAGTGTTAGCCTTCGAATTTTATTCTTTGCCTTTGGTAACGAGTACCAAGGTAGCAAAGGGGGTGTATCGGGCCGCGATAGTCGTGAGCGCTGGTCAGCGTCTTCGCCCGGATTGAATTACACTACGAGACGCATCGAGCGTACGGCGTCTTATCAGAGGAATTCCATAGTAAACACTTCTGTCATATGGTTACTACGCGCTTACTATACGCGTACTACGAGTCGACGACTCTTTCCACGTGCAATATTCTTTCTTTTGGTTCGGGTATTTAAATCTCTAACACGGCGCACTCTGTACCCTATCCTGAGTAACTCTCCGAAAGGTCAGACTCAAAAAGGGAATAAGTCGGATAAAGCGCCTCAATGGTACAAAACGTGTAAAATGGAATTTTATTCCTTGACCGTAATTACCGAGAAAATGCTGATTTGGACGTAACAAAAATTGGGGGCTCGTCCGGGATCTCAAAACAGAGTTGGCGCTAATTATATATATAAAAATATTGCAAATTAATTTCTTTGATTTCAAAACAAAGTGTGCGTAAAAATATATATGACAACATTATAACATATTTTTCCTCGATTTTCTAAATAAATTGCGCGATAAATAAATCTAAATAATTCAGATTTAAATCAGAATCCAAATAAATTGATTATAATAACGTCAGTATTTGGACGATAAATAAACATTTAAATAAATAAATAATTTCATTAATGTAAATTGGGAATGTAGTCAAAATCATTTGATCTCCTACGACTTATTATTTGCATTGTTACCTTTGAAAAAAAAAAAAAAAAAAAATAGATAGAATAATTTGTGAACTTAGGTAAATGCATCAGTCTGATGATGAAAACAGAGATATTTTAAATGCCTTCAACTAGATCACAGTGTAAACTTTCCGATAAAGTCATTCACGATTATCCTGACGAAAAGAAAAAGAAAATAAAATTGACAGTTAATCCGGAAGTGCCAGTTAACGTTGAAACACAATCAAAATCCACGGAAACAGAATTTGCGGAATCAGATATTTCTGAAACTGAGGGAATAATTGCCGAAGAAGTAATAAATAGTATAGTGGTACCTCCGTTAGAAATCCCAAAGGATCAAAATATTGAGGCACAAGTTGAAATAAATCTAGTAGGTGGAGTAGGTGACGATACACTTAGGTCAGTTGAAAGGAGTTTAAGGGATATTACACGTTCCTTAAGGGAAACATTGGAGTCTCATTTTGATAGCAACGACGAAGGAAGTGAAGATTTGAAACTACAGCGTGAATCAGAAAATCAAATTCAGGTATTAGAAGAGGGAATAATAGAGGAAATTAGTAGAACACCAAGTGACAATTTTGAGGATTCTCCTTCATTTTCATCAGCTAGAGGTAATTTTACACCGGGTGTTCGATTTGGCACAGGGGCAGTCGCTTCATCAGCTCGGTTTTTGGAATCGTGTATATTGGAAAATACAATAGCAATTCGGCAACCACTCATAAAATCGTGTGTAAAATCAGTGCAACCGAGAACAAAAAGTGCTCCAGGAAGATATAAAAATAAATTTGAAACGGGAAATACAGTTTTTGGTATTTTTGCAAATAAAAATAATTCTTCAAGTCAATCGAGTGCGACAACTGTGTCCAATAATAATTTCACCATAGGTAACGAACTTGATAAAACTGCTGAAGTAAGGGAAGAGATAGATCCAGTCGAAATCGCGACAGCAATAAAAAAATTTCCCTCTGTACGTTCGTCAGTTGTACGAAGTAAAATATCGTCGCTTCACGGAAAACATAATAATCGCAAGTCAAGTCAAAAATCCATAAAAATAGTGTCAAATAAAGCTGTTAAAAATCTTTTTGGAAAAATGGGACCGATAAAAAGAAATACGGATAAATCGAGTAAAATAATTTACAGAGACAATGAAAAGGGACGAGATGATGAGAGTAATGATGGGAACGGTAGTGGAGACGAAGGTACTCCGCGTCGTCAGTTAAGTCCGTCTCGTAGATCGAGGAGATCCTCGGGTATTACAAGGGAGGCAACGGGAATTATACGTGAAGCGGTAAAGTTAATACCAGATTTCGATGGGAAGAGACATTCTTTGAGTAAATATATGAATGGTTTGGAAACAGCTTTGGATATGGTAGGGGATGATTTTCAATTCCAGTTATTACAACTAGCAAAAACCAAATTGAGTGGTGCTGTATTTGATAAAGTGGCTAAAAATGATTTCAAGGATATATACGATTATATGGATTATCTTAGAATAATATATGATCCACCACGGGATATTTTTCAATTGCAGGGAGAATTGGGAAGTAGTGCTCAGCTAGATGATGATACGATTGACCAATATGCATATAGAATTCAAACATTAGTTGCAAAAATGAGAGAGGCTCAGCAGTATAAAACAGGATTTTTAAGTGAAGGCGATAGGGAGGCTATAGATAATATGGCAGTTAGTTGTTTTAAGAGGGGGTTAAAACCAGAAATTCTCGATAAAATTGGCACTACGGGATATTCGCTTCGAGAAATTATTGTTTCGGCTCAAGCCATCGAACGAGATCTTACTGAACGAAATACTTTGAGAAATACAGCCAAATCTAAATTAACTCCAACAAAAGATATTGAAAAAGGGATAAAGAAAGTCAGTATGAAATTTGTAGAGCCCGTTGAGGAGGAACCAGAGGAGGTAACTATGGCACCGTTTGAGGGAGGACAGGTGGGATTAAATGTTTGTCAAATTTGCAATACTATAGGGCATACTGCTTTAATGTGTAATCTTAGACGAGAAACGACAGCATCTGGGATAGTAAAATGTCAAATATGCGGAACAGAAGGGCACGTTAGCAACCAATGTACTATGCAAAAAAATAATATCGCAATTTTAAATTGTCAATATTGTCAGGAGAAAGGACACGATGCGAGAGATTGTCCGAAAATAACAAAAAAAGAGAATAATACAGGAACAATAGATATCTGCCAATATTGTAATAAAAGGGGACATGTAGCTGCAAATTGTTACTCCATACCCTGTACAAAATGTGGTAAAAAGTTTCACAATGCTAGCAATTGTACTTCTCGTACACCAATAATGGGAATGGGAGATCAAGTGGTTGATGTTTATGGTGGAGTACCTCCAAATACTCCCAATAATCAACAAAATATCCCAAATAATCGTTCAAATAATTATTCGAACAATCATTTTAATTCAAATAATCGTCCAAATTTTAATCAAAATCCGAATTTTAATCAGAATCGTAATTATCAGAATGGAAATTTTAACCAAAATCGGAATTTTAATCAAAATCACAATTATAACTCGAATGGAAATTATAACCGAAACAACAATTATAACCATAATAATAACTACAATAAAAATCGCAACTATAATAATAACGGAAATAGTAATTATAACCAAAATAATAACTTCAATCCAAGTGATAATCGAAATAATGGACATCAAGGTCAAAACCAACATAATAATCATCACAGTTATAACCAAAGTAATAACAGTTATCAACATTTTGGCAACGGACAAATGTCGAACGAAGAAGGATCCAAAACATACGCACAGGCCGTCGATCCAAATACATTGTCTTATAAGGAACATATTATTTGCTTTTATTGTGGACAGAGAGGTCATGTACAGCATGAGTGTCAGAAAAGGAAACAGGATGCTAATGCGATGGCGCAGGGAAACGGGGATGGCCAGGCAGCAATGGGTGCGCCGGCTCAGGCCAATTTACAGTCGCACCCGGTTTTGACGGTGAATACTATGCGCCCGACCCTTCCAATTGCCGAATAGTCGATATTTTTCTAATAATGCCAGAAAAAGATGTAATTCCACCTACCATAAAATTGAAAAGTCGTGATCTTCCGGAAGAAGTTATAATGTTATTGGATACAGGTGCTAGTAGAAGCGTGATAAAAGTGGGATGTTTGGGTAAAAATATGAAAATTTATAGAGATGAAATTTTGAGACTCAGTGGAATAACGGATAGTGTTGTTTTAACTTTGGGATATGTGATTATTGAAATTTTGGATAGAGAAACAGTGTTTCATATTGTACCCAATTGTTTTCCTACAAAGCAGGACGGAATATTATCCACTGAATATTTTCGGGATAATTTGGCAAAAATTGACTATGAAATGAGTCAGATTGAGGTTCGAAATCAGAAGATAGAATTTTTTACTAAGGAAAGTATGATTTTTCCAGCAAAAACGACAAAGTTATTTTACGTAAGGACAAAAGATGATACAGTTTCAGAGGGATATTTGCCTCCGGTATATGTAGGCGAGGGAATAATTTTTGAACAAGGGTTGATAAAGAATATTTGCGGAAAAAGTTATGTCAATGTTACTAATAATCGAGAGGAGCAAGTAGAAATACAGATTCCAATTTTGGAATGAATGTCGAGTCCGCCAAATGTTGGGGAAAAATTAGAGGCAGTAAAGAATGAGGAAAAAGAGATACAGCATATAGGGGAAAAAGACAGTACTGAACAGGCAATCGAAGATAAAAATCTGGAAATTCTTGGAGAAATAAATGAAGATAATGAGGATTATGAATTGAGGGAAACAATAAATGAGTTAAAGGAATCAGTAAACAATATTATGGATAAACAAATGGAAATAATAGCAACATCGGAGGAACAAAATATAGAAGTGATTACTGAAAATAAAGAAAAATTCGGTGATAAAAAGGAAGACACGATTATTCAAGGTTCTGAGGAAAAAATGGAACTACAAACAATAGAAAAATTTCCATCGTATGAATTCGCAGATTCACTGATAGCAACAAGGTTCTTTTCAAACGAGAAAATGTTTAGTATAAATTCCAAGATGGAGGATGAAACGCGATATCCAAAGGTATTGGAGTTGTTACGATTAACGGATTTGGAGGAAGAGGAAATAAAAGCTGTAAAAGAGGTAATTAAATACGGGGCTGATAGATTTCACATACCGGGAGAGAGATTAGAAGCTACAAATGTTATCACGCATCGAATACCAACTACCGATGATTTGCCAGTAAATTCAAAACAATATAGGTTTCCAGAGGTTCATAAAGAAGAAATACGTAAACAAATTGCAGATTTTTTGGATAAAGGGTATATAAGAGAGTCAACATCGCCATATAATACACCTGTGTGGGTAGTTCCTAAGAAATTGGATTCACAAGGAAATAAAAAGTGGAGAGTGGTTTTAGATTTTCGACAGTTAAATGAAAAAACTATTGGGGATGGATATCCTTTGCCAAATATTGTAGATATTTTAGATCAACTGGGCGGAGCTCAATACTTTTCGGTTTTCGATTTAGCTTCGGGATTTTATCAGATTAATATGCATCCGGATGATTGTCATAAAACAGCGTTTACAACTCCGTATGGCCACTATGAGTATGTTCGAATGCCTATGGGATTAAAGAACGCACCTCCGACTTTTCAACGAGCAATGGATATGGTTTTAATGGGTTTACAGGGTCAAGAATTATTTGTTTATTTAGATTATATAGTAGTTTATGCGAAAACATTAAAAGAACATGAGGAAAAATGTAAAAGATTATTTGATCGATTGAGAAAAGCAAATTTAACTCTGCAACCAGATAAATGCGAATTTTTAAAAAGGGAAGTAGGATATTTGGGACATGTAATTAGTCGTGATGGGTTAAAACTAGATCCAAGGAAAGTAGAGGCAGTAAGAAATTTACCAAGGCCAACTAACGTGAGACAGATTCGTGAGGTTACAGGATTGTCTGGATATTATCGTAGATTTATTGAAGGATATGCGAGAATAGCAAAACCATTAACCAATCTTTTGAAAGGTGATGTACCATTTGTTTGGGGAGAGAGTCAGGAGAAGGCATTTCAAACACTCAAGGAGAAACTTTGTACTGAACCCGTTTTAATTTTTCCGGATTTTTCAAAGCCATTTATTGTTACAACAGATGCCTCGGGTTATGCAATCGGTGGTATTTTATCACAAGGTCCAATAGGAAAGGATAAACCAATCGCATACGCTTCACGTACCTTGAATGAAGCTGAAACTCGTTATGATACTTATGAAAAAGAGGCTTTGGCCATTGTTTATAGTGTATTACATTTTAGACCGTATTTATATGGGAAAGTTTTTACATTGGTCACAGATCATAAGCCTTTGGTATGGTTTAAAAGTTGCAAAGACGGAAATGCTCGTGTACTTCGATGGAGATTAAAATTAGCTGAATATGAATATGACGTTGTATATAAAAGTAGGAAAACAAACGTAAATGCCGATGCGTTATCGCGAAATCCAGTAGATATTGAGGGGGAAATATTGGAAGAAATATTTATAACACGAGTAAGGGGACGTCAAGAATTAACAGAGGAAGAAATAGAGTTGTTACTTCAGGATAACGATAATGAGAACGATGGAGAAAGCGACGAAGAGGTAGTAATAGAAGAGGAAGACCCAGAAAAATTGTGGAAAAATTCATTGCAGATGATGCAATTAGATGAAATAGATTATGATAATCCTGTACCAGGTACTTCCGCTCAAAACCCTTTGGAGGAGGATTTACCGATAAATAACGAAATTAATGACGGTGACAAGGAACAAGAAACAGAAAATGATATAGAAAAACAATCGAAAGTTGAACCTTTACCAATCAGACATGGGATGGTAACTAGACAACAGGTGAAAAATAAAAATAAAACGTTGAAAAACAATGACAAAAACAAAACCAGTAAACAACAATCAGATACTGACGATGAACAGAGTAAAGTTGAAAAACCAAGGAGAAAATGTCGGAAAAAACGGAAACAGTCCCAAAAACAATTAAAGAATAATCAATTAATAGAGTCAAACGACGACAAATCATTAATACATTCAGACTCAGATGCAGACAGTTCAGATAAAGAGGATGACGAAGACAAGGACGAAGACAGTGACTCTAGCCAACAATCGGAAATTAAGGCTGAGTATATCACATCCCAAAATATCATTCCGTCTAGAGAGCTCTTATTTACTCGAAAAGATTCACTCGCGTATTTTTTGGATATTGATGGAGAACCACTTGATACAGGGTCGCGAAAATTGCTGAACAGAAAAGAGTTGCCAAAATATTCAGATCTCGAGATAGGAAAAGTTAGTACAATAAAAAGGGGAAACAGATATCACATTGCACTTCCTATAAAAGATGATCCGGGGGAAGGAGTCACATTAATATTTGGGCACATTAAAGACGCAATAACTAGTTTGAGAGAATTTATGGAGGAAAAAGGGATTCAGAGTGTAAGCATAGCCAAAACAGATTTTATAGAGAACGTTCCATGGGAAAGAATCGTAGGGGAATTAAGATTGGAATTTTTAAACAGCACAGTAAAGGTTATAGTTTGTCACGGAATTATTCGGTATCCAAGTAAAGGAGAACGGGAGGAAATAATGCGAGAGGCACATAGTTCCGCTGTAGGAGGACATAGAGGAATTACAAAAACGTTTAATAGAATTAGACATCGATATTACTGGGAAAAAATGAAAATAAATATTGAACAATTTATACAACAATGTTTGCCGTGTCAATTAAAAAAGTGCGTGAGAATAAAAACAAAGCAGCCAATGGTTATTACCGATACGCCAGCCACAGCTTTTGACAAGGTAGCAATGGATATAGTTGGACCGTTACCTCGAACGAAAAAGGGTAACGAATACATTCTTACTGTTCAGGATCAGCTATCAAAATGTTGTCTTGCTTTCCCTATTCCTAATGCGACATCGATTACCATCGCTGACACATTGGTTAAATATTATATTTGCACATTTGGAGCACCAAAATACGTATTAACCGATCAGGGAAGAAACTTTTTGAGTGGGTTAATTAAACGACTTGCTAAACGATTTCGAATTAAAAAACTTCGTACTACGGCCTTTCATCCACAGTCAAATGATTCATTAGAACGTTCCCACCATGCATTAGGAGAATATTTGAAATTATATAGAGACAGTGACTTTGGATGGGACGAATGGGTTGAGTTGGCTACTTTCAACTATAATACTAGTGTACATGAAGGAACAAAACATACTCCATATGAACTTATTTTCGGAAAAATGGCACGATTACCATCAAGTGATCCTATCCAAAAGGAGGATAAATTACCTACTTTCGATAATTATATTGTCAATCTCGTGACTAAATTACACGGGAGTCGAAAAATAGCGAGAGAAAACTTAATAAAAGCAAAGGAAAAATCCAAGGAAAGATATGATCAAAAACTCAACGAACAGGATTTTAAAGTCGGAGATTATATGTTCCTGAAAAATGGACCGAAACCAAAGAAACTAGAAGATCATCATCAAGGACCTTTTGAAATAATTGAAGTAAAAAACAATCAGAATGTCAAGTTAAAAGTTAAAAATAAACCGGTGATAGTTCACGCTAATCGATTGAGACGTTCACATATTAAACCGAAAATAAAACAAAGTAAACGCGGAACAATATTAACCATTAAAATAAACCAATAAATAACCATATAAATCAACGGATAAATAATCAAATTCAACAGGGAAAAAGGTAAATAAGCAGCAAGAAAAGCATCATGAATCGCTACACAGCATCTCAAGGAAACGGAAAAAAAATGGTGAAAACAAGACAGCCAGCATCAAGG
Organism: Cryptus armator; assembly: GCA_963971235.1. Lineage (NCBI taxonomy): Eukaryota > Metazoa > Arthropoda > Insecta > Hymenoptera > Ichneumonidae > Cryptus > Cryptus armator. Next base: position 3,989,495 of record CAXARG010000242.1, on the reverse strand, counting down.
TCAAGGGTGGTAGGAAATCCAAGGGACCGTTCAGCTTCTCCTCCACAACGTCTGAAGGATGCAATGTCTGAATTGGGATCGGATTATTCCCCAAATCCATGGATGGAAGATAGGGCTCGTGAAGAGAGTGCAGAGCTCGTTAAAGAGCGAATGATAAACATTTACAGCGGCATTATAAAAAAACTATGTGATAAGGAGGTAGCATGGAAAACAACGGCTATCAGGCTTGGAATAGATCATCTGACAAGTATTGGTGAAAACATCTTCGAAATAGAGGGAAATGTAGATGAATATTATTCTTTCATCTATTACGATAATATTCGTACAATTCTGCGGGAATTTAACATCGAAGTTGACAGTCAGAATTTTGAGGGGGAACATGAGAAAGGGGTAGCGTACGTGGTGAAATTTGTGGATACTGCTCCATCTATATTCATGGAATTCGGGGAAAATAAGACTTCAATACGTGTAAAGGGTTTGGGAACAATAATTACCAAGGTAAAGGAATATTTGGCGGGAAAGTTGGAAAAAATATACGAAGAGAATAAACAATAAATCAGAAAAAAAAAGGGGAAAATGATATGCACATAAAAATAAATACTAAAATAAATTTGTGCAGTTTATAAAAATCGGATAATTAAAATATTAATAACAAAAACGGCAATTGACATCAGAATCTAAATTCAAAGTATTATTACAGAAAAATCGAGATGGCAACAAAAGTAAAACCCACGGAGCAGTTGGCGCGATGGGTTGCCAACAGAAGGGATTTGACAGAACCGATAGCGCAATATTATGACGTACCGGTAACATGAAATACACCGCAAGGGATATTTAAAATTCAAATAGTATTCGGAAGATGGATGGATGTGGGAGTTGGCATGGATCGAGAAGAAGCAATTGAAAACGCAGCGGAAGCTGTACTTGATCGAATGTGCGAAGCGAAAACTCCCGTTATGGAATGGGAAAAAGATATAAGAAAACAGAAAGAATTGTTGGAGAAACGCGTTTTCAATCTGGCAATTGAAATGAAACAGTTGGGAATAGAGTCGATTATTAATTTGTTGGGGAAAATCGATGGAAACGAGACTCAAATTGGGGGATTTGACGCAATGGATTTACTCAATGAAACGGAGGAGCTTCTCGTAAGATTCGGGATGAAATTAACATCAAACGGGTTCGATGGGGGTAGAGTAAATGCCACGGGTTTAACGGCGGTATGCGAGGATTATCCACCCATCACGGTAGTAGAATTCGGGGCAGAGGAGACGGAAAATCAAGTCCGAGCGTTATCACAGGTGTTATCCGCTGTAAAATATCGGCTTGAAACGGAGGTTCGTAAGATGTTATCTCAGAGAAAGTCGGAAAAAGAGCTGAAAAGATTGAACGCAGCAAGTGCACGTAGGAGGAGCCGCGAGCAGAGAAATCGACGACGATAGAAAGAAAGAAAAAAAAAAAAAGAGAAGGAGAAAGAAGGAAAATAATAAGTAATTAATCACTTAAAAATCGGGAGTGTGAAGTATATAAAACACACATTTTGGGGTTAGATTTTAGCATTATATAAAAATAAAATAATAAATAATCAATCACTTAAAAATCGGGAAGTGTGAATAATATAAAACACACATTTTGGGGATAGATTTTAAGGTAAATCGTACATAATCATTCTATTGTTAAACAACAGGCGATATTGGATTTTATCACTCGTTATTAAAAATTCACTTTAATCATTAATAAAATTTAAAAATAAAAATTCAAATATTCAAATTTAAATTTTTCTTTGCAGTTTTAAAATCTCCTTTATCAAACATCCATTTTTTTTTATCTATAACTAATTCCTTCATACATCCTTTTTGAAAAACCAATAGACTCCTAAAAATAATATTTCAGTAAAATCATTTCCTATCCCTTTGGTCCCTCGCTTCTCGAGGGGCAGCACTAAAAACTGATCCTCTTTTAGGCCTATGACGATGGGTCATGCCACGTGTGCCACATTGTATGTGCGCCGTTTAGTGGAAAACTTTCCGAGGCCATTATATTCTTTGCTTATTAATATGTCTCGCTGTGACCGCGAACAAAACTAAAATAATTCTTGTATTCCCGTAAATTCAGAAAAAAAAAGTGCAATCTACATCCTATACCCTCGTTCTTCTTAAATAAATAAATAAACAAATTTGAAAATATTGAGATCGCCTGTTGTCTAAATATTCATTTAGAATTTTATATTAGATAATATTCAGTAAATAACCATAAATTAATATCCATATTGTTTTTTTTTACGCAGATAAGGAACTATAAAAAAAAAAAAAAAAACATATATATATACTATATCCATATATGTATCATCAGGTATTGTTGTAAAACATAATCAATAAATAATCATATATTTAACTAATTCAGTTTTGTTTTGTTAAAACAGATGCAATATACGGTGTTGTCGTTATCAGTGCTATGGGTATGTCTTCTACCTGCACCTTCCTCAGGGATGATCGGGTTTGAATGTGGATTACCAACATCAAACATTACTACATTATCACTTCTGGAGGTGGATGAGTGTGACATATCCTCACCATCTCTAAACATATCAACAGTTCAAATTCAATTGCTACAAATCAATGAATATGGATCTGTGCACGTTCATCAGTGCAAAATAGAGGTTGATAGAAGTGTACGTAGATGTGGAATGTTTTCACATACTAGTGACGTTATAAATGGAAAAGCTTCATATGTGCTCGAAGTTACTCGAGATACTTGCATGCGAATGCACGAGCTGGGGTTTTTTAAAATGGATGGAATTGTGATAATGGGAATTAAAAGTAATCATACTTTGAATTACCCTGTACTGTTGGCTGGACAATTGGGAGTGGATGGTACGTGTAGTGGTTCCTCATACACGGATCCATTTGGAAGTTGGAATGAGGTGGTGGTTCTGTCCACGTTAAAAATCTCTTTAAGAGACTATCATACTTCGATAGCATTAAAAACAAATAAGGTATATCTGAAATCAGGAGTGAGGTGTGCTTTAAATAAGGGACAATGCATGGATATGGAAGGGGGATATACTTATTGGAGTCCCATTCCAATGGACAAATGTGGTGGGAATGAGTATGGAGTTTTGTATGTTGGAATGGCAGAAAAAGGGGTAGATAGAGATTCAGAGACGCCTATATACAGTGACAACATCAGATATTATTTTTGCTCTTGTAACACATTCTTCTCTTACAATTTGCGGACAAGCTATAATTCGAACGGAGCATCCTAGACTTCTTATTCATGAAGTGAAAAATGGACGAATGTTTTTACCAAAACGACGAATGGATACAGTAAATATGGATATATGCGCCTATGTAAATTCAAAATTCGTATACATTGAAAGACGTATACATACACAGACACAACAAGTTTATATGGATCTTTTAACGCATAAATGTGAGTTGGAGCGAGAAATGTTGAAAAATCGTTTGGCTATTGCTACTCAAGTACCAGATGAATTTGCATTTCATTTGATGAAAGGACCGGGATACATGGCAGTAATATCGGGAGAAGTTGTACATATTGTAAAATGCGTACCGACGGAGGTGAAAATTAGACATGTGAATGAATGTTATACGCATTTACCAGTAACGAGAGGGAATGAAAGTTATTTTTTAACGCCGAGAACGCATATATTAATGAAAACGGGATTGCAAACTACGTGTAATCGATTGGTTCCACCAATGTATTTTATCGATGAAGAATGGTACGGAATGATGCCGGGTCCAACATTGGTCTACCCTCCTGGAACGATGAAGCCCAACACCAAACCAACGTGGAAATACAGCAAGTCAAAAACATTAGCCACCAGTGGCATATATACAACATTAGAATTAGAGCAATTAAGAGAATTTGTTATGTTTCCGGCAGAACGGCCAGCCATGTTAAATTCAGTAGTGAGAGGTATGATGGGAAAACCAATTGCGGCACAAGGGGGATCTTTTGTTAAATTACTGGAGGGACCAGAATTAGAGAAATTGATGGTATCAACCTGGAAAAAAATGTGGGAAAATTTGATTGCATTTGGACATATTAGCGCAGGATTAATTGGAATAATAATGATAGCTCGAGTTATCAAACTTATCATAGACACAATTATACATGGATATGCATTGCATACAGTTTACGGTTGGTCATTGTTTTTGATTGGAGCAGTATGGGATTCGGTAACAGGATTGTTGTTACATCTGAAAAAAGGATCCGAAGTATCCTCTAAATCGGCATCAAGGAGTGAAACAAAGGTAGAAAAAGATATAGAGGCAGGAGATAACGAGATAGCAAGAGAGGTTGGAATAGAGGAAGAGAGAGAGGAAGAAGAGACCGAGCGTAAGGAAAGTAATGATAGGTCCGTTCAAACAGAAAAGGAAACTGCGAATGTTTTGTATCCGCGTTTAAAATAAGTTGAAAGTAAAGAGAGGAAAATTGAAAAAAAAAAAAAAAAAAAAAAAAATATTTTAATTATTATTAAATATTGCATAAATTTATAATTAACTATAACAAAAATTGCATCTACAACTACTTAGAAGGAAGTAAACTCAAAGTTAATAAACAATAAGGCTCAATAACCTAATAAAAGGTTGATAGCAACGTTAATAAAAGAGTCGGTAAAGGAGAAAAGATTTTAAATGGTAAAAATAACGAAGGGTATACGTAGCATATAGGAAAAGCATATACGAGTATAGCATGTAACGGGGTAGAAAAGAAATACACGGGAAGATCGGGATAAAGAGGAGAGGCCGACGAATAGCCGCACAAAGCGGAGCAGGCGAGGATAGGCACTGCATGAATATCGCGGTAGCGAACGCGCTACCCTCGGAGAGTCGAACCTCCGCGGGAGTTAGAGAAGGATGGTTGCAGCATAGGCGCCGCCACAACCAGTGGAATAGGATCAACTAACCCTCTGAGAGAGTTAGTTTTAAGGAAATAGCGTATAGATGATATAGAATCACTATAAAATATCGGGCCTTCCGCCACAGATATATTTCTAAATTCTATAAATATAATAACTATTTTTTTTTAAAGGCATACAGCCACTTATTTAAAATCTTTTTTTTACGAGGATTTGAATACCTCGGAATATTTTCTTAGAAACTACAAGTTAAAATAAATTTTGGGAAGAAAATGAGGAATTCGGAAAGGAAAAACATATAAAATTAACAAAAATATCGGGTAGAATCAGTTTATTAATACAAGTACATTAAGTACTTGTATTTATCGAGTTAGAGTATACATCTATTTAATTAAGATTTATTTATTTTTTTTCATAGGTTATTATATTCGATAGTTATAGTTTTTTTTATTTTAGGTAATTATATAAAAATAATAGATAATAATAAGGGATATAAGGTTAAAAATAGTATTGTTACGTCACGCACTTTTCGAGAACTCTTATTCGCGAACTTGCGCTGTTCTTCGATTGCACCGAGAGAAGCTGCACGCGTACACTCGCGAGGAAACGGAAAGACTGAGGGAAATAAAGGAAAAAGGGAAAAAGGGAGAGGATCGCTGTGCGTGAGAAGCGTAGACAGAGAACCGTTGACCAGAAACTATTTAACAAACTTTCGAAAGCGATTTTGTCGAGACGAAGTCGTAAAATAATTCTGTCAACGGAGACACGAGAAAAAAATCAACATCTTCAATGGGACTTGAGTTACTCGAGAATTCCAAAGGCATAACACCACGGCTCGATCACCCAAGATGAGCACGTGGCCCCGACACCACGCTGTGAAGAAAAGTCACCAGTACCAGTAAGAAACGCCGGCTCATGTACCTGGGCCAGCCGCCATCGAAGGGATTTGACGGTTGCTAAGCCGGCAGGTCTCTGTTTGCCGAAACCTACCAACACCACTAAGCGTCGAGGCTCATAGACACGAGCGCTCGATGTAGCCGAAATACACCAACACCATGACGCATCGAGACTCACCGATACGAGCTCTCGGCGACTCCAAACCTCACCAACACTACGACGCTGCGAGGCTCACAGACGCGAGTGCTCTATGACTCCGAAGACGACCAACACCTCGAGCGACGATACCGACAGCTTCCTTCTAACCCCTATGCATAGGGCCCAGTGGGTTAGAAAAACTTCCGATTTCCTCCAACGAGTGCAGCACCTCTCGGGCATCGTTTACAGCCACCCCCGCGAACAATGGGAGATTTCCAATAGTCGCGAATTTGATAATTAGACGATTTCCAATAGAATCACGCATGCGTACGAACATTGGGTCAGGTCGTCAACAATATTACAACTTTGTAATCATATTTTTTTTTTATGTATTTTTCACGTATTTCCCCGGTTATATTTTATAGCTAGGGGTAGGTCAGGTATTTGCGCGTTACTCAGGTAACCATCATAAACCCTTCTGGTCTTTTCCCATCGTAAAAAATAAATCCGTAAAAACAACGAGTTAAAATATTTCTGCCTTTAGCAATATCTCTCATTACTCAGAGACTAAACATTTAAATGAAAAATATCTTGCAAATCGATATTGCTTCAAAGATAAATAGTTCAATTTACGATCTTAACCAGCGACGAAAGAAGAATATCGGGTTACATAGGAAATGTTATTTTTCAACAACTACCTCCGAGAAGTTTCTTCTAAACATTTGGATGGAATAAATAAAGATAAGTGGTGCTCGTTCGAAGAAGCGATTTTATTCAGCTCGCCGATTTGTCACAGTTCTTAGAAAGAAAAAAAAGAGAAGACTCCGTGTTGGGAGAGAACAGAGGATTGCACGTCGTTGCTATGTCGCCACGACGGAGAAAGCCTCTGTACCAGCATACTCTTTAGGTAGGATAGAAGGAGAAGCGACCACGTGAGCGTGGCTGGTACGAACAAGGGAAGTCAAGAGCCACCCCGAAGGGGAGGTAGCGCTGTTGGCTAGCTCGCGGGCCAGCTACGGTACACGTGATCGTACCGAGAGAGTAGGGGAAGGGTGAGACACCCGCGCAATGCATAGAACGTACGAGAAGGCCCACCACTCATCGATAGCCGAACTTTTCTCAACCAATAGGAACAGAGCCATAAAAATCAAGAGACAAATGCAATTCTTAGCCAAGAGTAGGGATGAAGAAAAGAGAGAATAACCGAATAATAATTATTAACAATCGTTAATAATAACCATTTTTTCATGATTTACAATAGCCAAATGTTACAATTATCGTAAAAGTTTAACCCGAAATTTGTTAATTTGACAAATGGAAAGGTTAAACAAATTAATTAATTAAGTTAATTAATTCATCATTTTATATTGAAAGCCGACGAAAAACCATTAAGAATGAATACCAGAACACCCTGGTAGTTATGAAATTTATATCAAATTTAAATTCAATTTAATTAGATCTGTCAAATCGATATCGATCGATATTTCACATATTATAGTAAAAACCGAATGAGAATACATGTAATAGAGTGAAGAATGAGAGCGAAATATCAATAGAGTTCATTTTAATATTTTTGGATTTGATAATTAATTAATTCTTTATCAAGAAAATTTTCCTTTCATCAAGTATTAAAATTCGTAATTTTCCACCTAAAAAGGTGATTCAAATTCGAGACACTTCCAAAATAAATAAAAAGAATAAATCGCTAATTAACAAATCCAAAATCGATCTGAAAATAGTTAATTAGACTAATTATAAGAAATTGACAGCCGATAGAAAGAGAACAAGGGAGGCGTGGAAAATCACGCCTCGACCAAAAAGTTGCCCCTTCCACCGCGGTCTATGTCAAGCCTATTTAAACTGCGCCCTTTACGGAGGGCCATGCTCATTACTTCTCCGAAAACCAACGACGTTACTCTGTTCGCGACAGTTTTGTGTTTTTCAATCTTTGTTAAAAGACTTTGGAAAATTTCCAAGTCTTATTCTTTGTTGTGTTCATTTGTGGAATTGTACCAAGTTTTGTTTCACTATTAACTTCAATCGAAGTTAATAGAATAAAAAACCTCAGTGCTTAAATTTTGTGGTCGTTCTTCGTGAAAAATCCTTCGACCGCTCGGCACTTACTTGAAGCCGAGGGTATCGACCAGCGATCCACCGACGACCACCAGCAGCAACCTCTTCACAACTCCTGTTCGCCGGATCCTATTTTTCTTCGGTAAGTTTTATTTTTTTTCCTAAGTTTGTGATTTTTCCCCTCAACCCTTCCACTTTAGTGAAAAGTTTAAGAGATGTACGCATCTCAGATCATTATCGCCCTTCTGGCAATTATCGTGATTGTATCAATTTTTATTCTCTTGTGCGGAATCTCCATTAAAATCACCGTTAATATCCGCGATTCGAGAGTCACACGTGAAACCCCTGTAGTACACTCGGGTGTACGAATTTATCCAGTGTCTACCGTCCGTCGAGTTCCTCATACCAACCCGCGAGTTTAGTTAAATTTTTAATATCGCGATGAACTCCCCTTTGATTGTCGTGATTTTACTTGCGTGTTTTATCGTAGTTTTCATCATCGTCGCGATAGTTTGGTATCTCCGCGCTTACCGTTCCGTTACCCCGCAAGAAGTTGTTACAGCACCAAGTGCTCCCCTTGAATATTTTTGCCCGTATTGTTGCGATACCCATCCTATTAGTGAAACCGTTTAAACCTCCCCTTAGACAACATTTCGCGAATGAACTCTAGCCTCTTCCCGAGCAATTTTCCGCAAGGTTAGGCTCTAAACGAGGCATCCGCGAATCGTAGCCGCTTCGATAACGCGTAAATGGATTAAGTTCCTTGACCGAGATGAGGCCGGCTCCTCACGTAAACTCACGATTCGCGACATAACAAAAATTGGGGGCTCGTCCGGGATCTCAGAGCCATTCGCGAAATTTAGTTTTTCTTTTGTCGTTTCGAATTTTCATTGTTTCCTCCTCCTTCCCTGTATTGAGCATGTGTGTGAAAGAGTGTGTTTTGTTTGGCATGTTAGATAGCTCGCCCCACCAATGCGAGACCCGTAATGTAATCCGCCCCGTACTAGCGGAAACGTAATTTAGCTCGCCCCGTACTATGCGAGAAAACGTATTTTAATCCGCCCCGTACTAGCGGAAACGTAATTTAGCTCGCCCACCAATGCGAGACGTATCTTAAAAAAGTGAATTTTCTGTATTTTGTGTTTCATTTGTGTTCTGTGTAATTTCGCGTTAGATTTTCGGGTTGAATTTCAGGGTAAAGTATTTGTGAATTCCGTAAGTGTTTTTCCGGGTTAAATTTTCAGCAGTGAATCGCGAGTGTTTTTTTTTACCGTCATGAGAAGTAGTCTCAATGTTCACCCGATCGAAGGGGAATATTGATAAAAAAGTGTTGCACGAGTATCCGGAAGAACGGACTCGTAAGCGTAACAAACCGAACAAGGGAGAGGAGCAGGGTGACGCGCAAACCACGCGATCGCTTCGCGCTCGCTCGTGCCCTTCCGACGGCGGTGCGGAAGCCGTAGGTTATACTGATAGGCGCGAATCAACCAACGATTCACCAAAAAGTGAATCCTCCGATGAGGTTTTTGTTAGCAGTCAACTCAGTGATAACTCAGCAGTACCGTCAAAAAGTGTAGACCATTTAGCATCAGGGATTCTAGAGTCGATAATCGAACCGTTAGGGCAATTACAAATAAATTCACCGCGTCTTAATATCGAAAATCCACGAAGTCTTAAAATTGAAAATCCGCAAAGTTTAAAAATCGAAAATACACCGAGTTTAATACCAGAAAAAGAGAGTTTTGAAACCGAGAAAAGTTTATCGAAAAATAAAGTCGAGTCTTCCGGGGGAGGTAGTGTACCGCCGGGAAGCATTGCCTCCACATCAACGTTCGTAACCGCGAAAAGTGAATTAACTCCCTTCAATAGTAGCTTTCGTACGCCCGGTTATTTTTCCGCGAAAAGTAATTTTTCTAGTTCGAGACGAGATATTGGTCTCAGTTCATCATTAAAAACGCCGAGTGAACAGAAATTTGCGCCATATCCCGCGACACCGAAATCGAGTCGGAAACGCGACATTTTAATTAAACCGAAAAATCTATTTACCGGAGAAATACCAAAACTCACAATGCCTGACGAGGTGAGACCAGATGCCGCGAGTCTTGGGTTTTTGCGCGACGCGATTCGTTTGTTACCCGAGTTTAACGGGGGTCGAGAACACTTGAGTAGGTATATCACGGGGCTAGAAGAAGCCCTCGCTATGGTAGGACCCGCCTGTGAGACTCACCTCTTGAGACTCGCGAAAACAAAATTGAGTTCCGCCGTTTGGAATAAAATATCAAAAATAACTTTTGCAAATATCCGTGAATTTACCGATTATCTTCGTAAAACGTATGATCCGCCGCGTGACGTGTTTCAGCTCACGGGTGAGCTCGGTAGTAGCTTCCAGGAAAATTCAGAAAAAGTAGATGATTACGCGGATAGAATTCGTAATCTCGCCGTGAAAATTCTAGAGGCTCACAAGCATGCAGACGGTGCACTTGATGAGAATGAAAAAGAGAGAATCGAAAAAATGGCACTTAGCTGTTTCGGTAGAGGATTAAAACCGGACATCCGTCGTGAAATGGGCGACGATCGCACCCTTAGCGATGCGATTAATCGAGCGCGAGATATCGAGCGGGAACTCGCGGATCTAGATCGACTCCGTAAAGGGAAAAATCCCACCGAAAAGACTGAAAAATCCGAAAAATCCGAAAAATCCGCGAAATCAAGTAAAACCGAGAAATCCGTGGAAATTAATTTTGTTGCAACCGATAGTAAACCAGGGAATAAGAATCAGGCAGGAGGTAGCTCCGCCGTTCCGAGTTGTCAGTATTGTGGAAAAAAGGGACACATTGCTAAGAGCTGTTGGGCCGCGCAAGCCGCGTCTGGTCAACAGTCACAGGCCACGTGCCAAATGTGCGAGCAGAAGGGTCATACAGCGAACAATTGTCCGCTGTTGGCTCCTGCTCCACAGGTATCCGCGCCGAGCAATGCTGTAACTTCCTCAGGGCAGGTAATCGTTTGTCAGTTATGCTCGAAAAGAGGGCATCCCGCTGAGAAATGCTTCTCAAAGCCGTGTACGATCTGTGGGAAAAAGGGTCATCTACCGGAGAGTTGTTTTCTAGCGCAGCGAGCTGCCGGAGTGCAGGCGCCAGCGGTGAAACAAAATCATCCGTCGGTCCAGGTAAGTAGTGGCCAGACTCAGCCACCCGCGATTCAGTGTTATGGATGCCAAGGATGGGGGCATTTTGCGAGAAACTGTCCCTCCCGCAATCCCAGCGGTGGTAATGTTTCGCAAAATGTACCGCCGATAGCGAGTTCGATAACTTACGCTCAGGCAGCCTCTCCTCAGTATCCTCCAAATGTGTGCCGATATTGTAAAACAATCGGACATAAATTGGAGGAGTGTCCATCGCGAATCCGTAAATACGGTCAGATCGTCACCGCTCCGGGAAACGCGAACGGCCAGCTGGAATCGGGTGCCCAGGTGGAGGCCACCGCGGACACGCACCCGACTCTCACCCTGAAGGTAGTATAGGACAATGCGCGCCCGAGGTCGCGACCATTTTTATGGCGCGATACGTCGACGACGTTATTGGTCCTACGATATTATTGCAAGGAAAAGAGCTGTCGGAAACAATTACTTTGATGCTAGATACAGGTGCGAGTAAGAATGTCCTGAAAGAGAGATGTATAGATCGTTATTTATACATTGATCGATCGAGAGTTCTTAGGCTTAGCGGAATAACAGCGAACATAGTAGAAACCCTCGGTTCGGTAGAAATTTTCACGCTAGGCAAGGACACATCTTTCCATCTAGTACCGAATAGTTTTCCGATTAGACAATCCGGAATATTGTCATCCGAGTTTTTCCGCGATAACCTTGCAAAGATCGATTATGAGAACAATTGTTTAGAAGTTAACGGATTGAGAATACCGTTCCATACGAGAGAAAGTATAGTCTTCCCGCCAGGTGTAAGAAAACTTTTTTATGTCAGAATAAAGAACCAGGAAGTAACAGAGGGATTTTTACCGACTTTAGATGCAGGTGAAGGGATAACCATAGAGCAGGGACTTGTCAAGAACGACAACGGAAAGGCTTACGTTTATATCACTAATCACCGTAGTCGAAAGGTGGAAATCGAAGTACCCGTCGTAAAAATGTTTCCCTCGAGGTCATTTGAAGCGATGGTTGACAACCTCAATAATAAAATCGCGAGAGAACAATCCATGAGAAATCCAAGTTTTGTCGAAAGAAATAACAGCTCAGGCTCCAATGCGAATCTAGTCGGAGAGACTCGTATTGTAAAAGAGAGAGTAATAGAGCCACCAAAAGTAGGAACCGTAAAGCGAGAAATTCATTATGTAGAGAGAGATATAGTTGAGAGAAAAATCCGTTATCCAGAGTATCCAATAGAAATCTTTGTAGCCGATGAGAGTTTTGTTGAAGAGGAAAATCAAGAGAAAAATCCAATCGTTGAAAAATTCGTAGAGAGAAAAATTGTTATCGAAAATCCAGAAGTTGAAATTTGTATTGTTGAAGAGTCTGAAACTAAAAATCCTGTAGAGAGAGAAAATTTTGCTGTCAAGAAAAATCCAGAAAATTTTGTTATCAAGAAGAATCCTGAGAACCGTTGCGTTGAGAAAAATCCAGAGAATTGTTGTATCGAGAAAAATCCAGAGAATTTTGTTGCCGAGAAAACCTTTGAGAAAAATCCAGAAAATTGTTGCATCGAGGAAAATCCTGAGAATCGTTATATTGAGAAAAATCCTGAGAGTTTTGTTGAGAAAAATCCTGTAGTCGAAAATTTTGTTGAAAAGAATCCCGTGAGTTTTGTTGTCAAGAACAGTGAGATCGAGAATCCAGAGATTAGAAATCCCGTGATCGAGAATCCAGAGATTAGAAATCCCGTGATCGAGAATCCAGAGGTTAGAAATCCCGTGATCGAGAATCCAGAGGTTAGAAATCCCGTGATCGAGAATCCAGAGGTTAGAAATCCCGTGATCGAGAATCCAGAGGTTAGAAATCCCGTGATCGAGAATCCAGAGGTTAGAAATCCGGAAATCGAGAATCCTGTGTTTGAAAGTTTTGTTGAAAATTTTGTCGATTCCAATTCGGAAGATCCCGTAAGGAATGTTTTGAGAAACAATAGAGCAGTAGCCGAGAGTTTTGATGTAAGAAGTCCAATAGAGAATCCAGTAGTGGGAACCAGTTGCTCAGTAGGTAGATGCAAATGTGGCAAAAATCAGGGTTTTATCGGAGATAACGATATCTCGATAATGAGAAACCGAAACGAAGATTTTATTTTTGAGAAAAATGCTAGCGGTGGTATAGTACTAGACGCTAGTGTATCCGATAGATATTTTGTAGAGAACGGTCCAGATAAAAACGTTTATGTGTCCGACAACCAGATTAGAAATGTGACAATAGAGAAAGATATTCCGAATCCAAGATTAGTGTGGTGTAAAAATCCGGCGGTATACACTCAGAGAAGAGCCGCGGATTATCTGCCAATATATAGTGTCGAAACCCAGTCAGAAAACAAGAATAAAGAAAAGAAAAATAGTGAGAAAAGGAAAAATTCTCAACCGCGTTATGACCAGAGATTTATTTCGTTCGTTTTGTATGTTTTGTTATTTCTTTTTCGTTCCGGCAATACCGCAGTAAATTCTTTAAATAGCGGAGAAAGTCGAAACGTTAGTGGAGTCCGAGAGAACTCCGTGTATACCTGCGCCGAGGGTTCGAGTCTTGCGAAAAGGGCTACTTCGGCTCATAAGTACTTAGAGCCATTAATAGCTGAGAGATTTCTTGTAGATTGCGATTGTTTTTCTTTTGGAGCTACGATGTCGAATGACAATAGAAGTGAAAGAGTAATAGATTTGTTGAGATTAGAGCATTTGGATGAAATAGAGACAGATTCGATTAAAAAGATGATAGGCAAAACCGCCGATAGATTTCATTTGCCCGGTGAGCCATTAGCTGCCACCGACGTAGTAATGCACAGAATCCATACTACCGATGAATTTCCCGTGAATTCGAAACAGTATAGATTCCCCGAAGTCCATAAAGAGGAAATTAGAAAACAGATAGACGAATTTTTAGCAGCCGGATTCATTCGTGAATCATCATCTCCGTATAATACACCTTTATGGGTGGTACCGAAAAAACTCGATTCAAAAGGAAATAGAAAGTGGAGAGTAGTTCTCGATTTCAGAGCGCTGAACGAGAAAACAATAAGCGATGCGTACCCTTTGCCGAATATAGTAGATATTTTAGATCAACTCGGAGGAGCTCGTTATTTCTCAGTGTTTGACCTGGCCTCCGGGTTCTACCAGATTAAAATGCACCCCGATGATTGTCATAAAACAGCGTTTACGACACCCTACGGTCATTACGAGTACGTACGAATGCCGATGGGACTCAAAAATGCACCTCCGACGTTCCAAAGAGCGATGGATTTGGTGTTATCAGGGTTGCAGGGTCGCGAAATGTTTGTATATCTCGACGATATAGTCATTTACGCGAAAACTCTCGAGGAACATAACGAAAAATGTGAAAGGTTGTTCGATCGACTAAGAAAGGCTAACATGACTTTACAACCGGATAAATGTGAATTTTTGAAACGCGAAGTAGCTTATCTTGGTCATGTTATCAGTGGAGATGGTTTGAAACTCGATCCGAAAAAAGTAATTGCCGTAAGAGAATTTCCAAGACCAAAGAATGTAAAAGGAATCCGTCAGTTTTTGGGATTAACAGGATATTATCGTAGATTCATTGAAGGTTATTCGAAGTTGGCAAAGCCATTGACTAACCTCTTAAGAGACGATGTTCCTTTTGTATGGGGAAATAGTCCAGAAGAAAGCTTTAACGAATTAAAAGAAAGACTTTGCACCGAACCAGTTTTAATTTTTCCAGATTTTTCAAAACCATTTATAGTCACAACAGATGCGTCCGGTTACGCAATCGGAGGTATTTTGTCTCAAGGAATAATAGGAAAAGATAAACCCGTAGCATACGCTTCACGTACTTTGAAGGATCCAGAAACTCGATATGATACTTACGAAAAAGAAGCCTTAGCGATTGTATACAGCGTTTTACATTTTCGACCGTATCTTTATGGTAGAAAATTCACCTTGGTTACCGATCATAAGCCTTTGATTTGGTTCAAGAACTGTAAAGACGGTAATGCACGCGTCCTTCGTTGGAGGCTAAAGTTGTCCGAATACGAATACGACGTTGTGTATAAAACAGGTAAAACAAACGTGAACGCCGACGCATTGTCGAGAAATCCTGTCGAGACGCACTCTAACGAGAGCGACGAAGAGATTTTCGTGACATGCGAGGATTACGGCGATTCCCTAACCACCCACGAAATATTGCGTTTACTCGAAAATACCGATATAGAAACCGATGGAGAGAGCGATGAAGAATTTCCATATGAAGAGGATTACGAAGAGCTATGGAGAGAGTCACTGACCCCTATACAGCTGCTCGAGGCCGACCGAAAGGACGATCCGAGTGAGTCAATGGGCCAGTCGACTGACCCTTTAGCCGAGCGTAAACTCAGGTCAACGAAAGACCCTTCGTATATTATAGGAATAACAAGGAATCAAGCTAAACAACAACAAAAGGAAATTTTACAGCCTGCCGCTAATCCACCTGCGAAAGAAATTTCGAAACAGGTGGAAGAAACGCCAGCGCGTGTAATTACTCGACGACAAGCGAAAAAACAACAGGAAGAACAATTACAAAGAAAGGGTAAGGTAGATAAACCTCCAATTGAAGAACCACTCCCGAAGAAAAAACCAACAAAGAAGAAAAATCAATCGAAGATTATTCCAAGGAAGAATCCACCAAGGATGAAACAACAATCGAAGAGAATAGATCCAATCGAATCCGAAGATTCTGCATCCGAGGAGGATGAGAATCAGGTAGGTCCAAGTTATCGAGAAGAACCAATGGAAGATCCACCAGACGAAGATTTTGAGGATTTGCATGACGAAAATTGCGAAAATCCGAGAGATAAAGATTACGATCCACGAGACGATATATCAGAAGAAGATATACCACGAGAAGAGATACCACGAGAAGATTTTATCCTCGATGAAGATCAAAACTCCGATAACGAAGAAAATTACCAACCAAAGGAAAGTACACCACAGAGAATGGAATCCGATGAGGAAAATGAGAATTCTGATGAAGAGATAGAAAGCGATAATGAATTGGATGAAGACGATTTGCCGTTAGAGGAACGTCTTCGAGTGGAAAACGAAGAGAAAACACTTTCGAGAAATATCATTGAGTCGCGAGATCTCTTTTTCATACGAAAAGATACTCTCGCGTATTTCGTCAAAACAAACGGAGCACCCTTCGACCTCGGATCTCGAAAACTCGTTGAGCGCAGAGAGTTGCCATACTTCCCTGATCTCGTACTTGGCGAAGCCAGTGCGGTGAAGCGAGGGAACAGGTACCATATAGCTCTACCTGTCAGTGACGAGTCCGGAGAGGGTTTGTCGGGAACGTTAGCTCAAATTAATAGCTCGATTATTAGCCTTCGAAATACAATGGAGTCTTTAAATATTCCGAGTGTCAGTATAGCCAAAACAGAGAAAGTAGGTAACGTAGTTTGGGACGAAATAGCTTCAAAATTACGATCCGGATTTAAAGGGAGCGCGATAAAAGTAATAGTTTGTCATGGGATAATTCGGTATCCGAAGAAAGAAGAGAGGTACGATATTATGCGTGAGATGCATAGCTCAGCTGTGGGAGGCCACCGAGGAGTTAGCAAAACGTATAATCGCGTGCGACAACACTTCTTTTGGGAGAAAATGAAAACCGATATTCAACAAGTCATTCAACAATGTTTGCCGTGTCAATTAAAGAAATGCGATAGATTCAAAACAAAACAGCCAATGTTAATAACAGATACACCGGGAACAGCTTTCGAGAAAATAGCAATGGATATAGTCGGTCCGATACCGAAAACAAAAAGGCTTAACGAGTATATTTTGACAATCCAAGATCAATTCACAAAGTTTTGCATCGCGATTCCTTTGCCGAACGCAATGGCCGTAACAGTGGCTGACGCGTTCGTAAAACATTTTATTTGTATTTTCGGATCTCCTAAGGCAGTATTGACAGATCAAGGCAGTAATTTTCTGAGCGGATTAATGAGATGATTAGCGAAAAGATTTCGTATCAAGAAGTTGCGTACAACTGCGTTTCATCCACAGTCCAACGGATCACTCGAAAGATCTCACCATGCTCTAGGAGAATACTTGAAGCAATATAATGGTCGAGAGTTCGAGTGGGACGAATGGGTGGAATTGGCGATTTTTAATTACAACACCAGCGTCCACGAAGGAACCAAGCATACACCGTACGAACTTGTCTTTGGAAGATTAGCAAGAACACCATCAAGCGAAGAAATCCATCCCGAGGATCGACTACAAACATATAACAATTATCTCGTTAAAATAATAACTCAAATGCATGAAATTCGAGCTATTGCACGTGAAAATTTAATAGGAGCGAAGGAGAAGTCGAAACTTCTCTACGATCGGAAAATAAATCCGAAGAGCTTTCAAGTTGGAGAATATGTATTTTTAAAGAAAGGCCCTAAGCCGAAAAGGCTCGAAGATAATTATACAGGGCCGCATGAGGTAGTAGAGGTGATGGGGGACCACAACGTCCGCATTAGAATCAAAAGGAAAACCCAGGTAGTGCACGCCGATCGACTGCGAATATCGCATATTACCCCCCCATAGAAGAAAACCTTTTATTTATAAAGAGTCTTCGAATTACAGCGAAAAAAAATGGCAGCCCAACAGACGTCGCTTACTCACCTTCGGGAGTTTCTAATGTTGAACGGATTAGAGGCTACGTATACCCTTCTCCGGGAAAAGGAGGAGGGAAGGTGCAATTCCGCCTCCTACATGGTGGAGGTGGAAGATTGCATGGCAATCGGGTATGGGGACGACGAAGAGGACGCGAAGGAAGCCGCCGCCAAAAACTTGATGGAAATTGTCCTGGAAACTGACAGCGACGATCCGATCCCTATCAACATCGTCCACCCCTTGACCCCTGTTACCCCCGACCCCCCCATGATAGTAGAGGAAGAAAGTTCCGACGATGAAGAGGATGTCCGTATCCTTGAACTCGAGCGCGATCTTGAAGACGACCCTTTGGTCAGCCTAGAACGGCTGCACACAAGGGCCGTCCAACTGACCGCTCCGACAGAGGAACAAGTCGAGGAACTTTGCGATTATTTCGTGAGGTTAATGGGCTTGGCTGGAGTTCAAATCACCCGTGATATGGAAGTCACCGCAACGGGTGACTACAGTACGGCATGGTTAATGAATAGTGTACCGGAATTTTATTTAACCATAGTATATCATGATAAGACCCTGGTCGAATTACACATGCTAATGTTGGCGATTCAACATTTCATGGCATGCGTAAGGATCAGGGCATGGGAAGGTACTGACTCCGAGAGTGACTAAACCTGTCCTCTCGGATACCTGTCCCATGGAAAAGGACATATTATAAGTGTAAATATATATATTGTATTATATTGAAAATAGATAGGATTAGTTAAATTTTTCGTTAGCGTTTTTATTTTCTCTATATATTGGAATAGGTTAATTGAATTTTCCATTTTTCGTTTGTTTAAATTTTTTTTTTTTTATATATTGGAATAGATTCTTTTCATTCTCTTATTTTTGATAATTAGATTTTCTTTTATATATATTGGAATAGGCTTAGTTAAAATCATTTTTTTGTTTCTTTTTCTATATTGTGTTTTTATTATTAGTTTGTATATTGGAGAAAGGGAGAAAAAGGAAAAAAGGTTTAAATTAAAAACAATTTATTCAAAGAAAAAATTTAGTTCGAGTTTTATTTTAATTTTCAGCTGCGAAAGAAAAAAATTATAGAAAAATATGGAGCGACCCCATCCGGAGGAATTCCTACGGGAATATATGCAGAGGCGTAAGATAAGACCTCACTTCAAGTATATGTTTCGGAACCGTTGGATTTGTCAGGTGACCTGCGGGCCATACCAATCCTATGGAAATAGTAAATCCAAGGATCATGCCAAAGCGTTAGGCATATTTCGTATGTGGGAAAATCTGCGAAGAACCCTTGTGTTCCCCTGGATTGAACAACAAGTAGACGCCGGAATAGGAACAGAATGTAACAAGGAAAACGTTTTGGGAGTATTAGAAAGTATAGCGCACCAGGTAAAGCGCCATAGAGCCTCCTGGAGCGAGGGTCATTCGCTAGTCTTCAGGGATGAACTTGACCGATTATTAGAATCGCAACGGATAGAATTGACAGAACGTCATGTAGTATATAAAACAAAAAGCCTGATGTTTTGGGAATTAAACACGATACCTATTATCGTGCATGTATCCGGTGGTATATTGCGAAGTGAGCTTCGTTATACCCTTCTTCTTTCTATCATCGAGACATGTAAAGAGCGTATGAAGAAAGTGGGAGTATTATCGATAATAAATTAGTAATCTTAATTATTAGTTGCATGCTTATGTTAAGTAAGAAAAAAATAAGAGAGAGAAATTTTAGGAAAAACCGTTTGTTTAAAGCAAAATGGACGGAGGAAGTCAACCAGGAGAACCTCATCCCCATCCAATGGCGAGACTACAAGCATATTTAAGAGCAAGATCGATAGAAGCGCACATTAAGTGCTCGCGTATCTCACAAACAAGGTGGGATTGCCGCTTGACTTGTGGTCCGTATTTAACACACGGCGATGGACGGACCAGGGCAAAATCAATATATTTTGCTGCGAAAAAGATGTTAGGATTATTAGCGGAAATAAGAAGTTTCCCGTGGCTAGAGCAGGACATCCGTTGGGATGATAAGATAGAAGCGGAAGCCAACAGAGGTTTCCTGCGTGAAATCCTAGGGCGTATAGAAAAAAGAGTACGAGGGTGTCGCTATTGGTGGAACAGCTCCAGCGTCACTCTCCTCCAGGAAGAGTTGACCTGTCTCCTACGATCGCAAGGAGCAGGAATCCGTGAGAGTATTTACCCCGGTCGAGAGGAAACTTTGATCGTATGGGAAATAACCGCGAATCCGAGGATAATTCAGGCAGCGTCCGGACAGACGTTTAATCGAATTAAATACGATCTGCTCCTTGAGACCATCGATAGTTTGAGAACGCGACTAGATTTGATTGAGATGAGTGAATGTATAGTTATTTAAGTATCCCTTTATAAAAAAAAAAGAGAGAAAAAAATCCAAAGGAAAAAAATATATATATACATACGCTAATTAATAGCTGAAAAAGAAAAAGACTTAAGTTTCAAAGTTTATTTTTTTTATCAGTAAAAGTATATTCAGTAGTTTCGAAAAGTTATATTTTTGTATTTTTCTATTAAAAAGTATGTTTGATAAGTTGAAAGATTTATAATAATCTATTTTTATGTTAAAGTTTATAAATACTAAGTTTCAAAAAAATGTATAATATTAGAAATAGTCTGTTTACATTGATAGTTTTGGAAAAATATATATATTATTAAAGTTGGAATATTTAAGTAGCAAACTTCCTCGTCTACGAAAAGGGTAGTTAAGGGGGGGGGCTTTGCACTTAAGTATTGTCTGTATACAGGAAGGAAAAAAATGCATCTCCATCTGCTGACGCCATTGATATTCATGTGGATATGGATATGGAATGGACCACCGATCGTAAGCAGCCTATTGGGATACGAGTGTGGAGGGATGGCCTCAAACATCACCACACTATCACTTTTGGATGTGGACGAATGCGATATTCCACCGCCTATTTTGAACGTGACAACCGAACGAATCCAGTTTCTTCAAATTAACGAATATGCAACTGTACATGTGCGACAATGCAAGATCGAGGTTCGTCGAACGGTTCTTCGATGCGGGATGCATTCGCACGTCAGCAACGTGGATGGTGGAAAGGCATCATACATAAAGGAAATATCACGCGAAGCCTGCGAGCAAGTCCAGATGTACGGTACATTTCAAGTAGATCAGGTACAGTTCGCCGGGGCTCAACCGAACCACACTCAAGCCTTCCCGGCAACGTTGATCGGCTGGGTAGGAAACGATGGCTCGTGTGAAGGTGTTTCATACACAGACCCTTTCGGTAGCTGGAGTTCAGTTTATGTGCTCGCGGATATAATAGTGACCCTTCGAGATTACCGTGCGCGAGTTGGAATAAAAAACAATATAGTTTATTTGAACTCAGGTATGAGATGTGAACTAAGCAAAGGACAGTGCGCGGATATCGAAAGTGGACCAACGTTTTGGGATCCGATTCCCTTGGACAAATGTGGAGACAAACAATATAGTGTTTTGTACGAAGGTATGGCGCAGCGAAGTATAAATCAAGACTCCGGAGTTTTGTATTCGCTGACCGCGTCGGACATTACCTTCGCGCTTACCACTCTCCCTCCGATAACAGTGTGTGGACAAGTGTTAATACGAACGGAACATCCGCGTCTCCTGATACACGAAGTGAGAGGAGAACAAGGATTCGTGAGTGCCACTCGATTGGACGTTACTAATATGGACATTTTCGCGTATGTAAACTCAAAATTCGTGTATGTGGAACGACATATCAAAACCGAAATTCAACAACTTTATCACGACGTTATGAACCACAAGTGTAGTTTGGAGAGAGAAATGCTGAAAAATCGATTGGCAATAGCAACTCAATCTCCGGATGAATTTGCATATCAATTGATGAAAGGACCAGGATATATGGCTGTAATCTCGGGAGAGGTAGTACACGTAGTAAAATGTGTACCGGTCGAAGTTCGAGTACAACACCTGCAGGAGTGTTACACGCAACTACCGGTTGTCGTCGGAAACGAGACACAATTCCTGTCACCACGAACCCACGTGTTGATGAAAAGAGGAATGCAAATAAATTGCAATCGTCTCGTACCAACAATGTATATGATCGAAGGAGAATGGTTCGGACTAACACCTGGGCCAGTTCGAGTAATCCCTCCGGAAACAATGAAACCAATGACTAAACCAACATGGAGATACAGAAACACACAGTCATTGGCCACCAGTGGAATATATACAGCCGCTGACCTCGACCAGCTAAGGGATCATGTAATGTTCCCCGCTGAGCAACCAGCCGTACTCAACACCATGGCCAGAGGACTGTTGGGTAAACCAGTGGTTTCGCAAGGAGGATCAATTGCGAATCTTTTGCAAGGACCGGAATTTAACAAACTTATGGAATCTGCGTGGAATAAAGCATGGGCAAAGTTCGTCTCCTTTGGACACATTAGTGCGGGAGTGATCGGTGTGATAATGCTAATCCGCGGAATTAAACTTTTGATAGACACTATCATACATGGATATGCTCTGCATACCGTGTATGGATGGTCATTGTATCTGGTAGGAGCAATATGGGACTCAGTTACAAATCTATTGTTGCATCTTAAACGAGGTGTAATAGAGAAACCCCCTTCGCAGGTAGTGACCATGAACGTTGCAAGTGAGTCGGTACATCTGCCTATTGAGCAGGTACCTCCACGACAAGACAATGAAACAAATAGTAGTGGCTCCAGTGCACCTGTGAGTTCGGCGCCAACAAACATTATGGTTCCAGCCGCACGGTCCGACACTTCGGCAACTATCTCACTTTATCCGAATCTCGGAAGAATGGGTTAAAAGATCGCGCTATAATCAGCAGCGACACAAAATATTTCAAAGGAATAATTTTTTTTATTTTCGTTTTGTTGCTCGTGCAAGTGCATGTGCATGGTAATCCATAAGGGAAACCATGAACTTTAAAATCACAAACAAAATTTTATTTTCATTTTTTCTTTGATTTTTCAAAATTAAAGTCAACATGGTGCCGTATGGATCCGATGTTATCACGCTGACGATTGAATTGAATCAATCGTGGCCGCAGGGAGCGCCAGCCGGAATCGAAGAAGAGATTGAGTATTGGTATACCCCGGAAGGATTGTTCGTACCGCCGGAGTGGAGACTCCTTTCTAACCACGTGGTTCGCTCGTGGGTGAGGGCCCTAAAGGAGGCCCGACGCTTACAACTGGGCGGCCATATCTACGAGATAAAGGCGGACACCGCAGTGCCTGTAGGCCAGAGGCCTGACCGCATTCTTTATGAAAATGCGGAAAATGAGTTTGAATCCGAGGATGACGACGATGGGTTCGAGGAATAACACGCTTCAACCCTTCGTTCATAACAATATATATATATCCTTAATTTTTTTGTTTGTATTGTTAAAAACATTAATTTTCTATTTTTGAAAAGGGCACGCTATATAAGTGCCCTCCATATATATATATATATCTATTATTCGTATTTTTATCATTATTAAAAAAGGGCACGCTATATAAGTGCCCTCCACATATATATATATCTCTAATATTCTTCCTATAATCTTAATAATAATCAAAATAGATATATCTAGGTTTAAATATCAAAATAATATTGTAGCCCTTAAGGCAAATTATTTTGATTATTTTAAAAT
This sequence comes from Cryptus armator, assembly GCA_963971235.1. NCBI lineage: Eukaryota > Metazoa > Arthropoda > Insecta > Hymenoptera > Ichneumonidae > Cryptus > Cryptus armator. Next base: position 3,966,008 of record CAXARG010000242.1, on the reverse strand, counting down.
AAAATCATTTTTTCATTTTTCAAAAAAATATATACTCTCTAAATTTTGTAGTAGTTTAGAAGCACGACAGTTTAGCATGTTTAAATTCAGTAGAGTCGAAAACCTTTTGTCACCTAATAGTAATCCTATTTTCCAATCCTATCCGAATAAATCCTTATGATTTATCTGATCATATTTATCACCTATAGAAAATCATTTTTGCATCCCATAGAATTATATCTTTATATCGAGTCTTTGCCGGGATACTCTGGTATCCCCAGTATTTAAATCATCATATCAGCGAATCCACAACAGCGAAGGAAGAAACCAAAGAAGAAGTTGTCCAAATCAAAATCTAACAGCAGCATCTGGAAGAAGCATCATCCACAACCAACGTCGAAACAAGGCACGTTACTTCCGATCGATTATATTCAACCATCAAGAATCAACAGATTGTATCTCGCATATATTTCATATTGTTTCAGAAATCTCGAGATTTCAGCATCCTGGACGAGCTGACCCAAAAAGTACTGTATCATTTTGTGGCCTCTGCCGAGGACGATCGTCGTTCTTCGAAGCGACTCTCGTTTTCCGGGGGAGGTGTTACGTCACGCACTTTTCGAGAACTCTTATTCGCGAACTTGCGCTGTTCTTCGATTGCACCGAGAGAAGCTGCACGCGTACACTCGCGAGGAAACGGAAAGACTGAGGGAAATAAAGGAAAAAGGGAAAAAGGGAGAGGATCGCTGTGCGTGAGAAGCGTAGACAGAGAACCGTTGACCAGAAACTATTTAACAAACTTTCGAAAGCGATTTTGTCGAGACGAAGTCGTAAAATAATTCTGTCAACGGAGACACGAGAAAAAAATCAACATCTTCAATGGGACTTGAGTTACTCGAGAATTCCAAAGGCATAACACCACGGCTCGATCACCCAAGATGAGCACGTGGCCCCGACACCACGCTGTGAAGAAAAGTCACCAGTACCAGTAAGAAACGCCGGCTCATGTACCTGGGCCAGCCGCCATCGAAGGGATTTGACGGTTGCTAAGCCGGCAGGTCTCTGTTTGCCGAAACCTACCAACACCACTAAGCGTCGAGGCTCATAGACACGAGCGCTCGATGTAGCCGAAATACACCAACACCATGACGCATCGAGACTCACCGATACGAGCTCTCGGCGACTCCAAACCTCACCAACACTACGACGCTGCGAGGCTCACAGACGCGAGTGCTCTATGACTCCGAAGACGACCAACACCTCGAGCGACGATACCGACAGCTTCCTTCTAACCCCTATGCATAGGGCCCAGTGGGTTAGAAAAACTTCCGATTTCCTCCAACGAGTGCAGCACCTCTCGGGCATCGTTTACAGCCACCCCCGCGAACAATGGGAGATTTCCAATAGTCGCGAATTTGATAATTAGACGATTTCCAATAGAATCACGCATGCGTACGAACATTGGGTCAGGTCGTCAACAATATTACAACTTTGTAATCATATTTTTTTTTTATGTATTTTTCACGTATTTCCCCGGTTATATTTTATAGCTAGGGGTAGGTCAGGTATTTGCGCGTTACTCAGGTAACCATCATAAACCCTTCTGGTCTTTTCCCATCGTAAAAAAATAAATCCGTAAAAACAACGAGTTAAAATATTTCTGCCTTTAGCAATATCTCTCATTACTCAGAGACTAAACATTTAAATGAAAAATATCTTGCAAATCGATATTGCTTCAAAGATAAATAGTTCAATTTACGATCTTAACCAGCGACGAAAGAAGAATATCGGGTTACATAGGAAATGTTATTTTTCAACAACTACCTCCGAGAAGTTTCTTCTAAACATTTGGATGGAATAAATAAAGATAAGTGGTGCTCGTTCGAAGAAGCGATTCTATTCAGCTCGCCGATTTGTCACAGTTCTTAGAAAGAAAAAAAAGAGAAGACTCCGTGTTGGGAGAGAACAGAGGATTGCACGTCGTTGCTATGTCGCCACGACGGAGAAAGCCTCTGTACCAGCATACTCTTTAGGTAGGATAGAAGGAGAAGCGACCACGTGAGCGTGGCTGGTACGAACAAGGGAAGTCAAGAGCCACCCCGAAGGGGAGGTAGCGCTGTTGGCTAGCTCGCGGGCCAGCTACGGTACACGTGATCGTACCGAGAGAGTAGGGGAAGGGTGAGACACCCGCGCAATGCATAGAACGTACGAGAAGGCCCACCACTCATCGATAGCCGAACTTTTCTCAACCAATAGGAACAGAGCCATAAAAATCAAGAGACAAATGCAATTCTTAGCCAAGAGTAGGGATGAAGAAAAGAGAGAATAACCGAATAATAATTATTAACAATCGTTAATAATAACCATTTTTTCATGATTTACAATAGCCAAATGTTACAATTATCGTAAAAGTTTAACCCGAAATTTGTTAATTTGACAAATGGAAAGGTTAAACAAATTAATTAATTAAGTTAATTAATTCATCATTTTATATTGAAAGCCGACGAAAAACCATTAAGAATGAATACCAGAACACCCTGGTAGTTATGAAATTTATATCAAATTTAAATTCAATTTAATTAGATCTGTCAAATCGATATCGATCGATATTTCACATATTATAGTAAAAACCGAATGAGAATACATGTAATAGAGTGAAGAATGAGAGCGAAATATCAATAGAGTTCATTTTAATATTTTTGGATTTGATAATTAATTAATTCTTTATCAAGAAAATTTTCCTTTCATCAAGTATTAAAATTCGTAATTTTCCACCTAAAAAGGTGATTCAAATTCGAGACACTTCCAAAATAAATAAAAAGAATAAATCGCTAATTAACAAATCCAAAATCGATCTGAAAATAGTTAATTAGACTAATTATAAGAAATTGACAGCCGATAGAAAGAGAACAAGGGAGGCGTGGAAAATCACGCCTCGACCAAAAAGTTGCCCCTTCCACCGCGGTCTATGTCAAGCCTATTTAAACTGCGCCCTTTACGGAGGGCCATGCTCATTACTTCTCCGAAAACCAACGACGTTACTCTGTTCGCGACAGTTTTGTGTTTTTCAATCTTTGTTAAAAGACTTTGGAAAATTTCCAAGTCTTATTCTTTGTTGTGTTCATTTGTGGAATTGTACCAAGTTTTGTTTCACTATTAACTTCAATCGAAGTTAATAGAATAAAAAACCTCAGTGCTTAAATTTTGTGGTCGTTCTTCGTGAAAAATCCTTCGACCGCTCGGCACTTACTTGAAGCCGAGGGTATCGACCAGCGATCCACCGACGACCACCAGCAGCAACCTCTTCACAACTCCTGTTCGCCGGATCCTATTTTTCTTCGGTAAGTTTTATTTTTTTTCCTAAGTTTGTGATTTTTCCCCTCAACCCTTCCACTTTAGTGAAAAGTTTAAGAGATGTACGCATCTCAGATCATTATCGCCCTTCTGGCAATTATCGTGATTGTATCAATTTTTATTCTCTTGTGCGGAATCTCCATTAAAATCACCGTTAATATCCGCGATTCGAGAGTCACACGTGAAACCCCTGTAGTACACTCGGGTGTACGAATTTATCCAGTGTCTACCGTCCGTCGAGTTCCTCATACCAACCCGCGAGTTTAGTTAAATTTTTAATATCGCGATGAACTCCCCTTTGATTGTCGTGATTTTACTTGCGTGTTTTATCGTAGTTTTCATCATCGTCGCGATAGTTTGGTATCTCCGCGCTTACCGTTCCGTTACCCCGCAAGAAGTTGTTACAGCACCAAGTGCTCCCCTTGAATATTTTTGCCCGTATTGTTGCGATACCCATCCTATTAGTGAAACCGTTTAAACCTCCCCTTAGACAACATTTCGCGAATGAACTCTAGCCTCTTCCCGAGCAATTTTCCGCAAGGTTAGGCTCTAAACGAGGCATCCGCGAATCGTAGCCGCTTCGATAACGCGTAAATGGATTAAGTTCCTTGACCGAGATGAGGCCGGCTCCTCACGTAAACTCACGATTCGCGACATAACAGTATTGATGTTTATAAAAATAAGTATTGATATTTGTTTTTGCTCAATATATAGTTATTAGGGTCTTAACCATAATTAACCGTAGGGTTACCGTCGCAACGGCACTCTTCAATAAACTCCCAACACGCGTCGCATGATGGGGGAGGGACCCACTCGTGTGGGCGCATAATACGCGCAAAGCGCGGATCTTCGTGCGGAAGACGTTCAACCGTTGGGTCCGGACGAAACCAGTCCCCGTGTGTATACGCGGATATGGGGGGGCTGAAGAGAGGAACGGTGCGACGAGCTAGTCTTCTCGGACGAGGAGCGTTGACGCATGAACAATTCCTTAGGATAAGTTCGCAGACCAGGCACTTCTCGGTTAAGTCCCACTCAGCCATCGGGACGATCCTTTGGAACAATCTTAGATGTCGGGGAAGTGGTGTTTGGGGGTCCCAAGTGACGTAGGACCGGGGGTAGGGCTCGTTACCGGAGCGCCGTGCCTCGAAAACTTCCTTTGCTTCTTTGACCCTTCGTACTCCCATTCTATATAAAAAAAATTAAAAAAACGAGAAAATTAGTATTAAGATTAGAATTAGATATTAGGGTTAGAACGATATTACGTATAATGGTACTTACATTAACGTGAATTACGAAAGTCAATTGACGATGACGTTGATTTAGTTGTTAACCGTGTAGACGATGATTGCAGAGTGAATGAATTGCTGAGAGTTTCGCTCTTTTAAAGCACGAGATTTGCTTTGAATAATCGCTATCACTTTGGTCAGATGACAGTCGAGGTATGATTCTTCGTAGTCGTTAAAAGGAACACACAGGAGTTCACTGAATAATTATAAGTTCTTCTTTTGCACCTTAGCGTAAGACCGATTGTCTTCGGTAGCACGATATTACAGATAACGTGCGTAGCCATAACATCGGAAAGAGGCACCCATGCAACACGGTCCAGTGGCCGAGAACGGAATGATAGAGTGATTTAGTTAAAGAATAGAATAAAACTTAGAAATTTAATTGTTTATAGATGGAATAATAACGTGTAAAGCTTCATTTTGTTTCTTTGACTCTATATCTCTACCGAGATCGAGTGCCGTTCTTCGCACTCGTGTCCTTCGTACTCTCGTACTTTGAAGCGACACTCGTTTAGGGGGGGAGGTGTTACGTCCTCTGAATTGGTTCATATATATAGTAACTAATAATCAGCTATTGCAGTATTCATTTTTTTTTACGTTATTGCAACAATTAATTTTCTATTTAAATATCCTTGAGAGAACATATGGTTCCTCGGATATAATTTAATAAACATTTAAATTACTAAAATATTGAGATCTGGAGGGGCAATGCATGCACCTCTCAGATAATAATTATCGAGCCGTGTGCAAAAGCTGAGCGAAGTCATTACTCAGTTATTGGCATCTTAACGTTTAGCCACCAAAATTCGAGCTATGTCTCGCATATACAGTATTTCCGGCGAGGACACCTGAGGAAAATCCGAAGAGAATTCCGATGATAAAAGTCGAGCCATATAGGCAATTTGAATCCTTCATTAACACGTGATCGGCGGGCGGTTTCTTATCGCTCTAACACTGCGAGCGATGCACCTCACGCACGTACACTACCGTGCAGCCAGAGAATCGGTGAGACTGTCTCGAAGGGACCGATGCACGGCTTGACCGTCATCGCGTTCGAGTGCAGCTCCTCTCGGCGCATAAATTATAACATTTCAATAATCTATAAAATAAGTTAACAATTCATCAAACTATTCCAATAATAGGAAAAACATTGCATTGGCTGAATAATAACCATTTATGGAAGTATCATTAGACTCACGCAGGAAAATACGTTGAAACCGATAATAAACAATAAAAACAGTGATAAAGATTGAGGAAACAAGATGAAGTTGAGAGAAGTAATTAAATAAATAAAAATTAAGTTAAACAATCAATATGAAACAATAATAATTACTCGAGATAACTCATAAATTCATAATTTGATAAACTAAAAGTTATTAAAATTCACGGAAGTAAATATCAAATAAAAAGTTTAAACATTTTAAAATCATCAAATTAATTTTAGATAAAATTTTCGATAACACCAAAAATAACTTTTGATACAAAAAACATAGAAACTCCATTCAAATTTGTAAAATATTGTTATTTAAAATCTTAATTTTTGACATAATCCTTTAAACATTTTAAATATTGTAAATGCGTTAAATTAAAAATTCATAAAAATTAATCGATTGCACAGGTGACATTTGATCGATATTAACGTTGGAGGGAGGCTCGTGAGCGGCGGCGGCTCGAGACCGTTCGCAGGTGAGGAGGTCCCCCGCGCAAATTAATAAAATCAGGGCCCGCGGCGTCGGAAGCTCATTACCGACATTCTACGGACATCCTACGATAACTATTGTCACCACGAATTTCAACACAACCATTGTCTTTGAAAATCATCGAAGTTCAATATTAAAATTTTATCAGCGAATAAAACAAAGTCGCAAAGACGTGTGCGGAAACGTGTAAACCCCTAATACAGTTCGAAACGGGGAATTGTCAGAACTTTAATCGACACTTACGACATTTGTTTTCGAGACTTTAAAAATTTATAACGGGAATTAAATTGTGAAACACAATCAACAGAATTAGCGAGTGTAAATTGAAAAGTGTATTTGTGGAAATCGAAATCTAAATAAATCTCAGCGATAAATTGAAATATTTGCCAAGTGTTAAATAACTTATTCCGAATTAAGTGAATTCGGTTGTTATCAATATCATCGATAATTCTTCATCGTCAACAATCGGCATCACCAATTGGAAATCCTGAAGGAGGGAAGGAAGGACGAATCCACGCAATTTTCCACTACATACATCAACCGACTCCGAGAACCTTCACTCATTATTTAAATTTCATATCATTCTTCATTCATCAACTTAAGTTTTTCCCATCAAAACGCTTAAAATATTTTGATAAATAATTCTGAACAATTAAAACTATAAATCAGTGCATCGATGTTATAAAACCAGAAGGATGTACCTTCTTTAAGACTTAAAGAGTGTTAGCCTTCGAATTTTATTCTTTGCCTTTGGTAACGAGTACCAAGGTAGCAAAGGGGGTGTATCGGGCCGCGATAGTCGTGAGCGCTGGTCAGCGACTTCGCCCGGATTGAATTACACTACGAGACGCATCGAGCGTACGGCGTCTTATCAGAGGAATTCCATAGTAAACACTTCTGTCATATGGTTACTACGCGCTTACTATACGCGTACTACGAGTCGACGACTCTTTCCACGTGCAATATTCTTTCTTTTGGTTCGGGTATTTAAATCTCTAACACGGCGCACTCTGTACCCTATCCTGAGTAACTCTCCGAAAGGTCAGACTCAAAAAGGGAATAAGTCGGATAAAGCGCCTCAATGGTACAAAACGTGTAAAATGGAATTTTATTCCTTGACCGTAATTACCCAGGAAATGCTGATTTGGACGTAACACTGGAAAACGGGGTGATAATACCCTCAACTTCTCCTTATAATTGCCCCGTGTGGGTAGTGCCAAAGAAGAACGACTCCAAGGGAAATAAAAAGTGGAGAGTGGAGTTCGACTATCGGGCCCTTAATGAAAAAACAGTTGCCGATGCCTACCCTATCCCTAATATCACAGAAATACTGGACCAGTTCGGCAGCGCAAAATATTTTTCCGTGTTCGATTTAGCATCGGGATTTCATCAAATAGAAGTCTATCCCTGGACCGATATAAGACCGCATTTACGCCGCCGAGAGGCCATTTCGAGTTCGTACGACTGCCGTTCGGACTCCGAAACGCCCCGCCCACGTTCCAAAGAACGATGGATCTCGCTCTAAATGGACTATTAGGAAAAGGAATATTTGTATATTTAGACGACATCGTAATTTATTCACGAGGATTAAATGAACATGAGATGATTTACGGAGAATTAATGAAACGACTAGAAGCAGCAACTCTGAAACTACAACCGGATAAATGTGAATTTTTAAAGAAGGAAGTTGCCTACTTAGGACATGTCATCGGCAACGACGGTGTCATGCCGGACCCTAAGAAACTCGAAGCAGTTCGCGAATTTCCCCTACCAAAGAACGTCAAAAATATTCGACAGTTTTTGGGACTAACAGGCTACTATCGTCGATTTATTGAAAGTTACGCAAAAATATCAAAGCCTCTCACTCTTCTTCTCTGGAAAGAGGTACCATTCACATGGGGCGGCGAGGAACAGGAAGCTTTCGAAGTTTTGAAGGAAAAATTATGCGCGGCACCTGTATTAAGCTATCCAGACTTTTCAAAGCCTTTCATTTTAACAACGGATGCCTCGGGAATAGCCATTAGTGGCATCCTCTCTCAAGGGGAAATAAATCACGATCATCCATGCGCCTATGATTCCCGCGCGTTGAATCAAGCTGAAGAACGATACGACACCTATGAGAAAGAGGCCCTAGCGATAGTGTACTGTATTCTTCATTACCGCCCTTACTTTTACGGACAAAAGTTTACGGTCGTGACCGATCATAAGCCTCTAATGTGGTTTCGCCGAGCCGCAGATGGAAACTCGAAAATTTAAAAATGGCGATTGAAGCTGGCCGAATACGAATATACGGTGGTATATGAAGCAGGAAAAACGAATGTAAACGCCAACGCTCTATCGCGAAATCCTGTCCGTGAACCCATCAACCCCGACGGCATATTTATGATACGCACTAACCCGGCGACGAAGACACGCCATAAACCAGCACGACGACTGACCGACGAAGAAATTGCCGAGTATTTGGCTCTAGATAGCGATGAGGACACAGACGAGACTATAGATCCCGATGAAGCATTGTTAGCAACCGACGAGGAAACGTGGGAACCATCAACCTACGACGATATCTGTACGGCTTCAACGAGCGACGTCCCTGGACTAGGCGGCGGAATGCAGGAAAATTACAACCACGAAAATCGCGGGGGTGACATTTGCGACATGAGTTACGAGGGAAGGCTCTCGGCCGGACTGTCGAAAAGACATAAAAAAACTATTCACAGGGAAAGCCTTCTATTGGAAAGAAAGGACCAAGAATCCTTTGGCGGAAACTGCAACCGTCAAGGCAAACAAAAATCTGTTATCGAAACAAGCTACGGTAATTCAGAGGAAGACAAAACACCCTTACAGGTGGTCGAAGAATTCGAGTACCCAGAGGCCGAACCGCCGGTAAGAAACACCGAACCCTCGGACAAAGGCAGTGATATAGGGGACGATCCTATACGAAAAAAACGCTTACACCAACCTCTGGTCTACACCGAATCTGAGAACTCCGACGACGAAACCACCCCTACTTGTGTACACCGCAACGAACGCAAGAGGCCCAGAGACAACCTACCTGACACCGAGCGGGGGCGTGAGAATTCCAAAACCCTCAAACAGTCTCGAGATCTATTCTACAGCCGTATGGATAGCATGATGTTTTTTGTGGACACTAGGGGGCTGGCGATGGACAAAGGGGCACAATTGCTAGTAGACCGTGAAGAAATGCCGAATTTAAAGAAATTGAAACTACGCGAAGCAAGGGCAGTGTCCAGACGAAACAATAAATATTTTATTGCGCTACCCATCCGTAAGGACATACGAGACGGACCAACGTTAATCCTCGAAAACATTGTCGAAAGTTTAAAAAGTTGCCGAAACCTCGCCGAGGAATTAAATTTAAAATCCATTAGCGTGGCAAAGTCTTACGGTATTTGCAATGTGCATTTGGACAATATCGTAACCAAACTCCGTCTTTTATTCCAAGAGACCGAAATAAAAATCATAATTTGTTTAGGAATTATTAAAGAACCGAAGGAATAAGAACGGGAGGAGATAATAAAAGAAAAGCATTGTTCCACTGTCGGCGGGCACAGAGGTGTGAGCAAAACGTATAATCGAATTAGACACGAGTACTATTGGAAAAATCTAAAACAAGACGTACAAGATTATATAAGGAGATGTTTAAACTGTCAACTAAAAAAATTGGTGAGAGTCAAGACAAAGTAACCAATGGTAATCACCGATACGCCTCGCACTGCCTTCGAAAAATAGCAATGGATATTGGGACCATTGCCGAAGACTCACAAACAAAACGAATATATATTAACAATCCAGGATCAATTAACAAAGGTCTTGATCGCTGTAGCATTACCCAACGTCAAAGCAGTAACAATAGCCGAGTCGTTCGTCAAAAGATTTATCTGCAATTTCGGATTTCCACGAGCCGTACTGACCGATCAGGGCACAAATTTCTTGAGCAATTTCATGAAGCAAATTTCAAAATTGTTCAAAATCAAGAAAATTAAAACTGCTGCATTTCACCCACAATCGAACGGCTCATTAGAAAGATCACACCACGCCCTGGGCCAATATCTCAAACAATACACAAATCAAGAAAATAATTGGGACGATTGGGTCGAACTAGCTATTTTTAATTACAATACGAACGTTCATGAAAGTACGAGACAAACACCCTACGAGATGGTATTCGGAAGAATCACGAGAACTCCCTCGAGTTTCCCTCTCGACGATCTCGACAAACTTGCAACGTACGATGACTACTTAACAAGACTAGTTACGCAGATACACGAAATTCAGAACATAGGGAGAATAAATCTCATAGCTTCCAAGGAAAAAACCAAGATATATCAAGATCGGCATATTAATCCAGTTACGTTCAAGGTTGGCGAATCTGTATTTTTGCTTAAAGGGCCAAAGCCAGGAAAATTAGGAGATCAATATACGGGACCGTTTGAGATATTGGAAATATTGGGAAAAGGAAATTTGCGTATCCAGCTCCCGGGAAGAACGTGCATCATTCACCCCGAACGGGTAAAAAAAATCGCATATACCTATACAGAAATGATGGGAGCAAGTAACACCGGGGGCCCTTCAAAAGGACCAACACCGGACAAGAAAAGGAAACAACCGCAGTACCATCGGTATCGGCGCGAGGAAGAGAGACTGAAGAGTTTTGCCGGATGGCCAAGACCGTACATGAGACCCGAGGCACTCACCGCTGCGGGATTTTATTACGAGGGATTAGGAGACGATGTTATTTGTTTCGAATGCGGAATCATTATGCATGATTGGAGAATGGGCGAAGATCCTCTCAGAGAACACAAAGTGGAGTCGGTAGAATGCCAGTTCGCCAACGGAATTCCATGCGGTACTATACCAATAGGAGAAGAAAAACGAAAGGGAAGAAACTTCGCATGGTTACGGAATAAAAATACAAGGGCCCCTCCGGAGGACCCGCCGGTAGAAAATTACGTGCACTTAACGGGAAAGGGAGCGATAGTCCTTCCAACTCCACCCAACCTCCCGACGCCCGCAGGTCTCCCAACACCCCCGGAACTCCCGCCGTCAACGAACGTTTTTGATCATCTTCACTCTCCACCACTACCTCTAAACAATGAACAACCAAGTAACACTCCCGCAAGACACTATAAAAACCACGAGGAACAAAATGCGTCCTACCTGACCCCAGACCCGTGGAAGCGAGTGCACGATCAAGCAACAGGAAAGCAACAGGAGGAAAGATGATAGCGACGGAAGTCATCAACGTAACTGTATTACCCAACGGAAAAAGGAAGACAATGAATAACTCCCAGGAAGCTGAATCAACTCAGAGCACGGAGATGCTTATATCACTGACCATACGCCAACACTGGGTGACGGAAGCCCCGGCATCCCCGCGTTTTGCTCCAGCAACCATAGCTTCCGGAGGTGATGTTACGTCAAAAATGTGGGTGTTTCTATTTCACCCGAATTTTTAACGCGCGGTTGCGTCGAGTACGATTGAATACGCGCTGGTCAAGAGAGATCTCTCCCTCCTTTACCACTCCTGGCATCAATTATCGGCGCAACTGCCCATTTTTTAGTCTAACCGTGAGGAAATTTACTAAGGATAGGGCTTGGAATGCTATTCGTTGACTTGTCTGAGAGGCATTATAAAATTTCTTTATCTATTGCGTAATTAAATTGATGATTCGTCGATGATTTGAATTATGTGGAATTATTTCACTGCAATATATAGTGTTGATTTTTAAACAGAATTGGGTTTCTATGAGTAATGTAAATGTTGTCTGGCGACGGCAAGGCGAATTATTGAGGAGGTCGAGTAACAGAGGATATTGCACATGTTTCCAATTGTAACTATATCAAAAGAATTGAATTAAATTGTTCTTACGTTGTTTGTTGCGATGGAGGTGGTTTCGATGATGGTCGTTTCGATAAAACGGGCGATTGAACACAGATTTTACACCGATTATGCCGTAATATTCAGAATTTATTCAAATAAAATAATTTAGGCACATTCAAAAGTACAAGAATGCGATCTTCAGAAAATACAAATGAGATGTTGAAAAAATGATTCGTACAAGAATTTCTTCTAAAAATTGAGTAAAAGACAATTCCGGATGCTTGAACGAAAGATGACTTTGTTCCAGCGGATGAGTTGAGAGTGACAATTTGGTGTACGGAGATAAACCAAGAAAACTCTGGTTACATCAAAAATGAATACAGTTTTCGGAGATGGAAGATATTATAAACAAAATTCTACAATAGGAGAGTTGCCCTATTTCGTTCGTTGTCACAACGGACCCGCGATCCTCCTCTAGTATGGTGGTTAACAGAGATCGCGGCCTCTGACTCTATCTCTCTCGCCGCCAAGCCGGAGCACCAGCCTACCGGTTGGATGCACCGATTGCGCGCTCGTTCTTAGGCGCCTCCGTCTCTCTCTCTACTCGCCTACTTCTTCTGTTACTCCTGGTCTCTACTCCTTACTTCTCGCTGTCGAACCCTTTTTCCGCGGCCTCTTATATGCTAGAAAAATGGGAACCAGAGGGGGAAGAAAATGCCTCCCTCAAATATGCCCGGGCCTTATACTCCCCTGATGAGTAACGTTGCCCCTCGTTATTCTCCTCTCGGCTTGTTCAAGATTCGTTAATTTGTCTTTCATTCTTATTGTTAATTAATGGTAGGTTTATCCATTTTTGTTGAATGTCATTTTCTTCCTTATACCTAATTATTCGCCTGATTCATTTGAAATTTAATATTAATAATTTATAAACTAAATATTATAATTAATATTTGATATTTTTTTTTACGTATAAGAGACAGAATGAGATAATAGTTGTTGTTCGTAATATTCTCTTATACGAGTACGTATTCAAAGGCCGGTGGTAAGAGTCGAGAAATATATATATATTTTTACCAATAATAATTTTAATAACATTATCACCTTTTAAATGTTGGGCGTCAAAATATTATATACCTGAAGGGTAAAATATTTCTTGGTTCTTGTACAAATTATTTTATTATAGGGTAATAACATTTTCTTAATATTCCGAGGTATCGGTGGCATAACTGGGCAGATATCTTTGGGCGTTGCCCCCCTTAGAAGCGTGCAACAGTTATTGCATGTGCCTGGTAACAGCGTTGTCCGATCATCTTATTTCCTTATATGGACATTCCGGAACTACTGTTCCGTTTGCCCGGGCGAGCTGTGTAATTCCCCTCTTTCGGTGTACCTGCTAGATCTTCCCCTATCGCCGTGAACTAGCCTTGGCATTATGCGGCTCGGCTTACGCAACTCGTGGCTTTGCGCGGGCCCTTTTTATCTTTACCGCTTGCCTATACTAGCTTAATTTCTGTCTTTCGTGTTGTGTCCTGATCATACATTAAGTGATATCGGAAAAATAACTATTCCATGTTAAAGGTGGATTGTGCGGTAACTGAACGCGACTCTGAGCTACGACGTTCACACACACACGCAAAAGATTGTACGAGACTTAATGTATTGTCTTCGGACGAGTTATTCTGGTGTTGACCATGGGCCGTGGCACACCCGAAATATATACTTGCGGTTGAAACGTGTTTCCTTGTTGTACCTGTCCTCACACACAATATTTCTGAATATTTTGATATAAACCGCGATTTGATATTTTGCACTATAAATCGAGGGGAGCCCGATTTCTTACACGCGGCGTACGTTTTCTGTTACAATTATTTCGTTGCTACTTGCGTTATGGATTTCTCGCAAACGGCACATAATTCCGGAAAAATAACAACGCCGTTAGAATAGTGAAATGTTTCTGATTAATTTTGTATAATTATTAATTTATAAATTTTCCACCATAAGTCGAGAAAACGCAATCCCTGAAGTAGATCTTTGTTCTTAATCCCAGCTTGAATGATAAGCATAATGGGAAAAATAATAGTTATAACTTATAGCGAAGATCTTCTTTAAAATGTTGATGTAATTAAAATGTTATTATTTTATTCTCCCGATCGTAGGGAGCTATTTCTTTGCGCGCGGTGCGTAAGTCCTTTCGAGTGGATTGCATCTTCTCGCTCGGCGGTCGAGACGTTTGCCCTTGTGAGTCACCGTCGGGGCGCACTTGTGTTGCGTCGGGACGCACTACGTGCTACCGCACTTGGCTAGGTGGCTCGTAAAAGTTTTACGACTGTCTTTCCCTAAATGTTTAGTTTTGGGTAATGCGGTTTTTCTGTTTACTAGTTCGTTATCTATTGAATTTCAGCCATCTTTTCTTTCCTTCAATCGTCGCGTATTATATTATGGAAATTAGCTGCGGCAATAACGTATCTTACGAAGTTAGTGGCGCTCATTCGTGTCGGTTTCTCATGCCTCTGCGCAATTTACTATCCGATCTTTATTCGGTTATAATTTGTTGCGGCGTGTTGAATGTATTTATCAATAAATTATACCGAATATTATTTCGATGATTTTGAATATTCTGTCGCCTTGAATTTATATACATTGCTTGCGTTTATCGATAGATTGTATCGATTAATTTCCCTATCATCCTGGACAATTTTATTATCTTTGATTCAATTCATACTATATTTTATTAAGTAGCTGACCGATTTCAATTGCTCGTTTTTATTATTTTATCGTTAAATGTTAGAAAGCGTGTGGGAGTATGAAATGTATTTTAGAATTGTTGGTGAAGAAATTATTTCATTATGATGATGGATGGTTAAATGATACAGGGGATGTTTGTCTCTCAATCGCGCGACCCATATATTCAGAAATATATTGCGACGTTGTACGGTGTTAAAGTATCGAAACTATGTCGATGGTCAGGTTTAACTTCCGTACATAAGGTAATGTAGGTTTCCTTTTTTACGATGGAAGCCCATTAGGGTATTCAGTTAGAAAAATTCTAATGGTCCACCCGCAGGGTAAAAGCTTGGATCTACACTCCTTGGGTCGATGCTGCGGTCGACCGTATCGACGTCGGCAGCGGAGTTCGCTGTTTCACCGAGGGTAGTGCGTGTGTCGAGGGGGATTCAAGCCTCTGTCCGCATCTACCTCGTGTGGTGGATAATTCTATGTCCCATCTTTTACCCATTTAATTTTAATTTACACGATGAATATTTGAATATCATTGGAAATATTTTCCAGAGGAGATCCATCCCTGAAATCCCGCTCAGCGATTGGTGAGAGAAATCATTCTTTTTATGAGTTTAATGAGAACGAATAATGTTGGAATTTTCGTGGAATGTAGGAATTATTTTTGAGGGAAACAGGTTTTCAAATAGTAAGAAAATAAGCAGAAATGTGAGTTGCGAAAAGTATTATTAATAATAAAAAAAAATCGAGAGAGTTACGTCAGGACGTAACAGTGATATAGTACCCCCCGTACGAAACAACGGAGGCGCAACCACGCACGAAACCCCAACCATTGCTCAAGCAGTGTTGAAAAAACCCATGTTTGGTCAGATAATTACTATCGGGCCCCCTACTCATTCAAAGTACGCCACCTACGAAGAGCGACTAAAAACATACGTGGAAAGGTCAGTAGCAATAGAACAGACACCCGAAAAAATGGCCGACACCAGGTTTTTCTACCTGCAATGCGGTGATCGAGTAAAATGTTTCGCGTGCGGAGGCGAGCCGTGCCGATGTGGCTCTGGCGACGACTCTTGGAAAGAGCATGCCCGCTGGCACAAGGCCTGTCAGTACCTGCTATAAAGAAAAGGATCAGGATACATTGAAGAAGTAAACAAACAAGGAAACACCAACCCAACCATAGCAGAAGTAATGAACCACTACCGAACATTTTGCCAGAAGAAAATTAAACCAACCCCTACGGAAAGAGCACCATTGCGTGAGTACGAAAAAAGCGCTCTAATGCGGACGGAATCGCGTTTCAGGAATTTACAGCCCGTGCGCACACGCAATAGCATGTTACGAGTGCGCCATAGCCACGACTCAATGCGATCTGTGTCAGCAGGAAATCAATTGTGTGCGTTACATGGTAATCATTCCTGACCGCGTTTACAGCGAATATGACCAGGAAATAAGCCCATCAATGATACAGGAGGCCCACGATTTAGCCAGAAGCGCCATCCGAACGCTCCAAGCTCTCACCCGATAGTAAACCAAAAAGGGAGAGAGAAAAAGAAATAAAAAGAGAGAAAGAAAACCCTTAATAAAAAGGGGGGGGGGGGGAGGGTCGTAAGAAGGAAAAATATATACAAAAAAAAAATATAATAAAATAATGATAACCGTATAACCATTTGCTTACAAGTAGATAGAGAAAAAAAAATAATAAATAAAAATAAAGTTAATAATAATTTCATAATAACTAAATCATAGAAATAATATGACTAGGAGAGGAAAAAAAAAGGAAATGAAATAATGCAAAAAAAATGAAAAAAAGAGAAATAAACAAAATAAAAAAAAAGAGAAAAAAAAACATATATTGAGACGGTATCTCATAAGTACCCGCGGTAAGTTTGCAGAGCAGCCGCGAGATTTCGCATTCTTTCGTATTTTCCCGAGAATGAAGTATCCGCGGTTAATTGACGAGGTGACCGCGAGATTCCGCATTTTGAATATTTTCGCGATAATGAATATGCACCTGAATGCATGTAAAAAGGCCGGCGCGAACAGAATCACAACCAGTTCCACCGGCGACGGCGAGCAGGTAATTTTTCCTTTTTGTATCTCCGGGTCCGAAGAGCCTTCGGTGACGTTGGCTCTACGAGTACTCTAATTTCCCGAACCAGGGTGCGGGAAGCTATCGGCGGCGAAGCTTTCCACATTCCTGTATCCCAAGTCCAAGCTAGTAGGGACCGCGATAGGGAGGTATCCCCGACGGGAGCGAGCCGGAAGCGAGTCGCGGATTGACCACGTGGTGACACTAGTCGATTCACGATCTCGTGGAAGCCGGACTCTCCGAGGAGGGCCCTGTACTGCGAGTGCCGGGATAACGTGAGAATAGTTTCTCACGCTGTCCCCGTGGGGTATCTCGTAGACACGGCAGAATAGTTTCGAAATTAAAATTCATCTCATAAAGTAGATTCACCCGCGACTTATAATTCAAAAAAAATTAAACTTAACGCGCTGCGAAATAAATTGTGCTGTTTCACCATTTACCGACAGTGCGTCGGTAATTTCGAATATCTCAATTTCTCTTCGAGAAAATCGAGACTTTAAAATAAAATTCTGTTTGTTCGGGGAATTAAGAGTAACAAAGTCTGAAATCATTTTTCATAAATAATTTACCGACAGTTCGTCGGTCATTTCGAATATTTCAAATTCTCTTCGAGAAAGTCGAGACTTTAAAGTAAGAATTTTGTTCAAGGAACTAAAGGAGAAAAATCCGGTTTTTCGAGATATTTTTTTGTTCTTTCAGCGCCATCCGCGACAAACCAATATTGTATCAATAGTCGAGAAAGAATTACAGTTTTGACAGGAACTCGAGTGTGTTTCCCTTACGTTTAAGGCGACGAATAAGGTAAGCGTCGGTAATAAGGAAACCTAAACATTGTATTGAAGATTCTCTACGTGTTTTTGAATAAAATTTATTGTTCTTACCAAATCGATCACGTCTAACGATTTTTGGCTCGCCCCGAACTCCTAACGCGATCCTTGAAACCGAGTGCGAGGCATCGGTAGAAAAGGCGAACGTTACAATATATTAATAATAATAATAATAAACGACACGTAGACATATTAAAAACGGTAAATAAACATCGAACAACAACAAATTTAGGAAAAAGAGTAAGGAGGAAAACAATGAAGAAAATAAAGGATAAATAATAACCAACTAAATGACAGACGATAAAGACCAACGAAACAATGAACACGAACGAAGATAACGAAGTCAAAGGGCAACGATGAAGACAATAAAGCGACGAAACCAAACGAGGACGACGAAGACGATGAAGAAAAGGCAACGGCGACACGATGAAAACGAGACGCAAACAAAGAAAAAGGGGAAAGGAGATCCATCGGAATACACCGACACACAAGGATAAACGATACAAACGACATAAAACGGATTTCAGTTAAAATACCCTTTCGGGACTTTGTTTATTATCACCGGAAAAAACTCACGCAGACAAAATACAAAAATATATATATATATATACCAAATGAATAAATAATAATAGACAACTGAAAAAAAAAATTAAAATATGCTGAAAAAAAAAAGAATAAATAATAATAAATAAATGATAATAAACAAAAAATATATATAAAAAAAAGAGAGAGAAGGAATAATAATAATTTTTTTTTTTTTTTAGAGTCCCCCCTCTCTAAAAAAAAAAAAAAAATGTATTATATGTTTTATACACCATGGAGGGGCACGTGTACTCCGTGTGCTGGAATCTCCGTTACGCCTGTTACGTCCAGCGTAACGCTCTATTTTATTCGGTTGATACTCCCATTTAAAATCAACCCTCTAAGGGGAAAGGAAAGCGAAAATCAGTTCACCGGTAATTTCTTTATCCACTACGAGATCGCCACCGAGTTAACTCCGCCACGACAAGATCAGATGCCTACTTTAACGAGTTGACGGCCACAAGCCTAGATAAAACAGGCTCAGGGGACTTCAGGTAGAGGTCGGAAAAGGCGGTCTCTGACCCTTCCTCCGAGCTCTCCCCTGGAGCGCCAAAAAGAAACTAAACGCAGGGACCCACTAGTTGTCAACTCGGAGCTCTACTATTACCTTATATCGACCAAGGCCCATAGATCCATAGACCGATAAATCTACCTTACCATGGCTAAAGAGCATCCGAAAAGGGAAGGGCTTACGATCAGTCGATTCAAGTCTCATGCCCTGGGCCACTCAAGAATGGTCGACGAATTATCCTCGGCAACGACCACGTTTTAACAGTGGAATAGTTGAACCAAATCTCCACGGATTTAGGCGAAAAAACAGGGGGTTTCGATCGGTGATCTCGGTGGAAATGGAAAGAACTTTATTTTAAAGGATAAATGAATCCCTCGGGAAATAAATAATTACAGAATAATAACCAGCGCTCGCTTAAATAAAAACCATTAACGACAACAAAAGCACAATGCCGATAATGTACTCAATATACAAGTTAATAAGAAATCTTCTTGTGCGAGATTTGTTCTCCTAAGCGCCTGTGTTTATCCTTTCATAGAAATAAATATACATAGATAATAAGTTTAGAACAGTAAGAAAGGTGAAACAACCATAGATGCAGGAGAAGGGCACGACGCCCCGGTGACGGCCGAGGGCTACGTCATTCGACGCCACCGGCCGCGTAGAGTCTCGAACAATAGTAGAAACACTCCGAACCTCCGGTCAAAGGCAATCTATATACTCCTAACGATAATCACAAAAACTCGAATCATTATGCAATCTCTTTTCACATACAACACATAGGATGATCGAACCCCGAGAAGTCTCCCACGGAAGGTCAAAATTGGCAGTTCGCTGGAGATTTGCCGAGTTCTTTTAAAAACCCGATACTGCTTTAAGGGCCAGGAACAATGAAATAGACACTTATTCATTACATTGTTCATTAGGGCAAACGAGAACCATTCTAAGAAATATATACTCCCATGACAACCTTTATAATTAATAAGAAACCTTTTGCGTATATTTACCGAATATTACTTAAATTATAAGTTAAAAGATTGATACCTTTACATTAAATCCATATCCGCATAGCAACACATAGAGTACGCGACGCAAAACATCTCCGATCCATAAAACCGGTTTCCTTTGTTGCATCGATGAGATCAATCCTATAAATAGGCTCAGGTGTAGTGCTTTCTACCGAGAAATACTCTGCCTCGGAGTCATTGCATTCCGCCGAAACTATAAACGAATTCTCAGAATATGGAAAGCGAGAAGAGGGGAATGGTGCGTACGTGATTTGTTTCGCGCCCTTTTCACTTGATACCCCACTCCGTCACCTGCGGCGTGGGCCCGACACACGCGAGTTTTGACTAGAAGAAGGGCCTAAAAGGACCCTCGGCCCAATCAAAAGGACAGATTCAAAGCACCTCCCTCATCTTCTTGGTGACTGTATCGAAATCATAGGAAAATCGATATACGAAAAGACACTCCCATAGTTATATTCAACCCCACCATATATCGTTAAAAAAAATAGGTATAAAAACCCCCGCAATTGAGGGCTCGGGACACACAGTTACACTGACATTCAGACCCAAATTTTCGAGTAATAAGTATACTCTGCGTTACACAAATTTCGTCCGATTCGAACGTTATACTGACCAACTTGTGGCTCAGTCATAGCGCCAATCAGTACCAATCACGAGATTTTTCTTTTCGACGATTTACGAAGTTAAATTTACAATCTTTGATAATTTGTCAAGGGATCGCATCCCGAAACCATTTGTATTTTCTTCACTGAGTTTATTCATAAAAAGTGTTCAATCTTCTTACATCCGCGAACCATTTGTCATTTTTCTCACTTTTAAATAATCAACGAAAAACCAAGTCAACGAGGAGAGTGGTCACCAACGCGAACACAGTCGGCAGATTGTTACCAACCACCGTAAGTACATCTTTACAAGCGTTTATTGCACCTAACTCTCTGTATTCCTTTGAAACCCAGTGATTTGTAAAAGTCTCCTAGGGTACTCCGTACACCTGTGCCCTTCGCGTTGCCACCTTGTTCGGAAGGACGGCATGTACCCGTAGGCTCGTCAAAGAATCCCTCTCCGTTTCTCTTTTCAAAATCGACTCGAAACCGCAACTACTTAGCTAACCTCTCAAAACGTAAACACGGCAAACATTTTAAGGGGCTCCATCCCAAGCAATTTTCCGCAAGGTTAAGGCTTTAAAAAGGAGCAAAAGTTGTTCCCGATATCGACACCAGTTGTGGTAAAGGTAGCCCTGGCGCCCTCCTGACCAGCGCGTGCGATAATAACGGAGGCAACAGTTACCGTGCAAACTAGAATAATTAAAAGAACGCTAGTTTGGACGTAACAAAATTTGGGGGCTCGTCCGGGATCATTAGAGTGCTTGTCCGAAGACATTTATAAAAAAGAAAAAAAAAAGGTGAAATAAATTTACAAAAAAAAAGATACACGCTCCTCTCACCTCCTCCTTCCTATCTAAACCATCATTTGTTCAAACGCCTCTAGGAGGAGTACAAGTTGATGAAGTAACACACACTAGTAATAAGCCATCATTTTTTCAAACGCCTCTAGGAGGAGTACAAGTTGATGAAGTAACACAACTTAGTAATAAGCCATCATTTGTTCAAACGCCTTTCGGAGGAGTACAATTTGATGAAGTAACACACACTAGTGATAAGCCATCATTTGTTCAAACGCCTCTAGGAGGAGTACAAGTTGATGAAGTAACACAAATAAACCATCATTTGTTCAAACGCCTCTAGGAGGAGTACAAATTGATGAAAACACAAACATACGCAAACATTCTCACAAACATACGCAAACATTTCTCCTAAAAACACCCTAATACTTTCATTGAACATAACGATACCAGAATATCCTACCTTGTGTATAACAAAAAAAAAAGGGGAGAGGAAAAGGGAATAATCTATATGCCAAAGCGAGGGGGGTGGCATCAAACAATACGTGCATTATTTGAACAGGGAATTAGAAACGAACTTCACGGTAGCAGACGGAAACCCTCGAGCGAAGGAAAACCTGACGCGACACAGCTAAAAGAAAGATCACCGGAAAATTCAGTAGAAATAGATGTTCTGTACCTGACTCTTGACAAAACATTACTTTGTGAAATTTGGAAAGATGCCCTCACGGTAAAAACTTTTGCCAGGACATCTAGGGATAAACCACAAGTAGTTAGAACCGAAAAAGTGCAGTTAATAATCACGTCTATAAAACCATTAGCAACATTTGTTGTCCCCTGGGATTGGTTTCAATAATTTTGAGTTCTTAAAGATCATTGATAACTCTACTTGCGAAAAAAATATATATATATTTCTTAAAACGGAATAAATAACAAATACTAAACGCAACAAAGGATAGAACAAGATAGAAGGGAAAAGGAAAAAGGGACAACTAATCTCCACATGCTAGCCGAGTCCGCTCTAAGGATCTTGAGGAGATTGATTCGAAACTATTGTTATTTATTCGTATCCAACCGACACCAAAAGGTAAAAATTATTAACAAACACAAGATATCGTTCATTCGGTCACGCTCCCGCAAACATAGAAGACAAACCTCAAAGAAATAAAGTACAGAACACCAAGTTAGAAACACGATAAAAACGTAATAATTACCTTCCATTTCCCCTCGAAAAATCTAAATGAGTTCTAATAACCCCGATAAAACAAGTGAACCCCCGGCCCGTTCCACTCGCTCAACTCGATCCAATACCACTCTCCCTGACGAAATAATACACAAATACGTTAACGAACGAAGAAACAGCAAAGAATTGGAGGAGGCAAATCAGGAGGCGGAGACTCAAATAGGAATTGCGAAAGAAAAACTTGAGAATAAGGACAGAAAGACAGACGAAAGGAAGGCCGACCAAGAACAACTAAGAGAACAATACGAACTCTTGAGTACCAAGACACAGGGTTTGACGCTGGCGGACGAAGGTGCGAAGGGCCGTGCATCTGGGCAAACAAAGCAAACGACCCCTCGCGCCGACACCAACCTGCTGCGACGACCCGATACACCTGTACCATTTTTTGTCGACACTACCATCGAATCCGACAACGAGAGTACGCATACAGTAATTGATCATTTTTCCGGGAAAGATATTGACGCAGGTGCATCCTACCTGTCTCTCTTGGACCAAACCATCTACAAAAATTTCGCAGATTCTACTGCGAACGAAGATAAATTTTATACGCCCGACGACGACTACGTTGTTTCTAAACTCTCCCCCTCTCAACTCGACTCTGTTAAACGTAATCTTTTCATTATAACGGGAGACAAAACTAAGTACCCCAGCACGAAGCCAAAGGTATTTCTAGGAAAATTACGCAAATCAGACCAAACCCCAAGCGACCTCAATAAAACCTTGACAACCGGAGACGAGACATTTGAGAGCCAGAGTATAAAAATTGACTCTAAGAACACCCAGCGGAATTCATACTCGGCAACAGAAAGTAGACACGAGATGGCAACGTCCGGGTTAAAGGTATCTCTCAAAGATGCGCTGGGCGTCATCCCTACGTACGACGGGATAAATACTTCATTAAATCTCTTCATACAATGCTGCGAAGAGGCACTCGAGATGCTGAATGCCTCCAGCGAGGAGCAATTAGTTAAAGCAGTCAGAAGTAAAATTGTTGGAGAACCTCGACGCTCTATAGCTCAACAAACATTCCGAAGCATGAAAGAATAACACAAATTTTTGAAATGCATCTACGCGCCCGCGAGGAACATCTACCAACTGCAGGGGGAACTAGGCTCCATATATCAACGTCCCGAGGAAACGGTAGTAGCATACGCGAATAGAATCGGCGATTTGGGCTTTCAAATCTTGGAAGCTTATGAGTCCGAAAATAACGAGCCAGCGGACGAAGCATTCAAGAGAAATACCACCGAGAGCCTCCCGCCATGTTTCATCCAAGGATTAAAACCCGAGATAGAAGCATGCATGACAACCGAGGGTACGATCGATGATATAGTAAAGAGAGCGGTAAAGATCGAAAAGCAATTAACAGCTCGAACTGCATTACGAGAAGGAATCAGGGACACAGGAAACGTGAAGGACGCAAGAGTTGAGGGAAAGCGACCGGTCAGGGCAATAATCGGCGAGACACCGGAATGCCAGCTCTGCAGCAAGGCCGGCCATATAGCCGTGAATTGCCCCGATAAACCGAGAGGCAAAGCGACGGAGCCTAGGGACGCAGGTAACCAGGAGAAAGTAGTACCGACTTGCCAGAACTGCGACAAGAAAGGGCACGTGGCAAGCAAATGCTTCCAGTTATTTCCCCCGAAAAAAATAAATAATAATCCATCGCCTAACACTCCCGCGATTACCGTGTGCCAACACTGCGACAAACGGGGCCACACTGCTGACCGCTGTTACAAACTCTTTCCACCATCAAATCAAGAAAATGCGCTCATCACTTGCCAATTATGCAAAAATCAAGGACACGCAGTGAAGGATTGTAATTTGCTGCCGCGTCACGCAAAGAATGTACCAAATAACCAAAATCCACGTAACAACCCAGTACCGCAGGGGTTGCAGTTCGCGCAGACAGCCAATATTACGTGCCAAATATGCAAGAAGAACGGTCACGGTGCGTATTTATGTCCGTATCGGCACAACCAAGCGCAATGCCCCGCCTCTCAACAGCAAACCTTCGCAGACGCTGTCAAGAACGATTCACAAGCGAATGGCGTTTGTCATTATTGCAAGCAACCCGGCCATTTTATTCGAGAATGTCCGGCGAAACAAGCAAACGAGGGACGATACAACACGTCGCAGGTAAACTCCAACGATCTCCCGACGACGGGTGCAGCGGGGACCACCCAGAATACGCACCCTATACACGTGATTTCGGTGGTATCAAATCAACAAGAATAGTAAAGTTACACACGATAAAATTGCACAAGGAAAGTAGTGTCCCCACAATAGAATTAGCAAGTGGAAATCTAACAACAACAATCATTTTAATGGTCGACACTGGAGCCGGACCCAATATAATAAAAAAGGAATTTGTAAATTTAACAACAACGATCGACGATACCGAAATTCTGCAACCGAATGGAATAACTACCACCTCAATATACACTCTCGGGCGTGTGACGCTCGAAGTCTTCGGGCGATTCGCCACGTTCCATGTAGTAGACAACAGTTTCCCTATCAACGAAGGAGGAATATTAGGATCGGAATATTTGGATGGAAACAGAGTGGTAATCGATTACGAGAAACGACGATTAAAAATGCAAGAGCTGAAAATTCCTTTCGCTACCCAGGAGACTATTGTAATCCCAGGGCAAACACGCAAACTCTGTTTCGTTCGAGTAAAAAATTTAAAAATTCGAGAGGGATATCTCCCTACACTAGAAGCCGGAGGAGGAATCGAGATAGAAGCCGGAATGGTAACCAACGAGAACGGAAAAGCATATATCTACGTAACCAATACTAACCTGCATACAATTAATTTGCAAGTACCAGTATTGGAACTATTGACGGAAACAAACATTAACGGAGAGGAAAAGGAAACACGAAATAAGGGAAAAAAAATGGAGATTTTAACTTTTCAAAACCTGTGCTTTCGGTGAAATCGGAGCCCGAGGGGTCTTTGGACAACGAATCCAGGGAAAACAGCGAGGAAAACTGTACGACAAATAATGATACAAAGATAAAGAACAAGGAAACGGGAACAACGGCCGAGCACCGAGAAACGACTGTTTCTCTCGGGCGGCCGTTCGTGTGTTCCACCGTCAATAAATCGGAAAATGAGAAGAACAAATTATCAAAAGAAGAATTAATTGAATTCGCGAGTATAACTCCACATGGGTCAACAGAGGTATCAAGTGAAACCAAAGGATCTTGCGACCAGTTTATTAAAAAAGTAACACGAAACGAAACAAGTAAGGGAAACAATTCTGTTGTCACTGCGGACTACGATAGCCCAGGTACTTCAAAGGGTCTAGGTATGACCGAAGGGAGTTACAGTGGTATCGGAGAGTCGAAGGTTGACGAATTATATTGCCACTCGAGTGAGGTGGAGGAACGAAAGGAAAAGAATAAATCAAGTACGAATAGTCGCGAGATCGTGAAGTTAAAAGCACCCATCTTGGTGACCAATCAAAATCTTGTAGGAAAAAACTACCCTTTAGAAACGGAAGAGGACAATATGGCAATGCAATACATAAAGGGCGTAACGTTGAAGGAAATCTATAATTTCGCGAGAATGTCAAACCATGGGAAGATTTCGAAATTTCATAAGAGTTACACCATCGTAAATCTCCTACTAGCAGAAAAACTACGCACAATGGGTACTTCCCGCTGCATCCAACCCTTCTCGAAGAAAAGTTTTTGCTTTACACTCTCAGCATCTCATACCGAAGAACGTTTCGAAAAAATAAGGGCTCTCCTTCGACTAGACGGATTGAATAGCGAGGAAAAATTTAGCATCGAAACGTTATTACGCAGTAGCTCCCATCTCTACCACCTGCCGGGCGAAGCATTAACATATACTACGATACTGCAACATCGGATTCCCACGACGGACGATTTCCCCATCAACACGACAGGATATCGTTGGCCCGAATGTACAAAGGACGAAATAGAAAAACAAGTGGACGATATGCTGGAAAACGGGGTGATAATACCTTCAACTTCCCCTTACAATTGCCCCGTGTGGGTAGTGCCAAAGAAAAACGATTCCAAAGGAAATAAAAAGTGGAGAGGGGTGTTCGACTATCGTGCCCTTAATGAAAAAACAATTGCCGATGTCTACCCTATCCCGAATATCACAGAAATACTGGACCAATTAGGCGGCGCGAAATATTTTTCCGTGTTCGATTTAGCATCAGAATTTCATCAAATAGAAGTCAGTCCCCTGGACCGACATAAGACCGCATTTACAACACCGAGAGGCCATTTCGAGTTCGTACGAATGCCGTTCGGACTCCGAAACGCCCCGCCCACGTTCCAAAGAACGATGGATCTCGCTCTAAATGGACTATTAGGAAAAGGAATATTTGTATACTTGGACGATATCGTAATTTATTCACGAGGATTAGATGAACATGAGATGATTTACGGAGAATTAATGAAGCGACTAGAAGCAGCAACTCTGAAACTACAAGCGGATAAATGTGAATTTTTAAAGAAGGAAGTCGCCTACTTAGGGCATGTCATCGGCAACGACGGTGTCATGCCGGACCCTAAAAAACTCGAAGCAGTTCGCGAATTTCGCCTACCAAAGAACGTCAAAAATATTCGACAGTTTTTGGGACTAACAGGCTACTATCGGCGATTTATTGAAAGTTACGCAAAAATATCAAAGCCTCTCAATCTTCTTCTCCGGAAGGAGGTACCATTCACATGGGGCGGCGAGGAACAGGAAGCTTTCGAAGTTTTGAAGGAAAAATTATGCACGGCACCTGTGTTACGCTATCCAGACTTTTCAAAATCTTTTATTTTAACAACGGATGCCTCGGGGATAGCCATTGGTGGCATTCTCTCTCAGGGGGAAATAAATCACGATCATCCATGCGCCTACGCTTCCCGCGCCTTGAATCCAGCCGAAGAACGATACGACACCTATGAGAAAGAGGCCCTAGCGATAGTGTACTGTATTCCTCATTACCGCCCTTACTTATATGGACGAAAGTTTACGGTCGTAACCGATCATAAGCCTCTAATGTGGTTTCGCCGAGCCGCAGATGGAAACTCGAAAATTTAAAAATGGCGGTTGAAACTGGCTGAATACGAATATACGGTGGTATATAAAGCAGGAAAAACGAATGTAAACGCCGACGCTCTATCGCGAAATCCTGTCCGTGAGCCCATCAACCCCGACGGCATATTTATGATACGCACTAACCCGGCGACGAAGACACGCCATAAACCGGCACGAGGACTGACCGACGAAGAAATTGCCGAGTATTTGGCTCTAGATAGCGATGAGGACACAGACGAGACTATAGATCCCAATGAAGCATTGTTAGCAACCGACGAGGAAACGTGGGAACCACCAACCTACGACGATATCTGTACGACCTCAACAAGCGACGTCCCTGGACTAAGCGGCGAAATGCAGGAAAATTACAACCACGAAAATCGCGAGGGTGACCTTTGCGACATGAGTTACGAGGGAAGCCTCTCGGCCGGACCATCGAAAAGACGTAAAAAATCTATCCACAGGGAAAGCCCTCTATTGGAAAGAAAGGACAAAGAATCCTTTGGCGGAACCTGCAAGCGTCAAGGCAAACAAAAATCTATTATCGAAACAAGCTACGGTAATACAGGAGAAGACAACACACCCTTACAGGTGGTCGAAGAATTCGAGTACCCAGAGACCGAACCGCCAGTAAGAAACACCGTACCCTCGAACGAAGGCAGTGATATAGGGGACGAGCCTATACGAAAAAAACGCTTAGACCAACCTCTGGTCTACAGCGACTCTGAGAACTCCGACGACGAAACTACCCCTACTTGTGTACACCGCAACGAACGCAAGAGGCCCGGAATCAACTTACCTGACAATGAGCGGGAGCGTGAGAATTCCAAAACCCTCAAACAGTCTCGCGATCTATTCTACAGCCGTAAGGACAGCATGATGTTTTTTGTAGACACTAGGGGGCTGCCAATGGACAAGGGGGCACAATCGCTAGTAGACCGTGAAGAAATGCCGAATTTAAAGAAATTGAAACTACGCGAAGCAAAGGCAGTGCACTCGACGAACCAATAAATATTTTAATGCGCTACCCATCCGTGAAGAAATACGAGACGGACCAACGTTAATCCTCGAAAACATTGTCGAATGTTTAAAAAGTTGCCGAAACCTCGCCGAGGAATTAAATTTACAATCCATTAGCGTGGCAAGGTCTTACGCTATTTGCAACGTGCATTGGCAGAATATCGTAACCCAACTCCGTCTTTTATTCCAAGAGACCGAAATAAAAATCATAATTTGTTTAGGAATTATTAAAGAACCGAAGGAAGAAGAACGTGAGGAGATAATAAAAGAAAAACATTGTTCCACTGTCGGCGGGCACAGAGGTGTGAGCAAAACGTATAATCGAATTAGACATGAGTACTATTGGAAAAATCTAAAACAAGACGTACAAGATTATATAAGGAGATGTTTAAACTTTCAACTAAAAAAACTGGTGAGAGTCAAGACGAAGCAGCCAATGGTAATCACCGATACGCCTCCCACTGCCTTCGAAAAAATAGCAATGGATATCGTGGGACCATTGCCGAGAACTCACAAACAAAACGAATACATATTAACAATGCAGGATCAATTAACAAAGTTCTCGATCGCTGTAGCATTACCCAACGCCAAAGCAGTAACAATAGCCGAGTCATTCGTCCAAAGATTTATCTGCAATTTCGGTTCTCCGCGAGCCGTACTGACCGATCAGGGCACCAATTTCTTGAACAATTTCATGAAGCAAATTTCAAAATTGTTTAAAATTAAGAAAATTAAAACCACTGCCTTTCACCCACAATCAAACGGTTCATTAGAAAGATCACACCACGTCCTGGGCGAATATCTCAAACAATACACGAACCAAGAAAATAATTGGGACGATTGGGTTGAACTAGCTATTTTTAATTACAATACGAACGTTCATGAAAGTACGAAACACACACCCTACGAAATGGTATTCGGAAGAATCGCGAGAACTCCCTCGAGTTTCCCTCTCGACGATCTCGACAAACTTGCAACGTACAATGACTATTTAACAAGATTAGTTACGCAGATACACGAAATTCAGAACCTAGGGAGAATAAATCTCATAGCTTCCAAGGAAAAGGCCAAGATATATAAAGATCGGCATATTAATCCAGTTACGTTCAAGGTTGGCGAACCTGTATTTCTGCTTAAAGGGCCAAAGCCAGGGAAATTAGAAGATCAGTATACGGGACCATTCGAGATATTGGAAATATTGGGAAAAGGAAATTTCCGTATCCAGCTCCCGGGAAGAACGTGCATCGTTCACCCCGAACGGGTAAAAAAATCGCACATACCTGTACAGAAATGATGGGAGCAAGTAACACCGGGGGCCCTTCAAAAGGCCCAACACCGGACAAGAAAAGGAAACAACCGCAGTACCATCGGTATCGACGCGAGGAAGAGAGACTGAAGAGCTTTGCCGGATGGCCAAGACCGTATATGAGACCCGAGGCACTCGCCGCTGCGGGATTTTATTACGAGGGATTAGGAGACGATGTTATTTGCTTTGAATGCGGAATAATTATGCACGATTGGAGAATGGGCGAAGATCCTCTTAGAGAACACAAATTGGAGTCGGTAGAGTGCCAGTTCGCCAACGGAATTCCATGCGGTAATATACCAATAGGAGAAGAAAAACGGAAGGGAAGAAACTTCGCCTGGCTACGGAATAAAAATGCAAGGGCCCCTCCGGAGGACCCGCCGGTGGAAAATTACGTGCATCTAACGGGAAAGGGAGCGATAGTTCTTCCAACCCCACCTAACCCCCCGACGTCCCCAGATCTCCCAACACCCCCGGATCTCCCGAGGTCAACGAACGTTTTTGACCATCTTCACTCTCCACCACTATCTTCAAATAATAATGAACAACCAAGTGACCCTCCCGTAAGACATTATGAAAACCACGAAGAAGAAAATGCGTATGTCCTGCCTGACCCCAGACCGGTGGAAGCAAGATCACGGCCAAGCAAAAGGAAGACAACAGGAGGAAAGAGGATAGCGACGAAAGTCATCAACGTGACTGTATTACCAAACGGGAAAAGGAAGACAATGAATAACTCCCAGGAAGCTGAATCAACTCAGAGCACGGAGATGCCTATAACACCTCCTATACGCCAATACTGGGTGACGGAAGCTCCGGCATCCCCGCGTTTTGCTCCAACAACCGCAGCTCCCGGAGGTGATATAGTACCTCCCGCAGCAAACAACGGAGGCGCCGTCACGCACGAAACTCCAACCATTGTTCAAGCGGTGTTGAAAAATCCATGTACGGTCAGATAATTACTATCGAGCCCCCTACTCATTCAGAGTATGCCACTTACGAAGACCGATTAAAAACATACGTGGAATGGCCCGTAGCAATAGAACAGACACCCGAAAAAGTGGCCGACGTCGGGTTTTTCTACCTGCAATGCGGTGATCGAGTAAAATGTTTCGCGTGCGGAGGCGAGCTGTACCACTGGGGCCCTGGCGACGACCCCTGAAAAGAGCATGCCCGCTGGCACAAGACTTGCCAGTACCTGCTGCAAAGAAAAGGATCAGGATACATTGAAGAAGTAAACAAACCAGGAAACACCAACCCAACCATAGCAGAAGTAATGAACCATTACCGAACGTTTTGCCAAAAGAAAATCAAACCAACCCCTACGGAAAGAGCGCCATTGCGCGAGTACGAAAAAAGCGCTCTAATGGACTGCATCCCCGCCGGATTTATCGCACCCGGAATCAGACTAGACGATGTCGTCTTCGACAACCTCTGCCGTTACTGCGGACGGAATCGCGTTTCAGGAATTTACAGCCCGTGCGCACACGCAATAGCATGTTACGAGTGCGCCATAGCCTCGACTCAATGCGATCTGTGTCAGGAGGAAATCAATTGCGTGCGACACATGGTAATTATTCCCGACCGCGTTTCCAGCGAATATGACAAGGAAATAAGCCCATCAATGATACAGGAGGCCCACGATTTAGCCAGAAGCGCCATCCGAACGCTCCAAGCCCTCACCCGGCAGTAAACCAAAAAGAGAGAGAGTAAAAAAAAGAGCGAAATGAAACTCTTAAAAAAATAAGAGGGGATCGTCATAAGGAAAAATATATACATCGAAAAAATTATGATAACCATATAACCATTTGCTTGCAAGTAGAAGAAAATATGGTAAATAAAGTTAATAATAATCTTATAATAACTAAATCATAGAAATAATTTAACTAAGAAAGAAAAAAAAATGACGAGAAAAATAATACAAAAAAAAAAGAAGAAAAAAGAGCAATAAACAAATGAAAATACAAAAAAAAGAGAGAGAGAGAGAAAAATATATATCTTTTTTTTTATATATAATAAATGGCACGTAGACATATTAAAGACGGTAGATAAACATCAACAACAAATATAACAAAATAAAAAAAAAAGTGTGTGGAAAAAGGGAAATAAAGAAAATAAAGGGAAATATATCCATAATAATTAACAATAACCCACTAAATATTGGTAATAAAAAAACCAAACAAGAAACAACGATAGAAACAATAAAGCGACGGAACCAAACAAAGACGACAAGACGATGAAAGAAAGGCAACGATGACACGATGAAAATGAGACGCAAACAAAAAAAAAGGAAGGGGAAGGAGACCCATCGGACTACACCAACACACAAGAAAAACGATACGAAACGGTTTCAGTTAAAATACCCTTTCGGGACTTTGTTTATTAACAGAATGATAAACACACGTAGATCAAATACAAAAATATATATATATATAAAACGGAAAAAAATGACAATAAATAACTGAAGAAAAAAAAAAAAAAAATAATAATAATAATAATAATAATAATAATAAAGGAAAAGGCGTAAGGAGAAATAATAATAAAAATATATACATATCACGAATAAATAATAATGAAAAAAAAAAAAACAAAAAAAAAATATATTATAATCACGAATAAATATAATGAAAAGAAAGACGAACGAAAACAATGAACGGTGAAAATAACGAAGACGATAAAACGATGAATACAAAAGAAAACGACGAGCGTAAGCAACAAAAACGATGGTAATGAATGAAAACGATGAAGACGAAGGAAAAACGATGAAAACAACGGAGACGATGAAAACGATGAAGACGATGAAAGCAATGAAGACAAGGGAGACGTCGAACGCAGACGAAGGAAAACAACGAAAACAACGAAGGAAAACGATGAACGCAAGCAACGAAAACGAGGGAAACGAACGAAACCGATGATAACGAATGACAACGACGAAGACTAACAAAACGTTGAAGACGAAGGAAAACGAGGAAGACTAAGGCGAATGTCTAAAACTAATAAAAATAAAAGAAAAAAAAAACGAGACAAACAATATGGAATGAATTTCGTTTAAAATGCCCTCTCGGGACTATGTTTATTCAGGAGAAGACAAGGCACAGACAAAATCAAACAAAAGGAAAATCTTATACTACCAACGATAAAAATTATATATAAAATAAAGTATAAATATAATTCCTACAATATTTTAAAAAAAAGCTAAATAAAACTAGTGTTAGGGCCATGGGACCCCTTTTTTTTCCCGGAAGTTATTCCTGCAACAAAAAAAATAAAACAAGAATTAACAAGCGCCACAGCGCCCTGCGGGCGCAGAGGCTCTTGTTGGGGGGCTCCGCCCCCCAAACCCCCCGGAAAATGTCCCTTCGGGACATTTTTAAGGCACTCACAGGTTGCGCCGGACGTCGCGCTTCGCGCTCCGTTTCATTTCCGCCGAACGTCGCGCTACGCGTTCCGTTGAATCTCGTATGGAAGTCGCCCTGCGTGCTTCATCTCAGAAGTGTGTATGGAGGAAAATTATTTATCAGTTACGTAAATTAGTAACATAATAACGCACTACAACTAAGCATGCGAATAGGTATGACCGAGTTTTGAGGCAGGTTTACAACATTTTGCTAATTTCCACACCACCATGAGGTATAGCAACTGGCGCGTTTCTTTTTTTTAAGTGGTGAATCCCCATGAGGCCTACTATCCACTATTTATTATACTGTATTAAATTATATTCTATTGTATTATTTTATGCATGTTAGGAATGGAACATTGTTGCTTTAAATCCTTATAGTGTTGTTTAGATGGGTTTAGTAATTATTCGAATAAAAGTTACATTATATATTATGTTATTAATTATTGTTCCAATTGAAACCATATTGGCTTATGATCGCTAAATATACTTTCAAATACATGGATGTTTAAATCTTTATTATTACTAAAGCAAAGATATATGAACGTATTATTATCTGTAGTAATCGTGTCGTATGGAAGTGATGGAGCAGGATTACGGGGAGAGAAAGAACGTAGACGCGTGTTCAATGTAACAGCGGCGCCATGACACACAGCAGAACACAGCGCCGTGATAACTTTATTCGGAACTAATCAGTCTATTGCCGATTACCAATCTAACACGCCCACTTAATCGGCATTTTCTTTTACAACAATTTCTATACGATAAACTTTATACATATAATACAACAATTTTCGCCAACATCTCACGCAGTGGTTTTTTTCCTTTTTTTTTTTTATTATAGTATCGATTGTTTTTTTTTTTTTTTTTGTTCACGGCACTATCCCCATTCCCTTCGCGCAATTACTGTTCTTGATGTGCGTTAAAGCCTTAGTTAGACAATCTGCTTTCATCTCCTCGGTGGGGGTGTATTCGACGCGTATTTTTCCCTTTTCGATATTCTCGCGGATGAAGTGATGCTTAATGTCGATGTGTTTTGTGCGTTGGCGGTATCCCGACGTTTGCGCCAAGGCTATCGCACCCTTATTGTCGCACATCAATTTAATCGGTTGAATGACTGCCTTTGGGTCGATTTCCTCGAGTAATTGTAGTAACCACAGAGCTTCTTGACACGCATCGGACAGTGCCATGTACTCCGCCTCAGTCGTTGATAATGCGACGGTTCGTTGTTTCCTGCTGCACCAAGATACCGCTGCACCTTGCATCGTAAATACGAATCCCGTAACCGATCGTCGATCATCGGACTCGCCTGCCCAGTCTGCGTCGCTGAATCCCTCTATAGCCGCCTGGCCACCCTTCCGAAACTCCAATCGGTGAGATTGAGTTCCCTTGAGGTACCTGAACACCCTTTTAACTGCGTTCCAGTGTATTCTCCGGGGTGCTTGATTATACTTGCTTAATACGCTCGTTGCATGCGCGATATCGGGTCGAGTCGCCTGACTCACATATAGCAACGCGCCCACTGCTTCTTGGTACGGTATCTTTGACATCTCTTCTTTTTCCTCTTCGGTCGCCTCTTCTGATATCTCGTCCAGTTTCTGATTCACATCGAGCGGAGTAAACACCGGTTTACATTCCGACATATTAAACCGTTCGAGTATTTCTTTTATATACGCTGTCTGATTTATAGCAATTTTTCCGCTTCGACCTTCTCTATTCACTTTTATTCCGAGAATGTGATTTACTTCGCCTAATTCCTTCGTCTTGAAATTTTCCTTCAATATTTTTTTTGTTGTTGATCGCTCACTCTCGTC
Source organism: Cryptus armator (assembly GCA_963971235.1). Classification (NCBI taxonomy): domain Eukaryota; kingdom Metazoa; phylum Arthropoda; class Insecta; order Hymenoptera; family Ichneumonidae; genus Cryptus; species Cryptus armator. Next base: position 3,930,818 of record CAXARG010000242.1, on the reverse strand, counting down.
ATTCGACACGATCAAAATATCGTCGACGTATACGGCTACAATGCATATTTTTGTATTATTCCTTTTGTAGTAAATGCATTGGTCTTTTTCGCATTGTTTGAATCCCATCTTCAATAATACTTCGTTCAATTTCCTATTCCACGACCTTCCACTTTGTTTCAGGCCGTATACCGCTTTTCGGAGTTTCCAAACTTTCTTGCCACTTTTCTCGTCGATAATTTCTTTCGGTGGACGTACGAATATATCCTCTTCTAGATCCCCGTGTAAATACGCCGTGACTACGTCAAGATGCTCGATTATTAAGCCGTATTTTGCACTAATCGCGAACAATATGCGAAGCGAGCTATGTCGCATCACCGGTGCATATGTTTCGGTATAGTCAATTCCATGCTGTTGCGCGCATCCTTTGACCACAAGACGAGCTTTGAATCTCTCGATTCTTCCTTCGGCGTTTCGCTTCGTTTTGAAGACCCATTTTGTACTTAATAGTTTCCTATCGACCGGCGGATCTACTAACTCCCACGTGTGATTTTCCGCGTGAGATTTTTCTTCTTCTCTCATCGCTTGTATCCAATTTTCTCTCTCGGGACTTCGAATTGCCTCTTGAACCGTTTCGGGGTCCTGCGGATTTTTATCGAACGCCAGATAGCTCACGAAGTCGTCGCGGATTACCGGTTTTCTCGTTCTCGTTGAACGACGAAGTTCTCCGTCTCCATTGTCGCTCGCTCCAGCTTCCGTCGGTGTTTCATCATCGGGAAACCATTCTTCGTTGTTCTCCGGAAGCGGACTGTAAAATTCGTCTTGTTCTCCCTCCGACAGAGACGCTCTATCGATTTCGATCCCTTGACAATCGATATTTCCGTCCTCGCTCCCTGATGCTTCATCTTCGTTCGCCGGAGTCGATCGTTCATTTTCCTCGTCGAATTGTATAAACGACGGACTTGCTGATTTTTTGTTTTTTTTTATTTCTTCGATTATTTTCGGCGCTTCGAAGAAAACGACATCTCGACTCTTGATTATTTTCTTACTCACTGGGTCGATCAACTTGTATCCTTTAGACTCTTCGCAATAACCCACGAATATTCTCTCAACGGCTTTCGCGTCCCATTTTTTCCTTTTCTCTTTCGGCACGTGGGCCATCGCCTTACACCCGAATACTCGAATGTGTCTGAGATTGGGCTTTTCACCGGACCGCGCCTCTTCTGGCGTCTTTCCCGGAATCGCAGCAGTCGGTGATCTATTTATTAAGTAAGCTGCCGTAGAGCACGCTTCCGCCCAATACTCTTTCGGCAAACCCGCTTCCGATAACATCGATCTCGCGCGTTCCGCGATCGTCCTGTTATACCGCTCGGCCACGCCGTTCTGTTGAGGACTGTAGGGTATCGTCGTCTGGTGCTGTACTCCTTCCTTCTTCAATTCTTCCTGCAGCTCCTTCGCGAGAAATTCCGTCCCGTTGTCGGTTCTCAGAACTTTTAACTTCTTCCCCGTCTGTTTTTCAACAAATGTTTTGCATTCGAGGATCGTTTTCGCTACTTCGCTTTTCTTTTTCAGAAAATAAATGAATATTTTTCGCGAGTGATCGTCAATCAATGTAAGGAAGTACCTCGAACCACCGAGTGACGTCTTCTCCATCGGTCCGCATACATCGGAATGCATTACGTCGAGTATTCCTTCGGCTCGTTTTCCCGTACTCGGGAACGGTGCTCGCTGCTGCTTTCCTTGCACGCACGGTACGCACGGTTCATCGTTCCTCTCTTCGAAATCAATTCCGGTGGCTTGTCCTTTCTTCAGTAATTGCATACTCCTTCGATTAAGGTGTCCGAGCCGACGATGCCAGAGCGTTGCGCTTTCGGCCTTCGCGTGTAACGCTACCTGAAGATTAGCATCGACTCGATAAACTCCGCTTATTTCCGTAGCCGTTATCAGAACCTCGCCATTTCGATTTATTACTTTACAACCTTTCGAATTGAATATAACTACGTGACCCTTTTCTGTCATTTTGCTTACCGACAGGAGATTCGCTGCGACTCCTGGGATCAGCAGTACGTCTTTTACGACGAGGTCTTCCTCTCCGCTTTTCACTTTGATTGGAAGAGTGACGTTGCCAACTGCTTTCGCTGACAATTTTTCGTTGTCCGCTGCTATCACCTGCGCTGTCGACTCATTCGTAGACTCCAACAAATCTTCACGAAATGTCATGTGCGACGACGCACCTGAATCGACGTACCAGTGATCTCTGTTCAGCTGACCCGAAACACACAACGCGTAGAGCGCTTTGTGACTCGTGTTCTTCCTTTCTTTGCTGCCGTCGTTCCCGCTCTTCTCGCTCTTACACTTCGCCGCTATGTGACCATTTTTGTTACAATTGTAACAACGGGGTCCTATTTTCCGACGAGTTTGATGACCCCGCGAGTAGAGTGCCGCATTCGTCTCCTCTGCGGTAGCCTTGTCGAACTTGACGTCCTGCAACAGCTTTGTTTTAATAGAATCCCCAGTAATCGGTGTTCCGGAGCTCTCTATTCCCATTATCATGGGTCCGAACTCTTCCGGCAATCCCGCGAGCAACAGCGTTCCGATCCATTCTTCATCAACAGCAAATCCCACGCCTCGCAATTTATGCGCCGTCGTAACGATTTTATTCACATATTCTTCGACCGACGAGCATTTCTCGAGGCTCGTGGTCACCAAAGCTCTTAGTAAGCCTACCTTTCTCGTGAGACCGCTATCCTCGAACGCCGTACGCAATTTCTCCCAGGCCGTCTTCGCATCCGCCGCATCCTGGATGTGTACATAATTAACCGGCTCGACTGCCAGAATGATCTTCGATCTTGCGCGTGTCACTTTCCTCGCATCGGCGACATACTCCGCCACGCCAGTCACGCATCCCCACAAGTTGTCCAGCTCCAAAAAGGCTTGCATCGCAAATTTCCACGTATTATAGTTCTCTCTGCCGCGGAGCCGTTCGATTTGTGGTGAATTATTCTGCCCTCGATTTTGCATCGTCACTGCCTCTTGCGCGGCCATCATTGCCGTTCACGTGGCACCGCGTGGCACGCTACTCGCGAGAAATAAACAAAAAATGCTCCGAATCCACTGCTTGCCAGTTCCCGCGAAATTTTTACCGATTCGCACCCGGAATTAATTTCTCTTTCACATTTATTATAATTAATTCACACGGACTGGGCCCATAACCTGATGGAGCAGGATTACGGGGAGAGAAAGAACGTAGACGCGTGTTCAATGTAACAGCGGCGCCATGACACACAGCAGAACACAGCGCCGTGATAACTTTATTCGGAACTAATCAGTCTATTGCCGATTACCAATCTAACAGGAAGTATTGAAAATAGGTTATTATTTTCCATAAATTCGAGTAATGGTAAGTTTGACTTTGATTTTGTATCGTTCAAATTAATGTTAAAATCTCCTACGATGATAGAATATTGAACATTTTCTTTTTTTATTGCTTCGAAAGCTCGACTCATATTACATTTGAACTGTATGAATGGAAACTTTGGTGATTTATAAATTGCAATAATACAATAATTGTTAATTATTATACCAGTTGTTATCATTTATCCATTTTTGTGTCGATTTATATTTTTATAAAAACATCGCATTGAGTTAAATAATGTTGATTTTACATATGTGACGGTTCCAAAAGCTTTTCTCGCAATTCCTTGACAATCTTGACGTTGAATAATTAAATAGTCATTTATATCTATATCATCTTGAGGTAATGTCCAAGTTTCTACAAGACTTACTATATCGCAGGCTGTAAAACTTGTATCTGATTTAACTAAAGAAAGGTGTTTATTTAGACTTCGAACATTTTGATATATGAATAAAATACATTCATCCGTTTTATAATCTTTTGGAAACATTAGACCCAGATGCAAAGGGTTATCCATTCTTAATCTAAGCATTTCGGATCTCACTTTGTCACAATTTTTTTCAGGCATTGGGGCTCTATACTGCCCTTTAATAAATAACCCTTTCGCACTGGTTGCTCTGCTAAATGCAACATATAACATTCTCTTGTCCATTCTATTTATTACATTTACTACTACATTTTGATATGTACCTCCTTGCGATTTATGAATCGTTATTGCTTCTGCAGGTGTTAAAGGGAATTGTTTTCTACATAATTGGATAGCCGACGATTTTCTTAGATTCATTGTTCTTGTTACGTGATTTATCGGCGTTAAGTCAAGTGGTATATTATTATTTTTCATTTGGTTCAGAAATTCTGAACGTGTCACACTACCAACGTTTACATCTTCAAATTTCAAATATACACGTATAGGTACACGAATCCGATTATTTGATTCGTCTATGTAAAAACCGTACGATATTTTTATTAATCTACCACATGCTCCATTAGTTAAACCATCTTCAGTTCGAATATTTACAGTTAACATGTATCTTGCCCCTACTTTCAACATAACTTCATTCGATAATCCTTGAGTTTTGTTTGACGGAAGGATTTTTGTATATTCGAGCATTCTTTTCTTACTTTCCATAGTACCTTCTCCTATACAATAATCGACAGATTCATTGTTAAATGCTTCACTTTGTAATGAATTTAGAAAATCGACATTATAATTATTTACCAATGCATTGGTAGGAAATAGTACCATGCTGTCTTTTGGAATTTCTACATTTGCAGGTAATTGATCACATTGTCTCGAAATAAAAAGATCATTATCTTCTTTTGTTGTAACCCCAGCAGCTAAGTTATTTAAAGCTTCAGCGAATGTTTTATCTTCTCTTTGTCGCATTATTTCTGTTAACTCATATAAATGAAATTTTGACCACAAATAAGCACCTTGCAATATTCCGAGAGCATCGTTTTCACATTCGAATATCCATCCGTCCATAACTGGTTTCAATTGATTAAAATCGCCTAAAACTATTAGAGATTTTCCGCCGAATAGTTGATTAGTTTTAAATATTTGTTATAGCCGTTGATTTATTTGGCTGAATACTCTACGTCCCGTCATGCTAATTTCGTCAATAATAATTACCTTTACATGGTGTAATAGGTGAGCCAGAGTATTGGCTGTATCTGCACTTAATCGATTCATTGAACTTTGATTAATTGGCAAACTAAATGTTGAATGAAGCGTCGTTCCGCGTATACCAAATGCAGCTTTGCCAGTTGGGGCACATTTTAACAAAAACAAGTTATCTGGTTCATTATGAACATTTTGATATAGTCGCAGTATAGATTGTGTAATCACGTTAATCAATAAACTTTTTCCTACTCCTGCCCCGCCGCTTATGAAATGATAAAATTGAGTATCTTGTGTTTTTAATTTGTGCATTAAATCAATATGATATCTGTATTGTTTTTCATTTAAGCAGGATATTAGTTGATAATATTCATTATCTTGCATTAGTTTTGGAACAATGAATATTTCTTTAGCTCTACCAGGTTCATTATAGATTTCAAGACCAATATCAGCATGGTCATATCCAATATCATGAATTACAAATTCTGCGGGAATTCTATCGGTTTCATTTTCTGCATTGTTGTCTATAACCTCCTCATGATTTTCGTCGACTATATCCTCTAATATATTATTATAATCAATAAATTCGTTATGAATGTATTTTATTCTATTTCTCATAATTATTTCTTTGCATGTTTCATAATATGATTGTGCATCCATATTTGTTGGTTCACTTTCGCGCCATGGATTAAATAATAATAAATGTTCTCTGTAATAGTTTATTTCGTCCTGATGAATATTATACTTTCTATATCGAATAACTTCAGGTTTTGTTCGTAATTGAATATATCCTGATTTATCTAATAATGGAATCCAATTACTAGTAATGTCGTCTTCTACTATTTCATTGTTGGGTTCATCTTCATTCAGAATTTCGTTATTCACAGTCACGTTTTTGGCGTTGACAGATTTTTTATAATTGTACAGTGATGCAAAGTCAGCTAAGCATATATCTTCTAGTGTAGTTGGACGCAGTTTATAATGATCTAATAATCCAAGTTGTACACTGTCTGTTGATTCAGGATCTAATTGTTGCAATTCAAATTTTGGTTTTACTAGTTTAGTTCTTTCCTCGATTGGTACAGTATTAACGTAAATTGAGGCTCTTGAACAGTGCGACATAGGCATTGATAATAAATGATAAACTGCTTCTTGAGCAGAAATTTCGCTTTTGTTAACAAAACAATTAGCAATACTTCTGAACTGTTTTTGTATTGTGTTATTTCCTTTTTTTAATAAATCAGCACATTCCTTTAATGTACTTGCCATTCCTCTTTGTGATTTATTAATATAATTTACAACATACGATACACAGGCGTAAGGATCTAGAATAAATTGAATGTCCATGTTCGATTGGTACAATTCTAATATGGATTCATTAAAAGGATTTATTTTAATATCACCTACATTTCTTTTTAATAGAATCATTGGTCTTTTAATGTGCGTTTGAATAGCTGCTAAGTATTCGTTTTCAGTCATAGATAGTGATTGTAAAAATTCGTCGTATGTCATATTTTTATAAGATTTAATATCTTGGCTTATAAGATTTAATTTAGTTTTTATCGTGTTATAATTTTCGTATAATATTCTTTTCTTTTTGCGATTATGTTCCTCATATGGTTCCATAATAGTAGTTCGTTTCATTGGATAATGCGGCACATTATATTTACAGACAACTAATTGATGTTCGATTTTTCTGCATTTTTTTGTGTGTTTATGTGTTTGTAAAGGTATGAATTGTTCATTCCTTGGATTGTTTGAATCACATGATATTATTTTGTCTATAAAAGTTTCGCATATTTTTTTAGAATCAATATTATCAGGATCGTACACGGGAGCATTCTTCAACCAAATCAAAGCATGTACATGCGGACTTCCTCTATGTTGAAACTCAATTCTGTAATACATATCGATGATTGACGTATCACTGAAGGGCTATCTGTAGAATTGAGGAATTTCAAAAGACATCTCATCCGATGATCAAAATATCTTGAGCATGTAACTGGGTCGGATTGTATCAATTTAGCTTTTTCTTGCCAAGACAATTCATTTGCCTCTTCGTTTGATGTCGATTCATCGTAAAGAACTTTTTTAAGTATTCGTATTAAATCAGCCCATTTAGTTTCCGCAGCAGATAGTGTTAAAAATATTGATGGTTTTCCTAATTGACGAATCATCGCCATTACTACCTTCTGTATTTGTTGCCAAAAAGCTGGACTTGACCTATCAATTTGTAGAATTTTTATACAATCGTTGTCTTGAAACAATTTGTCAACGATCGTATTGTTTAAAACACTATGAGCAGTGACATTATTCGTTTTACGTTTCATTCGGAGGTGAATTTGAATTAACGATACTAATCTTTGTAATCTTACTCTACAATGACTTATAAACATCTTTGGAACTTTCATTGCACATCGTCGATCATACATTCTAATTTCAGATTTTGCTATATCTCCAATAGAAATTTTAGGATTACGTACCTTTCTACTTTTCCCATCGTAAATTGTTGGAAACGCAAGTAATTCAAAATCTTCATCGTTCAGCAAGGAGATAGGAATTTGATTTTCTCCTGGAGCTAATTTCATTCCTACGTTGTTGATATATTCCTCCTCCAGTAATGTTTCCTCGCCGCCTGGGTTGATCGGTTCATCTTCATGTTCTTCCCAATCGTCGAATTCGTCTGCAGTTTCTCGCAAAATTTCGTTATTTAATTCAACATTTACATCATTGTTTGTAGTAACTGTTGGTAAAACATTATTATTGTTATTAATATTACTTTCAGAACATTGTTTTCGAATCCACTCTTCGTCTAAAGTTATTTTATGTTTAATATATAGTTCTGTTGTAATTAAATATCGTACAGCATCTATTATTTTGTTGGGTCTAATTATTTGATAATCGTAATGGTGTTTATCACGCATACGTCTCATAAGTTTCACATGTATTGTTTGGGTATCATCAGCGTTTCGAGGAAGTTTAGAAACAAATGAATTTATATCCACTGGAACATTGACACAATTTCCTTTAATACCATATTGTTTTTCAATCCCTAAAGTTCTTATTTGTAAAAACGGTAATCTTGGAGATATAAATCTTTCTTCCATAGTTGTTAAAGTTTTTAAGCTTGGATGTATTTGATTAAATTCGAGACCATTAATCAGTGCGAGTTTTGGTATTTTACTATTGAATAAATCTTTTTTACATGTTGAACATAATTGAATAGTGTTATTTTGTTTTATTTTGCATATATCATTCCAATCATTATGAATTTTTGGTTTTAATGATATTTGATTTTGTGTAAAAAAAGAGATGGATCTTCGGAACCATAATCCTCCACAACATGAACATACATACGTAGGTCCTTCAGTAATTGATTTTTTGTATATTATACCTGCTTTAGTTTCATTGTTATTATTATTAGTAACGTCTATATTTTCTCTGCAAATTCGATTATTTAACGTTTTTTTATAAATATCTCTTCTAGGCCGATCTTTTACATTTTTTTGTTCAATATCTTTTGGATTGTTTCGCGCATCTTGTATATATATTATTCTCCGATATTGATTTCGTCTTTTACATGTATTGTTGTTGCTATCTTGTTCAATGTGTTCATGATTTATTTCCTTCGTATTGTGTATTGGTATATGGTTGATACAACCAACTAACCATATTTGTACACGTTCGATTGAGACGATACGTGGTTTCGTTATTGTTTGTATGTTATTTTGTCTTTCTTTTTGATAATTTTTGTTTGATGCTATGTGTTCTTTAATTTTGTAATCTGGATCCTCCATTCTTTTTCTTCTTTTTTTTAACATGTATGTTTCGGTTTCCATTATTCTAAAGTCATCATCGCTACGCAATATTCGTTTCCTTATTACATCTTTATCTTGTTCTCGTTTCTTAAAATTTTCATTGCATCTTTTACTTTTAAGACGGAATAGTTCTTTTAGTTTCAAGTCTTTTTGTTTTTGTCGTTTAGTAAAACATGTATTGGAGTGTTTTTGAGCAGCGTTTTCCAAGTTTTGAATCTCTAAAATATTATCCGTGTTTATAACATCTGACACATAGGTAGTGTTGTCAGTAAATATTGGAAAGTCTATCTTATTTAGTTGACTTATAGGACGTTTAAGTTGTGGACTACCTTGATTCGGAGAAATTACATAATATGGGTTATGTTGACCATTATGTTTAATTACTTGATTATTTTTAGTAGCATTTTGATCATTGTAGTTTATGTCAGGTATAATTTTGAGTTGTTCAATGCAGTTTCGTTTCGTCTTTATCACTTCAATGTTATTTTCGTTATATATTTCTGATTCTACATCTTTTTCTAGTGTGTTCTCGTTAATGCTTATTTGTGAAAGCTTTTCTGATATATTTAAAATATTCAGATTATCATTCTCGCGTATTTTTCGTTTTCTTACTCTATCATTACTTCGTTCCTGTTTCCTAAAATTTTCATCGCATCTTTTATTTTTTAAACGTAATTGTTCTTTTAATTTTAAGTTGCGTTGTTTTTCTTTTTTCGAATAGGTATTCGAATGTTCTTCAATTGTGACATTTGTATTGGCGATTTTCACATTTTTATTTGCCTTTGTAAGATTGAAACTAAATTTATTGTTATCAGCATCTGTTAGTAAATGAATTCTATTTAGTTTTATGACAGGATACTTCATGATTATATCTATGTTATTTTTTGATTTACATTGTTCATTATGTCTACTTGCTTTATTATCAACAAAAATATTTTGTTTGCTGCAACTTACTTTAGGAATGATATTCAACTGTTTGATGTGATTCTGTTTTGAATCAATGGTTTCGTTGTCATTTTTTTGTAATATTTGTAATTGTACTTCTTTTTCTAATATGTTCTCATCGATGTTTTCTTGTGAAAACATTTTTAATGTATTTAAAACATTGAAATTATTATCGTTGCGTAACATTCGTTTTCTTAGTACATCTTTATGTCGTTCGTATTTCTTAAAATTTTGATCACACCTTATTTTACGAAGACGCAATTGTTCTCTTAGTTTTAAGTTGTTTTGTTTTTGTTTTTTAGTATAAGTATGTAGATATTTTTCAGTTGTGAGATCTATATTGGCAATATCTACGTTAGTACCTATGTTTGTATGATTTAATGCATGTGTGCTGTTATCTTCATCTGTTATTGTATCTATTTTGTTCAGTTCGATAGTAGGATACTTTACGACAATATCTTCGTTACTCTTAGAAACCACATAATGTGACTTCCATTTTTCATTCTGTATGATTACTCTTTCATTTTTAGTACTATGTTGTTCATTGCAGTTTATCTTTGGAATAATATTCAACTTTGTCCTTTGATTTTGTTTTGTTTCATTTTTTTCGTTGTTATTTTTTTGTGATATTTTTGATTGTACGTCTTTTTGTAATACCTTTTGATCAATGCCTATTTGTGACAGCTTGCTTGTTATAATTGAAACATCGGAGTTATCATTAGATGCAATGATATGTGAAGATGGGCTTTCGAAACATATATTTATATGTTGATTTATAGCGCCAATTTCTCCATGTTCAAAGTTTTTGTTTTGTTTGTTGACGATATGTTTTTTTTCATCCACTTTATGTAATTTGAGAGTAAGTAATTTCATTGGTATATCTAAATTATTCTTAGAAATTTCATAACAAGGTTTAAGCGGATCATTGTTTTTTATTTTTTTAGCATTTTGATTCTTGTTGCGATTCTTACATTTTGATTTGTGAATGTTATTCAATAGTTTTGGAAGATTTTGATTCCTTTCATTTTTTTTCTTACTATTGTGTTTGTTTTTATTTTTTCGATGTTGTATTACTTTATTCGATAAATTATTTGTATTTACAGATTTAATTTTCGCATTTTCTGTTATTCTATTTGATGGCTGTAATAAATTTCGTTGTTGGTTTATAGGCTCAGACTGGTTTCCAGATGATTTTCTGTTATCGATATTGATTTTCTGCGGGACAATTATTTTTTCTATTTGTTTGACAATATCTATTTTTTTTAAGCATATACGTGGTACTTTGTTTATCTTGAACGAAACTGCGTTGGCCCCGTCGTCATTATTATGCTCCGTTTTATCTATGATTTGATTGCTTTCATCTTTGTAGCATGTATACCTCGCAATATTTTCAGAAGTATTTAATTTTATTTTCTGTGCGGGTGTATTTCTATCGATGTTTATTGGAGAAAACCTCTTTGGCACAACTGAAACATGTTGAACATCATGTGAGGTGTCACCATTCGAAGTTGGGTTTTGATTGTACAGACACTGATCTATCGATCCTTCTTCGGAACCTTCTAAAATTTCGAAATGGCCTTCTTGTTCATTCTCGGGTTTACTTGTGAATAATAACTTTATATAGGATTGTCTGTTTTCATTGTTTTCCCGTTCCGGATCTAACATTTGTACAAAAGTAATCATGCCGTCTATGATTTTGTACATCTGAATTCCTCTTTTGTACCGATTGACGAAGATACCTATTTCAAAATCGGTACCATAAGTTTTGTCAGCATTCATTACCTGTGTGTAATGATTTTCGTTTTTGTAGGACGTTACGCTGGTAGCATCAAGAATTGCTTTATATTTCGTCCAATGCTCAAAAGCATATTGAACTACGTTCTTTCGGATTTCTCTGTGATAGTTTTCACTTTTATAAATACCATAGGATAGGCTTCTAAATAAACAGTTACCATCGCCTCGTATCGGAATGATTTTTAGTTTATTGTTAACCATTCTGTCGAAGTCTACAGTATAATTAACAGTATTATATATTAATGAATAATACGCGGTCTGTTTTTTATTCGATGTTATAAGCAGTGTTATTCTGTATGATGTTAACCGTTCTTTTCGTTAGTGCTATTGCCTACCTTATTCGTTTGGCGCTATTGGCTGCCTTATTCGTTTGACGCTATTGGCTGCCTTTTTTCGTACGGCGCTGTTCGTTGACTTACTTGTTTGGCGCTATTGGCTGCCTTACTTGTTTGGCGCTATTGGCTGCCTTATTCGTTTGGCGCTATTGGCTGCCTTATTTGTTTGGCGCTATTGGCTGCCTTATTCGTTCGGCGCTATTGGCTGCCTTATTCGTTTGGCGCTATTGGCTGCCTGTGTTTATACGTAATATAGAAGATATCTGAAAGATAAAATAAAGAATTATTAATGTATATAATATATAATAAGAGATTTTTAATAATATTTAATAGATTTATTAGAGATATTTAATAATGGAGTCACGTCATGTCTGTGGATTTGTAACTTTTGCGGCGATTATATAATGGTAACATGACGGATACGCTACTGTTATATGACGTGTCATGTTACCGCTTTACATCATTGGTTTCAAACAAGCGTTAGTTGACTTTTATTTCCTCTTTTTACGTGTGATAAGCAAAAGGAAGCATCTGACGCTTTTTGGAAACTTGTCGATGGATGTAGCATAAAAATGTATATATACTGAAACGTTACGAGTTTTGCGCTCCTATCTCGATAAGGATTGACTTTGTTAATTGCGCGAGTAACTCAACGTTGAGTTAATTTTATATGCGACACCTCGGTGTCGCGAGGTTCGTGTCTTGGACTCGACTCAAAATTATCTCCAGGCGGCTGGATATCCACCTGATGCGCGGGTCTTTTGATTAATTTGGCTTTATGTTATTTTAATTTTTATAGTGGCCTCAGAAGTCGTTGATCACTCATCAGTATTTCGCGCTACTCGAGTGTCAGACCCTCTCATCATCGGCTCACTGACAACAGGGTGTTATTAATTAATAAAATTATTTTTTATTCTTGATGTAATTAATCTAATTTGCACAGCCAGACGGGCTGTCAGTCAATATTTCGTGATTCTACAAAGTTATGATTCACTCGTTTACAGGGTGTAACCCGAGTGGAGCTCTACACTCAATTTCCTAATATTCCTATCTTCCTTGACTTTGTACGAGCCTCTTAGCCCTATCGTTTATGCAGCCAGAGGGGCTGAGATTCAAAGTTTAATTCTTTTGCTTAATTTTGAGATTCACACGATGGTTGTATTACCACCGTGTGGAGCTTAACACTCAATTTCGCCGAATGCGCTTCTATTCTTGAATTATGTTTCGGTATCGCTTCCCATGCGTATTTCTAATCGCCTGCCCTTATGAGAATGTTAATTGTGTCATACGGTTGTTCGTATTCGTTTGCGAACAGTGACGTATGCTTTGGACACGGTTTACCTGATCTAAAGGGGAACGAGGAGGAACTTTAAAGCAGACAGTACCGATCGCTTTCCGCGGAGAATCGAAGATCAGGAAGCTCCACGATCGTTTTCGTTTCTCGCTTGTGTGCGACGGCCGGTCCCCACAATCAATGAATTGATCGTTAATTTAAAGTTCGATTCCTCGGAGATAGCAACTGGTAAAATGGACTCAGTTATCCAGACCAGTGCTCGCGGTTTTCCGTCAGGAGAATGGAACCGCGGGCGCAGTTACCCGGAGTCCCAATGCTCGAGATCGTTCCTAACTTTTATCACGAAGTTCTAACGGACTAGAGTGCTCTTTTATCACGAAGATGTAACGGACTTGAGTGATCTTTTATCACGAAGATCTAACGGGCTGAATGGTGGTGACTAACGATCTCGTTATGTCGTAAACTTGATGATTTTCTGAAGTATTGAGCCTTTTCGGGTGCTCGCTTTTATATCAATCTCAATGGGGTGGAGTTTACTCATGTGGCGTGATGCTTCATCATCTTTGCCTCGTTGGGGATGAAATTCGCATTGGAAGTGGAAAAATCATACCACGTCATGTGGTAATTCGTCGTCGTAGGGATGAATTTCGCTATGGAAGGGGAAAGATCGCGTGATGTCACGTGGTTCGATCGCGCCACCTCGCTATTGGTAGGGATGAAATCTCTGATGGAAGGGGCAATATGGCGTGATGGTGAGTCACGCCGTTACATAACCCAGACCGTTGAGAGGGGATGAAATCGCTCGTAGTGGGGCAAGAATCACGCGGTCTCACTATCGTATCTAGGGGACGTGGGGCCCTCGATTCCCTTTTGTTATTAATAAATGTCTTTACCACTGTGTTTTGGTTATTTATTAATGCGTTTTTTATATCGTTTTCATGTTAGAATTAATTCGTTTCAATCTCGGTTTTAATTGATGAACTACGCTTTGTTTTAGATTCGCTCGTGTGCGAGATTATTGTTGTTCTCGTGATTGTTTATGCAATGTTGTTGATCTTACGCGTATTTTATTCGCTGCATCGTAGTTGATCATGAGATGCGTTTGATTTGATATCTTTACGCTGGGAATTTGTAACTGTTTTAACAGAGAGATCTCGTGTATGTCGGTTGTCTATGATTCCTCTCGATTCTTCGACTATTTTTGGCACATGTTGCTTGTTGTTCCTGTTTAGTCGATTGATAATTTTATGTTGAGGGTATTCATGGTGTTCCTCGTGGCCTCCTCTTTATTTGCATCCTAAGTTCATTGTTCTCATTCACTCCGGTCATTAGTTATTGATCAAAAACCAATCTTTCGGATTCGAGTTTTTGCTATCGGACTTTTGCTCTACAGTTCGGTAGGTTACCCGATGGGTTGTTCCCTTGACCTCCTAGTTTACCGACCGTGAGTCTTAATCGATCGGCGTTATCACGAGGTCGCTTTCTCTCTACGTGGGCGGGGTTCATCGATCGCGCGCCTTTGATCTTGTGGGCGGGGCGTCGATTTTCCATTGCCCGCGCCTTGTCGGTCTGCTGGATCCGGCCTCCTCGCGCTTTCTCGCCTCCTGTGAATTCTCGAGAATGGATCGCCGCTTTGTGCGATCCCTTGTGACGGAGGTGCATCGCGTCTACGCGATTCGTTTCGTTACAACGCCCTTCCAAAATTGTATATGCGCAGGGAGATTAAATGCTACTAAGGGTTACATAATTTTTTTTTTTTTTGGTTTTTTTTTTTTTTTTATTCATTTTATGTTTTTGTTGGTACAATGGTAATAGTGATTTTATTCGGGACCAAATAGTTCGTCTAATCTCTTTTGCAGTCGTTTTTTTTTCTTTTCCAATTCCGCGATCGTCGGCTCTGGTATACTCTGGGCAGGGCGGCGGTCTCCTGTCTGGACGAGTGTTCGGGAGTATTTCCGACTCACGGCGTTTTCCACTTCGGCATCCTGGGTCGTGTTGGCCGGCTTGCGCTTGCGTTCCTGAGCCTCCGGCGCTTTTATTATGAAGACTCGGTGCTCCGGCAGTGATGTCTTCATGGGTCCTTGATTCGGCGGAAAGCGCTGCAGCTCACGAATCTTTACTGCAGGGACCGGTGGCTTCTCGGGTTGCAGTGGACACTGCGTTATAATTCCCGGTTTTATAAACGGGATCTTCAGGCGGGTTGTTCCCTTCTTGAACCATATCGGTGTCTCGGGTGTCCATCCCAAGAGCTCCCGCTGCATTTCGATGTCATCTCGTAGATATTGTAGATACAGTGGTTCTACTTTGGTGTCTTTTCTCACCACGTTGTGACGTGGAGGTCGATTACGGTCATTTGTACGCCACGGGACGTACGGCCGCGGAGATATCGTGATACCCGTGTATGGATCACCCGTTTGAATTATCACACTTATCTTCGACATGTCTCAAACTGTTGCTCGATTGATACTGGTCTCCATAGGGTCGATCCTCTGCTATCATCAGCTCACAGTGGTGTCTACTTTGTTTATTTTATTTTCAGAAATTTTGGCCTGTTGTATTGTCACGTCGTGGTGTCCCTCAGCGTTGACACCCATGCTGTCTTTCGTGGCTGTTTACCCTTTAGCTACTGTTATTCTTGATAATACGGTCGGAGATCGCTTATATAATACATCCCGCGCTCCTTATTGCCCATAACATGAGCGAGAATATATGATGTATTGCCGATCTTTGTTTTTATCTTATAGGGTCCCTCGTAGAGAGGTAGAAATTTCGCAATTTTCTTCACCGAGGGATTCGAAACATTTAGCGCTTTAACTAGTACGAGATCCTCTACTTTGAATTCGATGTGTTCATGCGCCTCATTGAATTTTTTTGTTTGTCGTTCTCGATTTTTTTTTATGTCTTCTCTTGCCATCATAATTAGGTTGTCGTGACAATCCTCTAGTCTTTCTTCTAAGCCCAGCGCTAGTTGCCAGGGCCTCTCGGGACGTTTACCTGTATGTAGGAGCATTGGTATTTGCCTCGTTGCTTCGTGGTGGGTTTCGTTTATGCAACTCTCGATAATTTTCACCCATTGGTACCACGCGTTGTGCTTGTCCGTCAGGAACGTCCGAAAGAATCGTGATAGTTCTCGATTCGTTCGTTCAACGGGGTTAGCTTGGGGGTGTCGTATCGACGTCATGATTTTTTTTATGTTATTATCCTCTAGAAACTTTCCCCATTTTTTTCCTGAGAATTGCGTTCCTTGGTCGGAGAGGATGGCTTTTGGTTTTCCATATACCGGGAAATAGTTGCTCTCGAGGCACTTCCACGTGCTCTCGGCTGTCGCTGCCCGTAGAGGAAAGATTTTTGTTAGTTTTGAAAAGACGTCGATGACCGCGAGGATAAATTTGTTCCCATAGCTTGTTGTGGGTAGAGGACCATAATAGTCCAGTGAGACGATCTCGTTCGGTCGATCCGGGATTATACTCTTCATCTCAGCCTTGATTCCTTGCGTGTAAATTTGATTGCGTTGGCATGAGTCACAATGTCTTAATTGCTTTCTAATATAGCGGTAGAGATTAGGAAAACAGAAATCGTCGCGAAGTAGAAGGTAGCATTTCTTTGCTCCTGCATGTCCATAGATTTGGTGACATTCTTGAATTAGTAGTGCTGCGTGGGATGAGGGGACGACGACGCGCTCATATCCTGCCCTTCCTTTATAGAGTATACCCCTTTTGATAGAGTATTCTTTCATTTCTTGTCCCCTTGTAATGGTACCTTTTATGTTTTTGCAGAATTCATCCTTGTTTTGTTTTTCCGCGAAGTCTTTTAACAATGAAGCGAACTCTTCGCTTATCTCTCGAGCGAGTTTTGCTATGATGATTTCCTCTTCCGTTGTTTCCCTTTCAGGTCTACTTAGAATGTCGGCGATTGTATTTTTTTTTCCTTGGCAATGTTCGATTGTCGCGTGAAAGTCCTGTATCGCTAAGGACCAACGTGTAAGTCTCGCATGCGATAATCTACATTCTCTGAGGAATGTCAGCGCGGCGTGGTCGGTGACGATTATTACCGTGGCCCCTAGTAGATATGTTCTAAATTTTTCTAGTGCCCAGACAATCGCTAATAACTCCTTCTCTGTTGTGCCGTATCCCCGCTCTGCTCCGCGCAGCGTTCGGCTGGCGAAATATAATACCTGATGTTCATCGAGATCATTTTTTTGGTACAGAACGGCCCCTAGTGCAAAATCGCTCGCGTCTGTTTGCACGTAGAAGGGTTTGTTTTTCAGTGGGTAGTGCAAAATTACACTCTCGCAGAATTTCGATTTTACCTCCTCGAATGCTAGTTGTTCGCTTTCCCCCCATCGCCATTTTACTCCTTTTTGAAGTAGATGTAGTAGTGGTACAATCGTTTTGCCGTGTTCTCTCGTGAATTTACTGTAATAGTTAACAAGTCCGAGAAAACCGCGAAGCTGTTTTAGATTCTTGGGTACTGGGAAGCTATGTATTGCCTCTACCTTTTCTGGGTCTGGGCAAATGCCTTTTCTCGTGAGAATGTGGCCCAAGAAACGCGTTTGCTCACGGAAAAATTGAGATTTTTCTAGGTTAAATGTTAAGCCATGATCTCGAAATCTCGTTAGTAGCTCATCGAGATTCTGTATGTGCTCCTCAAAGGTTTCTGATGTGCACAGTAGGTCGTCTACGAAATTAATGACATTTCCCAGCCCGTGCAGAACTTTTCCAAGTCCTCTCACCAGACTTGCCATGCTTGAGCTCAATCCGAACGGTGTCACGCGAAATTCGTAACATCGACCTCGATGCATAAAAGCCGTATATTTCCGGGACTCTGGTGTAAGGGGTACTTGCCAGAAACTTGTACGCAGATCGAAGGTTGTCATATACCGGACGTTTCGGCACTCTTGGAAAAGTTCGTCTGCCGTCTGCATTCTTTCGTTGTCGGTTTGAAGAATGCCGTTGATTCGGCGCGCATCATGACACAGCCTCACGCCTCCATCTTTCTTTGCGACTATGCCCAGCGGGCTGTTGTATGGGCTCGTAGATTTCTGAATAACCCCTTGCCTCATTAACTTTTCTATTTCCGCATCTACCTTTTCTCGATATGCCAAGGGGACTGGATAATTCATTGTCTTGAATGGTTCATGCGGAACTACTTTCAGTTGGTGAGCATATGAGTTTAGCCACCCCGGCCGTTTCAGAAAAGCCGCTCGGTGTTTCATTAGGAGGTCTTGGAAAGCCTTGGATTCTTCGGGTTTCAGTCCTTCTGTGGCTTTGATTTTCTCGGTGATCTCTTCATCGGAGATGCTGTACAGTTGCTCGTCAAATTCCGTGATTTCTCGAATTTCCTTCGTTGCTGCGTTCTCTTTTCCTTCCTCTGATAGGAATTTTAGCTTAAATCTCTCAGTGGTTCTTGATGGTAGTGCGAATGATATCTCTCTTTTGACTAAATCGATTTTCGTGCTGATTTTCGTGAGAAAGTCCATGCCTAGTATACAGTCATTAGAGAGATTTGGTACTATTATGAGCGTGTTGTATTCTTCTTTTCTGTCCAAGTCAATGTTCGCAAAAAGCTGCCGCATGACTTTTACCGCCCTTCCCGCGGTTGCTCCTCTGACAGAGAGATTCGTAATGGGTAGTATCGGACTTTTTTTAGTATACTTTCATGATGGTTGAAGAATTGTTGAGATATCGCACTGATTTCGCTTCCTGTGTCGACTAGGGCTCGTATGTTTATTCCGTTGATGACAATCTGAAGAATCGGGCATTTCGCTCTTTTTCGAGGCGTGCTTTCCATTTCCTCGAGGAGTTTCTGTCGCGTATCTTCGCCGAAACCCAGCGTCACCTCATTTATAGCGACTCTTCGGTGGGTGACGCTTCTTCGTTTCCCGATTCTCCGGATTCTTCCGTCGTGATTGTCAAAGATTCTTCTTCCTCCTTCTTTTCTTCGACTGCTCGAATGTGTTTAACTTCCTTGCCCCTGACGATTGTTTTTTTTTCGTTGGAGCTTTTGTTATCGCCTCTTGTTGATGCTTTCATCTCTTCTTTCTTGATCGTTTCTATTGACTTAAACTTGACTTCGGTATTGACACCAGGCATGTGATAGCGATCGCATTGCGGAGGTTTAGTTCGTTCACGATTTCCCGGGCCTTCCTCGTCGTAAGACGATAGAAGGTCAAGCAGTTGGGGAATCGTTTTGATTCCGAGCGTACGTATCGTGTCTCTCACGTCTTCCGTGAAGTGTCGCTTAATTTTCTGAACTATTGCCTCATCGGAGAGTGGAGGGCTCAGATCACGTGCTAACCCTATAATCTTCATTGCATATCCTAGACGCGATTGTTTTTTGCTGTTATCGTACCAGTCGTAGTCTAGCCTCATTTTGATATTGTTCTGTATATCGTCGTTCCAGAAGCGACGCTTGGATTGTTGCTCGAAGTCCCCCCATGTGTGTATCTCATCGCAGGTGATGTCCCACCAATTCCTGGCTAGCCCTTCCATGCATTGATTGATGATGATTTTAAAGTGATACTTCGGGCTATACACATCGCGGTACAATTTTAGCCTCGCGAGGAACTGCATAGGTTGCTCTGCCGATTTCCCATTGAATATCGGGGGTTCGAGCTTCATGTTCCCACACGTCGCGTTGGTGTTGGTCGGACCATATACCATCGGATCTGGTATCACAGGTGGTGCATTATCACTCTTCTTATAGGGATCTATTGCACGTTGGAAGCTGCCTGTCTTTGCGGCTGGCGTTAGCCCCGTAGTGGATTGCGTAGCGCCTATCGGTTGTAGTTCCGCGCGCGCGTGTGTCGGGAGGGCTGCCTGCGTTGAGGCGCCGACCGGTTGCGGGTATAGTTCCCAGCTGTAATTATTCATATTCGCTGTGCCGAGCCCTGCCGTGCCAGTGCCTGTGTGGGTGTTGATCGCTCGCGAGAAGATCCCCTCCTTCTCTTTATTGTCTCCTGTTTTTTCGTGTACTTTCCTCGATATGTTCCCGAGCTCCACGAACAACGAATTGAGATTGGATGTTACAAATTCCAACATTGAGTCGAGTCGTTTCGAGAATGTTGCGTTGAGTTCTTGACTCCTCAGTAGTTGTACCTCATCGTCAATTTCACGTTGTCTCTGTAGCTGTCTTAGCAGCTCATTCATCGACTGCATTTGTAGTTGCTGCATGTGTGCATCTGAAGCCTCGCTTATTTCGCTCGCGTTCTCATCCGGAATCGTGGTACTGTTCGCGTTTATCGCGTCGAGTCTTTTCGCCAATATTTCGAATTGACGCGCTTCGCGTTCTCGTAGTAGCAAGAGGCCTTCCGCTCCCCTTGCTTCTCCCTCCTGTTTTTTTCTTTCTTCGGTCCGGGGGTGCGAGGTTGGATTCGTCTTTTTCCTTGTTCCATCGTGCGTAATCGTTATCTCCTCCTGTCTCGGATTCTTTTCTCCTTCCGTCGTGGGGGGAGGTACCTCCTCTGGGTTGTTTTTCTCTCCTTCCATTACGCGCTTGATGCCTTTTCTTTTCTTATTTCTATCCTTCCTATATCCGCTTCTATTTTTAAGGAGCTCTTTAAATTTTCTCCGCGATACTTTGCTTTTATCCAGCGTGGATAATTTTATCTTGTCGGGTCCCTGTTCGGGCGCCAATGAAACGTTACGAGTTTTGCGCTCCTATCTCGATAAGGATTGACTTTATTAATTGCGCGAGTAACTCAACGTTGAGTTAATTTTATATGCGACACCTCGGTGTCGCGAGGTTCGTGTCTTGGACTCGACTCAAAATTATCTCCAGGCGGCTGGATATCCACCTGACGCGCGGGTCTTTTGATTAATTTGGCTTTATGTTATTTTAATTTTTATAGTGGCCTCAGAAGTCGTTGATCACTCATGAGTATTTCGCGCTACTCGAGTGTCAGACCCTCTCATCATCGGCTCACTGACAACAGGGTGTTATTAATTAATAAAATTATTTTTTATTCTTGATGTAATTAATCTAATTTGCACAGCCAGACGGGCTGTCAGTCAATATTTCGTGATTCTACAAAGTTATGATTCACTCGTTTACAGGGTGTAACCCGAGTGGAGCTTTACACTCAATTTCCTAATGTTCCTATCTTCCTTGACTTTGTACGAGCCTCTTAGCCCTATTACCACCGTGTGGAGCTTAACACTCAATTTCGCCGAATGCGCTTCTATTCTTGAATTATGTTTCGGTATCGCTTCCCATGCGTATTTCTAATCGCCTGCCCTTATGAGAATGTTAATTGTGTCATACGGTTGTTCGTATTCGTTTGCGAACAGTGAAGTATGCTTTGGACACGGTTTACCTGATCTAAAGGGGAACGAGGAGGAACTTTAAAGCAGACAGTACCGATCGCTTTCCGCGGAGAATCGAAGATCAGGAAGCTCCACGATCGTTTTCGTTTCTCGCTTGTGTGCGACGGCCGGTCCCCACAATCAATGAATTGATCGTTAATTTAAAGTTCGATTCCTCGGAGATAGCAACTGGTAAAATGGACTCAGTTATCCAGACCAGTGCTCGCGGTTTTCCGTCAGGAGAATGGAACCGCGGGCGCAGTTACCCGGAGTCCCAATGCTCGAGATCGTTCCTAACTTTTATCACGAAGTTCTAACGGACTAGAGTGCTCTTTTATCACGAAGATGTAACGGACTTGAGTGATCTTTTATCACGAAGATCTAACGGGCTGAATGGTGGTGACTAACGATCTCGTTATGTCGTAAACTTGATGATTTTCTGAAGTATTGAGCCTTTTCGGGTGCTCGCTTTTATATCAATCTCAATGGGGTGGAGTTTACTCATGTGGCGTGATGCTTCATCATCTTTGCCTCGTTGGGGATGAAATTCGCATTGGAAGTGGAAAAATCATACCACGTCACGTGGTAATTCGTCGTCGTAGGGATGAATTTCGCTATGGAAGGGGAAAGATCGCGTGATGTCACGTGGTTCGATCGCGCCACCTCGCTATTGGTAGGGATGAAATCTCTGATGGAAGGGGCAATATGGCGTGATGGTGAGTCACGCCGTTACATAACCCAGACCGTTGAGAGGGGATGAAATCGCTCGTAGTGGGGCAAGAATCACGCGGTCTCACTATCGTATCTAGGGGACGTGGGGCCCTCGATTCCCTTTTGTTATTAATAAATGTCTTTACCACTGTGTTTTGGTTATTTATTAATGCGTTTTTTATATCGTTTTCATGTTAGAATTAATTCGTTTCAATCTCGGTTTTAATTGATGAACTACGCTTTGTTTTAGATTCGCTCGTGTGCGAGATTATTGTTGTTCTCGTGATTGTTTATGCAATGTTGTTGATCTTACGCGTATTTTATTCGCTGCATCGTTGTTGATCATGAGATGCGTTTGATTTGATATCTTTACGCTGGGAATTTGTAACTGTTTTAACAGAGAGATCTCGTGTATGTCGGTTGTCTATGATTCCTCTCGATTCTTCGACTATTTTTGGCACATGTTGCTTCTTGTTCCTGTTTAGTCGATTGATAATTTTATGTTGAGGGTATTCATGGTGTTCCTTGTGGCCTCCTCTTTATTTGCATCCTAAGTTCATTGTTCTCATTCACTC
Organism: Cryptus armator; assembly: GCA_963971235.1. Lineage (NCBI taxonomy): Eukaryota > Metazoa > Arthropoda > Insecta > Hymenoptera > Ichneumonidae > Cryptus > Cryptus armator. The sequence continues at coordinate 3,908,028 of CAXARG010000242.1, read as the reverse complement.
CGGTCATTAGTTATTGATCAAAAACCAATCTTTCGGATTCGAGTTTTTGCTATCGGACTTTTGCTCTACAGTTCGGTAGGTTACCTGATGGGTTGTTCCCTTGACCTCCTAGTTTACCGACCGTGAGTCTTAATCGATCGGCGTTATCACGAGGTCGCTTTCTCTCTACGTGGGCGGGGTTCATCGACCGCGCGCCTTTGATCTTGTGGGCGGGGCGTCGATTTTCCATTGCCCGCGCCTTGTCGGTCTGCTGGATCCGGCCTCCTCGCGCTTTCTCGCCTCCTGTGAATTCTCGAGAATGGATCGCCGCTTTGTGCGATCCCTTGTGACGGAGGTGCATCGCGTCTACGCGATTCGTTTCGTTACAATACCTGAATTTGAAGTATACAATTGGTTATCAACTGATACATTTCAATTTTACGGAGGTTCTGGTCGAAGTTGAGACTTCTTTTAATTGAATTCCGGACTCAGTCGAAAATTGGCAATAGTCAGTTCAATTGGAAACATATTGTTGATGAAAATATTTTTGCGCAGCGACCATTTTGTGATAATAATTCAAACTACCTTATTGCATTGTAAATGTGAGAAATGGGGAAACGAAACGGGGGAGGGCCAGTCTATATGGATTTTAATTTCGATGCTGAATAGGGTTTATTTAATGTATTTTTTTAACTCATGCACAGAATGTCCCGCGTTCCGTGCCTGCAAAGCGTTCGCGAAGTAGCGTATTGTAGTAAGGTGTGAAATAATATTCATTATTTCATACTTTCCTTCATTATTTCACACATTCCTTTATTATTTCACACTTTTGCCCTCGTTCGACACTCGAACTAACTTTGAGGTTACGTTGTCGCTCACGCTTTACAGACACGAATCACGGGACATACTGTTCATTCGTTAAAAAAAAAAGTATGTGGTACTTGTACGATAAAGCGGACATCCCACGGCGGTTAGGAAGCAAGCTGCACTCGCCTTCTCTCGCGCTACAAGCAACACTCGGCTTCGCCTCGTGTCATTGTAGCGCTCGATTCGGCTCGTGCGCCGTTTCCTAACCTTCGCGGAATAGCCGCTTTCCCGTACTAGTATCACAATCTACTATTGTTTAACTCATGCACAGAATTGCTCGCGTTCTGTGCCTGCAAAGCGTTCGCGAAGTAGCGTATTGTAGTAAGGAGTGAAATAATATTCTTGCGCATGCGCAGACCCTCAAATTCCTTCATTATTTCACACATTCCTTTATTATTTCACACTTTTCCCCTGCTTTGACACTTGAACTAACTTTGAGGTTAGGTTGTCGCTCACGCTTTACAGGCACGAAACACGGGACATACTGTTCATTCGTTAAAAAAAGAAGTATGTGGTACTTGTACGATAAAGCGGACATCCCACGGTGGTTAGGAAGCAAACTGCACTCGCCTTTTCTCGCGCTACAAGCGACACTCGGCTTCGCCTCGTGTTATTGTAGCGCTTGATTCGGCTCGTGCGCCGCTTCCTAACCTTCGCGGAATATCCGCTTTCCCATACTAGTATCACAATCTACTATTTCTCCGTATCAAAAATAATGGATGCCATTGGGTTATTTGATTTGGAGACTTATTTATTAATTCTCTAAATTTTTTCGTTTTCAGGTATTAGAAGAATTATAGTACGATTATATAATGGCGAAGTATACCGCTCTCAATGAGTGAATACGATTGCTATATACTGTGCTGACAGAAATTTAATGTTAACGTTAACTTGATAGTAATTATTGTTTTTTATTCCTTTTTTTTTGTTTCAGGTTAAAAGGCGGTAGTAGATAACTTTTATGATGGTGAAATTGGTTATACTTTTATCGTACAATGGAGCGATGGAAAATCTTTAATAAATACGTACAGTTCTAATACAACCTATGTATTTCAGTATTTTTTTATTTTTTTTTATTAAAGTGGTTTTCGGATCGATAGCATTCATTTTTGACTTTAGTATGATATGAAACCCTAGCGTAATAAAAATGATTACTAATTACTTTTTTTTTTCGAATTCTGAAGAACGTTGTTGCGAGATCACATCTGCGATGTGTAATCTTTAATTTATCTTTGAAGCGCGATGCAACGATGAAGATTCTGTAATAAGTATGTGTGACTTTATAACAATTAATTTGGTATTTCAGTATTCAATGCGGTTTTCTCTGATTTTCAATTGATGAATGGTGGAATCAATAATAAGATGACGATGGAAGGGCTTGCTTTTTAAGAAGACGAGTTTCCTATTGATTGGCGAAAGGTAATATTTGCATCAGTAATATTTTGTAATTATGATACATTGTATATTGTGATTTTTCTAGAGATGCAGTTCAATTGGGAAATTTGTGATATATTCTATTTTTACAGCAAGGCAAAGTTGGGATGATTTTTTTATGGTGTGTCAAGGGTGACAAAAAGCAATAATAATCTTATGTAGAGACAAGTAGACATAATAATACATTTTTTTGTGTTTTTCTTATTTCATGTTTTTTTCCCACGTGTGGAAGGATTGAACGCAGATTTGGTGATGAGATGACGATACAACAATCTGATATTGGAGCAAACCGGTGTCGTGGTAGATGGTCAAAAACGTAAGAATTTTATTTGATTTCATTTCGTTCACGAGAAATGGAGACATGGCGAAGGAAAAAGAAACCATAATATTTCTGTATAGCGGTAAATACACCAATAGTAATTTTTTTGTTTTTTTTATACCTCGTATGAAGGATCGTACTTTGAGTTAGCGATGAGTGAACTTGGGTACGCTTCGGTTTCGAGAGGAAGTCGAGACAAGTGGATTCTTGACAAGGCAAAATTATATAGAGGTTTTTCTTTGTCACTTAAAATGATTATAGAGGACGATGAAGTAAAATAATAATAATAATTTTGTATAGAGGTAAATAGAGAATTAATAGACATAATTATGTCTTTTTCTTCTTTTTTTGTGTTTTAAAGATTAATTTGACTTATTCGTAAACCTGTATGTCACCCAGATAGCGTAACACATTCGTAACTTATTTATGAAGTCACCTAAAACAGGGAATTTTTCGTTTTTTTTTGTTCGTAGACTCGTTGAATTATAGTAATGATGGTAGCAGCTTATTAGGGTCATATTGATTATTTCTGTTATATAATGTAAAAAAAAAATTCAAATAATTATCTATATAGAAGGTTCTAAGAAGATTCATTTTACATAATAAAATTATGTAAAATAACATAATATAACATGTAACACACACGCACACACACACATGTAACACATTATGTAATTATGTTATTATGTTATGTGTGTGTTTATGTTTATTATGTATTATTATTATTTTTTTAAGTTACCCAGTCATTAATTGTACGTTTTTTTTACTATTTTGTTAATAACTTTTTAATATCATTATATTAAAATATCATAATATCATAATATCTTTTTAATATCACTATATTAAAAAGTTAAAAGTTAAAAACAAAAAAAAAAGTAGTAGTAGTTGTAGTAGTGGTTTAAAAACTTAATAATAACAAAATAGTAAAAAAAATGTATAATTGATGACTGGGTAACTTAATTTTTCTAAGTAATACAAACAAATTGCGCAAAGATTTTTTTCTAAATTGCTAATTTTTTTGAATTGAAAATTCAAGTATTTTAGTTACCAGTTCGAAGAATCACTGCACAATGTATTCAAAAAAATATTGCACAATCGATCGAACATATTCTTAAGTATAAGTTAAACATTTTTTGAATAACTAGATTTTCGAAAATTAAATGAGATTCGGAATTTCCGAATCCGGAAAAACATTCCGAATATACTCGGAAAAATCAACGAGTCGACTTTCGTCCAAAGTTCAGTTACCGTATGTTCTGTAGAATACTTTTTTTAAAATTAATTTGTTAATAAGTGATTCCAATTATTACCCAATACAAAATGTACACAATGTTTTGTTATTCTTATTCAAAATTAATGTCTTTAGTATTATATACTCTTCTTAATAAGATTGTAAATTAAAGGAATCAGAAGTGTTTAAGGATGTATGGGCACGAGACGGTGCCCAAACACTGGTGCCCAATTCTCTCAAAACTGAGAATTCAGAGAGAATTTCGAACACTTCCTGATGGAATAAAAATCTGAAAAAAATCAAGCATATAAGAGGTGCTGAAAAGATTAATTTTGCATAATAATAATTCCAAAATACGATTAATAAATAGGTGAAAAAAACAATTGTTCAACAAATTATCCGTTAACATAACGTTTTTTTTTTCGAATGAAAATGATATGTTACTTTTTCTGAACACGTATGAATTTTTCCAGATTTTTTTCTAATCATTAAAATTTGGTTTTTTTGGAATTCTTTTTTCTTCACAAATGCGTGTTAAGTCATCAAACATGAAAAAACAAACTAAATTTCGATTGCTAGAAAAAAATCTGACCCAATTGTTTTTTTCACCTCTTTGTTAATAACCTGTTTATACTATTGTTATGCAAAATTAATCATTTTAGCATCTTTTATATGCGTGTTTTTTTCAGATTTTTATTCTATCGAGAAGTGGCTCGTAATTCTCTGTGAATTATCACTTTCGAGGGCATTGAGCATCGGCTCCTGTCCATACAGCCTTAATCTTATTTAGTTACTTATAAAACATAGACAGTGTAGCAATAAAATGACAAATTTTATCGCTAAATTACAACAAATAATTGAAATTGCATCCATTGAAATTGCAGTATTGAAAATGCGATAATTGAAGGTTGTTTGTTTCAAAATTGTAGCGAATGTTTTATCTAGAATTCCGTATAAAACTTCTGATATTGTTATAATTGTTTTCATTCGAAATTTTTCATGGTTAAAAAAAATGTTTAGTTATTATCTATCCAAAGATCTCATGCTCAGAAAATTTTCTCGAAATAGAGAAACGCTGATGGTGTGAGAGATTCATGTTTTGTGTTTTTTTTTTGTTCAGTTTAGTTTTTTCATTGTTCACGTAAAAAGTGTTCAGTTTGGACTTTGCTTTTAAAGAACCTTAATAACAATAAATATTTTGAAGATTATGAAATAAATCTTTAGATTCTTTTAAACTCTGTGAATCTTAAAGAGTTTTCTGGCTCTGTCGTATATTGGTCGTTTGACGTCTTGTATGTATAGTTTATACCGAGATCGGGATAGAGCCAGTTGATATCTTCTTATTAAGCTTCTTAATAACCTGATGTATTATCAATTGCACTGTGGTGGGAATAGATCCTTCACGGTATTGTCCTTCAAGGTGGTGTCCTTCAAGGTGTTGTCCGTCAAGGGCTGTCCTTCACATCTGTAGAAAAAGTTAAAGAATTAAATAAGTATAACAAAACGGTATTGAATTTTTTTTATTTTTTTTTCAATCGAAAATTCACGAAAATTCAATTTAATCATGACAACTTGAATTATTCACGAAAATTTGAGTTATTCATAAAAATCTGAATTATTCGAAAATGTGAATATTCAATTCAAGTTGTGAATTGTATAATTTTTGTTCAGTTCATAAATTTTCCGGATTTTTTTTTATTCGTACATTCCTAATGATAATAGAAAGATTTGACTTTGGAACCAGACGAGAACCGTTGCGGATGTTGAAAAAGGATAAAATTAAATTTATGATATTTTTTTTTGAAGATAAACAGAGAAGACGATAGAGTGAAAAAAAAATTCGACGATAATAAAAATATCTGGTTTTGGAGCGAGATGGATCTGTAGCGGACTCTTGAGAGATTATGAAATGAATTTTTTTTTTAAAGGATAGAACAAAGAAAGTCAATTGTTAAGACAACATTTTGATTAAATTGTTCGTCGCTGTTTTTTAATTTAAGAGGACTGAGTCACCTAAAAATAACAAAAAATTTAGAATTTTTGTCGCGCCTTTCGTTATTCTAAAAAAAAAGTATTTTATTCTCATGAAGCACATGTGGTAAAATATCAATTATAATTTTTTTGGAGCAATATAGTGCATTGTAATACTGATAGACCCAGTTACATATTTCTTATTTTTTGTAACTTTTAGACTGAACGGATGTGCTAATCTTCCTTTGCAATGTCTTATTCTTTTTGTTAAACACTACTTTCCGATTCGAATATAGGAATCTTTTTGTGGATTTCATGATGATGCGACGAATTAAAATGTGTAAAAAAATCTTGTTTTTTCTCACTTTTTCTTATAAATAGTTATCAGTTATGAATAATTGATTATCATAAATCCATTTTACGTCGTATAAAAGATTCCTATATTCAAATCGGAATGTAGTTTGTCGCAAAAAAATGAGTTGTCGCAATGTGAAATCTATACAGTCGTTCGGTTTGAAAGTGACGACACGTAAAGGAAAATATATATTTTGAGAAACGAATGGCAACGATAGTTCAAGACAATTTCGGTGGTCTCCATAAAAAAATAATAATATTTTTCTTTTGCACCAAAAAAAAATTTTAGTCATAAAGTAAAAATAGAAAAAAATGTTGATAAAAAAACGAATTTTTTCTATTTTCTTTTTCAATTTACTACTAAAATAATATATGCAACGAAAAATGTTTAATATTTTTTTTTAAATATCGTTACATTAGGTAATGTTTAATAAAAGTGAGGTTACCGAGCGTGTTGAGGTTTTTTTAATCACTTTTTATCACTGTATACACTTTGTTCTTCACTTCACTGTTTAAAAATAAAATGTTTATTCTGTCGGCATGAGAACACGAATACACGAATTTTTCGTAGTGATACGTACGAAATAGTTACAAGTTTCGGCTTTTTCAGTAAAAAAAGTTGTGTATAAATGGCTGTGGTTGACAATAGTTATATCAAATTAAGCATTATGGTGGCGCTGGTGCCGCAGTAGTCGGGGGAGAGAGACAGATAGAGAAACAAGAGAGAGGGAGCTATATTTTCTGCTCGGTGATGGAACAGGATTTTCAAATATGAATAATCAAATGTGTACATAATATTATACATTCTCACCGGTTTTAGAAATGACGAAGATTTTTCATACATCAATAAAAAATGTAATTTACCTTATGTAATTGTATGTTTCAAATTCTTTTGTTTTTCATAATTGTGTGGATTGCGACGAATGTAATATTAATTATATCTCAGAATTTCACGAATCACTTTTATGATATGTTTTTTACTTGTTGACTATGAATTCTTAGCCATAATCTTGAAATGCAAGGAATCTCGGTTTCGTGGTGTATGAAAATCATAAGTAAGGTGAGGACAAATTGTCGGTGTTGTGACGTTTTCTTAATTAATTTTTAAAGTCATAAGATCAAAGCCCATTCATTGATCTTATAGAATAAGATCAATGAATGGGCTTCAAAAACCGTTTATTACGATGTATTGACATTGTGCCCGCAATCATGAGAGTGATAACATAACATTGGAATTATTTACATAAATCTCTAAAATAAGGGCAATTGTAATTATTGTATACAGTGAAGCGTTAAATTTTTTATTGTGCCGTTTTTTTAAATCTTTTACTGTCAGTACTAACAGAAACGAAAAAGAAAATCATTATATTCGTGGAAATAAATTTCGGGATAAGCACTACAACGAATGTGGTTGTGCCTACTTTCATTATAGTTGAAAAAAAATCGCGTTCACATATTGATCGAACGGAGGCCCGAGGAATTTTCACATTTTTTTATTCGAATTTTCCCATGGATATCATAATACTTTTCCTTAATTACACATATTCATTTTTTTTAACCTATGTGCTTATGTGCAATCGTGTTTCATTAATAAACGCCCGATAAAACGTTCATTTCTTAAAATTGACATTGATTAGTTTTTGTCGTTGGGTTCTTGAAGAGCATTCGATAAGATTTCACGAAAGGTTAGTAGCTCAACTCGATGTTAATGCAATAATGACAAGTGGCTAGATGAAATCAATGTTCCAGTCGTATTTTTCGTAATTTCCGACTCGACGATGAAAAACGCGATTATACAAAGCAATACCACAAGAGTCGCTACTAAGACATAAAATAACTTACATTAAGATTACGTTGTACACATTTTTTTGGATAATTCATTATTTTTTTTTATTGTCCCTATAATGATTGAGTCGCTGAGATTTTTGTCTCACTTTCGTCGTTCGATGGACCGGGAAGTAGTGATAGAAGAGCGACGCACGACTCACGTCTATTTTCTTGCGGACTCGATGAACGCTTCCGTTTCCGGTCTTTGCGATCCTTTCTGTCGCGATCTTTCGAATCTTCGTCGAGTCTTCTTCTGGCTCCTCCTTTAACTTTTTCATCTTAATTTCCGCCTAAAAAAAATTAAAATTGTATGAAATATGAATTTTAAAAAATGATTAACCAACAACAAAAATTATAGTAGTTACGCAGTGCATACTAATAAAAAATAAAAAATAATTTTTTGTATGTTGAAAAAAACAATTGATTTTTAGTTTCGGGCGCTATTTCGAGAGTTAATAGTGTAAATTTATATTTGATAGCATTATTATTCATGGTGACTGTTTTTGCCCGGTAAAAAATTCCCTGACTTTTCCCCGATCAATTTATCAATTTTCCAATTCCAATTCCAAATTTCCAATTTTTTTTTTTTATTTTTTTATCAATTCTAAGGATATCTATTGAAAAATTAATAACCCGAATAAAAAAAATTGTGTCAATGATTCTCAGTTCGCTTAAATTGATAAAATAGATTTATGTTGTAATGTATATTTGGTTTTTTATTTGTTTTTCTTTTCTTTTCCAATATTTTTCGATTGTTTTTTTCTCCAAATGTTCCTCTTATGGATTTTTATTCAGTTATTGAAGGTTTGGCAACAATTTACTTTTTCCCTGACTAATTTTGATATTCCCTGACTTTTCCCTGATTACCTGACCGTGGCCACCATGGTTAAAGTAATTAACAATAAATAATAACAAAAAGAACATATTCAGTCTCATCGTAAGGGGTCCTACAGAGGCAGTACAATTTTTCCTTTTTGATACGATTAGCAGCTGTGGCGGACGATACGCCAGGCGGTGTATTGCTGTTATTCTATGAACCTCCGCGATGCTTCTTTGGTTTTCCACCCCACGACGGTGGACTCACTTATTGAGGAACTTGAGTGTTTGATCTTCTTGGCTTTCGTTCACGTCATCAATTCCGTCGCGAGATCCTTCTGCAATAGCATCGATTTGCTTAAAACACATGCGTTCGCAAAAAAGACTACTTTTTTTTTCTTTCTTTTCAACGAAACTCTTTATAATTGTCGTCAATAATGAATTTCAATATTTGAAAATAATTAAAATATAGAATTGTAAAATAATTTAATATATTCAATTATTATAGTTCAATAAATTAAAAATTCTAAGTTATCGCGATCCGATAGTTCGAGAATCGTGAGAAACAACTGTGTTGGAAAAGAAAAAGATGGATTAGTTCTCAAAATTTCATTTACTTATATGTTTATCTGAAGCTTTTTTTCTAGTAGAGCTCTCTTCTTCTGATAGCCGGTTGCCGTCGCTAGCCGTTTCGTCTTTTTTCAATAGCTCCTTGTGCTGAAACAACAGTATCTGCATCCGCGATTGTACCCGTTGCTTGCGTCTCGCCTCTTGAAAATCTTCTAATTTTCCCGAACGATTCTTCGGCGTCGAATCGCCGTCCGACACCTCCGATATTTTATGTACCCTTAAACAGAGCTATATCGTGACCACGAAGGATCGTCAATGATCTTTGTTATTTTTTTTCAAGATGTGGATTAGATGTAAAAAAAAGACTAAAAAAATGTATGCAAGCAGATGATTGTTATTTGCGAGAAAAAAAATTGGTAATATGTTAAAAAACGAACGACAATAATCATTAAAATGTATAAAATAGGTTTTCGTCCCAAAAAAAAAATCGATCGATTAACTTAATTATTGTTTGTGATTTTCTGTTTTTATAGATAAAGAAAATTGATTAATTACGCGCGACAGTTGGCGATCCATTTGGGCGTTCTGCAAAAAACACGTGTGTGAGAAAAAAAATAATAAAAGGAAAGCGTGAGAAACGTGAAAGGTGATGATATAATTTTTTTTTTTCGTTTTCTTTTAAGTTTGTAGCTTCTTTTAAGTAATTGTTTGTTTTTTTTTCTTTACCTGGAAACGTTGCGATGCTCTTGTTCTATTTTCTTTTTCTTTCGTATCACTATAAAAAGAAATCGTTGTCAATGAATTTAGAGAGCGTATTGGATAATTGTCATTTACACTTTGTCATATAAATACGATGAGTACCGAAGAAAGTTTTGTTCTGATTAGGCGTTGTGCGTAGTGACATTAACTGCGATTTTCCTTGGGTATTGGGACTCGCTGGTATCGCGCCTTTCGACACAACTTTTACCGTACCATCTGCAACATGAAAATACATTGAAAAAAAATGTAGAAAAAAGAATTGTACAATTACTACAATGTTATTTAAAGCGTATGCAATCGTTAGACAAAAAATGGATAAGAAAAATAAAGAATCTCTTCGCACCGTGATTTTTCCTGGCCGAAGTTACACACGAAAGTGCAATTTTTCGGAAGTACATGAGGAAACAGAGTTTTGCCGTCGAGTTCGGTTTCCTCGAAGATGAACACGGTCCCCATGCTTTTGCCATTTACAGTGTATGATATCACGGCCTGACTGTCGCTAGACAAGTCGAGATAACAGTTAACCACGTCATCCTTGTTGTACGGCGTTCCGTAATCGGCGAATTGGTTTGCCGAGGATATTTTTCCGGTACCACCGTAGCCGTAAGTTAAAAGTTCTTCGCCTAATTGCATCAAAGTTCCTTGCACCGACCAGCCGACTTTCAGTACGTGAGGCGACATTTCGTTCTTCAAATTCACCTCGCAACATTCGGTTATCTTCGTCTCGTAGTAAACTTTTCTCGCCGTAAAACCGTAGGTGGTTCGCGCACCGTCCCATATGTAACCGAAACCGTCGTTGTGTCTCGCCGTTGCCGATAAAAAGCTCTCCTTGTTTATTATAATATTCAAGTCGGTATTGTCTGCAGAAAACGAAATGATTATTATCATCGACGCAATGAATTAATTTTATCTTGATATTGTATTTTAAACTGTTGTAATGTTAAATAAAAAACTAATAAAAAATCTGCTAAATGTATAACGTTTTTTTCGAGTTTGGGAATGAAAATTGATGGCAAATATTTGCAATATTGTAGATACCGAAAATTTCTCATACAAAAAAATAAAACGGGCATGAAAAGTTTTAAAAAAATCCGTCAAGTAATCTCGTTTAAATGATAAATTCGATTAACTTACACCAAGATAAAAACAACTTGAGCCTCTTTGAGATCCGGTTTGTCTTCGGTATGATCGGGATGTGGCGATCTATTTATTTTCTTGCGGACTTGATGAACGGTTCCGTTTCCGGTCTTTGCGATCGTTTCAGTCGCAATCTTTCGAATTTTCGTCGAGTCTTCTTCGGGCTCCTCCTTTACTTCTTTCATCTCAATTTCCGCCTAAACAAAATTAAAATGGTATGAAATATGAATTTTAAAAAATTATTAACAAACAACAAAAATTATAGTAGTTATACTGTGCATACTGATAAAAATAAATAACAAGTTTTCGTATCTTGAAAAAAACAATTGATTTTTAGTTTCGGGCGCTATTTCGAGAGTTAACAGCGTAAATTTATATTAGATAGCATTATTATTGTAATCAGTACAATATAATATTTATATAACGTATTATTATTTTTATTCGTTCTAAAATCAACAGATTTGTTTCGAAACATTTTGAAAGTATTTTAAAATTGTTGTACTGTATTCAAGAAGTATCGTGTGACTACAATCGCAATTACTATAATGCTGTATTATAATGCTCAATACACATCAAATACACTCTTTTAAGTTGCGTTAAACTTTCTCTTTGAAAAGATTTTTTTTTACTCTTTTTTTTACACGCGGGTTAACGCGAATCTATGCCCATAATTCTTTCGCTCTTATGAATAAACCATTTTTTTCTTGTTATTGCGCCAAATATTTATCTCTATGTAAATTTGCGAAACGATTCGGGATACCTGTTCGGTTTTTTTCTGCGCTTCGTCGACGATTGGCTTCTCATCGATTTCATGTTTCATCTCAACGTCGGCCTTATTTTCCATCGTTTTGTCAGCATTGGAATTCTCTGCAGTGTTCTTGTTCCCTTTCTCGACATTCTCGTCGTCCTCGTTGATCTCCGTTTTAACGTTCGTCGATTCTTTTTCCTCCTCGTTGTCGTCGTTAGTTTCCATCTCTTCGTCTTGGAGAAGTTTTTCCTCCTCTTTGAGAAGCTTCTCCTCGTCTATGTCTTGAGTTTTGGTGATTATTTCCGATATGTCGTTCTCTTTGCGACGTATCGCCAACATTTTCCTCCGGCATTTCAATGGGGGTTGTTTCCGCTTCGGATAATGCTGAAATAAAAAAAAAATCTTTAAAACGAATTTGAGAAATTTTGCAACGCTTCCTAATATTTGGAAGGACTCGCGACGCATTTTTGGGGCGAAACATCGATGTTTTTTTTTGTGTGAGCAATGATGTGAACAATTGTTATGAAATAATAGATAGTCAAATAATTTTACCTTCGGTACGGTGAAGAGAGAAGCTGGTCACAGTCCAGCATATTTGCGTTGGGTTCGCTCTTTGTTGTGACCACTTGGGCAGTTCGGCACCACACATAACCTGCCCATCCTTTTGAGAAAAAATTAAAATTAATACACTAAAAAGTATACTTTAACCATGAAAATGGAGTTTTAATTTCAAAATTTAATAAAAAAAAAAAAGTTCAGTTGAAGATTAATAAAAATCTTTCGAGGTTAAAAAGTATGCAAATATGTCAAACATACTCATTAAACAGGGGACATGCTTTATTAACTAGGGGATATTATTGTTGCTGACAAATAATGTCAACGATATGGATAAAATTTAAATCTTACCTGCTGTTGCTTATAGAGTAGAAAATCCAATTATTCTCGATGCACTTTTATTTTATTTCCGAACTGCCGACTTGTATCACATAATATGGCGGTCGAGAGCACGCTACGAAATGAATCAATCGGCTCGGCTGGTAATATTTTTTTTGTGAAAATAATAACTTTTTTTAATTGATTAATAATTTTATAATTGCAGACGTTAATCTTTCGAGTGAAAAAAGTTTTTATGGATACGAATTGAATTTTTTTTTTTTTTTTTCCAAAACGCACGTGGCGGAACTAACCAATCACCATTCGTCATTTCCAAATGGCCGTCCTTTCATTGGTCGGATCCGTTACCCGTGTGTCGTAGAAAGAGGTAAAATAAGAAATTTCAAAATTCGGATTAATAAAAATAGAAAAAAAAATGATAAAAGTTCAAAAGATTAATGCGTTGAGCGCTGAATATAATGCGTTTTCTCTCATTATGTTATGAATCCGATGTTTATTAAAAAAAAGAACAGACCGTAGTCGTCGTCTACGTAACAGTCTCAGCCAATCAGCGTACGTGACAAATTACCTGAGTTCGTAAAATATTGAATTGGAGTAGAACGGAAAATGGCGGCAAACAACGAGGGTGTAAGTTTTAACTCCGTATTTTTTGTTATTTTTTTATATTCTTGTGTTTAATATGTTTAAAAATGTTTAATATTCTTGTGTTATAAATGTTTTTTTATGAATTACAGAACCGTCAACAAGTCGTTGACAACGGTAATAATTCCATCGACGTCGATGACGAGGTTCGGGACGAGGAGGTTCGAGCCGGCGAGAATGATTTTGTCGATGCTGGTGTTAATCGTGAGTAATTTTTTTTTGTACTTTTACTTTTTATTAATGTTTCTATTATTATTTTTTTATTCTGTTATTTATTTTTCTATTAAATATCTTTTTTCATATTTATAGTTTATTTTTTCTTATATAAAATTCGCATCTCCTTATTGTTAGGTTACTTTGTTTAAATTTTAAAGAATTCAGTATTAATAGATTTTTAACTTAATAAATAAAATAAAAAAAAAAAAAAATGTTTTATTTTTTATTTGCAGGACCGTATCGTCGAAGCCGTGCCGGATGGGCTGTACAAATGCGTAAGAAACGTCAAGCTGAGGAAGCAAATGCGCGTACGGCGCATTTTCTTCACTGTCTCGCAAATCCCCATAAATGGCGAGGACGATACTATCGACCATTTCCTCGACGTGGACGTGGAAGAGGTGGCAACGAGGAGAATCGTCCAAATCATGCCGAAGGTGGTCACGTTAGAAGAGACGCTCCTCCGCGCCATGAACATAAAAATTTGTGATTACAAATAAATATAATATATATATGTTCCTTTTATTCGAAAGTAAATAAAATTGTTCCTATTAAACTAAAAAAAAAAATAATATCTATAAAATTGTAAAGAACATATATTTTTCTAATATAATAAATAATATATTTCAATATTGTTTTATTGAAAAATAATCAATATAAAAGATGCGTATAAAAATAAATATTACATATTTCGCGAGAGAATACTCAGTTCACTTTTATTTCTTGTGCCACGAAGTTTGTTGTAGCATCGTCGGGGGTCAGTTTTGGTTAGTTTGATAGGTATCGGCTCACGGGATGAATGGAACTGGTTTTATTGTCCAATTAAAATAATCAAAATGCGTCGCGTCACGTGTGCATTAATTTTATAAAGTAAATTGTCATTGTTCGACTCATTTAGATGAGTCGAAGAAACAGTAAATGTACGTGACACTATATATAGTGCGGGGTATCTTTTTTTACGAAGCTGACGTATAGGTTAAACACGTCAATGTCGCGTAATCTCGTAAAAAATACAACTTTTCGCGATGTTTATACCCTCAAAACGTCACACCACGTAAAATCGTAAAAGAAAAAGTTTTATTTATCGATGTGCAGGTCGAGAATCGAGAGATGGAGGAAAAAAATGTAATCAGCTGGAGCACGAAAATGTCTCGGGTACCTCGGAAAAATCGAAAACCGGTTTCGGAGCACCTGAAACACAAATCTCTCGTCGAATGTCTGAAGGTCGTTGAAATAGCTTCTTCGCCTTTTGCACTTGCTTCGTCAACTTCGAAGGTTGAACCGAAGGAGGAAGAGGAATCAGCGACAGCGACATAAGGATCCTTACGGTACGCAACGACAGTGACGGTAGAACAGCGATAATATGGATTTTTACGGTACGCAACTTATTTTTTTTCTTTCAATTTACATTTTATTTTTTCGTTTCTTTTTTTTTCATCAAATTCCCTTGTTTCTTATTGTTATTTCTTTCTTCTTCCGTTAATTTCATTCCGTTTTATTTATGTTTGTTTCTCCTTTCTCTTTTATTTCTCGTATCGTTGGTTTTTTTTCTCTTTTCACTTTGTTTCACTTATGTTTTACTTATGTTATATTCCTTATCCTTCATTTCTTACTGTTTACTTTCATTTTTTTTTGTTGGTTTTTGTTTTTTTTATATTTTTATTTTTTCATATCGTTTTTACTTTTTTTTTCATTTCATTTGGCTGATCCCTTCTTTTGTCGTTTCTAAGTTTTTTTTTTCGTTTCTTTTGCTATTTTTTCTTTCAATTTTCTTTGTTCCTTATTATTCTTATCATCCTTCTTGTTTTTTTTGTCTCTTCATTCTTATTTTTCAAAATTAGTTGAAAAAAAAAAAATCAATAAATACGTAAATTAAACAAATGTCAAGTCGGCAGAAACTGTATTATTTGTTATTAATTTTTTTTTAATATGAAATGAATTTTTAACAGGTCTCATCAAAAGCTTCGATGATGATTCGGATTAATGGAATGAAGAAGAAAAAAAAAAAGTGAAATCGCTATATCCTATCAGTTTTTTTTTTTTTTTTTTTTCTAATTTTACGATCGATTGGAACAACGATTGTGCCGAATTGATGAGTTACCAAAGAAACGTCATTTATTTTTCTACGAAAACGAAAAGAAAAAGTCAAAGGAAAAATGTTATTCGCAATTAGCTTTAATTATTATTTTTAATAATAATAATCAATAATATTTAATAATAATAAGGTGATGATGGTTACGGCGTGCTGTAAAAAAGAAAAAAAAAGAAAAAAAAAGTGATATTGCGTCCGTCACGTATAGAAACATACCGGATAATCGCAGTTCCGCGTTTTATGTGGTGAACCGACGAGAGTATTCTCCTTTTGACTTTTCGCCGGTGAGATAATTTCCATTACGGCTGATCTTGTTATTAGTATTAGATTTCACGAGTAACAGTGCTTTTGATTCACTAATTCCGGAAAAATCTAATCCACTGCTTGAGGGCGTTTATTATTTGCTTAATTATTTTTCATTTCATTTGTTTTTCTTTCAAAATGTATATTCTCTATAAAATACGTACTAGTTATTTTGTTAAAGAATGTCCTGCTGTTGGAAGTGGATGGAAAAAAAACATTTTTTTCGAATTAAATTCCGAATAGTAGAGACAATAGATTGTTAAAAAAAACGAATGCTTAAAGTATTACACTTATTACTTACAGGAGCTGAATGTATTTGCTTGTTTTCTCTTAATTAAACTGTGATACTGTCTGTTTCTTTAGAATTGTACTTTGAGATATTTTAGTTGGTTACTTACGGAGATAAAGAAGAAGAAAAATGAAACGAATAGTATAAAAAAAATAACGGTGTACAAAACATTAAACGCATTGTGTACTCAATAAACAATAATAAAAATTAAATTCGGTTGAAATTTTTTATCGTTCATTTGTAATACCTGCCAATCGTAATGCAAAAAAAAAGAACACAAATATTTGGATACGAGATTATTCTGATATATTTTTCGCATCGAATTCCCGTGTCCTGAATTATAATTTATCATGAAAAAAAAAGAAATATATATAAATTCTCGTTGATGTATACGCTATATACATTGCTTGAAGGGAGGTGCTTTTGATGGTTAGTATTTTCTTTTTATAAGCTTTTTTTGGTGCTTTATCTGTGTAGATTTATATTAGAATGCGTCAGTTAGCATTGATACGACGCGACGACCCACATCTCTGTCTTGTAAATATAGAAAATAGGATCTTAATTTTTCTAGTTTTTCCTTTATTACGGTAAATAAGATATATTATCGAAATTATGAACGAAAAAATGTATATAAAAAGAAAAAAGAAATTAAGTGATATTAATGTATGAACACTGTTTGAGATTTTTAAAAAATAAAAGAAAATAAGCTACACATACATGATACAACATCATCGTAATGGTTGATGTTTTGCCGTTTGTCGACATCGACAGTATCGAAAATTGAAATCGGTAACTTGGATATTACAATCGGACGCGGTAGAGTTGAATATTATCGAGAGGTTTTGTATTGGAAATATATAATAATAGTAATAAAAAAATACTGAAAAAAAAGACGACCGCGTGCAATCAAATTTTTTGTTGATAGTATTATTAATTGTACGAATGCTGAATTTATATGTACAACGGAATGCAGTGAAGAACAAAAAAAGTTATTGAGATTACGGTGAAATTTCGAAAAGTATGATTGGCATTTCGCACGCAAATTGCTAAAAAAAAAGAAATAAAGACGGTGAGTGAATTGAATTAAGTTTTTGTATGCTGCATATAAGGGAGTGGATACGAAAAATTTGTCTTTACTTTGAGTGAATACAATTGTGAATTTACGTCGATATTTCTGTGTCGTTTTCACCTACTACACGTTATTTAACAACCAGGCAAGTGCGTGATTTTTTTTTTTTTTACTGTTATTCACGATCACAATTAAATACGTTTGGAAGTTGTAATAATAAAGTTTGTATTTTAGTAGCATCTGCAATACTGGTATATGTACTCATGTATATTTTTTTTTGTTTCGTAATTAATTGGACGTCTGCAACGGATTATCGTCTGCTACTGAAGTTTGACAGGTAGAATAAAATCGAATTAAATAAAAAAACATATATAGTTGTGAGATTTTTTTTTAATTTCAGTTAGTGAATTGTGAATAAATTGAATAATTAGCAATTTTTTTTGTGAATCGATATATAAGTTTTCTAGTACAAGCGTGGAAATTAGATTTTTATCATAAATGTGAATAAGATATTGTGATATATGGTGAATTATTTTGATAAAAAAATATTATTTTTGAAATAAAAAGAGAAAATATTTGTGCATCCATGTATGATATTTGGTAAATTATTTTTTCTCGGCGATAATTCTTTGATAAACACGATGAAATATTATTTTATAGAAAATAAAAAAAAAGAACATAACCTTATTTACACTAATAGATGATTCAATTTATTTTTGATAAATATAAAGTACATATGTTGAATGATTACAAATTTGCTGTGCATAGTCTTTTTGATGAAACAAAATGATGTTGCCAAGGAGAAAAAAAATGGTTAGTAGTATTAACAATGGGAGCATCGTACGGAATTCAGATGTGAGAAAATTATTTTAATAAAAATGGAAAATTCTAAACAAAAACTAGTTAGAGACGCCCGAATGTCTTGAAATTTGCTGTGCATAGTGTTTTTGATGAAACAAAATGATGTTGCGAAGGAGAAAAAAATTGGTTCCTAGTATGATTTTTTAAATGGAAAATTCTGAACAAAAAATAGTTAGAGATGTCTGATTGACTTGAAATTTGCTGGGCATAGTGTTTTTGATGAAACAAAATGATGCTGCGAAGGAGAAAAAAATTGGTTCCTACAGTTCATTATTACAGCACCGTACGGACATTTGACGGAGGAAAAATCCAAATTTTGAGCAATAATTTTTGTTAAAACATAATTAAAGGTCTCTAATTGATTTAAAAAATCATGTGCATACTTGTAATAATGTGGTAAAATAATCCTGCGAAGATGAGCAAAATTGGTTCGTTGGGTCCAAAGTTACAGCGCCGTACGGACGTCTAAGAAGAAAAATCTTGTGAAAAACCTATTTTTAGTGAACTGCAAGCTAAAAAAAATATTTCCAGTCATCGCAGTTACTCAAAATTGACTGCAGATGATGTTGGAGGTATACTGAAGTGACCTCTAAAAAAATTTTATTTTTGGAGCATGCGCTGCGGAGTAACCCCACCGAAAGGTGTGCAATCAGGCCTCGAAGGTCATTGTAATAGGCACTCTTTGCCTATTTTTATAGTGAGTGCCTAAAAATAGGATAAACAACATATAAAATTGAGCGTCCATAATTTAAACAAATAGTAAAACTTACCAGGCGACGCCGGAGATGACCTCGCGACGAAGGGGAAGGAGCCCGCCTTCGTAAAAGGCCCCTGCCTAGGCCAGGGAACAGACCCGCCAGCTCCTCCAGCAGAGACGGTCGTGGCCGCTTCGGCTCCACCAACCCCCCTCTAACGCCTTGCTCAGAGGGTGGTGGACTGGCCGGACTAGGGGGCGGTCCGCTGCGCAATAACCGTTCATAGATAATAGAGACCTCCGGGATCTCCGGCACCCAATCCATGCATGGCAGGGGGGTCGGGTGCCACATTGGGCGACCCTCCATCTCCGCGTAAAATCGGGCGTAGCGGGCCCCCTCATCCTCGCCCAGCGCGGGTTCCTGCATCGGTATTGGGGATTCAACGTCCCAATCCTCAACGACCTCGTACGGGTTCAACCCAAACAGGATCCTCAGGGCGAACTTATCCCCCGTGAGGTATCCCCATCTGAAGGAAAAAAGAAGAACAAATATTAATAATTAGAATATAAAAAAAAGGGGGGAAATAAGTTACTTACGGGTTGGAAGTCCGGCGCTCTGATCGGGTCCTGGCTACCATCTCCTCAAAGGCTTTGCCTCGGAGATCCTGCGTTCCACCGAACGGATACGATGCCCACAGGACATCGTATGCGTCGCAGAAGTCGACCTCCTCGTTGGTAAAATAGGATCCGTAGAAAGCCATTTTACGATTCTCGCGTTTCGCAACAAAAAACCGGATACTGTCGAAGAGTGAAGCGAAGGAAGAGACTGATGAAGAAACTGCAAAGATCCGGCCCTTATATACCCAACTCAGGAGAGTTTCTCTCCACCGGGGAGGAAAATAGGAAAACGGGGATGAACGGCCAATGGGCAGCACCTAGGCAAAGGAAATGCCACAGAAAAGCCCAGCCGGAAGGGCAGGGGAACGCGAAAACCTGAACGAAACCTTCTGAACGAATAGGAAGAAGCGCTCACCTTACCGAGAACGAATAGGAACCCGAAGGAAAAGGAGGAGAGAACGATATTCCTCTGCACGAATCTATGCAAAGCGAACGAATAGAATAACGAATATAGGAGAAATACGAATAAGAGATAAGAAAACCGAAGGAAACCATATAAACAAGGGAAACGAAACAAATAAACACAAAACGTAAAATGGCAATCTCTCACAAAATTTATTCAAAAAAGGGAAAAAAAAATATAGAGGAGTAATAATCAAAATAATAACTAAACAATTCCTCATGACATCATAACCAAGAATGGCCCCAATAAGCGGCAGATTATGGTGAAATAAGAGAATTCATCGCTGTAAATAAGAAGGCAAATGCAAAAAAAAAGAGAAAAAAAAAGAGAGAAAATCACAAACCAACAAAGATGCCGGTAGGGCTGCCGAGGTACGAGTTGTCGCACGCCGACAACCTCGGCCAGCCGATCGGAAGGCCTCCCGATATTCTCCATAAAGAAAAGCCGGCGAAGGTCAAAAACATCTTCGTACTGTAAGTCCCAACTGAAAAAAAAAGAAAGAGGGTAAAACCATGAGGAAAAAAGTACGCAAACGTCGCCATGAAGTAAGAATAAACTGCACACAAAGCACTTACCTTGCTTCATTCAACATTCTTCTAAGAAAACGCACTCGACGAACCCCTTTCTGCACAGGAATAGAAATCGTACCCGGTACATGTGGATTGCTATCGAGCAACCTCTGCAGGGAAGGAGTCATGGGCTCACGTACACGCGGCATATTTATTTTTTTTATCTCAAACGAAGGACAAACTCAACAGGACCAACTCTTGACAAGACGAAGGAGATGATAGAAATAAAAAAATTTGGAACATACACGCTCTTTTAACCAGATACGGTGAGGCTCTAAAGAGAGAGGAAAAAAAAAGGAAGGTCCCACCCCCTAATCCATGCGTTAACTCCCTACGCCCGGAGGACCAACGGAAACACATTACATCTTACCAATAGACAGCACGCACCCCCCCTCCTTCCCGACCTTAGGAGCGCTGCTGCGACCGATTTTTACCTATAAAATCGATGACATTGCAGATGGAAAAGGCGTTACTTACCCAAGAAATAGCGCTCTTACTGTTGCTGTATTTCCCACCCCCGGTGGAAGGAATAATCGGATACGATTGCACCGGCGCCACATTGAATATCACGACTGTATCACTCCTAGAGATCGGCGAATGCGACATTCCTACACAGGAAGTGAACGAAACTGCCGTCCACATACAACTATTACAATTAAATCAATATTCCTCCATACAAGTGTGGCAATGTAAAGTTAAAATATATCGCGTAATTCGCCGATGTGGCATGTGGTCGCACGGTATGGATGTCCCCAACGGATAATACGCATACATCAACTCCGTATCACGCGATATTTGTGCTGACCTTCATAAAACAGGAAAGATTAAAATCGGACAAACCGAAATATACGGAGCCGATGCGAACGGCACGATAATGCGACCCATATCGATAGCCGGAACCGTGAGTCAAGACGCATCATGTGAGGGGGTATATTATTCCGACCCCTATGGAAATTGGGAAAAAGTATACGTAAAAGGCACGGTTAAAATTTCCCTCCGTGATTACTCTGCAGACGTCGACGTAGACACCAATAAAGTTCATTTGAGATCAGGTATGCGGTGTGAGCTTAGCGAAGGCCGTTGCGTTGACATCGATGGAGGTGATACCTATTGGGAACCTTTCCCCGAGGATAGCTGTCACAGCAAGCAATACGGTGTACTCTACGAGGGCCCTGCTAAGCGCACCCCTGACACGGACACTAAATACAAACAAACAATGTACTCACTAACGGAGGGAGATGTCATTTTCGCTTTAACTGCTAATGGACACGCAAATGTATGCGGATACACGTTAACTCGCACTGAGCACCCAAAATTACGGATCGTAAAAATACAAAAGGGAGACCCATTCATAAAAAAGGAAGCAATATCTGTAAATA
Source organism: Cryptus armator (assembly GCA_963971235.1). NCBI lineage: Eukaryota > Metazoa > Arthropoda > Insecta > Hymenoptera > Ichneumonidae > Cryptus > Cryptus armator. The sequence goes on along the minus strand of CAXARG010000242.1, from coordinate 3,885,930 downwards.
ACCTCGACCTCTTTGCATATGTAAATTCTAAATTCGTATACGTAGAGAAATACATACGCACACAAATGAAACAAATGTACGTGGATGTCCTCACGCAAAGATGTAACCTCGAAAGACGAGTCTTGGAAAATACTATCAGTCTCGCCAAACAATCACCCGATGAGTTCGCTTATAATATAATGAAAGGGCCAGAATATATGGCCGCATTGTCAGGAGAAGTAGCCCATATTGTAAAATGCATTGCAATGGAAGTAAAGATCCGAGAAACGAAGGAGTGTTATACTCAGCTACCTGTAGAGGTAGGGAACCATACCTTACGCCGCGCACACACATACTAAAGAAAACAGGGACCCAAGTCACCTGTAATACGCGAAAATCAGTTCCCCGGTAATTTCTTTATCCACTACGAGATCGCCACCGAGTTAACTCCGCCACGACAAGATCAGATGCCTACTTTAACGAGTTGACGGCCACAAGCCTAGATAAAACAGGCCCAGGGGACTTCAGGTAGAGGTCGAAAAAGGCGGTCTCTGACCCTTCCTCCGAGCTCTCCCCTGGAGCGCCAAAAAGAAACTAAACGCAGGGACCCACTAGTTGTCAACTCGGAGCTCTACTATTACCTTATATCGACCAAGGCCCATAGATCCATAGACCGATAAATCTACCTTACCATGGCTAAAGAGCATCCGAAAAGGCAAGGGCTTACGATCAGTCGATTCAAGTCTCATGCCCTGGGCCACTCAAGAATGGTCGACAAATTATCCTCGGCAACGGCCACGTTTTAACAGTGGAATAGTTGAACCAAATCTCCACGGATTTAGGGGAAAAAACAGGGGGTTTCGATCGGTGATCTCGGTGGAAATGGAAAGAACTTTATTTTAAAGGATAAATGAATCCCTCGGGAAATAAATAATTACAGAATAATAACCAGCGCTCGCTTGAATAAAAACCATTAACGACAACAAAAGCACAACGCCGATAATGTACTCAATATACAAGTTAATAAGAAATCCTCTTGTGCGAGATTTGTTCTCCTAAGCGCCTGTATTTATCCTGTCATAGAAATAAATATACATAGATAATAAGTTTAGAACAGTAAGAAAGGTGAAACAACCATAGATGCAGGAGAAGGGCACGACGCCCCGGTGACGGCCGAGGGCTACGTCATTCGACGCCATCGGCCGCGTAGAGTCTCGAACAATAGTAGAAACACTCCGAACCTCCGGTCAAAGGCAATCTATATACTCCTAACGATAATCACAAAAACTCGAATCATTATGCAATCTCTTTTCACATACAACTCATAGGATGATCGAACCCCGAGAAGTCTCCCACGGAAGGTCAAAATTGGCAGTTCGCTGGAGATTTGCCGAGTTCTTTTAAAAACCCGATACTGCTTTAAGGGCCAGGAACAATGAAATAGACACTTATTCATTACATTGTTCATTAGGGCAAACGAGAACCATTCTAAGAAATGTATACTCCCATGACAACCTTTATAATTAATAAGAAACATTTTGCGTATATTTACCGAATATTACTTAAATTATAAGTTAAAAGATTGATACCTTTACATTAAATCCATATCCGCATAGCAACACATAGAGTACGCGACGCAAAACATCTCCGATCCATAAAACCGGTTTCCTTTGTTGCATCGATGAGATCAATCCTATAAATAGGCTCAGGTGTAGTGCTTTCTACCGAGAAATACTCTGCCTCGGAGTCATTGCATTCCGCCGAAACTATAAACGAATTTTCAGAATATGGAAAGCGAGAAGAGGGGAATGGTGCGTACGTGATTTGTTTCGCGCCCTTTTCACTTGATACCCCACTCCGTCACCTGCGGCGTGGGCCCGACACACGCGAGTTTTGACTAGAAGAAGGGCCTAAAAGGACCCTCGGCCCAATCAAAAGGACAGATTCAAAGCACCTCCCTCATCTTCTTGGTGACTGTATCGAAATCATAGGAAAATCGATATACGAAAAGACACTCCCATAGTTATATTCCACCCCACCATATATCGTTAAGAAAAAAAGGTATAAAAACCCCCGCAATTGAGGGCTCGGGACACACAGTTACACTCACATTCAGACCCAAATTTTCGAGTAATAAGTACACTCTGCGTTACACAAATTTCGTCCGATTCGAACGTTATACTGACCAACTTGTGGCTCAGTCATAGCGCAAATCAGTACCAATCACGAGATTTTTCTTTTCGACGATTTACGAAGTTAGACGAAGTTGAAATTCTATGTAGTTCCCAAAAATATTATAAAGTGTTGGATGAATCTCACATAGATCTTTTAATTTGTCTATCCAAGCTTTTTCCAGTACACCACAATATTTTTGGGACCTTAAACGAAATTTAATCGCCGATTATGTACTACAGTGCCTAACTTTGCGCGGGGAACTCATATCTGTCGAAAACGATTGGTTTTAAGCATATTTCTTCGTTTTTTATTTTTTCCTTCCATTTGACAAAATCTATTTTTTCTTCTTCTTTCATTTACACATAATATGGGATTTTATGTATGGGATTGATCATGCGAGAATTCCCCCAGTCGTACGCGACGGCTGGGAGAGGGTCTGGAAAAGCGTATGGGATTGATTGCGCGAGGATTTTCGCGGTCGCGCGCTGTGGCTGGGGGATGGTCTGGAAGAGCATATGGGGTGAATATGGCTCCGTCCCAAAACCCATACCTTTCCCAAACCCTTTTCGATACTACTTCCCATACTACATCCCATCGAAATCCCATACACAGGTAAAGACACTTTCCCATACTACGTTTTCTACGCGGGTCGCCATACGAAGAATCCCGTCATATGAGATTTTCCATATGTCGGGTCCCAGTATGGAGCCTTGGGCTGCCCCCGATGTGAACTCTTTCTCTTTCGAGCCATCCTCTGTATCGCAGATTAACCATCGGTCCCTCAAGTAATCTCCGAGGATACGGAGAAGATACTCGGGGACCTGGAAATCTCGTTCCAAAGCGTCCAGCGCCTTGTCCCACCTCACCGAATTAAAGGCGTTTTTCACGTCTAAGGTGGCCAGCAGACACACGGGACGGGAATAGTGGTTGCCCCGTTCCGTTGACCTGGCGGCGTTTACTACCTCCCGGACTGCATCGATGGTGGAGACGCCTTGCCTGAAGCCGTATTGCCAGGGGGCTAAATCACCCATGTCCCGTACGGCTGCGTGCAGGCGAGGCTTAAGCAGTTTCTCCAGGAGTTTGCCTGCGGTATCCAGCATGCACAGGGGCCTGTATGATGCTGGAGCGTCTGCTGGACCCTTACCTTTGCTGATCAGTACAAGTCTCGCTGTCTTCCAGAGTCGTGGGAATGTTCCCGCTTTCAGACTGGAGTTCTACATGTTAAGCAGGAGGTGAAGGTGACACTCTGTTATGGCTTTCAGCAGTTCTACTGGAAGTCCATCCGGCCCTGGAGACTTCTTGTTCCGCATTGAGGATGCGGCTTTGGAAAGCTCTGCCCCGGTGAAAGTCGGGGCATCAGGGATTTCGGATGTCACTGGGACGTCCGGTCTCTTTGGGCGAGTCGGGAATAGGGTACTGACGATGTTCGTCATTGTCCCCACGTCACGGGGGGTACCTTGCACGTAGGCTCCCAGTTTGCGGGTGACTATTTTGTACCCTAATCCCCACGGATCGTTGTTTAGCTCCTGTCCCAGCGTTTTCCAACAGCGCCGCTTACTGGACTCGATAGCCCGGCCGAGAGCATTTTTGGCCGCTTTATATTGGGCGGCCTTCGGGGCTGCGTCGCGATCGCGCTTTTTGGCCCTCTGTGCGATGCACCTGAGGCGCCGGCTGTTTTTCCGGAGGGCCGCGATCTCGTTTGTCCACCAGTAGGTAGGACGTCTCCTCCGACTGCTTCTTTTTTTTGGCACTGCATCTGCACAGGCCTGATCTATGAGACGCATAGTGGCGTCCGTCATCATTTCGCCCTGCGCAGGAGGTTCTAATCCAGCCGAAGCTGCCTCCAGTGCTTGCTGACCGTGTTCTACTGACCGGGACAGTTTTTCTCGGTCAAGTTAATCTATGCTCCACCTAGGGGGCGCGCGCTGTGTTGGGGCCGAGACTGGTCTGCCATCATGTACACGGAACATGATATACTGGTGGTCGCTTCCGGTGAAGTCTTCGATCACCCGCCAGTCCTTGGTCCCCGCTGCGAGGTGTTCGGTTGCCAGGGAGATATCTATGATGGTCTCCCTGTAGCCGGGCCTTCGATAGTTCGATGTGGAGCCGATATTAAAGACTACCAGCCCCACCCTGGACACCATATCCATGACCCGTCTTCCCCTCGAGTCTGGCCCGATTTCCCCCCATTCGGGTGCCTTCGCATTGAAGTCACCGGCCACTATCAGTTCGCCCTGGAGGTCTCGGATTACAGTACTAGTGTACAGGTATAGGGAGACAGGATTTACCCCCTCCACGCGGCCACTGGCACCAACCCCCACCACCGCCGTCTACCCCCACCCCCACTGTCTGCCCCCACTACTTCCCCCACCACCTGTGGTCCCCTCCCCACCCCCCCTAGGGCCCCTTAAGCCACGCCCCTGAGTTATAGGGGGCCAATGAGAGAGAGGATGGGAAAATCTCTGGACTGTGATTGGTCGTCTCATTTTCCCCGAGCCGTGATTGGTCGACTGGAAATTCCCTGAGCTCTTATTGGCCGAATGATTTTTCCATGGCGCCCTCTATAAATTTCCATCGCCTTTTCTGTACTAATATTATTCTAGTAAACTTGCTGTGTTTCTATTGGTGGTCCAATTTCTTCTGGTACCCTCTAGGAATTACCGACAGTTTTTAATACTAATAATATTCGGCAGTCGGTAAATTAGTTTTCGTTCTTTACTATTCTAATGGTAATACCGTACCGGCAAATAAAAAAAACATTTACAAAAGTATTTTTGTTTATTTGATTTTCTTGCATTGACATTTTACAATATTTCGTCGTTACAATTTTTAAAAATCAGTGGTCTTGGGTGATGGGTCAGGGGTCATGGCAGAGTCAGTTGACGGCAGTGGTGTGTCTTGCTTGCGGTCAGCCTCCGACGTCGTTGTGAGTGGCAATGCCTTCTCAGGTTGGTCCGGCGACGAGGTTGACTCTTGTTCCACGGTCTCCTGTAGGCAGTCCGTGCATTCTCTCTCGAGTGGTGGATACCCTTCGAGCTGCATCTTTAGATCCTTGGGTGCCCAATGTTTTTTACAGACTCTGTATTATGCAACCTCGGGGTCCAGTCGCATATGTTGAGGTAGTTTTGCCCACAGGATGTCGATGTATTCACTCCAGTGCCTCAGTAGGAAGGGTTTGGGGATGTATTCGAGCTCCTCCGGGAGGAGTTCCCAGGGATCCTTGCCGCAGTCAATGACGAGTATGCCACTGATGATGTCCATTTTAGTGAGGTTGTTGACGTTGCCACGAATCGTTGACAAGTGTGTTTTCTCGTGTGGAGAGGCCGGCTTTTATATCTGCTGACGGCGATGGTGGTGGGAGACTGAGTGTTGACGATGAAGATGAGATGAAAACTTTTTCTTTTTGTTCTATTCGTTTATTTACAGGTGACAACCGAAACGGGCTGTACATGTTTGTATACACCGCGATGTACAGACATTACCGCTGCCCTTTAAAAGTCTTGTTCGTCGAGTGTTTGAAACGTTTCGCCGCCTTGTATGTATCACATATCGTAGATTCTTATAGTAACGTCGCACAATATTATCGTTTTTCACCTCATTAGCCGAGAATAGTTTGCAAAAAGCAGAAAGGTTGTAGCCCCGACACATATAGTCAAGAAACATAACACAATATTCTCCACGCACTCGAGACCTGATACACTGTAGGGGCTTGGTACTCCACTCGTAACTCGTATTTCTTCGCAGTCGATTGCGATGTTGGTTGATAAGTGGAGGCAGTCCGTAACTGTCGAAGAAGATCCCTTGACCATTGTTGTCGACGTATATGGCTACCCAATGAGTTCCTGGCTCCGTATGATCGTCCGTCTTTGCGACGATGGCTGTGGGTCTAGACCAGCGACTCGGGATGCGATCGGCGGGGAAGACTGCTTTCGTCTGTGCCGAGACATGGCGTAGAGCCTCCAACACTTCTAGGCTGTTCATTGGAGATGCTTCCTGTGCCAGAGTGGGGGCGACGTCTTCGTGAATGCTGATGATGATGATGATACTGATGAGCGTTACGGGGGATGGTAGGGGTAGGCTGGCGCTTCGGCGGTGGTGGCGGTGAGAGTTGTTTATTACGGTAAAGGGCAACTATTTCACCCTCCGCAGGTACCGTGGCGTCGCAGGTGTTCGCCGTAGCACTGCTGTCACTGCTCGAAGATGCTGGGGCTATATAGTCTCCCATTGTAGAACCGCGATCTGTATCGCTCGGAATGTCGATATGTATCGCTTTTCTCGGCGTATCGTTTGGCCGATCTTTCCGTTGCACAGCGCCCACTGGTTCCGAGTAAACGGGATTCTCCTTATCCAAAATCTGAGTCCGAAGCCAACGTTTAATTTTTCCCACGTTGTTTAATGCGCACTTCGCTGCGTCTTCCTTTGACACGCCGTGATATATGCACCAAGTGTCGTAGGTCGGCATGTTCTTGAAGCTAGGGCCCTCGTAATCTTCCAGGTTGACTATGTCTCGGCCCAGCACGTCACGTAGAATTTCCGCTTTTTGTACACCTCTCGTGTATATGCGAAGCGCGTATCGGCACATGGGCTTTAGCGCAGCGTAAACTTTTGGCAATGGTGTATCACCGTCGACCCACTCGATACCGTGATGAAAGCACGTTAGACGGTTATTACTAGCGCGCACTTCTTTAGGTAGTTCACCAAAATCGTATGGTGAATCGATGACCCAATGGCCGATATGATCGCCCTGTATTGTAGTAACGGCGATCTCCTTCGGAAGAAACTCGCCATCCTTGCCGTATAGCGCTTGAATATCAACTATTGCGTCCATGCTGAAGGCGTGAGACGAAATGATGTCGAATGCTCGCTCGTAGTCGGTCTTAAATACGTTTTGGCTATGCGTATAGCGCCCTCACCGGGGAATGTGTAATCATGCGTTATGCATCGAAGGAGGGATGGAGCGCTCAAGCACTAAAATCCGTGATTACTTGACGCGCCGAATCAATTTCAATAACATTGTCGTACTCGGCGTAGACAATACAATTTATTGTAGATGAGAGGGGTTTTGCAAAACGTACTTCGATTCTCACGGTACCGTGTTTCACGAGATTCCAGTGAGTGAAACAGTTGGCGGATAGATCAGGCGTCAAGTCAAAAGCGAATAGACAATAACCTTTTGCGTAAGCGCTGCGTGAAATGCCTATACCGTCGTTTTGGAAGTGTATGCCTGTGCCCGAGAAAAGGGTGTGGTAGCATTCGATCCAGGTTCTGTTGGTGTCGAACTCTGGCTGCAGTGGTTTTCCAGGTATCTGTTGACCATCAACGTAGAGTGATAGAAAATTTATCGAATAATTTTGAAAGTTAAAGGGATTTGACGTTCTATCGCCGTTGAAAGCTTTGTTGCTAACAAAACCGAGTATTATACGTTTTGGTAATTGACCGAGTATTACATTGTCCAGTGTATCGCCCGCGACGCCGCTATGCATGGTAAACGACTTAACCTCCACACGCGTTATAGGATATTTCGCTGTTGTTTTAGCCAGCGTCTTCGCATGGGCTATAAGTACTCCTGGGTTGATTTTTGCTCGTCTTATCAGCAGTGTTGTATCGTGAATTATTATCTTGTGTGTACAATCTTTTGATGGTGTTTCCATAAGACAAAAATCGTCTTTTGAGCGTACGAGTCGTAGTCGTACTTCCACGCCGTTCAGCAAAAATTTGTCTTGATTGAATACATCACAGTGTAGATGGCCAATCATATCCAAGGTCCGAGCTCCTTTGACATAACTCGCTCTCGCGTCTTGGCCACCGTTGCTCGGACTCGCGCCCGGCAGCAACTCGAAACCGCCTGCAGTATCGGCATACCACAAAGCCGTAGTGAGATGCGATGCTTTTGCCGCAGGGCCATAGTTCAACAACGTTTCAATGTACGCCCTGTATGCGTAGGCATTATTAGGCGGTGCAACAAGTTTTTGATTAAAAACACGTCTATCTGATTAAAGAGACTGTGTAAAAAATTATTTACGGGTGCAACCTTGTACTCTGCGCCACCGCTGGATATCACTTTAAGGCTCACAGCAATCATTGTATGCGCGAGATCCAGGTATTCCTCCCCGTGGCCAGGTATCACAAATTCGACGGGTCCATCGTCCGACAACGAAGAGACCGGCTTGTAGTGAACCCATTGCGATGATACTATAGATGTCTGCGTTGGCGGTATTGTGAATAAGTCGAGTTCCGACTTCATACATTCGCACGAGTGTGAGTGTAGAAAGGATATATTTAAGCAGTTCCGAAGATATCAACGCGTCGTCTCTTTTTATTTTTTCGAGTCTTCGTCACTTTCCCCGTCTTCGTCCTTCTCTTCTTTCCTCGTGATGTTGCACTAGTGGTGCCTCTCTTTTTTGCCTTCTTCGTCTTCTTATTTCTCGTGATGGTAAATCTCTTTCTCGTAGAGGTGCGCCGAGTTGCGCGTCCAATCAACGACTGCATCGTTCTCGCGGCGATCGCACTATTATAGCCAGAGCCCTTCATAAGTAGTGCAATTTTCTCGTCGGCTTTTCGTTTCAAATTTTCGCCGGATTCTCTGGCCCGACGCTTTAGCGACTCCTTGAAGGGTATATTATTACCACTTACATCTTCAATAACATGCAATCCGGTTCGCAAAGCCTCGCGTCCTATAGCTTTAGCGCCTCTCGAGAGGAGTGGTAGTACACTTCTGAACAGTCCGCCGAGAAATCGGCCGATCCCATGGTCCCGTTGATAAGGTGCACCCACGAAAACATTGCTCATACGTCCACCGCCGCCGATTTGATTCTCGTAATATGACGCGTAGTGGCTCGCCATTTCGTCTAAGAGACTCGCTTAAAGTGAAGCATCAGCGTTAACGTTCCGTACTCAAATGTGATTGGCCGGCCCAATTTGTCTCTTATATCTATCTCGATCTTACGAAAGCAATTATTAAGCAGCGGTAAGTAATTTGCAGGCGAAAAATATTTCACTTGTGTCGAGCCATACTTGTACTTTGCTGTATTCAGATTTACTATCCGCAATAGAACGGCTTGTGTGTCACCAACTGTGTAGGGTACGCACAAATCCGTATAGACAAAGATTTCTTCGGGTAGAGCGCGGGCAATACAGGCGGGCATCTGATTTTCGCGTTGTATACCGCGGGTAAAGCTGACGTACGAATTCCCGGCACTTTCCCAATCTTTACCTGGCGTTAACTCGAAGCCAAACACGTGACGAAGTTTGTCGCTCATTTGCAAGAAATTCAGCGATTCCTCAGTTTCTTTGCCGCACTTTATACCCTCAATCGCCACGTAACCACTTGCATTTTTTGCATTCACTAGTCGTATACCGGCCTCGCTTATACCTTGCAGACTATTAATACTTTTCATTAAAGCCTCATGATTGTCATATATACCGTACGGTATATGACTGATTTTTAGGTCTTTTCTGCCACACTGTGTCCACTGAATTTCAGTCTCATCACGCTGGATATGTATCATCGTACAGGGTATGTGAACTTCCGTTAAACCCACGACCCAGTGACCGTTGAGGGTTATTTCACGTGAAAGATGTGTGGTGAAATTTGTCGTAGTGTTGTTCGGAAAATACTTCATGCTACTGTTGCTCGGCAGCACGAGAAAAAAAATTTCGTCGTTCATATTAACCGAACGTATTCACTACGCTAGCCACCAAGGTCGTGAGCGTTAGACGCCGGTATCCACGAATTGACTTTCGATGGGTAACCGACCCAGCTGACAAAAAGCTGTTTCGTAGCGCCGCGCCCTTTTGTTCGTATTACACGGTCGATTTTGAATTCTTTATTTTCCGCAACACGTTTCTCGTGTAAAGGCGTGATTTCTTCCGTATAAAAAAATCCGTCGATTAACTCTCCCTCAAGATCATTTAATTCGTAAACTCGGATACCCTGACGGAGCGTAACTTTTGTGATTCGGAAAATTTCTTCACTCCAATTCCGCTCGTAACCCTTCTCGAAGGTGCCTTTTGTTCGACTAATCCTAACGTAATCACCGCACCTTTATTTAACGTTGGTGAAAAGCCTTTTTTGCGCTGTCTCAACGAGGCTCTCGTCATATTCTCGTACGCTATATCGGCATTGTGTAAAGTCACAGCGGCCGGTTGCATCTTAATTGACGAGTGTTTGGCATGGTTGTACGCATCGACGAGTTGTTGCAGAATGTCAATGTATCGATGAGTATTTCGGTGCGTGAAGTAACGCCACATTCGCTCTTTTAGCGTACGATTGAAGCGTTCGGCGATTGCTGCTTTTATATCAGGGTTACGCGTAACTCTAAACACAATATTGTTCTCCTTAAGAAAGACTTGCAACTCTTTTCCGACAAACTCCTTGCCTTTATCGGTCTGTAGACAGACGGGTGACCGTCCGGTGCTTCGTTCAAAAATCCTTTTGAAGGCTTGCGTCACAGAGTGCACTGTTTTGTCTTGCAACGGTTCGACCCATGCATACTTGCTCAATACATCAATGACTGTGAGCAGGTAGTAGGTATTATCGTTGTAACTCTTTAACGAGCGTAAATCGACGAGATCAGCCTCCCAAACGTCGTCTATGTTGTCAACACTGTAGCGAAGTCTTAGGAAAAGCCGCTTGACAGTCTTGTGAATGGTGTACGCGTCCTGTTGAGTCAACCAGTCATAAAGAGCGGCTACTTCATTTTTTTTATCTGTGAGTCATCTTGCACCGGCGTAGTCAGCGTGGTGCGAAGGGTCATAATACACTTTTCCGTACGGCATCTCACTCTCGCTCTCTATATATCTCTGCCGGTTATGTTACAGCAGACATTGTACTATTCATAGTTTTAGCCAGTGCGCAAACCCTCGAGGTATTTGAACGGAGCCGTCTGAACGTGGAGTCGTCGTGATGTCGCCAATGCTCGACCGCTCTGTAGCCCCCGTATCCTCGGTCATACTATCCTTCTTGTTCTTCTTCTTTGACTCGTCCTTTTCACTCTGTTTCGGCGAATAGTCAGAATTTAGCCCTCGTCGATTGTTGAACGCCTCTTCACGACTACTTCTAGTCCTAATACCAGTCGCACTTTTACCACCAGACCGTTTTACTTTCACAGCTGAAGTATTGTCAACGGTTTTTTCTTCTTCTTCTTCGCTGCTGTAATAGGGGGTTTCGTCGTTATCCGCGTTAGGATTATTTTGTGTACGCTTAACATCGAATCTCGCCTCTCCCAGTGTCCATAATGCGGTGTTTCCGATAAATTCACGTGGTATAGAGATATCTCGTAGACTCTGAATAAAGTCACGTCGACCCACGGCTTTAAACTCCTTTCTCGATCGTACCGCGTCGTTAATAAGATCGACAATATTTGAATTTGGTACGAGCTTGCCGTCTATAGTCACGCGTCCCTCTTGGTCCCATCTGATGCGTTGTACTGCTCCCGGTGAATTGCGGAGATAAGACACGAGAGCTTTAGCTTTATGCCGAAACTTTTGCGGAACGCTGTCTATGATTATCGTATCATTGAACGAACCTGTGATGGTGCCTGCTGTTCGCGAGACATGGCAGAGGTCACTCCAGGTAGTGTCGGATCTATCGGACCTTTTCGTGCTTCGAGCAAAAATAAATACCTCTGCAGCACTTGTAGATATTCTTTCCACTTTTCCGAGTCATCACGATACTTTTTTGAGTGTAAAATTCCCGAAAGCTCCTCGTCGAGTCGCGATATAGGATCGCCAGGCGTCTGTACACTTGGTGGACCGATAGGTTGTACACGAGCTCCGCCGCCGCCGCCGCCGATCATAGGCTCTTTCCATATCCTGGCCTCTTCAGCCGGTACTAAAATCATTTTCTTCGCGTGTTCCATTAGACCTCACACGTTTGAATTAAGAGTCAGTACTTCCGCCGCCGTTGCCGGTAAACAGTCTACTGACCAAACTCGTGATAATCGGTGCCAATAAAAGTGGCAAAAATGCTCGACAGCCTTTCTGCATGATGAGACGTTTTTTCGCTCTCCAGTTGAAGTCGTTTACGAGCGGCGCCACTGGCTCTACTTTGGCCGCCACCGCCGCTCTGTCTTACAGCGGACAACGGCGCTAGTTGTCGTAACACCTTTTTATATCTTTTAAGACGATTTTTCACACCTGTTTTAAGCGTTACTACGCCGTGTAAGACGTTCAGTGCACATTCGCATATACACTTGACCAGCGATTCATCGGCCGCGCGTAGCAGCGCTCTTTGGTGCTCTTTACTAGCATGGCAGAGGGCGTTCAGAAAAGAGGCGTGCCGTTTATCGATCGGTGATCGCACAGAACACGCTGTTCGCTTCTTCTTCTTTACAGTCATCTTCCCCATTGTCGCCCACCGCCGAGATGTTTGCGTAACCGACACTCGAGCGTTACTGATGCCTTTGCTGTTCCGCCATTTGACTAAATACGTCAGGTCAATTCGATTATCGAAAGCCTCGCTTGTTTTTCGGTATATATACAAGCATTTGCGGATCGTCGGGAAATATATTGGTGCGGCATCGACACATATCAGGCGTGGATTGCTTTAGATCCAGCAGTAGATATCCATGCGGCTGCGCAGTCGCATCGTAATAGGCTTCCGTTAAAAAGCGTGGATCCTCGGGATAAACTTGTCTCGCAAGATGCTGAATTTGCGCCCGATCTCGTGGATTTTTAAAAATAACAATATAATTCGCATTCAACGAAATATCGCGTTGTCCGTGTCCTTGATGAAAAATATTTTGCGTTATGAAAATAACGCTAATATTTTTATGATGACTGCCTTTCGTGAAGAGATCTACTATCGTATTGTTTGACGATTCCCTCATCAAATCGTCGATAATCACCAATTTCTTACAATCGTTATCGTGCGAATAATCTTCCGGCTGCGGCAGTCCTTCGTGAAATTCGATTTTAATATTAACGCTCGTTGAATCCTCATGCGGCGAATTCTTGAACAGCGCGGCAGTATCGCCATCGAGATTATCGCCGTAGTAAAATATAATACGGCCAAACGTCGCATCGCTCATGGCCGCTAGATGGCGTAAGAATCTTCGCACGAAAACTGTCTTACCACAGCCTGTTGGCCCACAAATTAGTGAAGTCCACGGGTGTTTCCATCGTACGTCCATTTTACGTTTTTTCTTTTACTCACGTTTCGCTGACGTAGCCAAAACTCGCACTGAAAACACTTATAAATATATTCGTTTTTACGCGGCTATAAGCTTAAAGCGGTGGCGGCGGCGGCGGCGGCGGCGGCTGAGGCGGCGGCTCGGAGGACACACGTCGCGATAAGCTAACGCGACGTGTGCGCAGCGGTGGTCCAGCTAGTACAGACCCGTTCGCTCGCAACATCAGCTTATGAGCGGGGGAGCGCACGCACGTGTCCATTAGCTCTTATACCGCGGCCACATGTGCGCCATAAGCTTATATCGCGCATATGGCGCCTCCTAGCTTAAAATAAAGAAAATGCTCAACACAAGAAAGGAATATGGTTAATGTTTTTTATTTTCAATTAACGGAGATGTCAAAATAAATGGTGGGTATCATTAATATATTTTTATTGTATCTCTCTATATATATAAAGTTACCGCCGCTGTCGCCGCCGCCGCCGCCGTCGTGTCAGGAATCGAGACCACTGCCGCCTCGATCCCGCTCGCTCGATCCCTTCCCTCCCCTCCCCTCCCCTCCCCACCCCCCTCGACCGCAAATATTCTAAGTCCCTCTAAGGGGGACTTAGAATATTTTGGACTGAGGCCCTCTTTAGGGACTTAGAATATATCCCCCCCCCTTAGAGGGACTTAGAATATTTGCGGTCGAGGGGGGGAGGGGGGGCGAAAATATTCTAAGTCCCTCTTAAGGGGGAAAATATTCTAAGTCCCTCTTAAGGGGGAAAATATTCTAAGTCCCTCCTAAGGGGGACTTAGAATATTTTCGGTCGAAGGGTGGGGGGGGAGAGAAAAATATTCTTAGTCCCCCTTAGAGGGACTCAGAATATTTTCGGTCGAAGGGGGGGGGGGGGGGGGGGGCGAAAATATTCTAAGTCCGCTTAGAGGGACTTAGAATATTTTCAGTCGAAGGGGTAAGGGCCAAGGGGAGAGAAAAATATTCTACGTCCCCTTAGAGGGACTTAGAATATTTTGCGGGGGGGGGGGGGGTCGTGGGTGGGGAAGGCCAAAATATTCTAAGTCCCTCTAAGGGGGACTTATTTAGTTTTATTGTATAGAACTTATTTTCCGGGGGGGGGGGAGGAGCGTGGGAGGGGAAGGCCAAAATATTCTAAGTACCTTTAGAAGGGACTGTTCAAGTAAAAATACATTAAAAAAGCGGCGGCGGCGCCGGTTGGTGAAAAGTTGCGGCGGTGATGAGACATTTTTATAATGTCGACAAAAAGGAATGCGAGCGCGCGAAGCGCGCGAGCCCGGGGAACCTCTAGTATATATATATATATGTATATTTTGCACTCGTTCGTTTTTGCAACGTGATGAAGACA